>OY992517.1:6825973-7470925 GCA_963921215.1 Scoparia ambigualis
ATCTGACGTTGATTCGTTGTATGTTTTAAGCATACAGGCGTGAAATCGGTGGAGGGCGTTACGAAGCTCTACATTTCGTAGCTGCTCGCTTTATGACAATTTAGCTTAGTTTTTTGGAGAATAACTGGTCGTTGAGGTTTTGTCCCTCACTCGTTGCAAACTCATTTGTCGTACGATGACGAAACATCAGATCTGCTAGACATGAGCTTTAACGTCGAGTAAATGAAGCCCAGTTATGTCCGATGTTCCGTAACGAAGAAATGATTTAATTAATAATTTCAATTAGTAGTAATGGTGCGACTGTGCGCCACATGTTGCCATCTGAAGTACCCCATTAGGCTGAAACTAAAGAGTACAAAACAGTGACTGTGGCTCTTTCATTCATTACAGTTTTAAGGCGCACCACTTTGTACGCGTACTTACAAAGTCTGACACTACGGCACTATTGCATCGGCACTCGAGAGGACACACATGCGTTACGCGGCTCAACTACCGATGTGGTCCCGTCTCTTTCGTTTGCAGCGCCCTCTCGCTCTACACGCACGATCTGATGTCGGTCGCGGTCCGCTCGTCATCTCCGAGTTGGTGTACGTAGTGAATAGAAGCTAGATTGGCGTGCGCGTATTCAAAATAGGAACGTTAGAAATGGATGGGAGCCGTGTGCGGCGGGTGGTAGTGTGCGTGCGAGAGAGCCGCGGCCCTCCCCCTCCCGCGCCGCCCGCGCCGACGCCGGCCGAGCGAGCGGCGCGCTTCGCAGCAGGCAGGCAATCCGTCGGCGCGGGCCGCTGGTGGCGCTCGCGTCGCGCCTTCCCGCGGCAAAGGGCGACGCGCGAACACGTATTGTCAATTGTTTTTTTTTCACATCTCGAAACACATGCGTCTTGAGCGCTTACGGCGTCGACGCTTCTAATAAGAATTGTTACTTGTACACTAAGGGTGAACAATTCCAATGCGTACCAAAAATTTTCGTATTTGGAAACTTAGTGTAGAATGGAAAGTGACTACGATTTCTTGAAAAGCATAAAAAAAATCCAGATTTATTTTGGAAATTGAAACTCTTTCGAGACTCCGTCTCTACCAACGGCGAAAAGACTCGAGTGATCCTGAAGTTTTTTGATTATTTCTAATAATCCTAAAATCTTTTATTGCTCATTTATAAACAAAAAATATATAAGTAATTATACTGTGAATAATATCAACATCAAAACAAGTGAGAGACAAGTGCCACAAGTGACGGAAAACCGAGAAGACATAGAGGCGCATAAAACTACAATAGTGCCATGGAAAATAAAACAATAAAATTAAAAATAGAGAATAAAGCAATGTTCTGCGTGTAATAAATAACGGTAAGTTTATTTTTTTCTAATGCAAAACTCAGTGTTAATAGAAACTCGCTTAATAGCCGACGGGTAATGGAATAAACGGGGCTCTACATTTTGGATACAAAAAAAACTTCCTCTTGTATTAAATGCTCAATAAACGTATCTAGTAATTCGTAAAAAAAACGGCCACAAAAAGTCGATCACTTTAATCGTTGCCGCACGCGGGTGGTTTTTGTAAATAGAATTTTTGGACAAAAAAACACGAAAAAAGGAACGGTTCGTGTTTTTTTCTACATGACTCTGCTACAGAATGTCATCAGCCTAAAAAACGTTAACAAAAAAGCTAAGGAGCCTTACTTGGGAACGTGAAATGTTCATTACCGGATCGGTGCTGTCACAATAAACAAAAAAGTTAACAATTTTATTTAAAATAGAGAAGTGACATCCATAAAAATATTTTTCTTAATTTGCCCCTAATTAAAACCTAAAACAAAATAACGTTAAGTGCTGGTTTAAAATTTATATCACAGAGTTCCCTAGCAACAGATACAGTTTATCGTAATGTCGCAGTCACACGTACCTTGTTGTCATACATACCTACACCCTTATCAGAGCAGAGCAAATAAAAATGCCGTTTTATGTAATAATACTTCAACGCAAACGTATCTCTATTAAATATTATTAACATGACTTTATGAGTCTATGCCGAGTAAAGACTATAAATATCTTTGATTGTTTTTTAAATTTCGATTTTGTTATTTAACCTTTTTGATTCCCTAATACGATTAAAAATAAGAGAAAAGTTTTTGTTCACTTAAACTTTTTTACGGCTCTGGATTCATGTCCCTTTAGCCAGGCGCAGGTATTCAAAAAAAGGTTGTTTACGTTTCAAATTGCAGAATAGCTTCTTAGCGTTACGCAACCGTTGTGCCCCCAACTATCGGTTTCACCTTTAACTTATCGCGTTGTTTTCGCTAAAAGGTGATTTTTGTACACCATCTCCTTTGCATAAATGTAGATAGTCTCTATGCCTCTGATAATAAATGCTAATTTAACAGGCAAACGTCACGGCAGACACAACAACTCGTGTTTTGTTAGTTGTAAGTACTATCGCGCCTTATCTCAGTTGCTATGGCAGAGATGTACAGACGCACGGAAAACGTGTTAACCTATATCAAATTCACATACAATAATAAACTAATATCCTCAACTCAAAATCGTAAAAAAGGGAAAAAAAAACATTTATTTACTCAAAAAAAGTAGACAAAAAGATTACATTTACGCAACGATATAAAAAAATCAAACAAGCCCAATAACGGCCAGTTGAACGAAATAAAACTTCCAATACTAGGAAAATGTTCATAGCCAGTAGGCTCACTTAAAACTTGTCATTAACGGTCATTAACAATGACTCTAATGGTCACCACGACATAATCGCTATTTATAAAGTTGCGGTATTACCTACTTACCACATTTTGCTTGACCGAGTCTTGCTGCCTAACGATTTATTATAGCTTTTGGCCTGTTATTATGTACCACGTTCTATAAAGTCAATGTATAAATGCATTGAGCACGTACGAATACGGAATGAAACTAGAATAAATAAGAACGTAATAAAGTTTCATTGAAATACTATACTTACAGAAATTTACAGACTAATACAATTATTTTACACCCAGTAGTAAAAACTTATTAGGCTAGTGTATTATTTATGTTCTCTATGTAATTATGTGTTATATCATAATATATTTTTTTCTTTCATTATTAGGAAAACATATTGTTTAAAGAAAAAAAAATACAAGAAAAGGTTTTACATATTAAAATATGAAAAAAAGATGAGTGTTTTCGTAGCTATCATTACTTGATGGTAACAGCAAAGTTAATAATTGTACTTTAAATTTGAAACATTTTTGTAAACATTTTCCGTGGTATCACAAAACTGCTTATGTATGTCTGAAGTTGAAGAAGACAATGTCAAAGATACTCGCACTTTTTCGCCAATAGTTGAAGTAAGAGACGAGACACTTTAAATGCACTTTAAACACTTGGCTAACTTTAAACAACGTAGGTACTGTAGTAAAATCACTAAAATCACTTTTACTTTTAGCTTACGTGGAATTCTACATTCTCTCTGCGACCACAGACCCTACATAAAGCACGTAACGTCAAAATAAAATAATAATATGAGTGACTGTTTCATTACAACAGAAACATTTTATAACGGACTGTACCGCAAAGATATGCAATCGGACGCCCACACGTATATGTTTTTATCTCGAAACAATTTGGGTGTGCACGAAAAATAGCGGCCGCTGTAAGACTTAAAATGCGGTATTATTAATTAAGTTATGGCCGCGGGCAACATTATTCCGTACCTGACGATTGAAGCTTGTGTTTCGTCATTTGTTTCTATTTTTTATATTTCGAACACGACGGACGTTTTGCTTTTTAAAGTTAACACGGCTAAATAGTGGAGCTAACCTTTAATTGTCTATGATTACAAAATGTTTTTAAAAGTTAAGTTAAACAATCCTATTTGAACATACACTCACTTCTTTTACGACCAAAGGGTTAGTCAGAGACTATGCAATGAGAACCATAAAAGCAGATCACAGTCACAGTTCACGTTTCACCAAATAACAAGCAGTTCTATCCTGTTGGACGTTGGTGCAGTTTTTAGTCGCTTTTTACCACATCCAAGGGAAGAAATGGGTTGGAATTGGAAGAATTTATTTATTTATTTGAAAAACAAACAATTACATAACCCATACATACAATTTCATAATATACATTCTTATTCTTTTAATAATTAGCCACCATCACTGATCTATATATTATATAACACAGCCATACATACATATAAAAGGTCATTGTACATACACAGCAACGTATTTGTCTATGATAACTAATTCAGCGCCACGCTCTGAAAGTCTGAACACACTTCCGAAAAGTCGTCACCGTTAATTTGATCACAATATAAAAATAAAACGCCATCCCAGGCGATGGCACCGTATTTTCGCCTCTGATTAGACAATCAATCTTAAGTCGGACAAAGTAATTGGCGTCCCTACAGAATAGAGTTCGGATTTTTAAACCGAGATATACTTGAAAATATGAAGATATAAATCAGTCGGTTGTTCGATGTTATTAATTTCAGTCCGCCGCGGGCGACAGGTAGGATCGTTAGTCTCGAAGTGCGGCCCGGGTTCGAATCCCGGTCGCTAATTATTATTTATGACCACCTCTTATCTCTCGCCTGGGGCCTAGGAAGTATTACGAAACATTGGAGGCATGTTTTAAGCTTTCAAGCTGTTAATAACTTAGCCATTGGTCAACTAAAAGCATTATTAAAAAGGTGATGAATCTTGATTGGTAATTTTTTTCCTGTTTTTTGATCGTACTTTAAAAGTATGGTAATTTATTTTGCATCGATGTTTCTTAGTGTTTATGGAGGGCTTCGAAACGTTTTTTATTTTTAATATACTAAGGTATCTTAGGTAGAGACAGGTGGGACTCGAATCCACGATCGCTCGCAATTCGGACAGCTCTACCAAATGTACTAACCAGACATTTGTTTCATCGTAGTATTTTTTTATCAAGTATTTTAGTTATTTTTTTTTTAAGTAAACTTTTAACAAAACTACTAAATTATTAAGCCATTACAAGTTTATGATTTTTCATATCTAAAACATCATCATAAGTCTAAATGTTCAATTTACTAGACTTAGAACTTCCCACATGTAGGTGTAGGTAGGTATATTACCTTTAAGTAATAGCCAAAACGCAGATCAAAAGCAAGTTCTATGTCAACGTGCCTTCCAAAAACAGTGATATTCATAATCTAAATTCAACTTCAACCACTACAGCAGCTGTTTCTTTTTTAGAATAATTTGTTTAATTGGATCAAGATTAATCTGGTAATGACATAATAAGTATATTATTTGTAAATATCGTTACTTTTATGTAAAGCTGAGCAGTGTCTTGCGCCCGTTCTTTCCACAGCTAAAAGATATACTGAATGGTGGTAGTTAAAAAACGTTTTTGGACGATTCGAAACTGCTTATTTATTAAGTTTACTTAAATAAGGGGAATAAGACTATGAAAGTCTAGAAAAGCAAAATAAAAAAACACTATTCTTAGTACGATTCGTTACTAAATTCTTTGTAAGTACACCCAGTATCAGAATGCTAAAGGTGCCCAACAAATTCGTTATCTGACAATCAGCACGGAAAAACAGCCTAACTTCCCGATCATATCGAACCTCGTTCATCCATTCACTGACAAGTTTATTGACCGTTAACTATTTGAGCAGGCGCCATTATGTTTCGTAATTAAAATCACCCCAATGAGATCCCGATGAGATTGGTGTGATTGGCTGCCCTGTCAAAAGTGAAGAAAGCTGTTGTTACTTCATGTAAACATTAATTAAAGGTTTTTTATTCAATTGTAAACATAATTTTTATAGGCCTAAATCTAGCAGTAAGTTACGGGTTGAAAATGATGACAATGATGATTTAAAACGACATTATTATTATTATTAATCTTAATTAATGGCTTCGCGTTTAGAATTAAGCCAATTTCAAGTAGTAGGTATAAAATTAAAAATTAATTATTTAGTTTTGTACGGTAGATTGAGTTAAAATGGAGGCTCACAACACGTTTTGTTGCTAAAAGAACACGGGGAGAAACTTCTTAAAACGACTTACAATTATAATGTCAGGCATAAAATAACAAACGAAACTTAAGAAGGAGTGTAACATATCGAACACTGTTATTTTATAACTATGTACTTAGTCCTTTTTTCAAAACAAAAGTTAGACAAATTATCAAGTTGTATATTAATTCTAAGACGACTAACACCTCAGTCTTAGTGACAAAAAGTTACGGGAGATATTATGGTAAGCTTTCCGAATAATTAGTCATAACAACTAATAAGTTAACATCATTTTTTGTCATAGAAAAGTTTAAAAAGTACATTAGGTAAACTGGTAACTATTTACCCGCTAAGTTTAACAGTCTTTGAGAACTAAGTTTCAAGATTATTAAAAGAGGCGTCTAGAAATCGTGGTTCTTTCCTGACAGCTCCGTTAACTACTGACATTGTGACATACACATACCTCGCGCTTATTAGTTTTCTGGATGTGTCACCATGACTATTATTAATGTGATTAGCACATTCATAATAATCTTTAAATAAAATTTGCAACACCAACAAACCTTACTTTGGTAAATATCAAGGTTTGATTTGTCTTGTTAAGTTGGTAGTGCTAAATAATTTGTAATTTATGTATTTTCTTGCAACGTTGTGTACACCTATGCTATAAAAAGTAATAATACCCAACATGTTTGCTTTGTTGCTGGTAGTAAATGAAGCAGAGAAATATGGAAATAGTGTCAGAATCATATCAAAGGGAAAGCTTCGATATTGGACTACTCCTGCGGGCGTGATGTTCATATGTAGCTATGTATATATTATATATATGTAATTATGTATCATGAAGTTTTTACCCCTTGAAATAAACAAAGAAACAAATGTAGTTGTAGTGATATCTCTGTAAATCTACAGTCAAGTTATTGATCGCCGTAATCTGTAATTATAGCCACGTGTCTAGCGCTGTGACATTCTAAGGCCTTGACGACCAATATAGACTGGCCCAGAGTGTGGTATCATAATGAATTCTTAAAATGCACAACGTTAGCATACCTAGATCTAGATGCAGGCGGGCTGGCGCGCCCACGGTTTTCTAAGACTCATGTTGATTGGCACAATAAGTGTTGTCCCATAAACAATTTTAAACTTTCGCGTTACATTATAAAATTATTTAGACAGGGATAAAACGCTTACTACGCCGTCGTTGTCGAAACGACAGGGCATAAAAAGTATGCGTAAAGAAGCCTTTAGAATTTCACACTCTTGGTTTTTAAAATCTGGATTAGTCCAAAAATAAGCAAGCAATAAAAAAGAAGCGCTACGGACTTTTTGGCGGGACGGTGTAGTATTGTTTTTATCGTTCCTTGTATTAGTGTTAGTGTTGCTTAATCTTTATGTGAAAGAATGGTGGATTATTAAGCGATAAATGTCCGAGAACGTGCATGAGTGTTGGCAAATGTAACGGAATAAGTGCATCGTAATTTTCTCAAATTGCTAAAAACTAACAATGTCTTTACTGAAACGAGTTTGAATATGGAAATATCATCCATCTTCATACATATCTCATTGAAATACGAATTAAAATAGTTCTCAGTCACTCTTCCTAACTGTGACATTGCCAAACGCACATAGTCATAGAGAAGTTAGATTCTTTACGCAGCTGTCAACTGTCACCAAAACTGTTATTTCCATTCTTCGCCACTAACGAAGTTGTCGTTGTCGTCTTTAAGACCAGCCTCCTAGTTACAACCTTATTAGTTGTCTTCGCGCCATTTTTTCTTCTCTCCCCCCGCCAAACGCCACCGCTGACATTTTCAAAGTGGCCAGCACCAGTTACAATAATTATTAATATAGATTCCACGACCATATTAAATTTTGAACTAGTTTGCCGTAACGAGCAAGTAAATTGTGCCCGGCGAAACCAGTCGTTTATTGTTTTCTTGTTTGTGTATGTGTTTATGTCATTTGTGGTGGTTCTGTTCGCAGAGGTAGTAAATAAACAGGTTGCCGATTGCAAATGCTGTGTTTTTTTGTAACAATCGCCGAGCAAATTACTGTTTGTGAAACTACTTGATCATTATATTGAGTTCAGTGTAGAGTGGTCTGTTTAATCTATACTTGTGTTGGACTTCAAATGTGGTATCATAATTTAGTTGAAGACGTTTTTTTAGTTGAAGATTATTTGAAAAACCTGCTGTTTAAAAGTCTGAAAGCTTTTATTGCTAGAGTAGGTACCTACCTACTACAATTCTAACAACAACATACACATTAAAAAACCCTTCATTGTAAATAAACTTTTTTGAAAGTAAATTACTACTGCCTACAGGTTATTGAATCCTATCGCACCAGAATGCATGACCTACAGATACTGACAACTTATTTGTTTAATACGGAACGCACTCCAAACATAATAAAGAGGGTGTACGCATTTCGGTTTCCCATACAAACTTCTAAGTAGATTTTTTTTTAAACTATTGAGCCAATTACAATGAAACTTTGCATGCCAAAGTAACATACAGAGATCTAAATAGTTTGTTGAAAACATTTTAAAAAAATGTTTAAATAACTGAGTTAATGCGATTTCAAACTTTCTATAGTTGATTTTTAAATCGCAATAACTCAGCTAAAGAAACCTTTTTTAAAAATATTTTCAACAAACTATTTAGATCCCTGGATTTTGTTTCAGCATGCAAAGTTTTATTAAAATTGGCTTGTTGGTTTTAAAACATGTCCACTTGGAAGTTTGTATGGGAAACCGAAATTCGTAAACCCTCTTATCTGTAGCATGCTACAAATTAATTTAAAAAAAAAAACAATGATATTATAATTAAAAAGGTAGATAGGTTATGTCAGTACTAATGTGATGTCAATAATGGACCCAAGCTCGCACGAAAGTGTAAGCAAGATAGCATGACAACTAGCTATAGCGTAAACGAGACAGATAATGTTGTTGGTGGCCTAAGGTAAGGCAATTACCATAGTTTTCTGGTACCAGTTTTTGGCACATGTAACGCATCTACCTCTTTTTTATGTAATATCATTGAAAAAAACGTCTATCACTAAAATTTTCCCAAAACATGGATACTTACAAAAAGTGTAAGTACGTCAGCTAAAATAAATTAAAATAAATCCGTCAAAAAGTTATTATTCACCGAATGACGAAACTAAAGTCGTTAAGCTCAATCAAATCGACTAATATCAATAGAAACACCTGCTTTTAGTAGCTTCTTTGCGACCTGAATTTTCTCTGGTTTTCTGCCTTTTTCATGTCTGATAAGGATGCCTTCTTCTCTACCTTTTTCAGTAGCATCATCAAGTTTTTGAGTGAGGACAGCCTGTTCATCAAGAATACGTTTTATTTCCTGTTCATAGGCAATAAATTCTTTTTCTGACCAGTTAAATCTATTTACTTCTTCATAGGCTTTTTAATGATTACATCACTACCTATTATTTTTTCCAGCTCTTCTTCACTAGTTTTGTCTGTATATCAAAAAAAAAATAAACCTATTTTACAACTAAGTATATTTTCCAACTGATCTTCCTTATTCTTTGGAAAT
This sequence comes from Scoparia ambigualis, assembly GCA_963921215.1. Classification (NCBI taxonomy): domain Eukaryota; kingdom Metazoa; phylum Arthropoda; class Insecta; order Lepidoptera; family Crambidae; genus Scoparia; species Scoparia ambigualis. The sequence goes on from OY992517.1 coordinate 6,835,504, forward strand.
TTTGGCAACTCAATAACTATAAAATATAAATCTTTTAGATCATGCGACGCTACTCCACAGTCTAACTTAAAAAGTATCAGAAACTAGCCAGTTTGGCCGAGATCCAGTCTATAAATCTTCCGGCGAATTGCAATCACTTTAAACGACGTTAAATGACCACAAAATATCGGTTGGAGCCATCCAATAACACTATCATGGTACAGCTACAATTACCTCAACACTTTAGTGCCATGTCATATTAACTACTGCGCTCATACATAATTTTTGCGCGAGTGCGATCGTACCGAGCAGTTGGTGTGACACAGTACTAAAGTGTACAGTTACTTCTGAGGCTTACTGTACCACCTGCATTACGGTGGTGATCGTTCCAGGCTACTTACTGATTAGGGTGAGATTACCCTACTGCCTCCGATGATATGGGAGAAAAAAATGATAAAAACAATTTTAAAACTTGTATTAAGTTTTAGCAGGCGATTAAGAATAACGACATACTAATAATATCCTTAATATAACTTAGTATCAAGGATGAATGTAGACGGCAATGCATCGTCAGTCATAGAGGAATGGGAGAGGAGGCCTATATAATAATATAGGAATGGGAAAAGAGGCCTATAATATTTCCGAAGGCGGACGCAATAAAGGTTGCTACGTCTCTACTTATATACTATAATATACCTATGTAAACATACAAAAACAACACAAAGTTCTTAATTAATAAAAAGTATAACATGTTCCTAGCAGATGAAATAGTTTATTTATTAATTTACTGCACTTGTTGCAACATCACTTTTTATCTATAGATATATTTTTATTTCGAAAAAATTTAAAATAAATAACCAATTCCTTACAAGCAATTTTCTTTATAACATAGAGAAATAACTTGTGAGTGAGTAATACCAACTTTAATAAACAAAATCATGATTATACTCAGTACTTAACCTACAAAGTTAAATATAACGTCAGTATATAATCATAGGCGATTTGATCGTGGGTAATGATGTCATTACCTACCAATAACTAAAAACAAGATAAAAGCTGAAACGTCATTACTTAAGAGTATGGTTAAAGAAAATAGTGCCATAGCGGCGATGGGGACTGGGGTCACCACCTATCAGGCTGAGCACATGTGCAGTTTTTATTTGTTTTTTTTTAAATTTTAATTTTATTTTGATTTATTTAAAAATCCACAGCTCTTAATCTAATTTAACAAACTTATATTCTAGAAACACACAGCAAATAACGAATATTACATTATATTTGTAAAAAAGTTAAGTAAGAGGAGACATACATTGTTCAAGCTAGGTATTTCACTAATATATAAAATACATAAATATGGATACAATATAAAGTTAATTATAATATCATATTTACATAAATACATAATTTTTAATATAATATGTATATTAAATACAAAACATAATTATTAATTTATTTTATTATTTTTTACACTATAGCGGCCGCTCGCGGTTTCCCCCACTTGGTTCTCGTTCCCGTGAGAATATCGGCATAAAAAGTATCCTATTTGTTAATCCAGGGCATAAACTATCTGTATGCCGAATTTCATCCAAATCCATTCAGTATTTTTTACGTGAAAGAGTATCAAATTTCCATCCATACTTACAACCTTTCGCGTTTATAATATAAGTAGGATAGGATAGGATCTATTTGCCTTTAACAATTTTACGTTGAGGTAGAAAGTTAATTGCCAAAGTCATTTGTGCACTGCTTCTGCAGTCTTTATTGCCTAGTGGGACGTTCATAGGCTGATGATACTGAATGACAAGTATAAGCATATACAAATGCAACATCCAACCCCGCATGGCAACCACACACCACACGTACATTTGTCCAGTATAGTAAACTGATGAGGTAGGAAAACATGTTTGTTACAATGGCCGCTGAGTCACACTCTGTCACAGCCGAGAATAGAACGGGCGTAGTGAAGCGGGTACAGCAAACGGCAAATTGGACATGACTCTGCATGAGGTTAACGAGACGCTCGGGTTTCATATACCATACCTACTATGTACTAGTGTCACCTAAAAATAATCATTTTTTTATTGAAATTTTACATACAAAATAATTACAAACATTATCACCGAAGGGTTAGTCAGAGACTAGGCAATGAGGACCGCAAAAAAAGTCTTCTGACATAGTCCACTTTTCACTAAATATCGACTGCACATGTGCTCAGCGTGACAGGTGGTGAGCCCGTCGCCGCTCTATGCTGTTGGATGTATGTGCAGTCTTTAGTCTGTTAGTCGCCTTTTACAACGGGATGAGAGGGGGTAGGTACGCGACACGGCTCCGGAAACGGTAATTTTAAAATTAGAAAAATATTAATGTTCTTTATGAAAATAATGAGAATGTAAACCGCGAAGAGTGAAAAAGAGGGTAGGAAGGTATCAACTTCTAGTTGTCACAATATTATTATGTTTACATCATTTAACAATAGGTTATTAACATTATAATTTTAACTTGTCATTTACACAATCACCTTAACCCTAAGTGCATTAAAAAAAAGATATAATTGAAAATAAAGGTCAATTCAATTGCTGTGCTACAAAAAGAAGTTAAAAAGGTTACACGTCAATATAAAATGAAAACGTGACAGGTAATTAAACAAAGACATTCAAGTTTGGAACTCATTGTCGGTGAAGACATAAATTATTATTTTTTACAACTACCAGCATCCATCCGATACTTCGATTCAAGGGCGGTGTGACACTTACAAATGAGTATTACATGTACTCCGACCTTTTTACCCATTGTACAATACAAAAAAAAAAGTTATAGGTAGTGCAGTCATTCCGTTTCACTTAGCGCATTCATGTGGCATTTGTTACATTGTGCCAATCATTTGATTATATTCGACAAAATTGTAGGTAAACTTTATGGCTATGTCAAAATATGTTTTTGTAAACTTAAAACGATTAGATTTTATATTAAGTCCGTTTCGTAAAAAAACAATAAGTACTAAAAAAATTTCATAAATATTGTATAAGTATTATTTTTTGATCCTATCTTCTTAAACCTCTAAAGAGAGGCTAATAATGATAAAAACGGAAAACATAAAATACAAAACTGTTGTACGTGTAGATGTTAAACTGTCAGGAACAAAATTAACATTGATTTCTACTTATTATCGTAAAAAGTTTTCGTCGCGACATAAAAACATCTAATGCCGGTTGTCAAAACATCGTAAAGCAACAAGTAATTGATAACTGCTTCATAGAGAACACAAAGGAATGGAAATCCATAGACCACAAAGCTCACAATAGAGTATAATCATATAAAGTGCTGTTCCTTTCATTATGATCGGCACAAAGCGGCAAACTATTGTGTTTTCGTCTCCGAATAGTCAAGTGGCAGGCATCTTAGAGTGTTTTTTTTAATAAATTCCATTGTCGATGGGTCGTGTGTACCATAGATACAGTATTTTGTTTCTTTGTATGTTATGTCATAGTTTTTAATTGTCGATGGTTCGGTATATGCATAAACTCCTTGCACAGTTACGGTTTCCTAATTAAAGCTGTCTAAGCTGTTGCTGAAATATCCGTTTACTAGTTAGCCTGTGCGCGCCGGGTAACGTTCCGTTCGACGAAGTGGAGCTTTGGAAATTTGATACTTCGAAAGTTACTATGTTGCGCGACCACGATTAGTCGGCGTCAGGAATGTTTAGCCTTTAAGATATTTTAAATTAATAAATCATGGTTGTCACATATTTAAAGAAGTTAAAATAATAATAATATAAATATATAAATAAATATATAAATAATCAGCATCACAATTTTATTTCTCAAAAAGTTTGTTAACTCCACAAACTCGATAAATATAAACATTCACAATTACCTTATTCAATTACCCTTTACTCTTAGGTTTATGAACCATATTTTATTTCTAGCAAACCAACTCAATTCCCAGTCAGTAGGTATGTGAAGGAATGTGTTTCAAGCGTGTAAAGTCGACGCCATTACTATTCGCCCAACGTTCTCCAGCTCACAAGCACACCAATCTCAGAATATCAATTATCTATGGTACCGCATGCCTGCCAACACTACGAAGAAGCTAAGGACTCTAAAGAGTCCTGCTCACGCATGCAACGATTACGCCATGTGATTATAGGGGGTGTTACAATGCTGTGTTTCAACGTACAATTTTTAATATTATATCATTTTGACAGCGGTATGAAAGGCAGTTTGCAGTTTACTTTTTTTTTACAAAACTGCATGCATTAAATCTTTTGCTTAAGAGGCCTATTACATCTCGAATGTGACTTTTGCGTAAAATGTTAATTTTCGCATTTTGTAGTAATTTTGCAGTTGTATTTATCGTTTTTATCAAAATAGGATAATAAATTTGTGCATAATATTACAAATCTCCATTCTGTGAGCATAAGTTGAATTCGGGCGGCCGGCGCATCGCATTATGTAGTAATTTTGCTGTTGTATTTATCGTTTTTATCAAAATAGGATAATAAATTCATTATAAAATCTTTGTTCCTCATAAAGTAACAATTACTATGGTATAAATTTTGCTCAATAATATTATCGTAGATAGGAGATATTCACAGTCAACTTATAGCAATTTTCGAAGTTTTTTGGTTTAGAATAAGATTTTTTTCCTATATAAAATCAATGATATCTAAAAATTCCGAGGCCGCTACGCACTATTCGACTATATAAGAGATAACATTATAATTTTTTTATTTCACTTGTTTAGAACAGTAGTTCAATCGATGAGCTCAAAAAAGTGCCTCCGCGCACTTTATGAAAATCTTTCTCTGCAATTTTGGGTTTAATTAAAAAGTTAAGCAAAATTTACAAAAAGCGAGGCCGCTACGCACTATTCCAATAGCTATTCTATACTATTCAATAAGTCATAATTGTTAATGTATTTTTGTTTCTGAGATCCATAACGTCAAAATTGGCCATTTTACGCAAAAATCACAGTCGAGATGTAATAGGCTGTAGAAGTAATTATGAAGCCAGAATGTTATCCTATAAGATTGCATTTTTAACGTTCTTTTTTATGTGCTTAAAAATTTAATTTTAATTTTTTTGTAAATTGAATTCCATATTTAATGTGCAAATAATAAACGCTTGTATTAATAATCTTTTTAGTTTTCTTAATTTAGGAAATAAATAAACGACTCAAGATTTATTTAAATTTACTTATATTAGTAGTGTTCTTTCATCTACTTATTACTAACACATTGGTGGTATCCTACTCTCTCTACTTCTAAACAATGCCACCAAAAAGTTCACAGATCTTACCTCAACCATGTAGAGTCACCCCTTTAACCCTTGAAAAGTGGATGCAAATTTTATGAATAAATAAATAATGTATACATAGGTCCCACCGCAGATATCTGTGCGCGATAAGCCCGTTCAGACAAAGACGAATGGCTCCATAAGATTTGTTGACACCTCTCGGGTGATAAAATTTTTGATAAATCGCACCGAGGATTTGTCGTGCTGCCGGTTCATGACTAATATACGGGCATGATTTAATTTGCGTTCGGCGAATGTCGCTTTCCAAGTTTCCTAACTGGACTTTCGAAAGAAACGTTTAGTTTATGCATAATTAATTACTTTGAATCTATGCGTTTCGTTTTTGTTGTTTTTTTTCATGTTTCCCCCATTTGTTGTTGTTCATGTGAGCGGAACTGTGAAAAGTTAAGCTAAATTCGTATTATAAAGCATGATATTGTATTTATTTTATTTATTTATTCATTTATTTATTTTAATCTTTATTGCACAAAAAAAAACAAAATGTACAAAAAGCGGACTTAATGCCAAATGGCATTCTCTACCAGTCAACCTTAAGGCTAGGCAAAAAGAGTTGTTGGCGGTGCAATACAAAATCTTGTGAACTAACAAATAAACTACACAAAATATCTTTTACTATTTTACTATTTTAACTTTAGTTACTACCTACATTTGTAGTTATTAATTAAAAACAGCAAAAATGCTAATTTTCCTTATTAATAGTCAGCAGCCATGCCGTAACTTGCGAAATGAGAAGACACTAATAAAACTGAAGCATTCCATTTAATTTTATAATTATGTCAACAATAAAAAATAAACGAAAACAGTTGGCAATAAGAAAGTTTTACAGTCCTGCAAAGTAGTTTTGTGGAATTGTCTATGAAAACGTATACAAAGTACCTACTTGAGTGGAGGAAGTTGTTAAATTTTACGCTAAATATTATGTTTCTACAAGTTTCATATCATAACTGGTCCACGGTTAATGAATCTTAGAACTTTAAATGTGCTATAACTCTCTGTGCTACAGTTCTCATACAGTACATGTATATTGTTTTATGGACGAGTTATTACACAAAGCTTTGTGAAGACTTACAAATGTTTTAACCTCATTTTCTCTTTGGTTTCAGATATGATTGGATAGACAACAAGTTGGAGTATCAACGTCAGCTATTTAAACATTGAGGTAAATTGATTTTCTAAGTACCTGTGCACATTTACAAACTACAAAAACTTTATAATTTTATACCGCCCCTGCGGTCTAGTGGCTAAGCCACGGGTTTCAGACCCAGAGGTCCCGGGTTCGATTCCCAGCGGGGGGTACATCTTTGTGTGCTCGGTTTGGTTGGTGGTAGGGCTATTAAGTCCGCCTGGCAAGCTACCACCATCTTATCTAAGTCTGTCGCCATAACAACGATGTTTATAGCATTGTTGTGTTACGACAGTTTGAGATGAGTCAGCCAGTTCCTCAGTGGTTGAGGATTCCGGGTGAAGCGCGCTTCCACCTTCGGCCTTATCGTCACTTACCATCAGGTGAGATGAAGGCCAAGCGCTTGCCCCTTCTCGAATAAAAAAAATGTCATTTTCGTTATTACGAACTAGTTTTATGTCGTTGACTGTAGGAAGATTCCTATATACATAAAAATATACTTACTCAAAATTCGTCACGCACAGTACATTAAAGCATTATTGGACCACAATAAATATTCTTACTTACATACATAGTTTAAAAAAATCTTAAGATATGAACATATTAAAAATGAAACCCTAACTTGTTCTGAAATGCTAAATTATACAAACTTACATTTTAGAGTAATTTTGATAAACTTAATATTTTATATACAAAGAGCTACAGATCTTTTGGCGGGTAAACGGAAACATAGCAATTTAATGTTTTATTTTCTAAAATTTGTGGTAAATGTATTGGTGGATATTATTAACCGTTGATTATTCGTGAAAAAGTGTTGGCAAATAAAATAAAAGCAAACAGTGCAACTTCACTGTACTAAAATATCCGCGTTAGATCCGAGCAAAGTTCCACATCACCATAAAACCTTTATGGTCATTTTAACATTCATCATTTACAATAAAGCATTTAAATTAGAGTCTGGCCAACGAAAGCTGAACCTCGTAATTATTTGATTGGCAACACTTTGTCTCTATGTGTGTCTATGTGTGGTGCCATGTCGTATGTCAAATTGATTTTTTTCTGAGAAAATTGCAGCTTTGTGAGTGACCCTGTGTTACCCAGTCAAGGTTTTTTTTTTAATTTGCCGCGTTTTTCCTGGTTCAGCTTTCGTTAGCCAGACTTTATCTTATTACTTATTGGCATTACCATCGATTAGGTATGAGGGAAACAATAAATATTATTAACTCCTGTATAATGCCCTAACTTTGAAATTGAAATTAATGTGCAACCAGTACACTTCCAAGCACTACAAATATACAGCTTATTTTCGTCGTAGCTTACACACGCTCCGTAGCGCAGCGGTCGCGGGCTCAATATTTGACGCGCAAGCGCCGGTTCGCGTCACGGCCTCCATCGAAGCTTACGTATTTTTACTGTGGATATGTTAGTCAACGCGAGGCCGATATTGAACAGCCCTATACGGTCGCGGTTTAGACGTAAGTGTCTTCAACGTATCACCAACGGGGCTGACAATTTGTTTTTCAGTATTTTGTTAAAATTTTTCGTAATTTACGAAATGTTGTGGAACGTTTTTTTTATAAATACCTATATGTTATATATTTTTAGGTATTATTTTTGTTAAATTAAACATATTTTTCTCATATATTTGTGCTCATATAACTCAATAAAAATTTCAAAACAAACTTTAAACAAAGACTTTTTATAATGTCTTCAACGTATCACCAACGGGGCTGACAATTTGTTTTTCACTATTTTGTTAAAATTTTTCGTAATTTACGAAATGTTGTGGAACGTTTTTTTTATAAATACCTATATGTTATATATTTTTAGGTATTATTTTTGTTAAATTAAACATATTTTTCTCATATATTTGTGCTCATATAACTCAATAAAAATTTCAAAACAAACTTTAAACAAAGACTTTTTATAATGTCTTCAACGAATCACCAACGGGGCTGACAATTTGTTTTTCAGTATTTTGTTAAAATTTTTCGTAATTTACGAAATGTTGTGGAACGTTTTTTTTATAAATACCTATATGTTATATATTTTTAGGTATTATTTTTGTTAAATTAAACATATTTTTCTCATATATTTGTGCTCATATAACTCAATAAAAATTTCAAAACAAACTTTAAACAAAGACTTTTTGTAATCATTTAATCAGTCACGTTCAGGTGAAAGTACTGATAATAGCAATTGATTGATGGTGTGGTGATACCTTTATATGATAATGCCGATAAGATATTGTTACTTTAAGTGATTGACTATTGAAAGTGACCGCGTATATACCCTGTCATTGCGCAAGGTCATAACTTATGTTCAAATCAATTAACAGGGATACCTATTACCTTAGAAACAGAGTTCAAAACCGCTAAAGCTTACAGAAATTTGCGTTTTGCAATATGCACAATGTTATTAATAATTGTCCTTCAGCTCGGCAAAAAATCATAACAGTTTTGTTTTCGTACTTTGACATTAAACTGACATTGTATTTTTTTATTATTTGTTCTGTTTTCACGCGAATTAAACAATTTTGAAGATTTCTTATTGCTTCTTGAGATTCTATTTTTTTATGAAAAGGTGTTGAACAAATTTTTGCTTATCGTAATATTGATAGGTTATACTAATGGAGCTATTTATTTTTAATTACTTAATAATTGTTATCTCATACTTATAAAAAATCTGAGAAATTGAATTGTACTTGACGGTTTAACTTTAAGCCTTACGTTTAGTTACCGGTTGTACTTCATTTACTTATGATTCAAAAATAAAATACAAAGAACACCTTTAGGTAAAACGAGTTTTTAAACAATCTAATTTTACCATGCCGTTTATACTCATTACTTGTTACTTTATTGTTGAACGTGAGTAATACTAACTCTACCCTTACTGTTTGTACCTTTAACACGGCTCATTGTGAAAAAGATAACCATAAAGATCCAACAGAAGCGTACCTATTACTTAGTACATTTATAGATGGAGAACCATCCCGCTAGCAAAACTGCATCATTATTTACACAACATAAAATCATTACTTAAAGTTACTTCACTAACCCTGCAGCAGATATGTATAGGCAACTTATCATTTAGAGACCTGCTCACCACAAAAGGCTATAATTCATTCCTTAATGCAATGTTTCTACCATTATACCAGTTTCTTTGAACAACACAGCCGGTCTAACCATACCCCAACCCTTCCTTGCCATACGGTGTCTTTAATACCCCCGACTTTCACATCCTTCCTGTTTTAAATGTATTCATAACACAGTAAAAAACCTAATGCGTATCATTTGACGGTTTCTAGACAAAAGGTCGATATCTGTTGTGGGGTTAAAAGGATTTTTTTGTGAGCTCGGAAAGTGGATCGGATGATGCAACGTATAGTTTGGACTGTTACGAGCAGACTTTCGATTTCGTTTTGTTTTGTTGTGTTTTTTTATCTTTTTTAAAACAAAACGTAATTGAATTAGTAATAATAACTATGCTTTTTTATATAATTCATTTTATGAATCTTTCTTTGTTTTCCTAAAAATATACAATTAAAAACCATTTTATGAAGATGTGTAACAAAAAAGTAAGAACATGCTACGACTTTATAAATAAATTTGCTAAATATTCTTACTGTTGTTGTTGAGAAAAAATACTCAAGATACATTTCGTAATCCTTCACTTTTTATCTAATGCTTTAGCGCCAAAAATTAAAGTAGAAACAAGAAAAGAGCTTTTAGTTAACGCCTCGTTAACTCGCGCTCCTTCGGCCCTTCACAATCGTCTTACAAACCACTGTCACAATGTGTGCCATTGTTACCGGTTCCCTTATCTCTTTCAAATGCTACCGTGCATAAGCGCACCGACACGGGATCCGAGCTATTTTGAATAACACATCCCATTGTCAATATTATAAATATTATGCTAATGCGATAAAAAGAAATTTTTGACTCCGTTCGAAGCGACCAGGTGTCGCAACAGAAGGGTTATGAGATTCAAATGTCTTGCACCCTAGCTTGAATGTGATCATTTATTAAGATTTGGCCTTTTGTTTAGTCCGCTATTCCCATGCGTATGCATGGCTTGTTATTTATGTGAGAATGTTAGTGATATATTTTTTTAATATTCTAATGCGCTCTCCGACTGAATGCTTAGACGGTTGGCTGGTCGTAAATTGTGGATTACATGCCTGATTGTTTATTAAACCACCTTAAAAAATTGTGACATGAAGTAAAATTGATTTTATTTATTATTATTATTACACAATTTTTATTTATTCATTATTAAGTCCAAAGGTGACAGCAAACTTTACCTGTAATTCTCAACCACTAAGTAAGTGATTATCTTATCTTTGACTTTGAGAAGACAACAATGTTATTAATGTTGTTGTTGTGGTGATAGACTTAGACAGGTGGACTTAGTACCAAAAATATTTTTTTGTTATCAGGCGATAATCCTTAGCTGATTTATATAGCAATTTATGTAATTCCAAGTAAAACATTATAGCTATCGATATAGTTAAAACAGTATCCGCAATTGGATCTCATTACGTTAGATAAGCAGCTAACATTCTCTCACTTAATTTGTTAAATGAAAAATACTACGTTGTTACACAATTTATATGTACTCTCGTTTAATGAAGAAAATTACCACATCCGCGGGTCGTGTATCGCCGTAAAAAAGAGGTTGTAACGTGAAATTATGTAATTACCTCGCAACCGTCCGCCGCCGTCGTCGTCGTGGTGTCGAAATCTCTATAATTTTTACGCATTTCGTCCGTAACTTTTTTTGTGTTCACAATTATTATGGTAATGTCATTTTGTGTTAGATGTAGCTTTGCTTTGATTTTACGCATTGATATGACACGTAATTTAACCTAATACTACTTTATTGACTAGTGTACTTTCAACGTTTGAACGAATTTATGGCCACCTTATTTTTAACCAAGCGAAACGCACCTTTGTGCAGTGAAAAAAATTATGTTTTAATACAAAATAGTAACTACATATTCGTCGAAGACTCCCCGGAGGGAGATTCAAAGAATTTGTTAATTACAAAAATATCATTAAAAAACCGAATCTAAGAATACTGACATTCTCAATTATCAACATCTGTCGTCACAACAATTAAAGACTGGCTCTTGCTATATTTTATTTTATTTGCTTTGCCCGCAATACGGCCAGCGCTAACTGTTCCAACATGTCGATATATAACTGGCCCTGTTTTCCGGAAGCACAATGAGAAAAGAAAAAAAGGGGGAGGAGGGAGAAGTGGTTGCGACAATTTAGCACTTGCCGGGTCGGTTAGACCGCGGTGCACATTTGAGTATTAGAAAATATATTTGTATGAATTGATAATGTATTTAAATTATCAAAAGAACTTCGTGTTCCGGAATACATGTTTATTTGTTGGTCGCTGATTAGTGTCGTGATATCGCGGTCTATATACCCCGCATTAGGCCAGCGTGGCCCGACCTCTCTATGTGACATTGTTCACGATGGCTTCAACTCTACATGGTCAAAGTTATATTATGAAAAATCATATAAATAATACTAGGTGATAATAGGGAGTTCTAACACCTAGATATGGGTATGTTATTTGGCAGTGGGTATAGTACCGTTTGTTCCCATGGAAACGAAGGGACATACATTGACAATGCAATAAAGATAGAAGTTATCTTGTAAATATAAATGAATGTTTCTTTGTTTCTCCCGTATATATGTTAATACTTAATAACTATAAGAGATTTTGTAACAGGGCATAAAAGCTGGACGACTATAGAATACGGTGTTAACGTACTGAGATATATAATAGCGTCGTATATCGCCACACAGATGGTCGCACAGCTGTTTGGTCACCATTCACATGTAAAGCAGTCTTGCTCGCTTTGTGCGCTGTTGTACAGTCGGCTTCCAATAATAAGTGAATACTTTTGTGCCATGTTATACTTGCTTTAGAAGTTTTTTTAAGTAAATTATTGTTATGGCAGCCGAATAAATAGCTTTCGTTAAATAATTTTTTTGTATAAATTTTGACAATGTGCTAATTTTGAGATTTAAAACTGTCATGTAAAAAGGTGTTAAAACTTAAATAACAATGTGTCATTAAAGAAAACTATAAATCTTATTTTACTTTTCAATGTACACAAAACATTCGCAAAATGATTAAGTACCTACTTACTTAGTTATGTTATGAGTTGACTTATGAGTTATGACTAAAAGCGTACCTAACCAGTGCCAGTTAACGTAATAGTTACGCCCTAACCGCTAGTCTAAAAATACTAACAACAAATACAGCTTAATTACGATACGAAAATAATTTAAATTAATCCGCTCAAATTTAAACTTTATCTCTAACAATTTAAGGTCACAAAATCTGTGTACGCCATCGATGACGTAAGTTTGTGTTAAACATTTAGCGGGGAACAAACACTTGCGTTCAGAAAAGCGTTTTATCACATCGTAAAATAATTTATGACCGTTCGCGATTATAATGGAAACGAACCATCTTCATTGCGTTTTGGGTGTTAACTGGTAACGAGTTGACGCGTACCTAGTCCGCAAATCGAAGCGGCCATTGTTTTTTTTAAATATTATCTTTGTTTTCATTTTTGTTTTTTTTTTCAAATTATGTGTCAGTTTTGAGTGTGACAATAATTCGTTCGAATTTCGAATTTAACCACCACACTGTAATTATGTAACGAGTTTAAATTTTGATGTTTTGTGACCTTTATAACTATTTATTAACTAGTACCTAACCAAAAGTGTTACAGTCTAAGTCTTACCAAAAATATAAGAGTTTTTAATTATTGTGGTTATATAGCCTTTGCCTGTCTATCGATGTATCTATCTTAAAACATTAAACTTACTATGACTCCAACAACGTAACAGACAATATTTTCAAACAAAATATGGTTGACTGGAACATATGAAATTGTTAATTAATATTCGTTGCAACGCAAAAAAATAATCTTAATTATGAGAATCGAAAATTAATTGCGTAAGTAAGTGTAAGAATTATTGTTCGTACGCACGATTGAAGAGCTCATTAACCACCTGTGCTCGCCTTTTCGCGTGTAAAATATGTTTTTTTAATTGCAAATTGAAATGCATTATCATCATCAACGCCTCGGTGGCCTCGGTTTGATATTCAGAGGTCTCATGTTCAATTCCCAGGTCAGACAAAGTGTGTTTTCGATACATAAACCAACAGCATAGAGCAGCGATGGGCATCCATGTTCTGTTATCCATGCAGGGAGGAATGTGCCCATTAGTGGGACGTTAAGTTAAGTAGCTGAAAATATTGCAAACAGTATGACAGACAGTTGGACAGGCTTGCAAGTTGGCAACCGTAACGTCCAACCAGAAAAGTTGCTCTATTAAGCTCCTCTAAATGTAGAATAGAATTGAATGGAAAGGAGCACAAAGACTGCACATACATCCAGCAGCATAAAGCGGCGATGGGCTCACCACCTGTGTCACGCTGAGCACATGTGCAGTCGCTATTTGGTGAAAAGTGGACTTTGGTAGAGGACTGCTTATGCTGTCCTCATTGCCTAGTCTCTGACTAACCCTTCGGGGATAATAATCGTGATTATATTTATATCATTACATTATAAAGTGAAGTCGCCGTTTTCCTCTGTCCGTGGCACCGCACTATTCTCCTAAACCACGCAATGGATTTTTATGCGGTGTCACTAAAAGATAGAGTGTTGACTGAGGATGGTTTTTGTTTATATTTTGTAGATATATTTTTTTAAATGGCTGAACTATGACGATCTTTCTAAGTAAGCGTGGACGAAGGCGCGGACGGGCCGCTAATAATGTATGTACCTATAAACCAACTACCCCCATTAGGCAAGCCTGGTGATTAGTCAAGCTAAGCTTCATTTAAATGATAAAGGCCTTTGTCATGCAAAGTCATGACAATAATAGTCATGCCTATTAACGTCCCACTGCTGGGCACAGGCTCTAGCACATGGACAACAGTACAGCCGTGCAAATCTCTAAGTTAAAGCCTTGGTAGCAGCGGCTGCCGCAGCGCTGAGAATTTACTCCGTCTCTTTCATATTCATAGAATTGGCAAGAGACAGCAGATCATAGCCATGCGTGCCACGTCTATGTGTTGCTAAGAGCATCGCATAGGTGTGGAGATTGGGCCATAACCCACCCACCTACCACGCTACCCAATGAAGGATAGTGAATGTACATTTTAGGTAATGCAACTTTTTTTTTTTACTTATCACATTTTATTAAAACGAGTTTAATGTTTATTTCAACAAGACAAAATATACACAACGAGCCGCAGAGACGTCATTGTCAGCAATTTATGTCCAATCCGGGCTCATCACGCCACGTAAATGTCATTGTGTCATCGCCTTATTTCATTTAACATTATTAGATTTCATTATTATAGTAGGTACTCGATATTATAACAGAACAGTTTTAGAAGTAAAAATAATTTTAAAAAACAAAATTTCGACTTTTTGAACATGCTATTGATTTTTTTAGTAAACATGTTATGGATAATGATTATCGGACAAACAATTTTAATAGAAGAAAAGGATTACCGAAATGACCTCTTCGTCCGCTTCGACTTTAGCTAAACTCATAATATAATGCTAACATATTTCTTTCTTTTATAAGTCTCAGTACAATATACACAACGAGCAACAGAGACGTCAGTGTCGGCAATTTATGTCCAATCCGGGCTCATTACGCCGCGTACATGTGTTATCGCACATAAATTCCCGGGTTTCAGCGCGTCCCTTAATTCGGTGGCTTCCTCAATAAAATTTTATAGGTTATAATTAACCATGCAGGACCACACGCGAGTGCCGCGCTATTCCTTTGTTTTTCTGGAGACATCCATCTCGTTTGCGCGTACGCGTTGCGGCTTTCTATCTCTGTCTAATTGGTCCTTTTGTATGTTGTTTATGTCGCTGTTATCGTAACATTTGAACGTTTTCAGTTAATTTGAATACTTAATTTCCTTAGAAAACTAAAGTTGAGTATTCCATTGCATTTTTCATTGAAACCTATAGATCATATTCTTTCAAGTAGGTATTTAACTTATAAAAAAAAGAAATAATTAGTCCCCTCTATCGTTGGAATAAAGTTGTCGCTACAACGTCAGACGCGGATTGGTGATCACAAAGTCTACATCAAAAGATCATACACTAGGGTTGGCTGATTTAAATCAGGTGATTTTTTTTATAAAAATCATTGATTTAAATCAACTTAAAATGTTATATTATCTTTAATGAAAATAACAATAAATAAGTATAGTAAAAGACTTGCATGCATACCTATTTGAAATTTGTCATCAACTGTAGCAAAACAAATCAGAAATCAGTCTTTGTAAAGTTGGATACTAACAATAATTGGTCAAGATTTTATCTATATTAATTTTAAAGTAATTTAAAATAATCAACTGAAAAATAATTTATTTATTTTAATAATTTTAAAAGTATTTGTGTCATACAGCTTATTCAATTGTCAGTAAGAACTAATAATAGTGTATATGGTTTTGTCACATAAAAAAATCAAAATAAATAAAAAAAAAACAATAAATAACAAAAAAACGGTTTTTTTTTTAAAATCATGATTTTTCCAACCCTGTCATACACACACTTTGCCCGACCTGAGGGCATACTCTCTTTCTCTGAAACGAAATTTCGGCCGATTTTCGTTTGCTATTTACGGCAGTTTTCATTCTTTTCGAACTTTCGTTCATACAAAATAAGAAATTTTTGATTTTTTTGAAATTACAGAATAATGAAAAGCGTAATAATACCAAACGAAAATCTGCCGAAATTTCGATTCGGAAAAAGACAGTTGGGCATTGAACCCAGGACCTCTTGAGGGTTGAGCGCCTGTCTACCGGCGATAATCCTTTAAGAATATGTCAAATTGTTTCCTTTCATGCAATTAAGATTCCACCACAAACGCCGTAATTATAAGAAAACGTTCAGTTAAATACTGATCTTTATATTGGCCCTGTTATTAAATGCATGAACTCAATATAAGTGTACAATAAAGATAAAAGTGGATAATTATTTTATGATCCCCTCATTAATTAAAATAAAAGATAACTATTTTGTTTTTCAACTTCTCCGAACCAGCGCAAAACGACCAAAAGGCGAACCCCGCGTTAAATATTTGTACAATTTCAATTATCTCTAACTTTTAATTAAGGCTCGAATAAACTATAAATTAGTGATTGGTATCTCTTTTCGTTTCACTATTTTTAGGGATCTGTCTTTAATGAGTGGTTATTGGAAATAATAAAAACAAATAAGAAACAAATACTTTTCTGAAAAAAAGAACTTATAAATCTAACTTAAACCATACCTAGACTTCTTGGCGGGAAAATTAAGCGTCTTGTCTGCAGTTTTGTATTATTTTCTATAATTTGTGTTTTGTCGAATATTAATGTGAAATAATGGTGGATTATTTACTGTTAAGTGTTTGTGAACGTGAGTCGTCTCGAGAGATTTGGGGGAAAATCATTTACCATTAAACGTTCATTATCACTCATTATCATCCACTTAATGCAAAGAAAATAATAATTACAATTAAAAACTTAACACTGGCTAAATGTGCTGATCGCACGAAGCCATTATTTAAGAGAAAAAAAAACTATTCCTACTGTTTAGGTTTCTTTCAGTTTTGTCATGTTAGTCGGTCTCTCGCTTGACACAGCCATTTTACTTGCAGACTCTCAGACTTACAGTGAACGTAGGAAAAGAAATGTCATCATGATTTATAGAAATTATTATTTATTTACCGTGTCGCGTAGCGGTGAAAGAATACTACAACCCCCTCTCTTCCCTTGGGTGTCGTAAAAGGCGACTAACGGACTAAAGACTGCACATGCATCCAGCAGCATAGAGCGGCGATGGGTTCACCACCTGTCACGCTGAGCACATGCAGTCGCTATTTGGTGACAAGTGGACTATGGCAGAGGACAGCTTTGGCGGTCCTCATTGCTTAGTCTCAGACTAATCCTTCGGGGATGATAGTCGTGATTTTAAGTATGATAATATGTAATACGGAATCGTTTAATGCGCGAGAAACACTCGCACTTAACCGGTTTTCATTTAAATAGGAAACAACAAACTCCTTTTTAAAAGAACGAGTTTCTGTTACGATATACGTTCCCACCTGAACGTTAAAATAGTTTTGTAGTTGATTACTGGTCACAGCATAATATTTTTTCTCAGTAGTAGTTGTATTATGTGGTAGTAGGGAGTAGGTACTTAATCATCAGTAGGTAATAAAATATATAAAATTATTATTTTTAAAGTCACTTTTAATATTAAGTATTTACTGTATGGAAGAGTTTCTGCAAGAAGATACATGCTTACTTACTAGTGTTTAAATATTTTATAACTTGACGCCTTAAACCTTTGTGTTATTACATTTATGTTTCTATAATGAACCGTTTTTGTTTGTATCACTGCTGGGGCAAAGGCATTACCGAGCTCTTCCACTTATCTTGATTGTTAGGGAGGGTCAGATTATTCTCACTACTCATTTAAAACTTTAAAGGCATCGAAGTCATCCTGCCAACGCGAGACTAAAACGCGCCAATAAAAAAAGACAACAATTTCTCCAATAAGTATATTGTAAACACCAAATTTATATTTGGAAGTTTCAATGAACACGACCGAATACGAGATGATACACAATCCGGTTATAAAAACGTGACCCAATTTTATTGCCGCGATATCATCGGCGCGGGCGTCGCAGCGCTCCGCTGGCAACGATTGGAATTAAAATAAATAAAGGAACGCACTCAACACGCTATGCGCAGTAACTGCCAGTAACCCTCTCCGATCCGTCACGGCGCGGGCGTGGTTCGCCAATGACGAGAACTAATAGCTCCCCCGCTGATAGATGCGACGCCATATTGGATTTCCTGAATCCAAATTCGAAAAATATATTTTTCTTTTTCCCCGTGCGCGAACGCAGCGCGATCTTTATTTTGTGCCAGCGATAATTAAGCTGCCTTGTTCGATTTGACGGATCACGCGCTGGAGTTATTATTTGAAAAAGTTCGCATCGTTTTCAATTTCTATGTTAATTAAGTAGTTTTTTTTTTGTATGTTTCGGTGCTCGTGGTTGATTTGTATGCAGCTCGTTGTGTTGCGATGCGAGTGTTAAGTTTATCGGGGTTACTTATCAACAGAAAAAAAGGCTGACTTAGTTACGAGTATTCGAACTGGCTGTTCGAAATAGTTAATCAACCAGTTAGTATAGAAAACACATTTAATTAGTAATGATTAACCCACGAATCATGAGGCTAATCATTGACTAAGTTTATTTTGTCGTTGCTGTAGTGAAAGCATGTAAGAAAATGTTTGTAAATAAATCTTTCAGCAGAACTTTTACATTATTATTTTGTAGTTTAATTAGCATTAGAATTTCGAAGCCTCTGACCATCAAGTATTTTTTCGTCAGCTAAACTCGAGGTATGTCGTCGAAGGACCACTTAGAATTTTTATTTCACAATCAACTAGGAAAATATGGCACTCTCCTCCAAAAGTACGTGTGCATAATTATAATTCTTTTACGACACACAGCATTGCGGTTAACCTATCTGACCAAAATCGTTGCAATCATGGTACCTACTTACTAGCTATCTACAAACATAACTTTCAACAACGCAAAGATAAATTCGTGTCTGTTTTTAATGAAGGTAAAATAATTAACGTTCATTATACACGATAAACTTGTAGATTCAATGAAAAAGTTATTTCGCTGGCAAAATGCACACCAAAATTTTTGTTTTAAATTAGTTACACAGACGTGGAGTTTTTATCTGATCTTATAAAATTAATTACTTTACTTTGCGGTTAGTGTATCGTGTTCCTTTAAAGACACTCGTTTTTCCTTCACATTTATTTATACCGGCAATATCTATTATAATTTATATCCCTTTTATTTAAAGACTCACTATAAAGCAAATAACCATCAACACGTGAAATTAATTGGTAGGGACTCGGAGTCCTGTTTTATATTTATCAACAAGTTTTAATTACAACAATATGCTTGTTGACATATGCTGCATTGAAACGGAAACATTAAAGTAAAGTTACTTATAAAAATACTTTAAGACACATTGGTGAATTAAAAATGGAGTTACTTACTTATAAAAATACTATAAGACACTTTGGTGAATTAAAAATGGAGTTACTTACTTATAAAAATACTATAAGACACTTTGGTGAATTAAAAATGGAATTTAGTTTAAAAAACTTTATTGTCTTATTTTACATTTACAAAACATTGACGGAATTTAGTGTTTTTTATCTTTGATAATACTGCTAAAGTTAGCCTGATAAAACAGTTACTTAATAATAAAAAAATATAAGTATTAACAGTTTAAGCGCACCGTTGTGTTTATGGTGGCCATGTCTGTCCCCGGTAGTTTGGGGTAATAGTTATATTATGATACTGCCCAGAAACAAAACATAATTTTGTGAAAATAAGTATATAGGTAATGCAGTTTTAGGATAAGCAAATAAATAAGTAATGAAATTTTTTCATCAAGTATTCTCTGATATCAAGGAATTTGCGACTTAAGTATTTCTTTCTTTCTAAGCAGAAAAAAATTTACGCTGTTAATTTGCGAAGTTACTTATTCTTTTCGAACAAAACAATTTCTTGTCTATGGCCAACCAAACTGTAATGCCATCCATCCACCACTACCATACAACATAAATGAGTATACATTCTCGTCACAGATAAAACCTCCAATTCCATTGCGTACCCTTCTAATATCAAATTCCCTAACCACGTGTCTATGATACGGAGTTCTAAAAAATAACGTATCACCGAGCCTACGCCAAGCGCAACTCTGACTAGCCACGATTAACGAAATCTTCTTAAATTTCAGATGTCGACGTGTCGGAAACGCGGACAGAGCAAAAAAAGAAAGAAACATGGCCGCGCCCAACCTGTTGCGCTGCGGGGACATTTGGTGAGCGCTCGAATTCATTCTTCACCCTTTTTTGTTCCACTTTTTAGGTTAAAAAAATGTAAATAATACTATCCTTTAAAAACGTTGAGATACAAGTGGTGTTAGGTTTGGATTTACAAAGCGCAGTAAAGTACTTTAACGGATTAATATCTTTAACTTTATTTTTTCTTGCCATTCAGGTTAATAGTAGTTTCTGTAGTAATGTTACAATAATCAAACCAAGACCTGGATTTTCGTTTCATGCGTACAGGTAGTGAGTATCTGTGTGATATTTTTTGAGTGACGTTTGAGTAATAAAGTAAATATTTTTAAATACCTACACTTCATTACACTAAATGTCACTTTCAATTAAATCTGTTTGTATGGATATTCTCTGTTGCAAACGTTGAAGTAAAATATAAATCTTAAATTTACAAATAAATAGAACCGAATCAAGTAAAATATTATAAAGAATTAAAGCCGACACAGCTTACTGCAATACAACAAATACGTATACGAAGAGTCCAGTGTACCACTAACTTTACACCCCACATCCCGACTGACAGGACCACTCCGGTTGAGGTTAAGTTCAGGTATCGCTTTATGGTTTTTTTTGCTTTTTTTAATCCAACTCACCTCGAAAATAGGTTATGTTATAACCTATTTATTTTGGATTTGTGTAATTTAAACTTTAGTTCGATCGCATGTCTGCGAAGGGTTGGATGGGATTTTAAATTGTTACTGGCCATTATACGTGGTAACTTTTTCAACTTTTTGGAGTGTGGAGTTTTAAGCCTGTGGTAATAGTAATTTTGTAGAGTAGAAGTATTTGCTTCGCTGGTTGTATTATTTTAAAATTCGTTCTAAATAATCAATCTGTCGCAGCAGTGTACTTAGTACTTAATTGATTAGTACACTGTACTTCTACTTGACTAAATTACTAGTATACGTGTGCGGACCAGGCTTAAAAGACATTTGTCTTTTTTTTATTACTTACCTACATAAATTAGTTGTACTTAAATAAACAAAGTTTCAAAACATTTTACAGTTAATAAACATAACTCTAAATAGTTCATCAAAAAGGTTCTACTAGAAAAACAGATATAATATTAGTGTTTCCTCGAAAGGTTTCAATTGATTGATTACTTTTTGTCATACACATGGACGTAGACAATCACACAGTACGTTGATATGTTTTAAATTATATACTACCTTCATAGCCCGCTATTTGCTATTAGTTATTTTCTTGTCTATCATAAATAGAAATATGGAACTTATTACTTGGTATTACATGGCATTTTCGCTTAGAAAGTGCGGTTTAAATGATTTCAAAGGAACACGGGGTGAGTTAGCAATAATAACTTCGATGTTAGCGATGTGAATTGTTAGCAGCAAAATGTCAAGGCATTACTTCATACGTATTTTATTTTATTATACATAAATGTATTTTAGTTCCACAAAATTGTGAGGCGAATCCTTAATCACTAATAAACTGCCTTAATTTTTACTGCGATATAAAAAAATAATATTAATATTGTTGCTAAGGTGAATTGATGAGCATAGAGTAATGTTTTACCCTAACCGAAACGTCTACAGTTTATAGTTAATTAAACATTAACTATAGAAATTAAATGAATGCCTTCTTTAGAGTCACGTGTAGTCATGACAAGTTATGAACCCAATTTTTTATTATCTTTGTATTATATTATTGATTGTTGAATTCATTAATATTATAATAGGCCAAGAATATTATAATAAGCTTACCTACGTCTTAAAACTGAATAGTGTGCGTGTAAAAGTTGGGTTATTTGTTAAAGAGCATCAAAACTAGTTTCAACATGGCGATAAAAACGAGACACGTCACAAGAATAGTAAATAGTAATAAAGATTTAATTTAATTCGCTTCAAATTTATTTATTTCACGTCCCACACGTGAGATAAATAAATTCATGAGAGTGTATACTGAATGAAATGGAAACACACCTGCCTCGAAGGACCGGTATGTGGAAAAAGGGAATAAAAAAAACGTTGTGATGATGAAGAAAAAAAAAATACCAACATTTTGACGTAACAGACCGTGGGACACAGACGGGTTTGTATAATAAACGCGCTGCTTTACCGACACTCATGTGTTGATTGTTTGACTTGTGAAAATAAATAGAGAGATCGAGAGAACCGCGTACGACGTTTAGTTTACTCTATGGTCCGTGGAAAATAAAAATAAAATATTCCGCCCATACAATTAGCGTACGCATTAGTAGGCGGTGTGCCAATCGAAGGACCGGTTTCACCGGTTTATTGAGTGCTGAAGATCCGCCGAAACTTCTACGCTATTTGGGACTCGTTTGACGTTTTAAAATTAAATATAGCTCTAGCCTATTATCTAACTTACAAAGTAATCAACGTTAACAATTTAGATAGGTACCTATAGATATTTTAAAGTCCTATGCTATTAGCTTATCGGTGCAAGGCCTTTTTGAGGTCCCATTAGACGCATACTTCGAGCTTAAACATCAATTTGGAAATTCCCGGAGTATCTAACGCGATTACGAACGGTACAATTTAATTAAATTGTAATTTAGATGCCCCTATAAAATAAAATGTCTATAACGAAAGTTCGAGTCTATTCTAATTCGAACCGGTTCCCGACGCCCGCACCGAATCCAAAGAGCGTTCCGTATTCAAATTTTCAAATATTACCGGCCAGTACCTACCGAATTCTTAAGAGCCCTCCCTATTACATCTCGACTGTGATTATTGCGTAAAATGGCTAATTTTGTTGTAAATCTCAGAAACAAAAATACAGTTACAATTTTGACTTATTGAATAGTGTAGAATTAGCTACTGGCACAGTCGTAGCGACCTCGCTTTTTGGAAATTTACTTAACTTTCTAATTACTTAAACCTAAAATTGCAGAGAAAGATTTTCATAAAATGCGCGAACGCACTTTTTTGAGCTCATTGAACTACTGTTCTAAACAAATGAAATAAAAAAATTACAATGTTATAAACTATACGACTCTATAACAATATAGTCGTATAGTTCGTAGCAGCCTCGGAACTTTTAGATATCATTGATTTTATACAGAAAATAAATCTTATTCTAAACCAAAAACTTCGAAAACCGCTTTACGTTAGCTGTGAATTTCTCCTATCTACGATAATATTATTGAGCAAAATTTATACCAGAGTAATTGTTACTTACTTCATGAGGAATAAAGATTCTATAAGTAATGAATTTATTATCCTATTTCGATAAAAACGATAAATACAACTGCAAAATTACTATAAAACGCGATGCGCCGGCCGTCTGAACTCATAGCTTATTCTCGCAGAGTGGAGATTTGTAATATTATGCGTGAATCTATTATCCTATTTCTATTAAAACGATAAATACAACTGCAAATTACTACAAAATGCGAAAATGGGCATTTAACGCAAAAATCACAGTCGAGATGTAATAGGCCTCTTAAAGCTGGTTTTCATTATTCGTTTAAGCTTCATTACCGTCGCAAAACCTAATAGACATCGGGTCGACACCTCCAGGCGTCGGTCGTCGGTGCAGTGCGCCCGTTTATTTATACCGACCGATTTGTTACGCGTAAAAAAATGATAAAGGACAAACCTAACAAAGAGTTAGGTCGCGCAGGTCACGGCGGCCGTTGTTCGGTTGCCGTAAAAAATATCGCGAAATCATCGCGCGCGCAAAAACAGCCTCGCTGAGTCATCTCGCCTCCTATACAGTATGCGTCTAATAAAGGAAATTTGTTCCGTACCCTGACGCATTGCCGTGTAACAACTATGTCGGCCATTCCTCGCACAATGATTGTCTGTCATTTGTCACTGCCCCGTGTGACTACCACGCGCTGAATGTGACATAGCGGCCATTAACGTCGACTTAAAACGAAATAAAATTTACACGTTCCCGCAAATTGTTTGCAATAAGATTTGAGATGACATTCGCTCGCACGTCGCAGGTGATCTTGTGATTCCACCTTGAGGAGGAATAGGTCATAAATCAATACCTTACAGCGCGGAGTCATCGCTCCGCGTGCATTTTTCGTAACATGTATCATTGTTACGTCGCTAGCCGCGTAAATAAGTATGCAGCTCATTGTAATAAACGCCCGCAAAAAGTGTCCACAAAAAGTTTGGGTACACAAATATTTGGGCTAGTACACGCCGTCCGCGGTTGACCGAGGCAAGGTCGCGCGGGCTTCGAACTTGGAGCAAAAAATCATTCCACATTTAAATGTTGCATTACGAGTGCGCTGATTGATGGGTATTCTTTCACGAGCGATTGATTCGCTTTTGTTTTTTGTTGTTTCTTTGTTGCAGCACTTCTGCTGCGCCTTTCAGGGCATTGGGGTATTATAAAGGTTGCTTCACACATATCTGTAAAGCCACAGTTCCGACACAGTGTTTTCCATACATTCTCTATGAACGCATCCCCACTTGTCAGTGATACTCTCAGTGTCAGTGCCGCCACCGGCAAATCACGGACGTACCTATTCGTTTTGACAAAATTCATAGAGAATGTATGAAAGAATATTTTTCACTGTGCCGGTACTGTGTCGGAACTGTGACTTCACTATTTAAGGTTGCTTTACACCATATCAATGAGTGAAGCAACCTTAAATAGTGAATCACAATCGAAGCGTATGCAGCAGGGCCACAACTCAGTGCGTAAAAACTTGCCTCGCGGTATCGTCTCTAATTATAACACTTCAATGTTTCAGGGCCCTGAAGTTGTTTCCGATGGCACACATCTGTTTTTTTGTACGCTCTTTTGTTTTGGGTCGTCGACCCGCCGCGGTCGGCGGATCAAACTTTTGTTTTACACGACAAACGATTATTATAGTTTATTTGAACGCCCTCGGGCTACGCGTCTGCCTAATACGGCCCTAGGAGAGCGCAGTCGCATTGTCTTTGCGCCGTGACTGAGTCACGCCATTGTTAGTGACACAATAGTCTTTGTGCATTGTGAGGGGCCCTGGTGTTACGTATTTTGTAATAATTAGTCGGCGTGCATTGGAAACGCTAATGGCACCGTAATTGGGATCTATCGTTGATTTTTATTGTGACATGTCAAATGTGAGTCTGTATTCAAATGGTTTACTAATCTTTTGAACTCGAATTCAGTTTGCGTTAAACAATTTCAACTGTTCTGCAAGTAGTTTTTTCGAAAAGTTGAATCGTACATAACATAAGTACTTAATAAATGGGATGAAATCGCCCAGATTATTGATCCACCGCTAAATTTGTTTTATATGATACGAAATAAAAAAAATGTTCACGCGGCACGCGTTCGGGGGATTGCCTTGAACATTTCAAAGTACAAAGGGCAAAAAAGTGAGGGTCCGACGATTATAATAGATATGCGAAAAACTCAATCGCGCTCGCTCCTAACTCCTAACAATAAAACGCGATGTTCCTAATTTAAAGCGGTCAATCGAGTTTAGTCTCTATTCGGTTCAGTAATAGAAGTAACTTTCGTGAATTCGATTATTTCAAATTTGGAACCCCCTATGGGTTCGGCTCAGCTTGTAGGCGGGAAAGCGGTCGTACGTTTAGAAATGTCACAACAAATTAGCAGAATGCGCGCCAATGTGGGCCACAACCTCCGTGGTTGGTTTCTAGGGTTGGTTCGATAGTGCGAATAGTAAAGAGGTTACATCCTCTAATAATATATTCGAATAATGAAACAGCACTTTTCTAGTTCTAGAAGAAGTAAAAACTCATCCCATTCCTATTTACATACATAATACATATAATCACGACTATTATCCCCGAAGGGTTGGGTTGAAGGGCTCTACCATAGTCCACTTTCCACCAAATAGCGACTGCACATGTGCTCAGCGTGACAGGTGGTGAGTCTATTGCCGTTTTATGCTGTTGGATGTATGTGCCAGTCGTCAGTCCGTTAGTCGTGTTTTACGACACCCAAGGAAAGGGAGGGGGGGGGGGAGGTAGTATTCTTTCACCGCTACACGACACGGTTGCTATTCCTGTTTAAGTTTTGTCAATTCATACCAATTCTCTTTTCTTATATTTTTTGAGAAGTGAACCTGTCAAGGTACTAAAAAATTGCCTTAAGAGGCCTATTACATCTCGAATGTGATTTTTGCGTAAAATGCCTATTTTCGCATTTTGTAGTAATTTTGCAGTTGTATTTATCGTTTTTATCGAAATAGGATAATAAATTCATTGTAAAATCTTTATTCCTCATGAAGTAACAGTTACTCTGGCATAAATTTTGCTAAATAATATTATCGCAGATAGCAGATATTCACAGTTAATTTATAGCAATTTTCGAAGTTTTTTGTTTTAGATAAAGATTTTTTTCCTATATAAAATCAATGATATCTAAAAATTCCGAGGCCGCTACGCATTATTCGACTATATAAGAGATAACATTATATTTTTTTTATTTCACTTGTTTAGAACAGTAGTTCAATCGATGAGCTCAAAAATGTGCCTTCGCGCACTTTATGAAAATCTTTCTGTGCCGTTTTGGGTTTAATTAAAAAGTTAAGCAAAATTTACAAAAAGCGAGGCCGTAAGCACTATTCCAATAGTTATTCTACACTATTCAATAAGTCATAATTGTTAATGTATTTTCGTTTCTGAGATCCATAACGCCAAAGTTGGCCATTTTACGCAAAAATCACAGTCGAAATGTAATAGGCCTCTTAATAACACCCCTCAAACCCCAAGCGGTCGCATGAGACCGCACCTACAAAAACACACTTGACTTTGTACCGTGTTTTCATAGACTTACAGACTACTTTAGTATGAACAAGTTTGATTATTTCGGTTCTGTGGTACATTTTATGCATCGTGATCGCAAAATATCGCATAGTCTATGCTCGATTCTGTCAAATTTGACATTGACAGTTGCGCCAATTTTTGTGTCAGAAAATTTCCACGAGTGAGTGGTTAAATACTTACCACATTGAATTAGGATTGAATAAATTTCAACTGATTTCTATTTATATTTATTTTTGTAGAAGCTGTTCTTAATAATGAAACGGCTTAGATAGAAATCTCAACAAACTACGAAGGAAATTGTTACACCAACTTTTGTTATTCTTAACCCAAGGGGTTCACCAAATTACGGTACGTATAATAATGAAAATACTTTAGCATATCCATTGAGGTATTAGAGCTAGAGACAACACCGTGAAGCTATTTTTTGCGCACTGAGTTGCGGTTGCGGCCCATGAACTGCAAACGCTTCAGTTATTGTGAGTGATCCAAGCGACTGTGGGCCTTGCGACCGCAAATCAGCGTTACTTCTCTAATTATAATGCCTCCCTTTATCCATTACAAGCGGCCGCTCGCGGTTTCACCAGCGTGGTTCCCGTTCCCGTGGGAATTTCGAGATAAAAAGTATCGTATGTGTTAATCCAGGTTATAAACTATCTGTATGCCGAATTTCATCCAAATCCATTCAGTAGTTTCTACGTGAAAGAGTACATCCATCCATACGTTCCCGTGGGAATATCGGGATAAAAAGTATCCTATGTGTTAATCCAGGTTATAAACTATCTGTTTGCCGAATTTCATCCAAATCCATTCAGTAGTTTTACGTGAAAGAGTAACAAATATCCATACATACTTACAAACTTTCGCGTGTATAATATTAGTAGGCTTTGATTGACTATATGTCAAAGATTAGTAGGATAATGCGTGTAACGTGTAACTCTCAAAAGGCAGTAAAATAAATTACTCCGAATCATCATTGGTCGTAACTCGTAACTAATCACCGCAAACCTTTGGCACCCCAATGAAACTCGTAAAACCGTTCCACGTTCAAAAACTGAAATGAAAAACCACCGGCAATTATCATCAAAACCATATTTTACCCGAAACAATCATCTATAAAACCAATGATATTTTATTTGTAACATCATTGTTTAAAACCATCAAATTATCTAAGAATAAAATGTTTTAACATATTCGAAATTTGAAAAAAACTACCACTGACCAGTGGCATTATCCAACAAAGGCTTTAACGAATTCGAAACGAAAAATATAAACTACCCACCATTGTTGGCGGTACCGAGATCGAAATTGGAATTACAAAATTGCTTATAAGTAATTCAAATATCGAATGATGAGTCGAGTGGGTGGCGACGCACGGTGATGGGGTAAAAATTACCCCTTGGGGGTAACCAGTGGGGTCTAACCCTATAATGTGTGTGTATGTGTGTGTTTGTGTGTCGGAGGGTATGATAATAGCGTATTTCCGTTGTCGAGTGGTCCCTCCCGCTAGCTTGGTAGGTACTCGTTGTAATTTTTTTTTTTGCAATTGCCAAGCGCCATAATTTCTACTCGGTAGGTATAAAGGAAAT
Source organism: Scoparia ambigualis (assembly GCA_963921215.1). NCBI lineage: Eukaryota > Metazoa > Arthropoda > Insecta > Lepidoptera > Crambidae > Scoparia > Scoparia ambigualis. The sequence continues at coordinate 6,864,234 of OY992517.1, forward strand.
ATTTTAAAATAATACAATACATAAAAAATAATTAATAAAAGTAGTACCTACCTTCACATAATAAATAAACGAAATCTTCTTCCAACAATATAATCCGAATGTTTTCATTAACAAACTTAAGCATTTAAAGAGTTGGACGGTCCAACAAACGCCCAACGGGTTGCATCTTCCAAGTTAGTATTTTTTTAGTAATGTCATTATAATACAAATAATGTAATTGCAGATCACTAAATCAAAAACATCTCTAGTTCTTCCGTGCTTCGGAAGGCAACTTAACTTTGGTACCGGTTGTTGTCGTAAGATAGAGACCTAATTTCACATGGGAAGAAGCCCTTTTGCCCAGCAGTGAGACATTTAAAGAATTTTAATGAAACACCTCTTAAAAACAATTATAACGTAAGAAAATCTAAACGCCATTCTCATTTATTACAAACGCATTTAACAAAACTTTTATCTCACAAAATATTGAATCGCATTTATAATACAAAAATACCAGTTCTAAGTTTACTTATTATTGGCGGCCGTAGACGTAACATATAACTACTTACAACGTACAAAATGCCCATTAAATTGCAACCATTAAACGCCTCCCCGAAATAGCCCGAAAACGAGTGTTTGCGTTTACCGGCAATCGGCGAGTGCAGTCGCGGGAACGGCGTCATAACTCAAAACAAAATGGCGGGCCGAATAGGGTTTCCATATACATCCCCTAATTTTGAAAACCAGTACCTATTTGAAGGTTGAAATACCAGGAATAAATATGAAGAATGTTATGTGAGTAAAGCTTCGATCAACAATACCAACTAGATAACGCGTCACGTATAAAATCAAAGCCAAATTCTGTCCACGTGAATAAATACTTTTTCAAAGCAATAAATTACTCCTGTCATTTTAAAATGAAAAGACGTCAATAACATTTAGTGGTGAAATAAACCTCAAGGGGCAACAAATAAAGTACTTTTTTTGTTATTGCCTTGCGAGAAAATAAGAGCTCACTTCTCAAGTGCACTCTTATTTACCGAGACACATTTTTAGCTCCGACCTGACATCTAGTATTGTTGATCGAAGGAGTAAAGCAAAGAATGTGTGTCAGAAATGGAAAGCAAAACCTGGAAAATGTAAATAAGTATCAAAATTACATGTCTTAGGATCTATGGATCACTTTGAATTTGAGTATGAATTTGAAAGCTATATGATCTCTGCCTACCCTCGAAGAAACGGGCGTGATGGTACGTAGGTATGTTTTAGTTTGAAAACGGAACGCAGTATTTTAGCAGTCGTTAAGGGGGGTTAAGCGGTCAGCGAAAAACGGGGCTGGGTCCGCAGAAATTCGTGAGCGCCATTCAAATTTTTATCAAAAAGTTAATAAAAATATTTGGTTTTTTGAAAATTCAATACAGTAAAGAAATCGAAATTGATTTTATAGGAATTATTATTATAAAACACGGTCGTCATGTGCATTTATATGAAATTTTAGAGGTAACTTCAGGATTTTTTTTCTATTGAGCCAAATGTTACCAATCGTGTTTTGGCTTCGTTCATCCCCTTGAAAATTTCAGTGCAAATATCTAATATATTTCGAATATCAGCAAATTTTTCCGTTTTCACTGCCTGGGGCCCCTTAATAGTAATACGCAGTGAAATTGGAGTCAATAAAACTCAATTAAAAGCAATTAATTACAACTATTCATTAGGGTAGCACTTTGTAACGTTAAATTAATTAGTAATAACCCAACAAAATGCTGCCCTACTAAAACATAAAATTATCTGTAGTGGGTTAAGTATAAAACACTAGATATTATCTTTAAAAAACACTACTGAAAATAACCAGGACTCTCCAAAACCAGGACATGTCCTAAGAAAACCGGACGGTTGGCAACAGTAGGGCAAAACAAAGCGACTACGAAATGCAACTTCACACGTAATTACACAAAACGTTTAGCCGTTTACCCTTGCTTTTCTAGGGTTCACGCGAGTCCTTCGTAACGAACGAACCGGTTGGAACCTAGGAACCCATAACGGGTAACATTAATTAATCACTACAGGCCGAGATAATGATTTCTAAAAACATCATCAAACCAGTTTTTTTTCGATATCCGAAGGAGCGTGCAACTAAAACATTTGCAACTGTCAGCGCTCGTCTTCTGTTTTAATTGTCACTATAAAATTTGAATATGGAACGCGCAGGAAATGTCGCCTCCATAAACGCGCGCATGCATGCATCGCGTTTTGGCGCGAAACTACTTTTTCCCCGCGCAAATGGCCCGTGGCCGGACAATATAAGAAATAAGTACGCCCCCATAAAGGGCAATAAACCGTGTGCGCGTTTCATTTGAGGAGCGACAATGATTTTTAGCGGCGCGTCTATCTATTCGTCGCCTGGCTCTTGCGCCGTGAATTATTTAACGACAGATTCAATTGGCGTCGGTTGTTGTATTTAATTTCGTCTCGTTTGAGGTCCCGCGCCGCGCACCGATCGTGACTGGACCGCGCGGAACCGGAAAATGCAACGGCCTAAGGCCTGTTCTCAAACAAAAAACGGTAAAGCTTACACTCCTCACGTGTCGCGCATTCCTTCACAGGCTCACTCTAAAAACGTACTGTGAGAAACACACTATCTGGTATTCCATCAGCAGATCTGACAGCGGATATTTTCAACATACACGCGGCTTTCACTGCGGAGAAAGTAAGGTTTTACCAGTAAATATGACGAACAGTGTATGTTCAGAACAAATGGCCGCGACGTCTCGCACATACTAACGTCAAACTTGTATTTATTCGTTCGCCGGCAGATAGAGCCAAACTGCTTCTGGGCACGCGATCCACTCTCCCGGATTCCGTATACCTACAAAGAGTTACGTGTGCGTCCGCACTTATTGTGCGTCGTTGCGTGCCTTTTCAATAGAGCCGTTCATACATATTTAGTTGGAATTAGGCTCGGGAAATTGGATTAATCGCGCTACGTAACTTTCACACTAGCACGACCGTTGAATACGAAAACAAAATGGTTTTTCTACCGGCTCTAAACGGTGGCTGTATGATCATTATTCCTATGCTTAAAAAGAATAATGTCAGCTTTGTCTATGATCATCTTATATCTGCTGACTTGACTATACAATTTCGTGTTACATTGGATTTCTTTTTTACGGTAATGGACAGAAATAAAAAAACACATAATAAAAATTATCTGTGGAGCCTGATTTAACATGACTCCGTACTTCAACCTCAACACAACACTGAAACAATAAGCGACGAGAGTCGTGTTATTTATCTCATCCCTTTGCCGTATACATCTGTTCCGGGGGTTGCAGTAAGCCAGGATTTGGCAACTAATTTCAACTGCAAATCCTCAAAATGAGCGGGATTTCCTTCTCCCTTTGCGTGGCCTTAAATCTCACCTTTACCACCCACTATGAAGATTTCTTACTTTTTTCTTTCATTTATTTTTTTATTTATAATTTACTTCGCATAGAGGTTTTGTTATCACTATGTGTTTTATTCTTCTTTGGAAAACTATTTATGATTCTTGTTTTGTTTTAGTTAAACGTAAAAGAATCAGTAACTATAAAATGTAGTTAGTCTTATGAACATACTTTTTAGTAGGTACAACATTAGGTACCTATAAGTATAAGATGAAATCAGGTGGAGTGAAGTCATTTACGGGGCTTTCTATATTACAAAAAATAAGTGAGAAAAAGTGGCACTGCACCACTTAAAGCGAGCTTTTTAGGTGCGACCATATTTAGTCACTTGGGGGCTAAGAGGAGTATTAAATTTCTTCCTGTAATCTCCTTCTTTCGTATTATCGTGAACACAAAAACTTACAAACAAACTATCTGGCATTTATTTAAATTGTTTAAAAAATTTAATACTTACCTATTATTTTTTTATTTATTCCCTTATTAAAGAATAACTTTATAAAAATATATTTCAATTAGGTACTTATTAATTAGAGGAAAGTAATACTTATAAAAAAACCACAATGTAGTGCTAAACCGTAGTCTTTCTATATTCTACTTAACAAGTTCCAAGCAATTAGTTTATCAAAAGAAAAGTCGCATCCTTATTAGAAACATTCGCTTAATTCCTATTACCACCCGTTGTCTCGCTAATTATAAGGGCGAAGTCAGTTGCACCCCCACGGATCATTAGAGTTGATCTTTAGAGGGTGTAAGTGGCCTTAAGGTGCACACGGCCATGTGTTAGGGCTCTTTACACGTTATAATGTTACAATTTTAATAGGCATACATTACATTTGTAACATTATACCGTTGACATTCTGCTTAAAAGTGAATTACCTAGTTTAAAGAAAACATTTAAAAATCCAATTAGAGGATTTTATTATTTGGTTTTTAGGGCTCCGTACCTAAAAGGTAAAAACGGAACCCTATTTCTAAGACTCTACAGTCCGTCAGTTCATCTGTCTGTCACTAGACTATATCTCATGAACCGTGATAGCTAGACAGTTGAAATTTCACACATATGTATTTCTGGTGCCGCTATAACAACAAATACTAAAAACAGAATAAAATAAATTAAGGGGGCTCCCATACAACAAACGTAATGTTTTGCCGTGTTTTTCTCGATATTAATAACGACCATCCATACGCAATTATCAATTTGATAATTCAACTGTCAATTGATTCTTAACCGATTGACGGCGCTTGTAAATAAAACTAACAAACTGTTCTCTTCATATTCACCGTAAAGGTTTAATTGTAAAAAAAGAACGCAAAAAACGCTATTGCACAACAATTTCAGCGGTCCCGGAATCGTGTCCGTCACACACAAAACAAAAGCCGACCGCTGAAATTTTGCCCGTTCCGTCCCCAAGCGCCAGCATTCCGGGTTGTTTCCCAGGCGTTTTCGTAATAATAAAATTTGGCCACCGCGTTTTAAACGTTACCTTTAACTCGAATTTCTTATGCAAATCGCGCCGCCGCGGGGCATGCTCAACCATTTGCATGGGCGAAGGGTTGAAATTTATCTGCTTACGCCAAATCCCGTCTTAACGGTGAGCTATGCAAATGTTGAGGAACTACGAAAATTAATTACTTGGGGTCCGTGGGACGAGCGGGCAGCTGTTTTATTCAAATGCAAATTTTGTGTGATTCTTCGGTTACCTTTGTTTTTGCGTTTGCTAGTTAAAAGTGAGTTAGAGATGTGGATTTTATTGTATGCGTGCGTTTGTTTTGGTTTCACTAATTTAAATATAAAATAATACATCTAACAAACAGTCTTAAAGAGATGGCTTTTCTACAACATTGAAAAGTTTTAGCAATACTGATGTTTGGGAGGAGCTCGATGGCGCAGCGGCTAGCGCGTTCGGCTTGCGAACTTGCCCGTTAAGCGACTTTCGCAATGCCGGGTCGCTGGATGGGTGACCAAATTTAAAACATCTCAAGCTCCTCCGTGCTTCGGAAGGCACGTAAAGCCGTTGGTCGCGGTTGTTGTCGTAAGATGACAGTCGTTAAAACCCACCAACCCGCATTGGGCCAGCGTGGTGGGTTATGGCCCAATATCCTCTCGTGCATTGTCCACGTAGGAGGCCTGTGCCCAGCAGTGGGGACGTTTATAGGCTGATGATGATGATGATGTTTGGGATTCTATTAGAAGTTATTTTCTATTCTAAGTTGTACTGTTTTTTCATCATAAACTAAATCAACGAACAATTCTCGAAACAAATCAAAACAGTCGAAGTTACAAACAAAGAAGCAAGAAGATCTTACAAGAAAAACAGAATACAGAAGAAAAAGTTATCAGAAGACATCCACGGTGATTGCCACTAGCGAGGTATAGAGTTCCTACGTATAATGAATTGTAGGAACTTCATACCGTGCTCTTGGGTTCGCCAGACTTCTTCAGTTACTGTGAACACAGAAGAAATAGAAGAAAAAGAATGAACCAGAAGCAATATACTGTCAACAACGACAATAGAGACACAATAGTTATTTAATTGTTAGTAGGTTTCCTCACAGACGAGAGGATATTATGTAACTTGTTTCGTTTGTATAGTCGTTTGTTTTGTATATTTGTTAAAATAATCTTAATTATACTGATTTGTATGTAAAATGTTTCATGCAAAACTACAACAATGATTTCATATACAAAGTGCAAATACATACCTACTTATAACCACGACTATTATCCCCGAAGGGCTAGAGACTAAGCAATGAGGACTATTTACCAAATAGCAACTGCACAAGGTGCTTAGCGTGACAGATGGTGAGCCCATCGCCGCTCTATGCGTTGGATGTATCTTTAGTCCGTTAGTCGCCTTTTACGACACCCAAGGGAAGAGGGGGGGTGGTAGTATTCTTTCACCGCTACGCGACACGGTTATTATTATTATTTGTTACCACTCACTCGTGGAAATTTTCTGACACAAAAATTGGCGCAACTGTCAACGTCAAATTTGACAGAATCGAGCATAGACTATGCGATATTTTGCGATCACGATGCATAAAATGTACCACAGAACCGAAATAATCAAACTTGTTTATACTAAAGTAGTCTGTAAGTTTATGAAAACACGGTACAAAGTCAAGTGTGTTTTTATAGGTGCGGTCTCATGCGACCGCTTGCGGTTTGAGGGGTTGATACCTGCTGATTCATATGTAAAAAGGTATGGAATGCAAGTTTATTTTTCGCAGGAGTACAACATTGACTTGATACTGGTCGTATACAAAGTGCATGTGAATTATAATGTGTTGCTTTTTATTCTAAATACATAGGTACCTATATACTTACATATATAAATACTTACAACGCCCGATCTTTCTCCGTGATAGGGCAGAGATCACTCCAATTTAACATGAACATTTATTTTGTTGGTTTTTTGTTTAACTTTGATAATGCAAAGGAATCTAACTCATACAGCTTCTTCTTGGTAATTTTTCTCATTTCACTGTTTATTAAATATTAATGAATTATAATTGTTTCCCTGAATCGCCTCGCGTTTCAATGAAAATGTGAGGTTTTACTAACACCTCACGCGGACTTCTCAGAAGAATTTAATAAATGCTTGCCGCTGTTTTATCTTACTTGGATCGCGCGAAGAGATAATTACAAATGCGTATCAGATTAAAAATGAATTAGTATCCGCCCAAACACTGAACTGAGAAAATTCAAAAGAGAATAATACCTAAACATACGAACATGATGTCTCATTTACGATATCTGTTAGATTTATAGTCCTCTAAGCCAGTTTACATAATTATGCGAGTCCAAAAACATAAAACATTCTACTATTACCAAATTAGCATACTGATACATCGTTACTATTCTTAATATGTTAGGTAAATATTTAATATACTACGTAAATATGTTAATTGATAGACGTTGTCCTAAATAGCCTAAATTATTCCGATTTTATGGAAGTAAAAATAAAAATTAAGTAAGAGAATTTTAATAATCGCCTAGAATGAAAATGCCAATGTTAATTCCAATAGAATTGACCAAATGTAGAAATAACGTGGCACCGTTACAATAGATACATACCATTCTTATGTCACTATGTATTTATTTATATAGAGAACAACGTCTTTACCATCATAGAGACAGAAAACAGTCACTTGAGTTACGATATTTTGAACATTACCCAATTTAAATTGAATCTAGTTTTTTTTATATAATACAAACAAGTACGAGAGTACAAGAGAGCAAGGCACACAGAATTCAATCTCATAAAATTTCGCAGGTTGCTATGTTGCAGTAGTTGATAGTGTAGGTTTTTTAATAATGTACTTAGATATTTTTCTATAAAAACCCATCAGAATATTAATTGCATAGTTCAAATAATTAGCAAGATATTGTTATTCTATTAATAAATTCTTTGATTAAGTCACTTACACATCATAAGAAAGTTACATATTTCTAACTTTCTTTTAGACTTCCTCATACGCTATCCAGATAAGTCAATCATTAGAATTTCTCAGCCTGTATACCTATTGATAAGTTAAGTGGGAGTAAACAGAACAAATGGAAAGGGAAAACCTCGGTCAACGTAACCTGACCAGATTGGTGACGTTCTCGTAAAAGGTTCATTTTATACTTAGCACGGCAGATGACTCCACTTCACCTGATGTTGTGGAAATAGAATCCAGGCTCAAAGGCAATTGGTGCAGCGTTAGCAAGACGAAGCCTCAGTCGCCCTCACCCTGCCGGCCCACAAAGTGCCGCTTCTCGCCACCTTCCGCCACCACTTTCACTTCCACTTCCACCACCGCCTTCTCCTTGCCTGGTCAAGGGTACCCCAAACCAACGAGCATATATGAAAATGTTATAAAAGTAAATGAGGAGTGACTTTTCAAAACGGCTTATTTCATTTTTTTTTCAGTAATAACCAAAATATGACACAATTATCATAAATTATAATATATTAAAAATTTTATTATGTAACTTTTATGGAACTCTATCTAGGTAGGTTAGTAAATTATAATGATATTCCGCAGGTCGCCCCCATCTTAAAAAAGTAATTTTTTAACACAAGTGCGTGATAGTTTGGTACATTGCGCAGGATAAAAACATTGCTCTAATCAAATTACTAGGTCTGAAACTTCAAAGCAGAATTGTTCTAATTTTTAAATATCAATATGATTAATTTTGCTTTGAAGTTCATTAAGAGACTTCATGTTGAGTCAAGAGATGTCAGTCTTTGCGATCGCGCGGCACCCCCTTAACGAAACTGAACGATGTCAAAAAGATGAAAATGTTGAGGATAACATAAGTATCAAATGTTTTCTCAACCAATTGAGAAAAAATCCTACAAAGTTAAATAGGGGTGCCAAGCAAGAAAAGCCAGCGAAACTTTAGAAGGTTTTTTCTCTATCTTGACGTCAACAAGTAGAGCAAGTGGGACAGTAATTGCTTGGATTGCAAACAGTTCAAAAAGCACCTCAGAAACTAGGTAATCTGTATAAAGTTAAATTGCATTTTTACGGCCTTACCATAACTAACGTTTACTTAAATTTAAGTGTTACTTAAGATTTGACATCTATACTAATTCTATAGGTTTCAAATCATAAGTTATGTTTAAATTTAGGTTACGTTTAAAAGTAAGGTGGTAATAAACCATAATATGATAAACCAATGACATTATATAAATGTCATTGGGTACAACAGTAATTGTGCATACAAAGGCAGCAAATAAAATTTTGTAATTATACATGTTGCATTGCTTCATAGTACAGTTATAAAAACACTTGAATCTATTAGCAAACGCAATAGGCTAGGAATAAATTAACATTCTTGTGTTTTATTTATGTAAAGTTTTAATTCCTAATTCCTATACCAATCCGAGATAGCTGCACGTTTTCGTCACTTCGCTAATTCCAATCAAATTCCATTTTCCAATTGGTTAATTTCGAAATGTTGGTGTGACGACATTAATTATTATGACATACGATAAGTATACGATCAACTGAAAAATGGAAAATAATTATTAATGTCAACCAAAACTGACGCTAATTATTGTGACTGTAAATTAATATTATGTTACGGATTAACTTACGTTTAATCTTTACGTAATATTAGTATAACCATAATTGTGTTTCGGTAAACTTTAAAAAACAATAATAATGACGTTTTATAATCCATACTTATATTATCATTGATTACGAAAGTTTTAAATTTTCCAATTGGCTTATTTGGAAATTTTGGTGTGACGACATTAATTATTATGACATACTAAATAGCATACGATCGACTGAAAAATAGAAAATAATTATTAATGTCAACCAAAACTGACGCTAATAAATTGTCACTGCAACTTAGGTACCTAAGTTAATATTATGTCACGGATTAACTTACGTTTAATCTTTACGTAATATTAGTATGTTCATGATTGTGTTTCGATAAACTTTAGAAAACAAAAATATTAACGTTTTGTAATCCATACGTATATTATCATTGATTACGAAAGTTTTAAATGTTAAAGATTACAGGAATACTTCATTATCTATTTGATAGTCGTTTTGTAAAAATATCTTTGTCGGACTCCTGACTACGAATGTATTGTATTATTTTTGTCATTAAAGGTGTCGCCTACTTAAATGTTACTGTCTACGTTAATTGGTGACATTAGCATACAGTCCAAGTATCCAATAAACAAACATATAAAATGTAGTGTAATCACTAATCACAGATGGCATTGATTTGATTAACACGCAGCGCTTTCTGAATCGCGCTACAGTGTTTTTCTTCATGCTGGTAGTTAAAGCAATATTCTACTTTAGATACGTCTGTGTCGCAGTTTCATTTTGAAGATCAGTGCTCAGTGTAAGTAAACTATATGAACATAGACTATTAACTTTCTTTATCTGTAAAGACGCTTTCAAACGTCGTCGTTCTTTGAAAAAATGCTGCAGAGCTGCAAAACCAAGAAGTTTCTATTACGTATTTGATCATTACATATTCACGATTTATTCCTTGGTCGAGTGGTTTGTACGCCGGTTTTCATGGTGTCGCCATCTCTGAGGTCCCGGGTTCGATCCCCGGTCGGGTCAATTTAGAAATTATTGTTTTCTCAAATTGTCTCGGGTCTGGGTGTTTTCTATGTATAATAAGTATGTATTTAAGTACTTTAAGTATGTTTATCCGTTGTCTAGTAACCATTTAACGAGTTTCATAACGAAGCTTCTCTTGGGCTAGATAATTGGTGTGAGTGTAGGGAAGTTTATTTATTTATTTATTTATTTATTTATTTACGTCTCCGAGGCCGGCTGTCAAAGGGCTCGGCCCGATATCAAGGTCTGGGGTTCAATTCCCAGGGCGGGCAAAGTGAGTTTCGGAAGGATTTTCATTTGGTGCTGTACAATTTTCGTTTTTACGTTATCTACTACAATACAATAGAGTATAAGGACCAAATAATTTTTTTTTACAAAAAGGTATTTTTAAATTTTTTAAACACCTATTCGTTTGTACCTAACTGCCGGACCAATAATAATTACTTCACATAATAATAAGAGTTGGACATTTAAAAGAATGTACTTTTGCAACTCCATTTGTACGAAGTCTTTATTAAAGTTATTATACTGATTGCCATTAGGACAAGAATAAAGAACTTTAGAGAACGCAATGAAGCTGTCAAATGACAGCTGTAAATGTAGCTTTTGAATATTGTACTCCTAATTCTATTCTATTACTTGTCTGTAGTATTGCGAAGGAAATAAAAGTTGTAAAAGATCGAGTGAGCAGACATGTTAATTTATCGATGAAACTGCAGAAGTATTGCCTAGTTGCGGGATTTTATTAATATTCCGAACAACTTGTATACGAGTGTTATTCAAAAAAAATATAAGCAAGATCAACCACGGACCTTGCAAAGGGTCCGTGGTTGACGCAAATAGATTAGACAATGGATAACATACTATTAGACTATATTTTGAACATCGAAACCAACATAGGGTCACCAAAAATAACTATTTAATTTATCAAAAGCCAGGGTCACCAAAAGACTAAATAGATCCACGCAATCAGTGCGCCCATGAGCAGTTTCATCTGACCCGCGACGGGACCCTACGCACGAGACGAAAAACTGGTCGGGTTCAACGTCCTAAATTAGTTTTTGATCATGATCACCCAAAACCGGAATGCATCAACTCGTACCAACCACACAGGGCAGTTTGAGCCTTTTTCCTATAAATAGATGGTCGAAACTAGCTCGAACGGGTAGTGTTAACATTTTTTTTATACCACAGGTACTCTATAACTGGTTCTCTACTTTAAGAGTGTTGGATAAAATTCCTTGGGCGGTATAGATTAGGAAACAACGTCAGCTGGCTATAAGTTTTAAATGTTTATAGACGTCGAGGTTCTTAAAGCGCTTGATACATAATGTCACTCGGTCCGGTCGCCACTACGTACTTTTACGGACAGTACAACGAATATTATAATTTTAGTTAAGAAGAAAAAAAATGTTCTTTGCCTTTTTTTTTGAGTAATTTCACACATTGATATAAAGACATACAATTCGATTTATTTGCTAAGATAATAATGGTATATTAACTGAGAAATTAAGAGTAGTACTCTGTAAATATCCTACTAATAATTATAAACGCGAATGTTTGTAAGTATGGATGGATGTTTGTTACTCTTTCACGTAAAAACTACTGAATGGATTTGGATGAAACTCGGCATGCAGATAGTTTATAACCTGGATTAACACATAGGATACTTTTTATCCCGATATTCCTACGGGAACGGGAACCACGCGGGTGAAACCGCGAGCGGCCGCTAGTATCTCAATATTTTGTTTGTAATGGAATGCGTTTAAAGATTAAAAGTGTATGCAGAAGGTACATATACATAATAGGTACTTACCTACTCATCTTGGTCTAGATAATTAGTGTGAGCGTAAAATAAAGTAGATCATTCGGGCTCCATACATTTTTGGGCCTTTTCTAAAAGTGCCAGCCAACAAAAAAAAAATAGTACGTATTGTTAGAACTAGCAATTTGGAGTAATAGTTAATATGAAACACAAGTTGTATGATTGCTCTGAGCCAAGTTATACAAGTTCGATGATTTATCATTTTCATACATTTATTGATTTCTGAAAGTGCTGCGACTGGGAAACATAAAATAATGATACATATTGCTAGAACTTATGATCTGAAGCAATTATCATTGCAGCGCAAAAGCTATGGGGTCATCATCTATTTTGTTTATACAAAAAAAATTTAGAATCCAAAAAAATGTATGAAACTGATGATTCTTCGAACTTGTATAACTTGACTCGGAGCAATTCTAAAACTTTTGTGCCATATTAACTATTTTTCCAAATGGCTAGTTCTAACAATACGTACCATTTTTTTTGTTGGCCGGCACTTTCAGAAAAGGCCCAAAAAAATGATGTCTTTTAATTTAATTGAGTGCCATTTTCAATAGTAGGTACTAGGTTAGGTACTAGGCTTGCAGTCCCAATGGTTTCGATAGAAAGCCTATTCATATGTAAGGAACGGCATAGCTCCGTGATTGATTGTGGAAGACGCCATTGGAATTGAATCGATCCGTTAATGGCTACTATATATTCTGTGCTGGAACTGTTGTTTGGGTAATTTCGGCCGAGGTTCTAAGCGGACCGCAACTATTTACGTCATAGACAAGTGGCCAACGCTAGAACTTGTACAACGAAACTTACGTATCAGTACAACTTTCTAGTTGTAAAAAAGTTAAAAAACTTACTCATTAATTCATCGGAAAGTAGAGTAAGTAAATCAAATATATTATTTATATATTTATCATAATAAACAACTGCTTAAAGTGACTGATAACATAATGATTCATATATTATTATGCTCTTTGTTTGACTGAGTGACTGTATAGCTAACAATGGCTTTAAATGTATTAACGAAAAATGATAAATATCTTAATATACCTAAGTACTAACAATGGCATATTTAACGTAATGACATTGAGCTCAGTTCAACTATAATTATAAGTGTACTAGCGGCCGCTCGCGGTTTCACCCGCGTAGTTCCCGTTCCCGTGGGAATATCGGGATAAAAAGTATTCTATGTGTCAATCCAAGTTATAAACTATCTGTATGCCGAATTTCATCCAAATCCATTCAGTAGTTTTTACGTGAAATAGTAACAAACATCTATCCATACTTTATTAGTATGATTTGGAATTACAGAAAATTTTGTTAAAATCAATAAACTAGTTTCTTGGTAAACTGCCATTAATGTAGTTAAGTCTGGTTTAAACCTAAGTTAAGTAGGTTTGAATTTAGCCCAACGGAGTTTTTTTAACTGAATGGGAATATGTTAAGTTTGGATGCGATAGACCATGATTCCGTGGTTCATATTGAATCGATCATCAATTGATTACTTACACACGTACTGACACACGTAAATCAATTAAATCTATCTAAGAATTAAGAGAGAGAGTAAGTTTTCTTATCAGCTAATGCTGTTCAGAAAAATGGCTAGTTTAGGAAATCTTACAACATCGCCATGTTTTATAATTTCCTAATCTAGCAATTATATGCATCACCATGCATATAAAATTATACGTACCTATTCCTTTTGATATCCCATAACTCTTGGGTTCCAATGAGACCATGACAAAGAGTCAAATTGAGGTATATTAAATGATAACTTTTTTATTTTCTGTTTTTATTTTTTATATTTCATTTAAAATTTTCATACTTACAAAATAATTCGACATATTCACTACCTACTGTATAATATGTGAAATATGACGTCACATTTTTTTGCCCTAAATAATAATGATTTTTTGAAATTGAAAGGATTAGTCGTAGCTACAATGAAAGTTTCATAGGTACCTACACACAATGCGTGTCTGTCAATTTTTTTTACTAATTTATGAGTTGACTATGTATTTTTGAAAAACATGTTCTAGGACTTATTATATAATTTTTACCTAACGAATATACTTAACCTTAGATTTATGGCACATGAAAAGGAACACGTAAACTCAAATAGTATTGTGGTACGAAATTAAAAACGTTTCAAAATTAACTGGAAGACTGTATTCACTGATTCGAACCACTTTTCTTTTCACTTTCAACACTGCTTCGACCTCATCGATTAGCCCCCTTCGACTTTCGTCTCATTCCAGCCATTCTAAACAATTTGCGCTGCAACATAAAAATCTTAATCAGATGTCTAAATGTTATTAATAGCTCATAGTCAGAGAGATAAGACTGTATTATTAATAAAGCATATTTATTAAAAACAAGATATCAAGATAAGCACGCAACAGCTATAAATTTCGTTAACGTAACACGATATTCTAATGGCATAGATGGGTTGCTATCTGCGGTACGCTTACACAAATAAATAATTTAAATGACAGAACATTCAATATTATTACCTAACAAAATGTACCAGCTAAAGATTACGTCATAAAAACGGGAGTCAGAGTCAACGTCTTATCTCTCAAACTATGCGGCAGAGAGTAGGATATTGGCAATAAACAGAGACCATTTTGGCTGATTTCCGGCAGCACGCCGGTATCAAATCGCAAGTCGGTTGGTGGGGACAGCTCGGAATAGCCTCGTAGGGGACGTAGCCGCCACACATCAGCTTGCCCAGACACCGCGGAATCATGATGCACGGCGGCTGGTGCCGGCATTCCAACTTCATCGGTTTCATTTGCGTCTCAACATTCTCCTTGGCCGTCATTACTAAGAACTTATTAGACCTTTCCTTGCAAACAGACATTTCAAGACACGTCGGCTGGTGATCGCAAACCGTCAGTTCACTGTTGCATATCAGACACTCTGGTACTTTATGGCACATAGGCACGTGAGTACAGGAGCGCGCCCTCTTCAAATCGAAATTTCTCTTGTAACAGCTCCTTACCACCTTGCAAGGCGGGACGTGGTTACAAATGCTCTGCGTCATCTTCTCCTTCTTTTCTTCAATCACATTGTAGAGGAAATACTCCTGGTTCGGTTGCTGACATTGACTTGCCCAATCAGTGATCGCGTTGTTTCTGGTCTGATCTGGTATAGTGTGGTAGCTCGTCTGCTGGGTGACGGGCCAAGCAGTGGCTGTCGGGACAAACTGACCTTTAACTGGTGGTAGATTGAGGCAGCCGTTGATCAGAATGCAAGGGGGATTGTGTATACATAAGATTTCGCCGTTATACTTCTGTTGCAGGGATGTTTTGACTTGGTCGTGTGGCTCTTGGCATGGCCTCATCATTTCATTGGTTGGTGATAACGGGGGATGGACTCCTCCTCCTCTTCCTCCAGGGCACATCCTAAGTGGTGCGGGAGCATACCTCATTGGTGCTAGCGGTGGTTGTTGCGGTTTTTGTGGGCTGCCAGGACCACAATGGCAAATTACTTTATTTGCACCTATGGCCTTCGCTGCTGCGGGTTGATGTTTCTGATCCATCATGTTCAATGGTTTATCCATGATGAGAGAAGGCTTACATGAACAACCTTGGCTGTTTTGTGAACTACTCTCTTGGGACTTCGGCATACTACTGTGAGTTCGTACAATGACATGTGTTTAATACGCCACCTCTGTTATTGTTCTGGTATTTTCTACTTATTCTATCTACGAGGTATTCCCAAAGTACTGAGGAGTTCGAGGGCATCACGCCACAGTTGGAGTCACAATCATTCTGGAGTTTTTTACGCCTAATATCTGTTAGCGTTTGTTGATTGTTATAAATTTGGAAATTAATCATCGATGGGTACTGCTGTTCTTTATTTCGCCTAATGTTCTGCTTTTTCAAATAGTATTTCTTTAGCTCCCTTTCTACAACCGTTCGAAATTCATTTTTGGCTGTCTGAAGACTTAACGAAGATGATGTGGAAAGACAGCTTTCACTCGAAACTTTTGCACATATATCTTGAAGTAGTGGGACGTGCTGAGGAGGCTCCAGTAGTGGTGGAGTGTGTTCAACGTCCTCATCTGTGTAAGTGGGTTGGACTATGTAATCTCGACCTCGTTTATTGAATTTCCTCCTTCGTTTCTGAATATAATTTATGGAGTACACTTGGCAACCATTATCCTTTGTACAATTATCAATAACATGGTTTTCCTTAACACGTTCCACTCGTTTAGCAGGAGAATGACAGAAAATGTTTGATAAACATGGCATTACTTTGTTCCTTAGTATTGCTAGTTTGGACTGTGTTAGTTGAATATGCCTGTTATTACAGTTATGGTTGCGTTCGTAGTATTTCATTTTTTTTTCGCAGATACTGCTATGTTTTCTATTTCCTGGAACAACGTTTTCCGTAGCCGTACAATAATGGTCTTTCACAGTTCCATTATTCCATAGGTATTGTGATTTAAGCCTGTTGTTTCGATAGTTTCTTTCGTTACTTCTGGCATAAAACATATTTCTTTTAAAATATTCCATAGATAATCTTTTTCTTAAAAATTTTGTTTTAATTATAGTATGACCCCCGTGTGAGCAGGAATCGTCGAAATCACTACTGTCTGTGTACTGTTCCACGCAATAAGGGTTATAGGTCGTCAAGTCAGAACCATCAGAGTCATAGCTCATTGTAAGAAATCACACGACATTTCACAATTCTTTACAGCAGTTATTTAAAACTTTCATAATTTCATTATAGTATTTTTTTGTTATTTTTATAAACTTATATTTTTCCATTTTTATTTGGATTTACCATCCAGTCAGTTAACGTGACATTTTTCTTTTGAGATTTCTTAGTTTTTTGTAACCTTCTGTCAATTATGGATGACGATATCAATAGAAACTTCTTGGCATACAAATGTAGCATAGCGAAAAGGTTTTATTGAATAATTCAGATGTAGATTTTTTAAACACAAATAGGAGGCAAACGATCATCCCCTCTCCTTACTTCACTAAGTTTATTTGTACTGGCACCTCGAGACCAACCGTTAGGTTATTGCAAGAAGTGCCAGACGTCCCTGCGCCAGTAGAACACTCGCGCAGGAGACCACCAACGTTAGGTCTTGACGCCAAATTAGTGCCCGCCGCAGCGCGCTCTTCATTCGGTACTCATAAGACTAGTGTCTCAGGAGAGTATCCCCGTGAACACGTGTAGTTCACTGACTATTGTCCAGATAGGTAACCGGAGCTGTCAAGCTCGCTCACTTCTCGTTGCACGAAGGGCACAACTCGCAGTTGCCACTGCTAGGGTCGTCGACTCTAAAGTCGACTCCCAAGTGTCCACCTTGGTAGCGGAGTAGTAAGCACACTCACTTCTCGGAACCCATCCGGGCGCCTAGCCAGTTCCCACGTCCTACGCGGCTGGCTGGACCGGAGGCTACGGCATCTAGGAGGCCGCCTCTACTAGTTCTCCAGACTAGTACCGGAGATGTCAACACCAATGTCCAATGAAAACCACCGGAAAAAGCTGCCAACTATAAGGGAAACTCACGTTCCCCGCAGGACTTTTCGCTTCTGGCCCCTCAGAGACCGCTACTAGGCCCCGCTCGCTGTGCACGAGTTTGGAAGTCCTGGCACACAATACCAGGACAAACGAACATTTCCAAGCTCTACAGCTAACGAGTCCAACCCATGTCCGGATCCCGCCGGAGGCGCCTGGTTAAAGGCACGACCAGCGGGGGGCTTGAACCGGAACCCCGTAGTACCTCTGAAAACACAACCGGACCCGTAGTTCCAGTTGCGATACCCTATCTATTGAGGTCGGTAGATAGGGACGACGACGAAACGATCAGTCGAATCACCTGATGGAAAGTAATCACCGCCGCCAAAGGATTCGTACTGCAACGCAGCGTGACGTGTATATATTTTCTGGCGTGGCTCTACCACTCAGGCAGTGTCACTCATTTAGCACCACCCAGGGGTCACGTGTAGGGTATCAAGGGTAAACCTACGGACGCGAGTGACTTTAACTTCAAATAAGCTTTTATTATTGATTTTTTTGCATTTACTATGCTATATAAATATAGGATAAAAAGTATACTAGAAAAAATACCGCTGGCTTGCAGCGTAAATCACAAATTACTAGAAAGAATTCAACGAGTCTTCTGGGGTCTCGGTAGCTTAGCGGTTAGAGCAGTGGACCGGCAATCCAAATGTCATGGGTTCGAATCCCATTCGAGCTTCCTGAGACTGGTTGATTTTATTCTAATAAACATTTTATCCTAATAAAAATTGGTCCAGTTCTGAAGGAGGAACAGAGGACTACGAAACGTTGTTTTTCTGTGTTTCGTATGAGAATTTTGCATGATACTTCCACGTAGTGTTTCCTCATGGGTTCGAATCCCATTGGAGCTTTTCTGAGACTGTTTGATTTGTTTCTGACATTTTATTTAAAAAAAACTGTTTTCTGCAGTAAAAGAAATTTACAAAATCTGCTACTGTTGTGATAATACTGATCGCTAGAAGATACATGCATACACGTAGAGTGATCTTATTTAGAGATCTGGCCATTTAAGTTATTCACCACATGATGTAGCACTGTTTAGTATTCTGTAACACTACAAGCAGCTAGTCTTATGTGACTGCTTTCTTTTGTAAATATATAAATAGCCAACTCTGAGGTCTAGTGGTAAGACCGTCTTCAGTCTCAAATCTATAGGTTCCGGGTTGATGTTGGGGGTGGAGATGGAACTAACCAAGCCCTGGCTTTTCTCATCGCCTTAATGGGAGGGGGGGGCTTTGTCTAACAGTTTTACGGGTGAAGTTAGTTTTGTTTTCTAATAATAACGTTTTTCGCTCACTCCAATTATTACCTAGCCCAGGTTAACTAAGCTTCTTTTCGAAACTTGTTTAAATGATTAACTACATAACTAACAGATAGATATACGTAAACATAGAAAACAACCAGACCCGAAATAACAACCGAACCGGGAATTGAACACGGGATCTCAGAGATGGGGCGACACCAGAACCGGCGGCGCGCTAACCACTTGTCCACAGAGGTCGTCAAACGTTTCCAATATCTTTGAGGTGAAGGCAAAAAATATAAAAAAATATTGTCCCATAAAATAAATGAACAAATAAACAAGCGAGCAGCATTGAAATGGTTCTTGATGATAAAGTCATCGCTAGAACTGATGGGTATTGGCTAAATCGCCACGCTTTCCAAATGCAGGTTTAGCCATCACATACCCGGCCTATGCATAAAAAATATCCGAAAACATTTGCTCGACCTGGGAATTGAACCCGGGACCTCCCAATATCAGACCGAGTGCTTTGCTACTCAGCCACTGAGTATTGTCATTTCATATTGTCATCCTACTATTATAAACGCGAAAGTTTGGAAGTATGGATGGATGTTTGTTACTCTTTCACGTAAAAACGACTGAATGGATTTGGTTGAAATTCGGCATACAGATAGTTTATAACTTGGATTGACACATAGGATACTTTTTATCCCGATATTCCCACGGGAGCTGGAACCACGCGGGTGAAACCGCGAGCGGCTGCTAGTACCATATAATTGTCATTTGAGACTTATTTGTTTAAAGATAGTGACACTACGAAAAATGCCTACCTCAGACAGGTGGATATCGAATTTACAACCATCGAAAATCGATTGTCATATTATCCAGTCTTTTTTTTCAGGTAACATTTTAGATTGATCGCGTAAAATAGGTACTTTATCACATATATACGTTTTATCAGAGCATTGAAAAATAGGCCTTAAGTAGTATCACAAAATACTTAATAAAACGCACTGGTATTTAAATTTTACTTTTTGTTTTTCAAAGATTCGTTAATTCACATTTTTTACTCGCGCCATCCTATGTGCGCGCGCGCATTGTTTGAACGCAGCCGCCGGCGTAACGTTCTAAAACAAAAGACGGGGTGCGTTCGAATTATTATTAACGTTAAACGCCGAATTAATATGCAGAGGTGATACGTCATGCTGGAAGCGTCGGGCTCGCGGCGCAGCGGGAATGTAGCGCGCTTGACTGCTTTGATCGTTATAAACTACTTTTTTAAACTAAACTTCGTAGGTAGGTAGCTGCTGGATATGTGCATTACAAGACCGGTCGTACTAGAGATCCTTGAGGGAGGCTTATGTCCAACAGTTGACGTCCATTGGCTGTTGATGAAGTTATACAAAATGGACAGCAGGCTCAAAGTATTGTAATATTTCTATATTTTTCACGTTTATTACAAATGCGTTGATGTATTCCAATATTTTAGCGTACTTGCAAGCTTCTAGATCATACAGATGTTTACAAATTGTCCCGTTATTATTTAAAAAAAATATCTGTCATGTCATGTAATGACAGATATTACATATAACCAATGATAAACATAATTTGAAATTATTACGAAAGCAATTCCAAAAGTGATCAAGGTGTAGTTGGTTAAGCACCTTATAAGTAAGAAAAATTACCAACAAACAACTAATAAAAACGTTACCTCTAAACTAAATCCCTGTTTTTTAAAAACACTAATTAAAGTTAAACCTTGTTTAAAACGAATGATATGTCTATCAGCCTTTATAAATAAAAGTGAGACAGTCTCCGATTTAAACCTGGTTTAACTTTACTTCACGTTTTGGATGTTGAATCTATGTGATATCTAGATCGCTTATAATTTCTGAAGTTTTTGCAATTATCACCATAACATTATCACCCTTTAAATGTCACTCTGCACTCAGCCTTTCACGGAGTACGAGTATAACTACGGTGGCGATGACCCAATACGGTTTGGTCGATTTCTGCAAACTCACAAACAATGTATCAAAAACTTAAATCGCACTACAAAACTACGAGCAACGCGTCACACTATAAAATAATAGGAATAGAATAAAAAAAAATTAACCCGAGGTGAATGCCGTAGCACGTATACATTTTAAAAATAATGAATCGTACGAAAGGGTTCAGCATATTAATGTAATAGGGGTCGAACCCCATGTAATCATAGGTGATCTAGCGCGGTATTTCTAACTTTTTTTTTGTTTCCCTCTATCCCTCTCTCTCTAATTTAAAACTGCCGGCCGGTACATAAGGTGGATTTAGGAACTTTTGTTTATAGAACTTAACCCTGCGTTTATATCCGTATTAATCTATATCTGGGGCCTTACTACCAAGTCCTAAAGCAGTATTACTTTAATCTTACCATACGCAAATTCCAATATGAATTTGTCATAATAAGGTTAACATAATAAAAATACTTCTTTGGCGAATCGTTGTAGACAGATATACCATTATTGGTTTGCGAGCTAAGCTTTTGTATAAATAATTTATTATTGTATTTTGCATTGATTAAATAAATTTTAAAAAACTGCTCTAGGAGGTGACAGTAGACTTACAGACATATCACATACCACAGGTACCAGAGTGGCAAAACGGTTGGTTCGATATTTAAAGGTCTGGGGGTTGAATTTCGGCAAATTGTGTTAGAAACTTTTTGACGGATAACCCGGGTTAATGATCACCAACGAGCATTTGGCAAGCTATGATGAAGACATTGACAGTCGCCTAAATCCACCAAACCGTATTAGGCCTGCGTGGTGGGTTAAAACCCAATTTCCCCATATTCTGTTATCCATGCTGGGAGTATGACAGACATTTGGACAGACTTGCAAGTTTGCAATCCTAACGTCCAACCAGTAAGTTGCTCTATTAAGCTCCTCTAGATGTAGAATAGAATTAAATATGGAGCACAAAAACTGCACATACATCCAACAGCATAAAGCAGCGATGTGCTCACCACCTGTCACACTGAGCACATGTGCAGTCGCTATTTGGTAAAAAGTGGACTATGGTAGAGGACTGCGTTTGCGGTCCTCATTGCCTAGTCTCTGACTAACCCTTCGGGGATAATAGTCGTGTTTATATGTATACAACTTCGTAATTTAATCTCATTTCCAACGCACATTAAAACATTCACCCTGTCGCTATAAGACCTACCTTAAGCAAGAAACGAAACACTGTCCCCACAAAAAAGAGAAAACATCTCACTGATCTTCAAAACAATAACCCTTTTAAACGGTATCATGCTTAAATTATCTCGAAATAAAGTTCAAATTCGTAATTAGGCGCACTAAGCCCACATGTGCATCGTAATAAGAAACTCGTTACTAAAAAACGGACCAGATTTTATACAATTGAACTTTTTGTTGGACTCCCGCGGCGGCGCGCGTTGTCTTTCAAAACATTTCTTACAATTTTACAAGTTTAGATTCCGAAAACTATGACCAACCTAATTTAAACCTTATGACTTACACAATTAGAAGTTCTCAGTGGTTTAAGGACGGTACTTAAAAGTGAGTGTTACTGTTATCGAATAAAATTAACAGTTGATTGTTTTTGTTTTAATAATAATTTAGCATGGTACAAAGTGTGAATTGGCTTTTCAATGGTTGTAATATTGTAAAACGGATAGGTCTTCTATATCTATTAACTAAAATAAAAGCACTTCTTATTACATTAATGCTTAATACGTTCCAGCAATGCGATTTGTGTCGCTTCTCGTAGTAATATGATTAGCGTATAATATTCACCAACCAACATTTTATAATTATCTCCCCATTAGCAAAAGCTTGAAGTAGTCATATAAGAATCTGTAAGTATAAAAATCAATAGGTATGTTTGCGCATAACTTCAGAACGACTGCATCTTGGCTATTATTGATTTCAACATAATAATATGCTTCAATGCAAAATTAATAAAAAAATGTTACTCATACAATAATCATGATTAGATGAAAATTAAAAAAATAACCAAACCAAAATCTAATTTCCAAATTCCAAAATGGAAATGGCGCGCACGTCAATCGCGAAATTGATTTGATTGGCCCGAATTCCCGCGAGATGGTGCCAACGCTCGGCGCGAACGGGGGAAATCGTTGGAAAATATAAAAAAATCTAACGTCACATGTGTGCTTGGCCAGTGTGAGTTGAGCTTCGAACTTCAAACTGAGCGGGTACAGAACAGCAATACGGCGGTTCAGGTTAATTTGGTCGATGGCTTATGTGGGATAACCAATCCGAATTCGCGATTGATAGGCGAAGGGCGATTTGGCGCATTCCCTCGGCTTGGGGTGAGTCGTCATTATTCGTGCTGCACGTGGGTGGGACTTCGGTGATGTGTGGGCGACGTTCGCTTCCACCGGGTAACAAGCGGTTTCGGTAAAAGATTTCGTTGATATTCTTTCCTTGCGAGAAAAACAAATTTTAGGTTCACGAGGTACTATTTCAACACTCGTCTTACTGTGGCTAGACCAACCCTCTATTAAAGTGTATGTTGATGAAACCGACCATAAACATAATAAGATATACGACAATCAGAAGATGTTTTTTATAATAGCAACAAAAGTTATTTCGATTTATACGATTATCAACATCTCAAGCTACCGCACAAATCGGGGAATAAGTACAATTTGCATAAGGAATAAATTTGAATATATTGATTCGGCTATATTTGTATCCCAAACAATCAATCAGTATTCAGTATCCATCCCTAAAGGATTGAGGCTAAAACGTCTTTGCTTTTTGCGCTCATTTTTTCTCACGTTGCGCAAGGAGTATGCAAATGTGTAATTCTATTTGCTCTATGCTTCCGTGCAGTAGCTAAATATATTCAAATTCGGAACGCAATTTCTTTGTAGTTTTTATTAAATTATTTTTTTAAGTGCATGGCACACTGCAATGTGAACATGTAACATTTTATATTCTCAGTGGTACATGTTAAATCTAGGTGTGCAAACTGGCTCATAAATAAATATAATTTGCATAGGTCCACTAACATGCACGTGAGAAAAACCTTTTGCAGAAATCTCATCGTTGACTAACTCAAAGCTGACATACTTTAAACTAGGTAAGTACATTTAAATGCATTATAAATAATTTAAAAAATAGTTTTAAAGTTTGATAAAGTGAAGACGGGCCTAATAAACAAAACATTACTAGGGTTATCAAACATACTATAATAATTAATAATAAACAATATTTGTATCAGTCCACTGCTGGACATCTTCTGCTGGACTGCGTCTCCAGAACGCATACTAATAAGCTCGATGTTCGGCTCTCTTATTAAAATCCTGCCAGCCATTATCATTGCTTCATTTAGCCGTAAGTAATTCTGGTATGCGTACTATATAGTAGAATAAAGGTTATGAGAGTCATCATCGGCGATAACCGTCTCACTACTGGGCTTCCCACATCGACAACAAAACACGGAGATTCGACCAAACTAGAAAAACTTACTCCGAGATTAGTCTACACAAATTCGGCGTTCAATCTAGGTATAACACCTTATTCCAGTTTGGTCGAATCCACCCTTAATGAAGTAAAATAAGCTACGATCGTAATACCTACGAGTACTCGGTAGGTACTCAGTAGCTACCTATTTAAAAATACTTTATTTCAGAGACCAGTTAACATAATAATACTCGTATAGTGAAACATAACATTGTTATGTTTATGTACTTCCCATATTTTTATAAGTTATAAAACGGTAATGATATATCGCAGATGCAACTAGCCTTAGCAACATTAAAAAAAACCATAATGAAAATGCAAATTGGGGACAGTCACAAAAAAGTAATAAGTAACCCAAAAGAGCAGATGCAACGAAACAGAAAAAAGACCAAAAAAAAAAATTACACTCATACACATTTTCCTCCAATTTCATTGTGATGACAATAATTTTTTGATAGCCGACAAAAAATGTTAACCCTTCGCCGCGATTTTTTCTTAGTTAGCCGCGGCTACTTGAAAAAAACCGCCCGGGTCGAATTAACCCGGTACGTATGCAAATAGGTTGAGAGAGTTCGAGCACGAAATATGGTATTAAAACTATAGCAGGGGTGGCTATAGAAACCATAGACAATATATAAAACTATAGAGTCCATTGAGTTTCGTTCTCTACCCAACGTTTGACAAAAAGCTAAGTTTTTTTGTCGTTTTTTTTAATATTATTTAGTTTTAAAGCTAACCGTTTAGAACAATTTAAGGTTATAATAAAAAGATAATACAAATTTAATCTAAAATACTTATGGCTCTTTAGAAGCTATACTCAGTAAATGATAAAGTTTTCTTTTGTGGTCATGATTATTTTTTTGTGCTGATTAAAAAAGATATGGTTCACGACTAGGTTAGTTAAATTAAAAACGATTTATTAAGTTTAACGCGATCGAAACCGCGAGCAAAGCTAGATATTATTTATTTACAAAAATGTTCTGTCTTTCTACGAATCTACGAGTAACATACGCGAAAATATAATTATTACAAACAAACATGCGAATGACTCTACCACAGAAATCTTGTTCATCTATTCCGTGGACTCAACCAACAAAAATCCAAACAAAAATAGAAAAAACTAAATTAATATTGATTCACCTTCCTTATCAAGCGCCACATTTTAACAAAAATAATCTCAATAAAATCAATTCAATGTTGTTTTTCTTTAGCCTTTTTCCATAATTAACAGTAAACTTTACCTCTGCCTCTGTGGTCTTGCGGCTAGACTTTCTAGACAGTAAATT
Source organism: Scoparia ambigualis (assembly GCA_963921215.1). Lineage (NCBI taxonomy): Eukaryota > Metazoa > Arthropoda > Insecta > Lepidoptera > Crambidae > Scoparia > Scoparia ambigualis. Next base: position 6,890,132 of record OY992517.1, read on the forward strand.
GATTGATGGTTATAATATATTGTATTATCTGTTTTTCATACAAAAACAGGAAATAAATGAGTCGTATAAAATCAAAGTCGGCAAAGTAGGGTTGACCTAAATTTTGGTAGTTGATCAAAAACAGTTATTTTTCATTTTAATCCATAGTCATTAATGACAAATGTTTGTTCATATTACTGTAACATGTACTAAACCAGAGACAGTCAAAAATATGTGTGAAAGTTAAGCAATAAGATTTAAAATCACATTTAATTTACTAGATTGCCGACTTTGGTTTTGAATTTATAAAGATTGCCGTATTTGAACCCAAACTACGGTAAGATGGCCGTCTTTGATCCTGATAGATTTCATAACAATTAGGGTTGGCAATAAATAAAAACACACGAAGATATAAACATTTTAGCCTTTTAATTAAACTTAAAAAGAAATTAGATAGTTACAATATGAAAACTCTTGAACGTTGCTGTGTTGAAAAACAATTCAAGAGGTTGGGCCATGAAAACACTTGCCTCTCCGTTATCCGCTTTTTACTTTTTTTAGAATTTAGATTTATGTAACGTAAAGGCAAGTCATTTTCATAACAAAATCCCTTGAATATGTTTTACTAAAGTACGGTTTAAAAAAAATGAACGAAAACGAATGATGAGCATATTTTTAGATATAAACGTGAATGTTTTCTTCAATAGGTTCTGAGCAGAAAGAATGTTCTTCATCTGTTGGCGCGACTAGTGTTTCCTGACTTTCGAAAACTTTATTGTAAAATTCCAGGTGTGGTGAAGCTGACCAGTCTGATCCAAAATGTTTGCTAAGAAGTTTCTTCACGTCTAGCAATTTGTTTTTATTAACAGGTACGATATTGGACAAGGGTTTTGGGTTTATCATGGAGATATTTTTTCCACGTTGACATATAGTTTCAAATTTACCCAGGTCTGTTTTATAATTTAGCTCTCCACGGATTAGAACATTATCTTTTTGTTTTGATCGTCTTAATATAAACCTTTTACATTCCTTAAATGCAATCGACCAGGAAGTTGTTTGTTTTAGAACCTTTTTAACGGCATCTCTCCAGTCATAAACGATACAGTCGTCTCCGAATTTGACAACACTTGAAGTTTCCTTAATAATGTCCGTTATTTCATCGGGATGTAACATTACATCCTTTTTCTTGAGCTTCTTTTCAATTACTCCAAATTGCCGATCAGCGGGCATGAAGGAATGTCCCGTAACTGGGAACACCAATTCTATGGATTTGATGGTATTATTTTCCAGCAACCATTTGCAACAAGTTCCTAAAACTATGCAGTTTTTATTTTGGCCACCACATCCGTCAGCGACCAAGCGTATATGTGAAATGCCAGATTTATCCGTCACATTCAGCCTGTGATATAAGGCTGATGAAATAAGATTTGAATCTTTGTTGTGTTCGTTTTCAGTGCAATAATATGCGAAAACGTTACGAGGAGTCAGGGGATCTTTTGAAGTACCCTCTACCATTGTCAAATTGTAATAGTACAATTGGCGACTGTAATATGTCGATTGGTCTGGCAACTTAGGGAGGGGTAAATTTTTTTGGCAGTCGAATGAAATTATTTTAATATCGTCTTGTGCCTCCCTTAATTTTTCAAAAAAAGCTTTAGCTCGTAAACTGTGTACACGTTTCTCAACCATTAGGGTATTCTTTTTGACTGGGTCAGCTTCTATTTTAATTTTTTCGATCAATTCCAAGCACGTCGAACACACGTCAGTTTTTGGGGTTCCGAATCCAATATTATACGTATTATTGAAAATACGGCGAAAGTATGATTGCTTTACTTCTGGAAGAACTTCACTTTCTACGTACATCCTGTATAATTTAGAAATGTTTAATTCAGATGGCAAATACTTTCGTTCAGCTGTCTTGGACTTGCGACAATAATGGGACTCTACACATTTTAGTTTTTCAATAAAGTTATGCACAGACTGTTTCCTCTCGACGTACTTCACTAATTTGCGATCACCTCCACGGTGTTCCGTGCCGACTTCTCCACTGTGATAAAACTTTTGCATGACAAATGCCACTCTGTGCTTTGTGATACCGAAGATATGTAAGAAAAATTTTTGACAAACAGGTATTCTTCTCTTATGAGCAATTACTGCATATTTAATTATTGTTTGTTTTTTTCCTTTATATTTATGTTGATTTTTCGAATTTTTATTTGATGCTGTAATTGTGCAAAATTTTAAGATAATAGCATCTTGTTCTTTCTTGCTTGAATGAGAATAAAAATTGTTATGTATTCTTAGCAAATCAGACATTGTCAGTTTACAGCATTGAAACGATGGTGTGTCATGGTTACAAATGCGTTGTGGTAAGTATTTTGCTGCATACCTGAAGCAAAAAGCAAACAATAATCATTAGCTTCAAGGGTTTAGGTGTTAATAAATAAAAAACAACCAGACTTTTAATACTAGACTTGCGGCATTTCTCTACGTTCTCTTAAGAAACATTTAGTATGTTTCAAATCGGCAAAACATTTTAGGCATGACAGAGTTGCTTTATTAAATAGTTATGGATTTATTTAAATTTCATATAAAATTAGCACGCCTATAAACTAATAAAGTGAAATAAAAGATATTTATGTCGTGGGCCGATCGTCGAATTGGGCAGATCGTGACGTGTCACGTGATTCATTCATAAAATAAAGAAAACCCTTTTTATGCCTGAGGCCCGCATTTGTCCACAATCTCACCTGATGGAAAGTGAAGATGGAAATAAAGAAATTTCGAAATCGCAACAACGTTCAGCGGCGAGTAAGTATGACTGATATCTGTTGCTTATATTTATTTATTTACACCTTAATGCAATAAAAATATGTTACAAATTACCGGACTTAATGCGTATAGGCATTTATACCTGCCAATCAGAGGCTAAACTGAGAAAAATTAACTATTCACTATTAGTAGGTAATATTCATATAAGTGCATAATATTAGTATCATGTTACTTATAGGTATAAGTTCATTTTTACAGAATGTAATTAATAACATTAAGTTAGTAGATACATTTAAACCTATTTCAACTATATGAAAAAAAAATAACACGCAGCACGCAGCCCTAGCATAAAAATAATGTAAGTTTACTGTTGTACTTACCTCTGTTTTTTCAACACGTTTTTTTTCCATTTCTCAGGGTTTCTGCTCCTTTTTCTTGCTCTATTGTTTTTATCCGGTGTTGGGTTAACCTCCATTGAGATCGTTATTTTAATTTAGTTAAGAAAACAGGAATAATTCAACAAAACACGCGCGACAATCTTCTATGTAATTAACAGAATCCGCCATTTTGAAACGCCATTTCTACAAGACCTCTGATTGGTTGACAGCGAAAGATTGCCGATTATGGTTTTAAAGACCAGTCGATGTCCGTCTTTGATCCCAAAATCAGTTTTCTAACGCGATTTTGAAGGATTTATGGCCGTATATGATTTTCAAGCGACTAAAGAATTGGTAAACATTTGAATTTTCAGTGTTGCCATATATTTATCTCATTTTCACCCAGCAACCTACATTGCCGACTTTGATTTTATACGACTCAAATATAACCATGGTCACGCTGAAAGCATTGTTTTTAGAGGTAAGAATTATGGTGGGATCTATAGTTCCTTAGCATTAGTCCGGTTAAAGTGCGCTTTCATGACCTTATACCCACTTGCCATAAGATGTGATGAAAACCATGCTTAAGGAATATGTCAAATAATCTTTATATTAAAAATAAATAGCTATAGGTACGGTCGTCATAATCCCGAATTGGTTTCCAAACAGCAAACTTTAAAAAGAAATCTATGATTGAATCAACATGCGATATATCGGAGGGACTTTAAGCCACTTCGTACACAAGGCTATGCAAATCTTCGATACTCGACGATTTTAGTCTCCAAGCGACTACCGCCGTGCATATATGCAAATAGCCGTTAACAACAATAGAATTGAAAAGTAAATTCAAAATGTTGTAAAAATTTAGAACAGGAATTCAATATAGTGTTATTAAATAATGTTGTGCGTGTATTTCATGTATATGAATACTATTATTGTAGGTACTTAATTAGTTTCTTAAAAAACACGTAGTAAGTAAGAAAATTATCTTATTACGATTTGAAAAGTTACAATACCGTCTAACAAATATCCGGCGTGAAATAATGGCACTTGGTGCTGTTGTGTTTCGTTTGGCCAGTGAGGGTTCCGAAGGGTTCCTCAATTTTTTATATACAGATAATTTATTCAGACTTATTTATGGTTTAAAATAATACGAATTTGTGTATTTAAAAACAATATTATAAAAAAATTACGATTAGTTTTAAGATTAGCTCCTAATGAGCATCAAGCTGTGATGATTTATAGTTGATTATCTGTGATAATTAAAAAATCTGCATTGTTTTAACTATTTAGTTTTTAGATTAGTTCCTTATCACAGACCACATGTCTGTGTTCCTAATGAACACCAAACTGTGATGATTTAGAGTTGATTACCTGTGATAATAATTATTGTCTGTAATTAATAATAATAACCTGATGATTAATCAACAGTTTTAAATTAATTGTCTTTTATTTATTAAGTTTTCCTTTTAAAACGTCAGTCCAGTGACTATACAAGACACGCCTACACAACATCTTGCTTATTCCCTCTTACCGCAAATTCTTTTTAAAAATCGACCTTAAATGGGTCGCAAACTGAAGCTTCTGACAGTACAGACAGCTTTTGGGTGCACTGGGAACGTTTTTGTTAAACCTTCAATTTCGTTTGGGTGCAGTGGGAACCGATGTATGAACTTTTATATTTCGAAAACAATGGGCCTTTGGGTGCATGGGAACGAGCCCACTGCTGGGCACAGGCCTTTCCTCATGGACAAAACTCATGGGACGATTGGACCATAACCCCCCACGCTGACCCGTTACGGGTTGATGTGTTTTAACAACTGCCGACTAAGCGATAACTCGGACACTATGAATTATAGTCAATAGTCAAAATATATTTATTCAATAAACTCAATTAATAAGTACTTTGAAACGTCCAAATATTTTTTAACCTACCACCCATTCAGGACATCATTTTTTAACTGTGGCAAAGAACGGGCGCAAGAAACCACAGCGCACAGAAGCAACGACATTTACAAAATATATATTTATTATATGTCGTTACCAGGTCACAAAATACAAAATATGAATTTGAATGTAAATAGTTTAATTAAATATGGTGCTCTATATAAATTAATTATAGGCAATTAGAAATAGCTGTTGGAGTAGGTACTTGGAGCATTTCAGACCCAAGCTGTTTTGTCTTCTGTATAATCCGACACTTTATAATAAGCTTTTTTATAAAGCTTTTCTTTGATTTTGATTTTAAATTTATCAAGATCTAATTTCTGAATATCATTTGGTACTTTGTTGTATAATCGTACACACAGACCCTTAAAAGAATTATTTATTTTATGGAGCCTAGTATAAGGCACTGCTAATTTGTTCTTACTTCTAGTATTTAATTTGTGAATATCACTGTTTTTTGAAAACATTTCAATATTTTTATGAACATACACAAGATTTTCATAAATATATTGTGATGCAACTGTCATTATACTTATATCCTTAAATCTCTCTCTGAGAGAGTCACCAGCCTGTAGGTTATATATTGCTCGAATAGCCCTCTTCTGCAGCACAAAGATAGTTTGAATGTCGGCAGCATTTCCCCACAGTAAAATGGCGTACGACATTACACTATGAAAGTAACTGAAATAAACTAATCTAGCTGTATCAACGTCAGTTAACTGACGGATCTTCATTACTGCATAAGCCGCAGAACTAAGTCTATTCGACAATTTAGCTATATGTGGGCCCCACTGAAGCTTGGCATCCAACGTGATGCCTAGAAACACAGTGGTGTCCACAGGATTCACATTCTTATCTTTAATTTGTACACTAGTTATTACCTGCTTAACATTAGGCAATACAAATCTTACACATTTGGTTTTTCTCGTTTAATAGCAAGTTATTAACACTAAACCAGTGAACAATCTTTGAGACCGCATTATTCACATCGTCATAATTTGGGTGTCGTCGTTTCACTTTGAATAAAAGTGAAGTATCATCAGCAAACAATACTATCTCATGACTGTCTTTTACAAAATAAGGTAAGTCATTAATATAAACCAAAAACAAGAATGGACCAAGTATTGAACCCTGCGGAACTCCCATTTTAACCACTTATCCCGGAGATCTTATACCGTTAATGTCGACCTTTTGAATCCTGTTCTTCAAGTATGAGATCAGAAGGCTCAAAGAAGCATCCCTAATTCCATAGTGGTTAAGCTTCCTGACCAAAGTTTCATGTAAAACACAATCAAAAGCCTTGGATAAATCACAAAATACCCCTAGGGCATCCTGTGATTCCTCCCAGGTATCAAATATTTGGATTAAAAGCTCAACACCGGCGTCAGTTGTAGAGCGACCCCTAGTAAAACCATATTGTTTACAATGTAAAAGTTTATTTTTATAAAAATGAATTTGCATTTGATCTAGCATTAACTTTTCAAAAATTTTACTAAATGTGGGTAGCACAGAAATAGGTCTAAAGTTAGAGGGGTCAGAAGTGCTACCTGATTTAAATAGGGGAATTATTTTACTATATTTCATGAGGTCAGGAAAAACACCACAGTCAATGCATTCATTAAATATGCAAGCTAAAACTGGAGCTATTGTCATAATTACAGATTTAGCGACGTCCACGGAATTACCCCACAGATCAGCAGTTTTCTTTTTATTGAGAGTGTTAAATGTTTTTATTATATCTATAACACAAATTTTTTGAAAACTGAAATTATTTTCACAATCTTTAACATTCTCCTTCAAAACAGATTCAGCTACAGTGGGGGAGGAAATCAAGGCTTTTGTAGTTGAAACTGGAATGTCAGTAAAAAACCTCTCAAATGCTGCAGCAACATCAGCATCAGAAGTCAAGGTTTTATTATCACAATTTAAATTGTACTCATTATTACGACTTTTGACCTTTCCTGTTTCACTATTTATAATATTCCATGTCATTTTTATTTTGTCATTACTATTCTTAATCTTAGAACTCAGATAGTTTGCCTTGGCTAATCGACATACTCTTTTGAATAACTTTGAATAATTTTTAACATATAATTTGAAGTCATCGCTGGTGTTATAGTTGCGTTCACCATAAAGTTCATAAAGGCGTTTCCTACTTCTGTGAATACCAATTGTAGCCCATTCATTAAAAGTTACAGTACTACTAACTGAGATCTTTTTTGGAATAAAAGTTTTATTAAATTCTGAACAATAAATGTTAAAAAAATTATTATAAAAGACATTAGGGTTGTCATTGTATTCTAAATAATTTAATTTTGTATCTAGATTGCTTTTAAAGCGTTCCAGCCGACCTGCAGTTTTTGGTACAACAGTGATATTCTTTTTCGTCACTTGTTTACGCTGGTGTGGAAAGCTGACCATTTGGCCACAATGATCAGAGTCCAGGTTATTAATAATTTGCTTAGCCAGTGGTTTTACATTTGTATATATGTTATCAATACAGGTGGCCGAAGTGGCAGTTATTCTTATCGGCTCCAAAAATAAATTATTCAAGTTGTATGATAGAAATAGGTTTTTAATTTTAGTTGACATCGTGGAATTTTCTAACAAATTAATATTAAAATCCCCGCAAACAATTATTGTTTTACCTACATTACGGACTTTATGTAATGCCTCATCCATAACTTTCATATGATGCTGAAGGAGGTCTGTACACCCTTAATACAACAAACTGCTCCAACTCCACACAAGCTATTTCTATTGTTCGCTCAACCGAGAGGCTCACTATGTCTTTGCGTTCCTTTAATTTAAACTTCTTACTAACAATAATTAAGGAGCCACCATGTATTGCATTTCCTCGACTGAACGAACTTCCTACCAAATGATTCTTAAAATTGAACATGAACTGATGGTCTTTAAGCCAGTGTTCTGTTATGCAAAGAATATCAATTTTATTACAGTTCATGAACAATTTAATCTCCAAATCTTTGCCCATCATTCCTTGGATGTTCTGGTGGACAATGTTTAAAGATTGTACATTTTTTAAATTTAATATTTGACATGGGCTTTTGCTAAAGCTATTTTTACATTCATTTAATTTCATTTTATTAACAAACATTTCGCAAGAGTTTTCCTCTTTTGTCATATAATTTAATTTAAATAATTAATTGGAATGTCAGTAGAAACACTACTGACGTCAATGTCAAATATACATTGCTCAATAGAAGCAACTTGTTTAGCCAAGTTTTTGGCTGACGTTTGAATACAATAGGATAGCGATAAAGCTATTTGTCGCTTAAAATAATTTGGCAGATAATAACTATCTCTTGTCAAATAAAAATTACTAACATAATTGTTAGTGTCAATTAAATGCATTATATCATTTTTGCAAAATAAATGTAATGTCAGGTTAAGCTTATGTCTAATAGAATTTTCCTCCTGTGGCAAACTACTACAATAAGGTAATGTAAACAATATAATTTTCTTTACAATTAACTTATTCAAACATTCTAAACATTTTAGAAGGCTTGTTTTGTTCAGATTACCTCTATTACCAACAAATAATAATAAGGTGCTATTGGGTTTATATTTATGTTCTACAGCTTTTTTCAAAATATGTTGATAAGAAGCACCCGGTATACAATAATTGATAACTGAATGTCCCAAGTCAGATAACAACCGACCCATGTTTTTACCAAATTCATCACTAAATATTACCAAGTCACTATTACAATCTGTCTTACATGGAATCTGGTTGGTTGGTATAAGTTGTGGTACATTATTAATTGTGCACTGAGTAAGGGAACCTTTGGAAGAAACATCAATCAATTCGACAGAGGAAGAATCACATGGGATTGATGAACGGCTGGGTAACTGTTTACATTTACAATTACTTGTGAGTGAATCAATCCCTTCATTGTTACCATTACACAGGACTACCAGTTCATCAATGGCCAACATGTGTTCTTTTATTTGACCTTGTGAAAGATCATATTGCTTAGTAATAGATATAAGCGAGTCCTCTAGGTGTGCAATTTTAGTTTGTAGAATTTGTGTATCATTTTTATATTTAAAATTTTTATTGTGTAGTTGTGACGAGTATATATCTAATTTGTCAATTAAGTACAATCTTTCTCTATTTAATTTTACATTTTTAATAAAAAATTTGTGCTTCTTAACTAATTTTTGCGTTTTCTTAATGTACTTATTTATCTTAATATATTTTTTTAGTTTATTTTTGCTACAGCCAACAATCTTCACTGAGTGGTTGCTATTTTTATTTTCCTCACATGTAAGATCTATAGTGACAGTGGGCTGACTGCTAGCTGTCGCAGAAACCATGGAGGGGGCACAGACTACCAACTCATCGAACAAGCTTTGATTTAATGAGGCAGTCATATTAAGTTTTGATGTTTCCAATAAAGTAATTTTGTTATTGGCCTCATGCAATTGTTTTTTCAACTCATCTATGCAGTTCAGAGCCTGGTCATACTCTGAACTACATTGGTTGAACCTGTCCACAATGTTTTGGAGCCTGTCCCGGGCATCAATAGCATCGATATAACGGTCATTTAACTGTACCAACTCATTTTTTAACTTTTGATGCCTGTCTAATGATTCCAAAAGTTCCCTTTCGTTGTCATCTCGCTCTCTGTTTAGTTGATCACAGAACTCTTTCGAAGCCTTCAATTCATTTAATGTCATTTGGAGTTTGGACTCCTCCTGACGAGACAAGGCCTTGCGAGTCATCATTATGGGAAAACTTCAAAATTGAACCGTATAAAAGAGAAATACAAATTTTTAAATACTATGTGGGTTACAAGTAAACAGCTGTACGAGTAGTCGCGTAACCAACAGAGGTTATGTTTACGTATGTTAATCGCAACTAAAGTGGTTGGAATTAAACAAGATACGTATAATAATTAACAAATCGTCAATTTATGCAAATTTATAAGATTTTAAAGTGAAATAAGGGTAGGTACCATAAAGATGACAACGGTTCACTTACATGCCGGTAACTGTCACTAAACAGTTTTACTTAAATTTTTGATTTTGCACATGAAATACACTAAAAGTGAAACGCTCACCACTAAAACACAACTTAACTTAATGATTGAATTGGAAAATGGGCGTAAAATGAGTAAATAATAAATTAAATTTCGAATTTTACACAGGAGACATTCAGATCAGCTGTTTACAAAAGTGTTGCCACAGAAGAAAAAAAATTCGGCCACAGTGTCCGAATTGACACTTTTTAATTTTATAACTTTTTCACTGACAATTCGGACAGTTTTTTTTACATAATATTATATTTTGAAGCTTTTTTATCTGACTGTACTGAACAGCTCCAATAATTTAAGAGTGTCCGAATTGTTAGTGAAAAAATAATAAAATTAAAAAGTGTCAATTCGGACTCTGTGTCCGAATTTAAAGTGTCCGAGTTGTCGCTTAGTCCAACTGCCGTCTTAGGTAAGCCTTTCGAAGCACGGAGAAGCTTGCGCCATCGAGCTTCTCAAATATTCTGTTTACTTTAGTGATACTTAACCCTTAGCTAGGCAGTGGTCTATAGCGACCACCATATTTTGAACTTTATTTCCTGAACATAAGGTCGAAAACCAATAATTTTTTTTAACATGCTGTGTCTGACATGGACTCACGACTATTTTCCCCAAAGGGTTAGTCAGAGACTTAGTCCACGTTTCACCAAATTACAACTGCACATGTGCTCAGCATGACAGGTGGTGAGTCCATAGCCGCTTTAAGTAGTTGGATATATTATGTGCAATTTTATTTCATTTATTGCTTGTTACAAAGTAAAGGGCGCAGCAAGTGGAAAGAGCTCATTAAATATCAATATTATAATCTAAAATAAGTCGAGATGTTAAAAATCTATCGACATTATATTACATTTACATTTTATTCATATCAATCTAAGTAATTAATAGTTCATATAAATATAAAAACAGATAAAATCAATAAAACATAAAAAATCAATATTATTTATTTCAATACAATTCAAGTTATTTATCTAAACTATTTAATTCATTAAATAAAGATATACAATTGTAAGTCATGATTCTGTGTATAAATGAATAAGCTAATTTTGTAGAAACGATGGAAAAATAAATATTGTGTTGTAAGTCGCCTTTTACTACCTACACCCAAGGGAAGAGAGGGGTTGGCAGCAATTGTTTAGTGAGCTGCTACACACATGGCGACAATACTCAATTACTTAGCTATTTAAAAAGTATTTTCGGTATCTTGCCGGGTTGTTGTTATAAAGTTTATCAGCCGCCCTATCTGTCGGCTAAATTGATTTCGGAACGGTCTAATAAATATAAGGCAAAGGCAGCGAGCGCATTTAGAGCATTCTTGCTGAGATTATTTCCGAGATAATTGTGTGAAATTATGTGATAATGAATGGTGTTTCGACATGATTTGGCGTGACTGCCCGTGCTTAGCTCAGATTGTTACAGTGCAAGATAAGAGAAAGATTTTGTAAGGGTCTTGTTAACTAAATTACAATCAATTTTATTTTTATCGTTCGTTGGCGCATTATGTGCGGATCGGAAACGCGGTGAATGCGGCACTATTGCCTATTAGACTAATTGGGAAAATGAACAAATAAAAAAAAATTAAACAAAAAAATTTCTACTTATAAATTGTGTTTAAAAATATATTGGAGTTTATAATGACTTCTTGACGGGAAAGTGAAGCGTCATAATAGGCAGTTGTTTTATTATCTAAAATGTATGTTTTGTCGAATATTAATATTCTCCTATCCTCTAGAACCCCAAGCGGTCGCATGAGACCGCACTGGGACAAAAGTCTGCTAATTTACGAATGGCATAATTGAATCGCAATTGGATCGCATTGTAATTGTTTGACACATTTGGTATTCATAAATGAGTAAGAGAATACCAAATGTGTCAAATAATTACAATACGATTCAATTATGCCATTCGTAAATTAGCAGACTTGGGCCCCTGACAGTTCGCGCCATTCCGTCAAACCCCAAGCGGTCGCATGAGACCGCTCTCTCCCGCTTGACTTTGTACCGTGTTTTCATAGGCTTACAGACTACTTTAGTATGAACAAGGTCAATTATTTCGGTTCTGTGGTACATTTTATGCATCGTGATCGCAAAATATCGCATAGTTTGTGCTCGATTCTGTCATTTTCAACGTTGACAGTTGCGCCAATTTCTGTGTCGGAGTGAATTAGTCGCTGAGTTTTGTGTGCTATTTTTATCAGTAAGTATATTGTTGTTTAGAACGACAAAATATGGTTTGATTTTAGAGTAATTTTTTTTCGCATAAGGCGGGAATTGTGATGGCATCCGCAAATTCTAAAAAAATTATGGCGAACTTACTGTCATTATTTTTGACATTTAAATTCCAAGAATGAGGGGTGTTTTTGTTTCTCAACTAATCAAAAAAATAATCATCAACTCGAAAGCGTGAGAATATTACTTAGTGCGTGAGCTACTTTTACTTTAAACATTGATTTCGTGCGGCAGGCAATACCCAAATACGTCACATCTCGTATAAGAAACTATTTTCTTACGCTTTCGAGTTGATGATTATTTTTTTGATAAGTTGAGAAAAAAAATATTTTTATTTTCAAAAAATAACTAGCATCATTCGATAGTACTACTAGAGGTAAATCGTACTGCCGCGGGAAAACAACCTTTAAAATGTCTCTGTGTATAAAATCAATTGCCTTTAAAGTAGGTACTTATGTTCGCGCATCACTTATGGCTACAGGTATTTGGTTAATTCCTTTTGTCTCAGAGGTGAAAACTTCTAAGATTTGATGAAGCAATGTTGACTAAAAACATAAGCATAAAGCACTGACAAATTTCGACGGTTGAAAGCCAGACCTCGGTAGCCAAGTGGTTAAGGCAGCCGCCCGGAATGCGGAAGGTGCGTGGTCCGATTCCCGCCTGAGGTTGTCGTCCTAAAGCGTTAATAAAACGCTAAAATTTTTTGTAATAAATTGTGAGAACAAGGTTTGAATAAAAGAATATATAGAAATACGTCACAAGACAGCTAGTGTGATACAAAGGTGGATTAATAACCATTTGTGAACATGCACGAGTACTGGCAAATAAAACAGTGCAAATGACTCTTTAAATTCTCTCGAGAAGTTCGTGTGAGATCTCAGTAAAGTACCTATTTACTAATATTCAAGGGGTTGGGGGGGAATCTTGTTTACCATTTTAATATATATCATCTAAGAAGTACTTATCTCTTTAACTTGAGACTGGCAAAATGAATAAGCCGCACCAAGAATTGAAGAAGAAAAATAGTTTACAATGTACACTTAACGAATTGGCTACTTGACAGTTTTCGAAAAAGTATTTTAAAAATTACAAACGCTTATTTTATACCCCGTACAATACAATATTTTCTTTTTCGAAAAAGCTTTATTTAATAGAAAAAACATATTTTCCTTTATTGATTTAAAATTTCGAGCGAAAATGGTTGGTCACGTGACATTTTGCTTTGTGACGTCACACTTCAATAAATATGGAAACTTATACTGAAACCTGGTAGATAGTTTTTCATAATTTTGTGAAATGTGACGTCACATGAGCTCAATCATGGCCGCCCGTCCAATCTACAGATAAAAAAATCGTAAACTTATTTTATAAAAGCAAAATATTTACAAATTATATTAATAAAAAAAACTATTGGTTTATTATTGTTAAAACATAAACTATCATTTTTAACCATATTTTATATTTTATACTCCGTACAATATTTTCTTTCTCGAAAAAGCTTTATTTACTTAATAGAAAAAAACATATTTTCCTTTATTGATTTAAAATTTCGAATGAAAACGGTATGTCACGTGACATTTTGCTCTGTGACGTCACACTTCAATAATTATAGAAACTTATCTTGAAACCTGACAGGTAGTTTTTAATTTTGTGAAATGTGACGTCACATGAGCTTAATCAATCATGGCCGCCCGTCAAATCCACAGAAAAAAAATCGTAAACTTATTTTATATAAATAAAATATTTACAAATTATTTTAATAAATAAAAACTATTGGTTTGTTATCGTTAAATCATAAACTATCATTTTTAACCATATTTTATATTTTATTGTTACAACTGTCAAATAGCCAATTAGAATTAAAGAAGTAAGGTAGGTACCTACTTATGTACTATTTCTTCTTATTGGAATCGATTTTTATAAGCATAGTAAATCGCAGTTGCGTCATCAGTAGCTAGTAGGTACTTATTACATAGTAAGAGTAACATAATATAAGGATTAGATATATATCTAGATTTTGAGCATGAGCTCAAAATTGAATCTTGTATTGCTACAATATAGGCGAATGAAACACCGTTAGCTTAGCATAACATTAATCAATTAGGTAAGTAAGTAACAATACTACAATACTTTTCAGAAATATTATTCACAATTGAATAAGTTTCTGAAGCAGCAACCTAAAAGTATAGAGACAGAACAGATATTTAATAGTAGAAGGAAAAATGTTTCAAGAATATAAAATGTGAATCATTACATCAATATCAAATTGTACCGCTTGTTTGAGAAACGTTAAGTGGTTAAAATAGTTGTCCTTTTAGATTATAAACACTTATTTACACGGGTGGGCCAAAAATTTTGCACTTTTAAAACATGAGTAGAAATAAAACTACAAATGTTATTTTGTTGATAATTTATTTAACGTAAGTAAATAATCATATAGTGAAATTTATTTTTTTAAAATAACATCGTCTAAATGCCTCTTTGTTGGCACTCCTGCAAACGACTACGCAAACTTTGGAAAACTCGCTGACACATGCTGCGGGGGATCGCGGCTATCTCCTCGTGGATGTTTTGTCTTAATTGGGACATTGTCGTCGACTCATTATGGGACACTCGACTTTTTAGGTATTTCCACAAGAAAACAAGAAAACATCGCATAGTGTAAGGTCCGGGCTTCTCGGAGGCCGTGGGATATCACCTCTACGAGAAATCAGTTTGTTCGGAAACATTTCTTTGACTACCGGTAAACTCACATTTTGCAGTATGGCATGTTGCTCAGTTGCTCCATCTTCCTGTTGATCCTGCTCCCTTGAAATTTATGCAACTGCGGCGTTAAAAAGTCTTGCAACATCTTGACGTAGTCCGCTGAATTCACAGTTACATTATTTCCTTGATTATTTTCAAAGAAATACGGACCAATTATGCTCTTTGCTGATTTTATTTGCTGTCGTTTTAGGTGAATGAGGTGGCTTTTGGTGTTTAAGGCGAGGGTTGTCCCTGCTCCAATATCGACAATTGTGCTTATTCACGTACCCATTTATGTGAAAATGGGCCTACAATACATTCTCAAGGCTAGAGAATCGCTCCAGCATAGTGTCAGCCAACTTACGTTGAATGTAATCATTTGGTTTCATCTCCTGCACAATTTGAAGCTTATATGGAGGCAGTTGGAGGTCCAGATGCAAAATCTGCAGACTAGTTCTATATTGCTAGAGCCGCCGAACGGTTACGCGTAGATGATTCTGTACGGACGTTCCGTACGGAAATTTGGAGCTCTCGAATTTTCTCATCGCTTCTTCTTGAACGTGGCCGCCCTGTTTGTTTATTATTCGTTGTCGATCCCGTTTGCTCGAACTTCTCGACCCAAGCTTTGATTAATTAATACATGGACACTTACTTACACTGCGTAATCCGTATTCAATTCCAAACAGGCGTCGTGCAGTAACGTAGGAATCATTGTTTTTGTAAAATTATTTTACACTAAATACACGTTGTTGTTGAGGAGCTCGATGGCGCAGCGGCTAGCGCGTTCGGCTTGCGAACTTGCCCGTTAAGCAACTTTCGCAATGCCTGGTCGCTGGATGGGTGACCAAATTTAAAACATCTCGAGCTCCTCCGTGCTTCGGAAGGCACGTTAAGCCGTTGGTCCCGGTTGTTGTCATAAGATGACAGTCGTTAAAACCCACCAACCCGCATTGGGCCAGCGTGGTAGGTTATGGCCCAATATCCCCTCGTGCATTGTCCACATAGGAGGCCTGTGCCCAGCAGTGGGACGTTTATAGGCTGATGATGACACGTTGTTGTCCCGTGAAGCGCTCCATCGTGACTAAAATTGCCTAATGCGACGCATAGTTTCCCGCCACCCACGCGCCCCTCACTCGAACGGTTTTCGAGAAATCTAGTGTTGCTATTTGCAAAAATAATTGGCACACTCAGTTTAAAAGGGTTTTCTTTCTTTCTATCTTATTTTTTTTCGTGTCTAGTGATATAATTGTGAGCTATGTATTAAGGATTTTCGTTCTAATATGTATAAATTTCAACCAGTTTAATCACAATTTCACTTTTATTCTAAATTACAATTTCACGTTGCAAACAGTACTAAACACATAAACGAGTAATACCTAGCGCACAAAAAAAAATGCCCGCATGATTTTTAAAGTAAGGCGCGGTGCACACATTCTTTTGTTTTAAACATTGTCCCGGCTTAGAACAAAGGGTTATTTGTGTTAGGCACCCCAAGTAGACTTTCATAATATAAGACCCTCACTGCCATGCAAATGTTCCCATTGAATTGGCATTGTGAACGAGGCAGCCATGCGGGTTGTGAACACGTGTGTGATACTGCCCTTATTACTGCAGTCTTGGGTGTGTTATTATTATTTTGTTAATTAGGTATCCTTAGACGGAAGAAGGATCTTACGGGATAAAATGTTTACTAGAAAAAAAATCAACCAGTCTCGAATGGGATTCGAGCAGAGCAGGGGATCGGCAATCCAAAGGTCGTGGGTTCGAATCCCATTCGAGCTTCCTGAGACTGGTTGATTTTTTTCTAGTAAACATTTTATCCTGTATTTATATAGCATTGTGAATGCAAAATTTCAACAATAAAGATAAGGATCTTACGGGCCTTGTGATGGTGCGCGGCCACTGCAGATTATGGACGCGCAACACCGAGAACATCATCAAACTTCAGTTATTTCTTTTTATTATACAGCCATAAAAAAATAATGACTTAATATTTATGTATGTAGTAGTTCCAAAACCAGCGAATAAAAAAATAAGAATACAAAATCGAAATACAATCAATCGTTTGTAAAATTGTATGTTATTAAATAAAAAAACATAAAATTAATAATAATACTAAATGACCCGGTGAACTTCGTATCTTAAATTTGTGAAAATATGGTCAAAACTAAATGAGTACTTACAATATTTTTCGGTCAGCACATTTAGCCAGTGTCAAGTTAATAAGTAATTGCTTAAAGTCGATGATTATGAGTGATAATAAATAAGATAACGATTAATAGTATATGATATTCCCTCAAACCCCTTGAGACTCAATAAAGCTGTGGGACTTAATTGAGATCTCACACGGACTTCTTGAGAGAATCTGAAAAGTGATGTTGCATGGTTTAGCTATACTTGCTAAAACTCATGCACGTTCACGAACACATAACAGTTATTAATCCGCCATTATTATACATTAATATTCGAAGAAACACAAATTAAAGAAAATAAAACAAAACTGCAGATATGACGCTTCACTTTCCCGCCAAGAAGTCCACTTTTACACTTTTTTTATTTCTGTTTTCTGTTGTTAACAGAACTGTTTTGTATTCCAACAAAACAGACTAAACGGATCGGACCTCACACTACAGCTGTAATGAAACAGACAAATTTTTGAACGCACCTATAAATATTTGATAACCAATTGTCAGTTATTTTATTTATAAAAAAACAAAAGACATCTAATTTTTCACAGCTAGGAATATTTTTATTGGAAAATTAAATTGTCTTTTTTAGTTTTTTCAGTTACTTATTATTTATGTTTCTCACCGTTACAGCTTCCCTGAGCTTCCACAAATATTTCAAAATCGAAATTAGTTAAATCGGTTCAGCCATTCACGAGTTTTAGCAAGACAAACGCACAGCTATTTATTTTTATATATATAAATAACGAATCAAACAAATATAAAATATGTAATGACAGAATTACTTAATCCTAGCACAATTTACAATTTCAACGTACAAATTACTCTCTTCCATTCTTATGCCAATACCTTGTAATTTCACTGGATCTGGTATCTTAGTGTAAGCCTAGTGTAAACTAACTTCGATGTTGTTTAATTATTTACATGCAACAAAATGGCTGATTAAGTTTGTTGTTTTTTTTTAGATTGAGGCGATAATGTCCTGACGAGCTCGCGGAACCAGATTGGACCATTGCAGCAAAGGACAGCAGTGAAAAGAACAAAGGAAGGGCACACGTCAGACCGACAGAAGTGATAAGAAGGAAAATCAAAGCATCTGCGATCCCTATTTTGCTTTTTGAACTTTTTTTTTTAAGCTGCTGCATTTAAAAGTTTAGAAATAATTCTTTGTTCAGAATAAAACGTTAGGAAATGTGTCTGCCCAATGCTTATATTACTTACAAAGTTAAGACCTTGTATAATTTGACTTTTCCTCGGGCTATAGAGTATGAGGTTTTTCTATTAAATATAGTTAAAATATAATAATCGATTGTCTGTTTTTTCAAAAATTAAACATTTTTAGTTATTATTAATTTTTTGTTAGTCAGTAC
Organism: Scoparia ambigualis; assembly: GCA_963921215.1. NCBI lineage: Eukaryota > Metazoa > Arthropoda > Insecta > Lepidoptera > Crambidae > Scoparia > Scoparia ambigualis. The sequence continues at coordinate 6,908,793 of OY992517.1, forward strand.
CCAAAACCGCTTCTAAAAAAAAATAAAACTCAAAAGTATCATTCTGTTTCCGCCCGGGATCTGGGATCGGGGAGTTTCCGTGTGAAGCACACGTGATAACCGCTACACTACGGAAACTTGATAGTTAGTGGCGAAATAGTGATACAGTTTCTATAGCCACGCTGAGACATAATGAGATTGTCCTGATAATTAAAGTAAGATCGGCATCGAATGTTGTGGAAACTTTATAATCATGTTGTTACGGCGAAAGGCGTTCGCAGTAACAGCGACGTAATAAAGGTTGTGGGCTGGGTAGGCATGGATAGTAAAGTACTTACAGGGATGATGAGTCACAGGAACCGGGAGACGAGCTGACCACGGGCGGCGATGTAGGTTGGTTTCCTGGCGCACAGTCACTACACTAAACAATAGGCATTCAGGCGTTCTCTTCACTTTAGGTTCAGGAGTCACTATATAAACCTTTTCGGTCAGGCTGTTGCGTGCGCGGTAGCTAGCTAGATTGCCGAGTGACGCGGTCTTCTCACGGGGCGAGCGGCCGCCCATTTTTTTATTTTTTATTATTGCTATTGATAAAATGAATGAGTACTTTGCCGTTGCTGATTTAATCTACATACATAACATAATATTAGTCAGAGACTAGGCAATGAGGACCGCAAAAGCAGTCTTCTTTTTAGTTTTTTTTATAGTCCTCTGCCATATTCCACTTTTCACCAAATAGAGACTGCACATGTGCGCAGCGTGACAGGTGGTGAGCCCATCGCCGTTCTAAGCTGTTGGATGTATGTGCAGTCTTTAGTCCGTTCGCCCGAAGAGGGGGTGGTATATAGCATTATTTCACCGCTACGCGATACAGTTTTGATTGAATCTACTTTTCAGTATTACGAGTATTTAATATTTGCATACAAATAAAATACCACCAAACTAAAGTCTAAGGTTCTATTCCCTATTCGGGCAAGGTAAGTACTTACTTATGTTTCGGATTTTTCGATTATGTATTTATTTCGATAACTTTAATTGAATAAAAATAAAGAAATATTTAATAACAAGCACCAAGGACGAAATAAATAATTTTTTCTATGCAAACACATTTTAAAAATAGGAAGAAACAACTAAAAAGAAGACAATTGCACCAGAAGCAAGAATAATATCAAAATATTATGGTTAGCCATGTAAGTACCCAATTAGGTCCCGACCTCAGCTGGTATTCTAGTTGGATCATGAAGCAATATACCTAGTGGGACCTAGCAGTTTACTCGCACACGGCGAACAATTCAGCCGAGCGGCGTCCCATTTCGATAATCTAAAATTGGTTTTAATCAAGCAAAGTAGCGAGCGATTCAATGCAACCGCTATTAGACTAGACTAAAATACCAACGTAGCGCGAACCTGGCTTAGTGACACAGAACAATAACACATGAAGAAAAATTGACAATAATAATATTATTAAAAGAAATGACATACATAATTAACATTTAAGAATACAAAAAAAACAAAAGAAAACAAGCTTAGAAAAAATCCGTTTATATGTGTTTCCAAACGTCGCAACTAAATGACGACCTCCTTCCTTGGTCGAGTGGTTTGTACACCGGTTTTCATTGTGTCGCCATCTCTGAGGTCCTGGGTTCGATCCCCGGTCGGGTCAATTTAGAAATTATTGTTTTTCTAAATTGTCTCGGGTCTGGGTGTTTTCTATGTTTGTTAAGTATTTAGTTAAAGATTTTAAGTATGTTTATCCGTTGTCTAATGTCTAGTAACCATTTAACGAGTTTCTTCGAAGCTTCTCTTGGGCTAGATAATTGGTGTGATTGTAGGAACATTTAATTTTTTTTAAATTTTAATAACTAAACTAAAATGACAAACATTTTTGCGTACATGTATGTGCAAGCGATGACAAAAAATGTCAATCTAACTGATAAATACATAGCTTGGTCGAAACAAAATAGATCTTCACATTTGGGTACTTAGTATTTCCGAAGCACCGAGGAGAGCTCGACACATTTTTATTTTGGTCACCTATCCGTCGCGGCATTGCGAAAGTTGCTTAGCTGACAAGATCGGAAACCGAACGCTTTAGCTACTGTGCCATCGAGCTCTTGAATCTTTATTGAGTAAAGAATTATGATATACTTAATAAACTTTACTAAATATTTTAAATGTCAAACCGGTCTGCGAAAGTCGTAAATATTATAATAGACGTTTTCGATTACAGATTCTATGCATCAAAATATAATTTTATTATTTTCAATTTGTAAACAACGGTTTGCGTTGATAAACGAGAGATTTATGGAAATAATCGAATTATTTTGTTAGGTATGGGGCCTCCTATAAATTTCATACAATTTATTGTTCGGATAATAGTTATCTTATTTGTAGGTATATGGTATTTACAGTTTGTCGTATAAAAGTAGTTTTTTATTTTATTCATAAATAAAAATACGTAGCAGGTTAACTACTGAAATGCTAGAGGTAAATACAACGACGACGACATTTATTTATTTATTTATCTAATTATGGCTTAAACAACAGGTAACAATCACAAGTAGGTACTTAACTACAAAACAAAACCTATATCTTGTATATAATTCTAGATTTAAACCTATAATCGTGCACACACAGCATTATGATGTTGCTCTTATGTATTAGTTTTTTTCAATTAATTAAATTTTATTTATTTAATTAATTATCTAAAACTAAATAAATGGATGTTAGCCAATGATTTTATATAATATCATTTATGTTAGCCTTTTATTCGCTTACTTTTAACTTTAAAGTAAAGCACAGCATGTAACTGAAATCAAGTCATCGCTACAATTAGGTTTGCCACCCGTACTCTAAAATAGAGTATTTTCCTCTTTTTCGTGTAGGCGTACTTTATAATCTACGACACTAATAAAGTACGCTAAAATAGTCTATTTATGTAAAATTATTTACGTAAAAGACAAATATATGTATTTGTTAAATGTCGCAAAGAGTGACAAAAAATACGTTTTTTAAGGACAAATAACTAAATACTCTTTTTTATGCTATGTACTTTATTTTTGTTCTTACAAAAATACCTAATTTGTCAGCACGCTTGCCACCGTGCTATGCATCGAAAATTCCGAAATATACTTTGTCCGCCTTGAAAATTGAACCCGGGTCATCCGGATAGCGACCCCAGCTTCAGACCACCCGACGTTCGCGTTTTACTTTAAAAACAGTTCATTTGATTGCATCTGAAAAAGATGACGCAGTACATAACAAGTACTTAAATGTTATTTTGAGTGTTTCGGCGCCGCTGTAAAAGTTGAGACGGTTTTATATTTTTTTAAACATCAAACGCTTATATTAATTATCTGTTTAAATTATACTAAAGTTTACGAGTCGCCGAAAACTATATACGAGTACATGCATACCTAGTTTTATTGCGTGAACATCTGTGGGACAAAGTCTGACGTTTTTAGTATAATTTTATTGTAAAATCTTTGAACGTATTCAATTAAAATTTGTATAAACATAGATATGTATGTCTATAACTAACGTTAAAGTGGCTAGATAACCGTTCTAGGATCCCAAAGTCCCGGGTTCGAATCATGCACTGCGATTGACTGTGGGGAAAATTGTTTAATTTGGACTTATGTATAGTTTTATTGTAAAATCTTTGAACGTATTCAATTACAATTTGTATGTCTTTAATTAACGTTAAAGTGACTAGATAACCGTTCTGGGATCCCTAAGTCCCGGGTTCGAATCAGGCACTGCGATTGACTGTGGGGAAAATTGTTAAATTTGAAATCAAGATAACACTACAATAGATAGGTAAGTATTGGCACACTGTTAAATCAAATGCGGTTTGATGAAGATCACAAATTCGGCCTGTTTTTCAATAAACGCCATCTGACCTGGAAATTGAACCAAGAACTCTAGATATCCGGCACTTGGCACTCCGCTAACGAGGCGTCTTTTTTTAATGTCTTGACTTTCGAACATTGACCCAGTGTGGGGAGTTATGGCCCAATGTCCCCATGTGGGGAGGCTTGTGCCCAGCTGTGGGACTTTTATAGGCTGATGATGAACTTTTGGGGAACTTTCGTATGTTGTGGAGGTTGTGTATAAGATACATACATACATGCATAATATAATCACGACTATTATCCCCGAAGGGTTGGTTAGAGACTGGCAATGAAGACAGCAAAAGCAGTCTTCTACCATAGTCCACTTTTCACCAAATAGCGACTGCACATGTACTTAGCGTGACAGGTGGTGAGAACCCATCTTCGCTCTATGTTGTTGGATGTATGTGCAGTCTTTAGTCCGTTAGTCGCCTTTTACGACACCCAAGGGAAGAGAGGGGGTGGTAGGATTCTTTTACTTCTACGCGGCACGGTACAAAAGGTATAATTAAGATAAAAAATACCAACTTCAAGTATCAAACTGCACCGTTCTGTCAGCTGTAGTGTTTTAGCTGTTCAAATTAATTGTTACGTCATTCATTACGCTCATTGTAATTTTAAACCGCAGCTCCTCGACAATTACGTGACACTTTTAAGACACCATGAATCTTCATTAAGTATTTACGTCTACCATTTTGAGTGAACCCCTCTCCTTTGTAAGCTCACAAAAATAGTGTTGGCGTTACACAGTTCCATTTATAATGGTCACGTCGGAAATAATTCTTTGCCGTTTGCTATGGTGGGGCAGTTAATGCTCCTGTGACAGATGTAAAACTTTTATAGTGCTCCGACGCGGATGGAAATAGAATTTGAGTGGTGTACTGATAATTGCGTGGGTGATGTCTTTGCATTCTCATCAACTTGTACACACATGTACATTACTTATCTGCATAAATCACGCCCGTGTTGTCAGGTCGCAAAACCTAATACCTAGCCGGACAGACCAGCCAGTTTGCCAGCCGGACATTTAGGTAAAAAGGCCGGACGCCCAACATTTTCGCGAGCAGGAGCGACCGACAGTCGACTTGCCGGCGCCCGCTCGTTTGCGAAATGTAAAAAAAGCCTAACCGACACAGTTTATTTTGGCCGGACACGCAATCATAAAGCCTAACGAGGAGTGTATGTTCAAAATGGGACTATTACCCTTTTGACAATTTCTGAGTTAGCGACGCAAATCAGTTTTTTTGCCCTAATATCTTAGTGTGGACTTCATGATAACCCTTATGAGGTATATTCTATACAAAATCGGCTTTGAATTGACCAGTTTCAATAAAAACAGGACAAATTAAAGCAAAAGGGGACATTTTCATACAGAACCAGATCATTTTTAAATTTTTTATACAAAACGGGACTTTTGTATTATCGAACTAGGGCTGAAAAAGCGTAAAAAATGTTTATATCAGTGTATCCGAACCTAATCCAAACACTTAAAACTATAAATCTCGTGACCAGAAACATTTTTTAAAAATCATTAAAAAATAATTATTCAAAACGGGACATTTTTCTAAATTTCTGATCAAAATGGGATATATTTGAAATTGTTTTCTTTATAGCACACTGAAAATGCACTTAAACATATATTTATATAATATGCTATTTTATATGATGTTTTAAACTATTTATTACATAAGATACAAATTCACTCATGTATCTATGTATAATATACATAGATATATGAGTTTATACATTGTAAATAATTAGGTATCAGTTTTTCTTAATTCCTGAAAATTTGTGTTATACTCGTAGGTAATTATTGTCCCCTTTTGAAATGTTGTAGTGTACATTTCAAAAGGGGACAATTTTTTTTAATGCCTATTTATCTACGTAGGTATGTCTAATATACAGTGATACGAAGTCACGTCCTAAATGTTTGCGTGTAGTGCACATTTTACGTTTTGCACATTCTGAGTACCTACTGTACATTTTGCGTCATTTTCCGTTTTGTACATTATGCTCCGAAGGGCTCCCTTACTATAACCGGCTTTATCCGGACGCCTGGCACCGCTACGCCTGAGTCCTGAAGGGGTAAGCATAAAGACCACAACTTTCCTTTTGCCTCAATCCCGACACACTTATTTAAGTACATACAAAACCCTTTTTAACCGCGTCGCGTAGCGGTGAAAGAATACTACCACCCCCTCTCTTCCCTTGGGTGTCGTAAAGGCGACTAACGGACTAAAGTCTGCACATACATCCAACAGCATAAAGCGGCGATGGGCTCACCTCACCACCTGTCACGCTGAGCACATGTGCAGATGCTATTTGACAAAAAGTGACTATGGTAGAGGACTGCTTTTGTTGTCCTCATTGCCTATGTCTCTGACTAACCCTTCGGGGATAATAGTCGTGATATTTATTCAAGCTCGCACTTCAGACCTCTATCTCTAGAAACCCGTTTGGCATTCTAATAATTAGGTACTTTTTCATGATTTCAAATTACAAGTTTTATTAATAAATTATTTCAACGTAGAACCTGCCAGTGCATCAACATAGCATAGACTCCACAGTCCAATCTCCCTATGTGATTTTGTCCGCATGTGGGAAGGGCTGTGCTAAACTGTGGGACGCGTATAATAGATGGATAATGATGAAATAACGCAACAGAAAAACTCGCTTCTTCGCACATGAGAGCGTGGCCAAATTCGGCAAAGGGGTCAAAGCCATTAAATTCGTTTGGCAGCCCCCAGCGATGTTAAAGCGCATATCTTTATTTGGCTGGACCATTTTGGATGCAGCACCGCATTTTACTTGTATAAATCTCCCGAGACTTATTTACAACGACTTCCAATGATACATAATAGTATAGTATGGATTGTGATAAAAATATTATAGAGACATAATTACGATCGGACCGGTGTTGTAGACATATTTATTTTGCGTCGATTTCGGTTGTAAATGGCGTTTATGTCGGTTAGTTATTGTGATGAAATTTCCTTTTTTTACTCTCGAAAAGGAGGTCTTCTTATTTGTATTTATCTGTATCATAATAACACACTAACTGTACCATCGTATGTAATTTTTTTTTAAGCGATGTGCAGAGGTCACAGTTTCTGAGTTGCTTACATCCTGACAAACTTATTTTGCTTCATTTACTTTATTTTTCTGTATCTTATGTAATAATATGGAATAGGGAATATTTATTTCTTCGATACAGGTACAGTGACGAGCACCAATATGTATACACTTTGACTCTTATTCCATTGTATTAAGAGTTACAATTGTTTACATATTTTTGTTCGTAACTGTACATACATATAATCACGACTATTATCCCCGAAGGGTTAGTCAGAGACTAGGCAATGAGACCAGAAAAAGCAGTCCTCTACTATAGTCCATTTTTCACCAAATAGAGACTGCAAAATGTGTTTGATTACCCAATTAAATAAACCCGCGCTTCGCTATCTTTCGGAAGGCACGTTTAGCCGTTGATCTCGGTTATTGTCGTAAGATGGAAATCAAAAAAATTACGTCACCCATCCAAAACCGAACCTTTCGAAAAGTCGCTTGACAATCGCGATCGTTTCTCGTGACCGAGTGCATCGCGTATAATTCAATTGGTACACGAACACGTGAGGACTTGTGACGCGTCGTGATCGTGCGACGTACACTCGCCGGCACGTCAGCCTATTCAAAACGGTCACATCTTTCCAATCGATTTTGATACGGTCTGTCGCGGCCATCTTGGCCATTAAAGAATCATCTGTCACATTACTTTCGTATTACTTCCGGTCTACTTCCGGCTACTCATTAAGGGGATCCTGCACGAAATTGTGAAAATTTACGTATTTTTAAGTTACTTGTACAGCAGTCTTATGCGCTGAATTAGTTAAATACATTAAAAGAACTTACGTAAGTTAGCCTGATCATTGCACAAGGTCGTGGCCTTGTTGAAATTTGAAACAAATTCTTTAAACAATATCAAACAATACATGAATTTAATTACTCCTAAAAACATATTTTTTCGACAACTTTCTTAATTTTACGCATGGAACGATAAATCTTACATAAAAATATTTGTATTGATATTCCGCAGGTCACCCCCATCTTAAAAAAGTAAATTTTAATTTTCAACACAAGCGCGTGATGGTTCTGTACATTTCGCAAAATAAAAACCTAGGTCTGAAACTTCGAAGCAGAATTTTAAATATTAATATGACTGATTTTGCTTTGAAGTTCATTAGGAGACAGCAGTATGTCAGTTTTTGCGATCGCGCGGCACCACCGACGATTTCCATGAAATTTTGTATGGAGACTATATAAAAATTTATAGGTATCACTGGAATCATTATTAAATAAACTATCTGGCTATGTATAATTAAGTATAGCTGAATTAAATTGGCAATCGAAATTGAAGTAGGAAAAGGGACTTTTTTCCTGTTTTCTGCATGAAAGGTGTAATAATTATTACGAGTATTATTTGTTATATTTACAATTTAGAATACACGTTTAACAATGTTCAATACACAGAATAAACCACGCCATAAATTTTTTATTTGCGCCAGTTATACTGTAGGTAAGCATATTGAGTTCAAAATGTATCGTAAAAATTTGACATTTTGTGGTAGGTAGATCTCCTGGCGTGTGTACGTTTATTTCGGTCATGTTGCCGTCATTACGGGTCGGTCGGGACGTCTGTTATGATTACTCGATATGCTTATATCTGTAGGAGCTCGGGTTCAAGAACATGTGTAACGTAGTAAACGGAAAGTAAGACTTCTTGGCGGGAAAGTAAAGCAGCATGTCTGCAGTTTGGTTTTATTTCCTAAAATTTTTGTTTTGTCGAATGATAATGTGAAATAAACTCTTTTATTTGATACTGACTGGATTTACTAACCGCACCAAGCCTTTTTTATAAGAAAAAAGATAAAGGCACTTAAAGTCGTGCACTTTCAAAGAGTAGGAATCATGATCTATGGAATTAAAAAGTACTAGGTATACGTTTCACGTTATTCACTTCGGTAGCTGAGTGACTATGCGATTCTCATGATACGTTTGATGTCCGGGTTTGTGATAACCAAACCAACTCTCACCGAGGGCATTACAAAGTGGAACCTTGGACCTGTAGAATTTATTATTTCATTTGGTTTATTAAAATTAATCATACAAACCAATTATTAATAGTGATTTTATTCTAATTAAAAGAATGTCAAATGACTACAAACCAAAGTAATTCATTCATAAAGCCTCAACCATAAGTTCACTCAATCCCAACTTATTCGTTCATTCTCACGCTTCACTCAATTCAAATCACTTCTTTTGCAACCTCTCTTTTGTTTCTGCTGTGCTAGGAGTCAGTCTTACTAGCTTCCTAGTGAAAGTAATTAATATGGGTCTCTTTCATAATTCTGTATTTTTATTTAGCCCCTCTGACCTACAAAAACCTACAGGACCTCCGGACCAATGTCAGTCGGTCATTCAGCAGATCTTTGAACTAAGTTCTAATACTAATCATTAACTAGGGCGGTTTTTATAACAACTTTTAATATTAAAAAATCTATAGGTATTAATAGTAGAAATCATTGATTAGAAACTGGTCTTACCACTGCATAATAATATAAATTATGCATTTACCTACAAATTACTATATTTCCAATTTCATTCCTTTCGCCCGAACGGCAAAGCTAATGCAACAATTTCCACCGCCCGGCTTTGCCGAACAATGCCGAACAGAATAACTTTATAGCACTCCATGGAATCAACGTGTCGGTGCAAAGTACCGATTTTATACTTAAACGACGTTTTTATAGCATTTTGTATAGCTGTGGTATTCTGAGTCCAAGTTTTTATAGTTCCGTAAAATTACATTGAATGATTTTATAGTTGGCCAGTCTCGTTTCCTTATTCACGGTGGAGAAGAGATTGGAATTCATTTTAACCTGTTGACAAAATTTCTAAAGCACTTTACTCTTTAAATGATAGGTATATGAAAAAAAAGTATGATAAAATGACATGTTAAATAAAATATAAAATTTTAGGCTACATTATGCTATAGTCAATTTTAAATCAATCTTATTAATAGAATGTATATATATACATAGTTTTTAATGGGTTAATTTGGCAATAAAGTTGTAGTTGATAAATGCATTATTAAATTTTACATATTACTGTGCTATGTACAAATCTATATAAATAAAAATCAATTGCGGAAATGTTTGTACGCGCCTCAATTCAGAACGGCTCGACCTACTCAACCGATTTAGCTGATTCTTTTTTTATTCAAAGTCAAGGTCAAAATATATTTATTCAATAAACTCAATGATTAAGAGCTTTGATTCGTCCAAATCTTTTTAACCTACCACCCATTCAAGACATCATTTTTAGGGTTCCGTAGCCAAATGGTAAAATACGGAACCCTTACGGATTCGTCATGTTTTCTGTCCGTCTGTATGTCACAGCCACTTTTTTTCCGAAACTATAAGAACTTTACTGTTGAAACTTGGTATGTAGATGTATTCTGTGAACCGCATTAAGATTTTCACACAAAAATAGAAAAAAAACAATAAATTTTGGGGGTTCCCCATACTTAGACACTGAAACTCAAAAACTTAGAGATACTTCCAAAGTGGTAAAATGTGTCCCCCCCCCCCCCTGTAACTTTTAAAATAAGACAATGATAAAACTAAAAAAAATATATGATGTACACATTACCATGCAAACTTCCACCGAAAATTGGTTTCAACGAGATCTAGTAAGCAGTTTTTTTAATACGTCATAAATTAATTAATAAAAAAAATACACTATTATTAAAACATCGATCAAAGTTACAACGAACTACAAGAACTTTTATATGATGTTACACTGAAAGAACAAAAAGGTTGATTTTGCATGGGTTGGCGACACATTAGTTGAATTAACAAAATGATGGGTTAAAGCAACATAAACAAATTGTTGTTTTCACAGAAAAGTTTTTGTTGATATAAAAACAGTTGTTTTTACCTATTTGTACATGTTGGCGTAACAATTCATGCTTAATACAATAGGTAATTGTTGATTTTACTGTTCAAGTTGTTGAAATAACCATTTTTAAAGTTAAATTTACAAAATAAATATGTTAAAACAACAAAAGATATATGTAATAAGTTCAAATTACCGTAACTGATCAACAATACAGTTTTTGTTCATTCAACAAAACTCAAGAGTAGGTGCTATATTAACCCTAAAATTTTGTTGAAATATGGTAAACCCAACTAATAATTTCTTTCCGTGTACTTGCTGCTACGGAATCCTTCATGGGCGAGTCCGACTCGCACTTGGCCGGTTTACGGAACACAAGAAACCACAGCGCACAGAAGCAACGACATTTATTATTATTGTCTTCTTATTTGTCAGTACAAGGTTTGTGTGACCACGCAAACGAAGTCGTGGGCGGGCAGCTAGTAAGTATAAAATAAAAATAATTGAGCTCAATGAACGCGAACGGTTCATAATCGGGTTCGTAATAGAGTGTGAATTCATTTACTGAGAAGAACCGGCAAGAAATTTCATTTTTCCCTTTCTTTTTGTTATTAATACGTGTTAGTATTTTTTATATTTTTTATATTCAAAGCCCAGCAAGTGACCCCACTCCACTTGATGTTAAGTGGAAATGAAGTCCAGGCGCGAGGACAACTGGTGCAGCGTAAGAGACTAGCATCACTCACTCTGCCGGCCCACAAAGTGCCTCTTCACGTCTCGTTTGAAGAACCCTATGTCATAGGTAGGAGGGAATACGTGTGCTGGTAGACTATTCCATCTTTTGGAAGTGCGATAAAGAAACGAGTCAACAAATTTCTTTGTGCGTGACTGTAAATTGGTGACTCCAGAGAGCAGCACGCGTACTCCTATGGAGAAAGGGGAAAGTAGTGTAGTGTAAACTAATAATAATTGATCAAAGAATAAGCAAGCTGAAGTGGCAATAATGGGCTGGTCATATTAGCCGCAGGACCGACAACTGCTGGGGTAGATGTGTTCTAGAGTGGAGACCGCGACTTGGCAAACGTAGTGTAGGGCGCTCTCCGGCTAGGTGGTGCGACGACATACGTAGGGTAGCTGGCAGCAGTTGGATCAGAAGAGCCGAAGATCGGGCTCAGTGGCATGCAGTGGACTAACACGGGCTGATTATGATAATAAATATTTTGATTCTGAACTGAAATATGATTATGAACATCAATCGAAAAATTTAAATACCACCAACTTAATTTAATCTTGTGTGTTTTATCAATTGTTTTAGCTGCAAATACTCGTAAAAGCTAAATACCTACCAATAAAATGTTATAATCCTTCTTTAAACATAGTTTAACTTCGACGACCCTGAATTTCAATATCATATGACTAGCTTTCACATTACAAATTTATACACATTTATACAGCTCTCTAATAAAATATTTAATGACGTTAAAATGTTTGTTTGCGAACTTGAGGCCCATAAAACTAATGGTAGTAAAATCCATTGAACGATCGAGACGAAATGGCACATGACACTCGGAGTGACCTGGCATGCCAATTCTGATATCCATTTTATGACGTAGGGTAAAGCCACCGAAGAGCATTCATTACCAAAGAGTACGCAATGCAATTTTTATTAAGTTAGTGAAATGCCGTGCCGTGTGGCATAGCGGCTCACTCAAAGAATACTACTAACTTCTTACCTAATCAATATAGGACGACCTCCGTGGTCAAGTGATTAGCGCGCCAGGTCTGGCGTCGCGCCGTCTCTGAGGTCCCGCGTTCAATTCCCGGTCGGGTCAATTTAGAGAAAAACTGTTTTTCTGGTATGGGAGTTTTTCTATGTTTATGTATATTTATCCGTTATCTAGTTTTACCATATTAACGAGTTTCAATAGAAACCTATCTTGGGCTAATTAATTGGTGTGAGCGTAAACAAATTTTATTATTTATTCTAATTATAATATTACTAGTAAAAGTACTTCCCTCTCTTCCCTTAGGTGTCGTAAACTACCTATCTTCTCTTCTTCTTCTTCAGCCCTTTTCTACCCAATGCTGAGTAAAAGCCTCTTCCATGCTTTTCCAAACGGTGCGATCCTGGGCTTTTCGCATCCAGTCCTTCCCCGCTATTTGGGTTAGTTCATCGGTCCATCGCCTGGGATGTCTTACTACGTTTCTGCACCTTCAACCCCCATCGTCCGTCAGACCTGCGGCATAACTACCTATCACTTTTTGCAAATGTGCAGTAGTAATTTGGTGAAACGTGGACTATGGCAGTGGACTACTTCTGCGATTCTCATTGCTTAGTCTCGAATCCTTTGGGTATAATAGTCGTCAATCTGTGTTAGAACGGTTCTTCCTGTTTCAGCAGGCCTCCAATATGGCCTCCAATATGACCAACGATCTGCTGAATGTCGCGGAAGGCAGATTGATTCGAGCAGCACAAGATCGGTCGTTTTAGAGACCTTTCTCCTTGGCTTTTGTTCAGCAGTAGACATTCTTCGGTTGATGATGATGATGGTTAGCAGCACATGCCTTCTTTTTATTCTTTCTTATTTTTTTTAGTCTGTACGAAGTTATTCTGCGGCAGTGATTATTCCGTGTATGTGTTTTTGCCATGCACCGTTTGGTACTCTCAGATGGCTTTACCCTAATAAAGACAGCCATTTGAATGCAAGCACGTCTCGAGAATACATGCCACGGGCGCGTTTTGTGTAATGAGAATACTGTATATACTTATTTTTTATATAATTTTATGTTGTAATATAGCAGTTTCAACAACCTATTTATTTTTATAAAGTATAATGGTATTTCAGAATTGAATAAGTACCTATTTACTGTCATTCCATCCACATCACCTTGATGGATGGCGGTCTACTACTGTGCGTTTTTCACGAAATTTCTTGCCTCGAACTAAAGTGTTGTGGAACCAGCTCTCGGCGGCGGTATTTCCGGACCGTTACGAATTAGGGATCTTCAAGAAACGAGCCTATTTCTTCCTTAAAGTCCGGCAACGGGTCTGCGATTCCTCTGGTTTTGTGTATGTCCATGGGCGGCGGTGATTACTTTCCATCAGGTGACCCGCTTGCTCGTTTGCCTCCTTGTGCTATATAAAAAAAATTATCACGGTGGTGGGTGATATTATGGGAGTTAGCGATTACGTAAACTTCTTAATTATGCATCGGAATACTTAAACATATTAATATGTGATAAAGTCTGTAACTACCAATATTATATTTTTTTTTATACAAAGCCCGGCAAATGACCTCACTCCACCTGATGTTAAGGGGAAGTGAAGTCCAGGCGCGAGGACAACTGGTGCAGCGTAAGAGACGTAGCATCAGTCACCCTCACTCTGCCGGCCCATAAAGTGCCTCTTCGCGCCTCGTTTGAAGGACCCTATGTCATAGGTAGGAGGGAATACGTGTGCTGGTAGACTATTCCACCTTTTGGAAGAGCGACAAAGAAACGAGTCACAAAATTTCTTTGTGCGTAATGGAATATTAGAGACTGTAAATTGGCGACTCCGGAGAGCAGCACGCGTATTCCTATGGAGGAAGGGAGAAGTAGGGAAGAGGTCAAAGAGTTCTTCAGAGCACTCGCCATGGTATATTCTTCATCCAGGTATGGCGAAACGTATAATATATCGAATATTACACACTTTGTTCCACCTACGAATTGTACTAAGGACTAACAGCAAATTAAGTTTATACATACATGCATATAATGACGACTATTATCCCCGAAGGGTTAGGTAGAGGCTATATAGGAAATCAGGACCGCAAAAGCAATCCTATAGCCCATCGCCGCTCTATGCTGTTCGATGTATGTGTCTTTAATCCGTTTGTCGTCTTTTACGACACCCAAGGGAAGAGAGGGGATGGTAGTATTCTTTCACCGCCACGCGACACGGTAAATTAATTTCATTACTATTTTTAACCCCTCAAGCCCCAAGCGGCCATATTTGGCCGCACCTAAAAACTCGCTATTCCGTCAGACCCCAAGCGGCGATATATGGCCGCGCTGGCCACGCTTACCACTTGACTTTGTACCGTGTTTCGATACACTTAGAGACTACTTTAGTATGAACAAGGTCGATTATTTCGGTTCTGTGGTACATTTTATGCATCGTGAATGCAAAATTTAACATGAACTGCGTTCGATTTTTTTTTAAATTTTATTTTTCCATTTCCGCAAATTTAAATTTCCGCCAAATCGCATCTGCAGTCTAAGTTTTTAGACATTTCGTTGCCAAAGACAGAGAGGTTAATAAAGTAATTATATTTTGAAAGAAACCTAATACACTGTTGGACCAGTAGCATGCCATGGCCTAATCATCCTGTTCCCTCGAAAATGCGTTTTTAAATTTAAAACTTTTCCCTGGCGGAAAATTATATGCCTTCATGAGTACGTCAACATCGTTATCAGCATATAAACGTCCCACTGCTGGGCACAAGCTCTCCCACGTGGACAAAAGTACATAGAAAGATTGGGCCATAACCCACCACGCTGGCCCAATCCAGGTTGGTGGGTATTAACGACTGCAATCTTTATAACAACAACCGGGATTAACAACTCACACGTGGCACTTTTCTAACAAAAAAATTGGCGCAACTGTCAACGTCAAATTTGACAGACTCGAGCATAGACTATGCGATATTTTGCTATCACGATACATAAGATGTACCACAGAACTGAAATAATCAAACTTGTTCATACTAAAGTAATCTGTAAGTCTATGAAAACACGGTACAAAGTCAAGTGTGTTTTTGTAGGTGCGGTCTCATGCGACGGCTTGGGGCCTGAGGCGTCGGCCTCCCAAAGCATGGAGGTATTATTTTTTATATACATACATAAACTTACATAAATCACGACTATATCACCGAAGGGTTAGTCAGAGTCTTTCATGGCTATGCGATACGGTATTATTTTTTAATTTCTTCTTTTCTTTATAGTAATAATATTTATATGTATAATGTGTAAACTCCATCTGATTTTTAAACTTTAAAATTATTGTCATCAGCCCATAGGTACCGTCTCAATGCTGGATAGAGCCCTTACTACATGGACAACAACACTAGGGAATTTGATAATTAATGTAGCCTCTTAGTCTAAGATCCGAGAAGTATAGAACGACCTTCACCGGGAAGGTTAATGGATGAAAAGTATTTTACATCAAATTTAATATGTTAAATAATATATCACGAGTGGGTTGGCTGAAAAATTTCAGTCCAGTACCATTAATGATTAATTTAATATTAAAAAAAATATATTTTTTTTACATTGCACTGGTTTGGTGTGTTTGTATTTGTAATGAGCTTATCTTTATATAAACATAAATTTTATTTATTTAACCAGACGGTTGCAAATTACTAATATTGACTTGCCTGTTTACACCTGCCTACCCAATGTTATGACAGGAAAAAATAGTCAACCTAACGTTTTCATATTCTATTATTCTATAGGCTTCATACTTTCGATTGGTACCTATGTAATTTATCTATTATCGAAAAAAGTGCAATATTTAAAAAAAATATTTTTAAATATTAAATTAATCATATACTGGACTGAAATTTTTCAGCCAACCCACTCGCAATATATTTTTTAACACATTAAATTTAATATAAAATACTTTTCATCCATTAACCGCTCGGTGAATGAAGGTCGTTGTATACTCGGATCCTCTACTATCTATGATTATATTGATATTCATTTCAATTCACTAGTATTTTAACACCTTTCAGTTACATACACAAATACTTTACATTTACTGTACTTTTAATGATCGAGGTAACAACTCATCGATCAAATATAACATCGAAGAAAAAAAACGTCGAGGAAGAGATCCTTCGAGGTATTGACCTTTCGAGGTAAAGCTATCGGTGAGTGTATCGTCGAGGTAGATACATCGAGGTAACGACCATCGAGGTAACGTCATTCGAACTAGAGTATCAGACCCCTACAACCCACCACGCTGGCCCAATGCGGGTTGGTGATTCGGTTGAAAAACTTTATAGCACCCACCTGAGATTACCTGATAAGTCCATCAGTCGGTACGTGAGAGAGTTTATAACATAATACATAAAGATTCATACTTCATTGTAGTCAAACTCGAAGGCTTATTAGCATGCGATAACAAGCAACTGCCCATTGTAGAAGACATTATCACCCACTCGCGATAAGCTATCTGTAAGTTAGTGGTTGTGTTAAGGCTTACTCGACGAACGTCTGATTAATTCAACGGGGAAGTTGCGTATGCACATTGCGTTGGCTCATTGCTGATTGTTGCATGCTAAGCGTAAAGCTTTATTTACACTATAAGCAAGTATCTTAGTTTATTTTTATTCCCTACTGGTAAGGACTTTGCTTTCATCTCAGCTGATGGTAAGTGACGATAAGGCCGAAGGTGGAAGCGCGCTTCACCCGGAATCCTCAACCACTGAGGAACTGGCTATCTTATCTCAAACTGCCGGAACACAATAAATGCTATTAACATTGTTATTACAGCGCCAGACTCTAGATAAGGTGGTGATAGCTAGCCAGGCGGACTTAACAAGCCCTGCTACCAACCAAACCAACCAACACAAGGATCAAGGATATATCTGCCGCTGGGAATTGAACTCGGAACCTCTGGGTTTAAGACCGGTGGTTCGTACGTACATATAATCACGACTTTATCCCCGAAGGGTTAGTCAGAGACTAGGCAAAGAGGACAGCAAAAGCAGTCCTCTACCATAGTCCACTTTTGACCAAATAGCGACTGCACATGTGTTCTGCGTGACAGGTGGTGAGTCCATCGCTATATGCTGTTACATTTATATGCAGTCTTCTGTCCGTTAGTCGCCTTATACGACATCCAAGGGAAGAGAGGGGGTATTAGTTGCTTTCACTGCTACGCGAAACAGTTTTAACTTATCTTTAAACTTATAATATGTAATAATAATGATAGCAAACAACATGGAAAGACAAAGTATACTTACAACGGCAGCAAACCTTGTGTATTATATAACCTTTATATCTCTTACTATAAAAAGAAGCTACGAAGCCCATAATTTTCACCGTCCATCGCGAGTTCATCGAACCCAATCAAAATTCCTAGCACGTTGGCTGTAGCCGAAATAATAGGCCGTCAGCGTGAACCTTTGATCAGACTACAATGGTCTATAAATATTGAAAAAACAGATAATCTATCGGATACGTTTGATATTCCAGCGTTATGGTTACTTTGTATTCGATGGCACCTTTTGTAGTAAGCGATGTCGCAGTTAGTCGCCAAAGACAAGTGTTTAACAGAAGGAGTGGACTTAAAGTTTTATTTCATCATAAGCCTAATAAATAACCCACAGCTGGGTTAAAGCTTTCCAACGAGGAGATCGAGCAATCCCCTAACAGTTTAAGACGAGTCCTTTCGCTTTTCTCTCGCTCTCTCGACGGTAGGTACTACGGTACGGGACGGGTTTATCAGCGAAGCGGCGCAAAAAGGCGCGTTTTATAGGTTTTTTTGCCTATATAGATTTTAAAGGATTAAATGAATTAGCAGGTTCACTGTAGTACTTCAAAGTAAATATTAATAATTTTAAAAAATGTAAGAAATCATCCATTTTAGACTTTTATTTGGCCTGTTTTCAGGATTTTTTATTATCAAGTAAAGTACATCTAATCGCGTAACAAATTAGCACATTCTTTAGGCAATATCCTGTAGTGTATTATTTATTTTTATAAGAGCGTTATTTCATAGTATATACATAAACCATTTCCTCTCCGTTTCGAGTATTCGGACTAGTCGACGCTCGCCCGCTCCGCCCCCTCCGCCCGCTCCGCCCGCTCGCTCGACCATCCGTAGTTTTCGGTGTGAAGTGAACTCCATAGTTTAGCTCGCCAATATTCCGCGTAGTTTGTATAGTTTCCTGCGCTCGCTCGCCCGCCCGCTGGCGGTGTGGCCTGCGCAATTTGGACGCCAATCCAGTGTCCCGGCATTGCGATAGTTGCCTTTCGTAACTTAACTTAACTTCTATGCCACAAAGATGGTTCAGGACCACGAATGGCAAGCACCGAGTACAACACTTACACTGTACTTACATATTATATACCTAATCACGACTATTATCCTATATATACCTAATCACGACTATTATCCCCGAAGGGTTAGTCAGAGACTAGGCAATGAGGACCGCAAAAGCAGTTCTCTACCATCAACTTTTTACCAAATAGCGACTGTACATGTGCTCAGCGTGACAGGTGGTGAGCCCATCGCCGCTCTTTTATGTTGTTGGATCTATGTGCAGTTAGTCCGTTGTAGCCTTTTATGAGACCCTATGGAAGTGAGGGGGTGGTATTATTCTTACACCGCTACGCGACATAGTACTTACATACATTTATACACGTTACACCAAATAACAACTGCACATGTGCTCAGCGTGATAGGTTTTGAGCACATCAGCAGCAGTTTTCGAAAGAAAGAGCCGTGTTGCATAGTAGTGAAAGAAAACTACCACCCTTAGGTACCGTAAAAGACGACTAACGGACTGAAGATTGCATATTCTTCCAACAACATAGAGCGGCGATGGGCTCACCACCTGTCACGCTGAGCACATGTGCAGTCGCTAATTGGTGAAGAGTGGACTGCTTTTGCGGTCCTCATTGCCTAGTCTCTGACTAACCCTTCGGGGATAATAGTCCTGATTATATGTGTGTATGTAGCAACAGTTTAGCAGCCCATTAGCAGGGTTATGTGGAGCTCCATCCGTCCCCCTTCGATAGAAAGGGTAAGAAGGAGGGAACACTACAGATTACCCACTTAAACACTTAAACAGCAATTCTAGAACAGGTGGAGACCGCGGGAACTGTCCACTAGGGAAATAAACCACGGTATCCACCCTGACACCCGTGCGTCTGCCTATAGATGGTTCACACATGCACCTGCGATGGTGCCTATAAAGGTTGGACACATTTGTACGAGTGTGTACAACCATCCACGCACCGGCACACGGACGTGACTCGCGACCCAAAAACAACACACAGATGTGTGGGAAACTTCATAGAGATAGAACAGGAGAAACAACACAAAATGATACCACACATCACCTAGAATAAATATTTATACAATATTGGTCACACGAAATAGACGAGCTTTCGAATCACAATGCGCCGGCGCAGCGGCGGGCGGGCCGCCCACGACACATCCGGCGTTTTGTTGCCGTACCTACGTTATGCACGGGAGTCGAACCTTGAAAGTCATAGATACTAGAATCGATAGAGTCTGTTCAAAGCCTGTTAATTTACTTACAACATTTAAAAAAAATATTCTCTATTCTACCATCAAGTAGGTAAGTACTTAAGTAAAAAAATAAACATGGATTAAGGTTCTATTAGTGCTGTCATCGCACGAATCTCAAGAAAGTATTGTTCACAAAAAAAATACCACAAAACAACACGAGCGGTTCCCTAATACACCCCTGTAGTCTACGACACGACACGTTCACCGATCGCACTAAAATCGAATTAACGACCACGCGATTTTATCTGACCGACCGATTTTACAACGGCGACTTTACTTGACTATAACGTAGAATCAGCTATAACGAGCACGGTGGCCACCGGAACACTGAACCGAGCTGGAGTCACCATGTTATGATTATGGCATCTAATTTAAACAGTGTCGTGATGCGGTGAAAGAATACTACCACCCCTTCTTCCCTTGGATGTCGTAAAAGGCTACGGACTAAAGACTGCACATACATCAAACAGCATAGAGCGGCGATGGGCTCAATTCACCGTCTGTCACGCTGAGCAGTCGCAGTCGGTATTTGGTGAAAAGTGGACTATGATAGAGGACTGTTTATGCGGTCCTCATTGCATAGTCTCCGACTAACCCTTCGGGGATAATAGTCGTGATATGTATGTACATATATGTGTAGTTTTTCTTGCCTGGGCAGGGAGGGGGTGGATAGTTCCACATATCGAGGTCGGAGCCTATATAGTAGCGTGGTATAGAGTAATATATAGAGATAGACGATACTTTTATTGTAACTTAACACCACAAACATTTACATAACACATAACCATGAGCACAAATACAAAGTTACAATTTGGCGGCCTTATCGCGGCACACTAAAGGAATACTACCAGCAACGCTCTTCCATTGGCTCTCGTAAAAGGCGAATAACGGACTAAAGACTACACATACTTCCAACAGCATAGAGCGGCGATGGGCTCACCACCTGTCACGCTGAGCACATGTGCAGATGTAATTTTGGGGAAACGTGGACTATGGCAGTGGACTGCTTCTGGTCCTCATTGCCTAAGTAGTCTCTGACTAACTCTTTGGGTATTATAGTCGTGAATCTTGGTCACTTCAGACCTTGCTTAAAACCAAGGTCTGAAGCACCTTCATCCGGATTCTTCAACTACTGAGGAGCTGGCTATCTTATCTCTAACTATGCTAGATATCTAACTGCGCTAGAGCACTGTTGTTATGGCGACATATTAAGATTCTAGGAGCTCGATGGCGCAGCGGCTAGCGCGTTAGGCTTGCGATTTTGCCCGTTAAACAACTTTGGCAATGCTGGGTCGCCTGATGGGTGACCATTAAAAATATCTCGCGCTCCTCCGTGCTTCGGAAGGCACGTTAAGCCGTTGGTCCCGGTTGTTGTCGTAAGATGGCAGTCGTTAAAACCCACCAACCCGCATTGGTCCAGCGTGGTAGGTTATGGCCCAATATTCCATCGTGCTCTTGTTCACGTGAGAGGCCTGTGCCCAGCAGTGGGACGTTTATAGGCTGATGATGATGATGATGATTAAGATAAGACGGTAGCTGGCCAGGCGTATTTAAAACAAGCCTTACCGTCAACCAGACCATGTTAAACATATGCCTCCTGCGGGGAATTGAACCCGGGACCACTGGGTCTGAGAACGGTAGTCTAACCACTAGACCACATGGGCATTTCTCGGTAGACCGCGTAAAAACGCAGGCGAAGCCGCCGCGGCGCGGAAGCTAGTCATATTCTTTACAACCATTCTTATCTTACTATACGATCATCATTTCGTAGAGAGATTTCCCTTTGTCTTGTACTATAAATAATTATATAGCCAACTAATGACTCAATAACCCAGGTGTTTTACTTAAAATTATCAAATTACTACCTTTTACCAACAAAGTGCATAAGATACTGGTAGTAGCCATTGCATATTCCTGTTTGTTCTTATCTTGATTGCGTGGCATAATCAACGGCTCAATTTTCTATAATTTTAATATTACATAGACAAAGATCTATTCGTACCTAACCGTAAATAGAATGATTAAAATAGTGATTATAGAGTGATTAGACATAGGTAGTTATTGGATATTATTAGTACTTATTCAAATATTTTACGACAGATTACAATATACTTACACATTTTAACTTCTAATTTGTGTCATAGATACATTTAACATTGATAAATAAGGAATTGCCTAAAAAAGTTTTAATAGCATCGTCAATAAAATTGGGTAGTAGCTACAAACGCAACAATCATAAATCCGGGCTTTGCATTGAAAAACCCGAAATACACTTGAGAATTGAATCCGGTACCTTCGTGTAACGTACCATGCGCGCCCACACGGCAACCGAGGTCGTAATTAAGCATAAAAAAAAAATTATCTGTACTGGACTAAAATGGTTTCTGGTAGGTTACACATACTTGATTAGCGACGTTATCGTTAAAGGTCAGGGCAAGAGTACCCTAAACCTACAAGCATGTATGAAGAATATTTAGACTATATCTAAAAATTTTGACAGCAGTTGCGATTTGGCGGAAATTTAAATTTGCGGAATTGAAAAAAAAATCGAACGCAGTTCATGTCAAATTTTGCGTTCACGATGCATAAAATGTACCACAGAACCGAAATAATCGACCTTGTTCATACTAAAGTAGTCTCTAAGTGTATCAAACACGGTACGAAGTCAAGTGGAGAGCGCGTGAGCGCGTCCATAAATGGCCGCTTGGGGTCTGACGGAATAGCGAGTTTTTTAGGTGCGAGTGCGGCCATATTTGGTCACATGGGGGCTAAGAGGTTAAAGCGTAAGTAAAACAAAGGATATGCGTGGGATCGTAGCAAACGAAAGGAACTTTTTTTATCATAACAACATGTGTTGTGATTGTGAGACTACATAATTAACTCAGTCAACCGTACAGGCCGTGGCGCGTAGCGGCTCACTTGAAAGATACTACCACCCCTCACATCCTTTGGGTGTCGTAAAAGGTGACTAACGCACTAAAGACTGCACATGCATCCAACAGCATAGAGCGGTGATGGGCTCACCACCTGTCACGCTGAGCAGTTGCTATTTGGTGAAACTTGGACTATGATGGCAGAGGACTGCTTTTGCGGTCCTCATTTGCCCATTCTCTGACTAACCCTCCGGGGATAATAGTCGTGATTATATGTATGTAACAATTCTATAATAACAATAACAATAAATTTATTCATTACGCAAGTCGCCTTTACAGAGTTAGGTATAGATCTCACCCTTTTAAGCTTAAAAACCTGTAGTAAGTTAAGACCGCTCTTCCTAAAAACAAGAAGTCATCACTAAGACTTGTTGAAATAAATTGGTGTAATCGTCCTTGTTGTAATGTAATACATTTTTTAATTTACTAGTAACACAAACATATATGCTTTACTCTGTATATATAGGTACTATATGTTTAATATTAATAACTAATAAAAACAAAATAAAAAATGGAATGAAACTATACAATACAAATAGGTATACTTACGTGTTTAAGTACTATTATAGTATATTCTAAGTAGTATATTGGTATATTATTAGTAGTATAATATTAGTAGTATATTATTATAGTAAGTAAGTAGTATATTCTAAGTACTATCACAAAATTTTCCACTTGAAATGCAAGTGAGCATTATACGTGTCACATATACTCGTTTCATAGAGTTCCAATTATACCCATAAAGGGAAAGTTATTAGTTTTTTCAAATAGAGCCCTTTCCACATTCCTCCATTTTATCCAAACAAAAAACATACCGCAGTAGGCTCTCCTGCCCAATTTACATACCGCACTGGACAATAGTGATAGGAATCTCCACATAAATAACATTAACTGCCCAATAAAGAGTGCCACAATGGTGCATTGTACGAAACTATCACCAAATATTCACTGTAATCCGAAATTTTGATAACGCAATTCAACAAGTACGTATAACCAATTCGAATATCAACTTTATTTACAAGACGGTTAAGTGTATTATCTCATAGCTGTTAGCGCATCGTTTGTTCTCACACAATAGCTTTGATTTCCCTATTCTCTTTGAAAGTTATTGTAATTATTTTTATTGTGGAATTTGAATTATCAACAGTTTTATGGCTCGACAATGCCATTAGAACCGCACCGAGTTTATTTTTTATGCGTGTAAAATTAACGGAGAAATGCTCCACAATTAAATATACGACTTAATTTACTGAATGAATGTTCATTGCTTTTGAGAGTACTATAAAACGGTTTTATGGAACTTTTCTGGTTGGGGCTGCGAAAGTGGCTAATTAGGACTAGCCAGACCACCAGCCCGCATAGTGGTGGGTAAAGTTGGTTATGGCCCAATATCCCCATGTGATGTTGACCATGTGGGGAGACCTTTGCCCAGCAGTGGGACGTTTATTGGCTGACGATGGGACTAACTGACGTTTCGGACACATTATATTGGGACACAGGGTCAGAATTGACACATTTTAATTTTATTATTTTTTCACTGACGATACGGACACTATTAAATTATTGGAGCTGTTCAGTACAGTCGGAGAAATCAAGATGTTGTTTTTTACTATGGTATATTTTTTTATAATTAGTGTAAATTTTTATTGGTGTCCGAATCGTCAGTGAAAAAAATAATAAAATTAAAAATTGTCAATTCGGACACTGTGTCCGAATATAATGTGTCCGAAACGTCAGCAAGTCGACGATGGTAATGAGCAATGTAAAACAATGCCGGCAAAAATAGCAAGTAATAAGTTTTTTTATGAAAGTTATTGTTATGGTATAAGAAATACTTTATTTCTTTAGCTGTTTTGTTTTCGTTTTCCCTCCAGTTCATGGAAAACAAAGGGATACAGCACAATGTTCTGTTATTGTTATTGAATTGATTGTGACGATAATGCAATTGTTTAATGTTTGTGATCGAGGAATGATAAATGATGGATAATCAGAGAAAGATAATATTATCACTGGCCTGATATGAGTCATAGTCACATAGGTCGAAACAGAGTCTATTACAGGCCATAAACAAGAGGAAGAGTTAATGTACCATATGATTGCTTTGTCTATGCCCGTGATGGATGCAACAATAAGTTTGTCAGCGTATCGGATGGAATTAGCCGAAATTAGACACCGCCGCCGGCTACATCCTCTTTGCTGCATCGATGTAGTATATGTGTGGATGGCAGATGCTGTTAGCTTTCTTTCTCTAACAGAAACTATCGCTTAAAAAGAAAGAAAAACATAAAGATAATATGAAGATAAGCTTAGAGTAGATGATAATGAGATACACTTACACTCGTGGTATATGAATGATTAATTGCAAATTATATTTTCCCAAAGGCTTTCTGTTTCAGTAAAGTTGTGGGACTTTAATGAGATACACGAAATGTTTTTGAGAGAATTTGTAAAGTGAGGAGCGACGGAACAAAAATAGTTAACTACTCAAGAGGCAGAAAACGACATGACACATTTTGAAGGCGTCATTTTTTTAAATCCTACCCGATGTTGATTTAAGTCCGAACAAAATCAGTTATTTTCGATACAAAAGTACCTAAAAATCCGACTGACGGAACAAAAATAGTTATAAACGATTTTGTTTTAACAAAACTGGTTAATTCTGATATAAAATACTATCTATCAAAACTAGTTAAGTGCTAATTGTTAGATCAAAATTAGTTAAGTACGATTTTGTTTGATAAAGTAAAATCTTTCAATAGTATGGTATACAACTAACAGTTTTTTGCATTTTGCCACAATCTAGACATTTTGTACTTAACTATTTTTGTTTCGTCGCTCCTGAAGTGATGTTGCACTCTTTTGTTTTATTTGCCAACACTCATGCACGTTTACGAACACTTAACGATTAATAATCACTCGACAAAAACAAAATTTTCAAAATAAAACACAACGGCAGACATTAGGTACGCTTCAATTTCCCGCCAAAAAGTCCCAATGAATACTGACAAATTTATAAATTAAAGCCGATTACAGGTTTCAACGTTATCGAATAAATAGTTATAACTGACACCACAAATAGCCCATTATTATTGTCCAATCAGAATTGTGCAAAAAAAAAACTTTAGAATTAAAATAAAGGTGTCGCGTAGCGGTGAAAGAATACTACCACCGACAACATAGAGCTTCGATGAGCTCACCACCTGTCACGCTGAGCACATGTGCAGTCGCTTTTTGGTGAAAAGTAGACTTTTGTAGAGGACTGCTTTTGCTGTCCTCATTGCCTACTCCTACTAACCCTTCGGGGATAATAGTCGTGATTATAAATGTATGTAAAAAAAAGTTTTAATGTTATTTTTAGCCGTACGAATCCCGACCGCGGGGGCAAGAGTCACCACACCACAATGGGTTCCTGGAGATGGACGACGCCGCCTAGATCTAGACGCACACCAGACTGGCGTAAGGAGGCTGAGGATAGAGATAGATGGAGGGGGAAGGTCTTTGTCCAGAAGCAAGATAGAATAAGCTAGCAAAAAAAATTAGCCCTGACACTCACTGCAGAGCAAATGTCCCCCCTCCTTTTTGTTTGTGAAGGAAGGGGTTTTTACCATAATCTACCGTCCTGGTCCAGCTATGTGATTCTCTAAGCGACACATAGACGCTGCGCGCATGGCTGTGATCTGCTGTCTTTTTCCAATTCTATGAATATGAAAGATACAGAGTCAATTCTCAGAGCTGCGGCAGCCGCTGCTGCTACCAAGGCTTTAACTTAGAATCGCACTGCTGTGCGGGTAGGCAGATCGCCAGTGCATTGTTTGTGTAACAGCAGGGTGCACCACGAGCAGGGAAGTATGCCTTCCCTCCTTCTTATTTGCGAAGGAAGGGGTTTATACCTTAATCTACCGGCTTGGTCCAGCTATCCGATCTCTAAGCGCCACATAGACGCTGCGCGCATGGCTGTGATCTGCTGTCTCTTTCCAATTCTATGAATATGAAAGATACAGAGTCAATTCTCAGCGCTGCGGCAGCCGCTGCTACCAAGGCTTTAACTTAGAGAATCGCACTGCTGTGCTAGTAGGCGGATCGCCAGTGCATTGTTAGTTGGTCAGCAGGGTTCACCACGAGCAGGGATGTTGGCCTGGGTTCCGAGCTTCGATCATTTAAACGCTGGATACACATCCCATATAAAATACGTTCGTAAAGGTACCAATGATTCTATAGAATTTTGTTTTCGAATAATCACAGCTATATTTTTTTACTCGGCTCCATCATCACCATAATACTTAGGTACCTATACAATGTGATAGTGGTGGTACTTTTAACCTGTTAAGGCTAAGTAGTACATCGAAATTCATCGACAAAAAAAAATAATATGGACTAATAAAAAGTGATTTTAAATCACAAAATAATTAAGTAATGATTTTTTTTCTTACTAAAATAATCTCAAACATACGAAATAAAGTAATTTATTAGTGTGCCAGTGTCATTAGCTACCGTATGCCATTTTTTCATGTTTCTCTGACGTATGAAACCTTTGATATCGCATAAAGTAAAAATGGTCATAAATTATTGGTGGAGGGGGTAGGACCCCCTATATTACTTTTTTTGTCGATGAATTTAGATGTAGTACTTAGCCTTAACGGGTTAGAAGTACCACGCCTATCATATTGTATACATTTGGACGGCAATGTCAAATGACGATTGACAGTTGACAGCAATCCAATGCTTCCTCTTTCTTGGAGTATTAGTTCGAGATGACACTATGAGAGCGCTAATTGTGTATTAAGTGCCTTACAAATAAACAAAGAATAAGCTACGAATAGTTATTCCGTGTTTCGTTTCTGTCATGTAAACATAATTTCTAATTAGAGTAAAAGAGACAAAATACGGATTAACTATTCTGACCTTATTCTCTGTTTATGTCTACCCTGTTATTAATAAACGTTGATTAAAGTTACACTTACGATTAAATTGAGGCTGTCTCTATCTGTCTTTGACAATAACGAGGCAGCGTCACTATAAACCGAGGTGTAACATTTACCCATTTTTTTTTTAATAAGACGGCTAGTGTTTATGTTATCGAAGGTTTCGAGAGATGTAGTTTGGATCTGCATTTTCCCTTAAAAAAGTTTTACTCTTAAATATTTCAATATACACGAGCATCGACATTGTATTGCGACATCGAAATCAGGAAATGACTCTATCGCGGGTCGCTGAGCCTACCCTACCGCGAAGATGCGCGCTTGCTGGAAGCGGCAACTAATTTTTTTTTATTAACTCTAAGCTTACGGCAATTTACAAAATAGAAAACGACACCGTTGTCTATTTTGATCTTTCATATTCATAATTCATAATAAAGCTTTAATCACACACAAACTTCTAAAAGATTAATCTGAACTGATTTTTTTAACCGCATAGATGAATGTATGAAGAATTTCACGCAAAGTGAAAAGGTAACTTCCTAATTTAAAATATTACAAAATAATAAGTAAGTTTTAATAAAACTTTGCACGCTATAGAAAACATTTAAAAAAAATTATTTGGGAAAGTTATAATTTGCATAAACTCAGCTGAATAAACGTTTTCTATGATTCGCGAATCATCATCTGCCGTATGCAAACGAGTATACTGCCGGAATGCCTGATGGTTTGCGACCACAGCAGCATGAGAAAAACACCGAGGGCATAACGCGTGCGCTGCCGACCCAATCGTCTATGCTCAGTATTTTCACTGAATCTAGTACTCTTCACACTGCAGAAATAAATAAATGAATAAATCAAAATTTGTTTATTACATACAAATTCAGTACAAACAATAATCTAAGGTTGGGACTAACCTAGTAAGTATAATAATAATACCTGTTGGAGGACGTCCCGCTCTTCCATAGCAATAGGTGGCGTACGTATTATAAAAACAAAGTTATAACATAAATTAGGACTAATAGCTAAACTAAGATATGTGTTTTTGGTATGAGTGAGTGTTATAAGATTGATTTGAACGCGCGAAAGAAAGAAATGGTATAAGATTGTTCGCCATCCACATTTACAGGACTTTTATTGATACACAACGGTTAGGCACTTTGCCTTCATCTCACCTGATTGTAGTGTCCCGGGTTCAATTCCCAGCGGAGAGTAAATCTTTGTGTACCTAGATAGATACAGGGGCAGGACGGGAGACGGTAGCGGTGGACGTGAACATCGTTCAAAACTACAGTCATAGCCCGCGCCAATCATCTAGCTCGCTGTGAACACGAGGTGAGTGGCGTCGCAATAGCACAATATAGGTATCGGCGTGACGTTAGAGGGGGGAGGGGGGGGGGGGGTACACCCCCGCGCACCCCTGCGCATGCGCGCTCACCATGTGTATTCGTTTGTTTTTGGTTTAGCAGTGGAAAGTACAGTCACGTGTATATTTTATTTGATCGCGTCGCGGTATTAGGTATTTATTGTTTGTTGTTATTACGTTACTGTTTTAAGTTGTTGATTTATTTTTTTGTTGCATACTGTTATTGTATTAGGAGTAAGATTAACTCTTTTGAAAGGCTGTTAAAATGCCTAGACGTAATACAGTTTTACGTCGGCAAACAAGAAAAAATATTTACAACGTATCGGAGTTTATGAAGAAAGAAGCAGAGAAAGGTATCTGTAATCTGACGACGATGAAAGCGAAGTCTTGCCGTGCTCAAGCAAATCATTAACAGACTATATAAAAGGTGTAAAACCACTGTAATGTAATATAATGTTTCCACAGCTTCATAAAAATTATTTATTTTTTTATATATATGTTATGCTTATAATTTAATTGTTGTTATTATAATTTATCCTGCTTAATTTTGGGTAATAAAAAATAAATAAAACGCTTTTATAAATTGTCATGTTATGTTATTTTATAATTTTAACGCTCTAATGATAATGTTGCTAACTGTACACCTGCGCGTCGCAACTTCAGAGCGAGCTAGAAATTTGGCACGAACATACCACATCTAGGTATCTCTAGGTCCCTGTTCCACGCACAGACATTACACGCAGCGTGGCCATGGCAGCACTATTTTATTTACACATTAGCATCACCATTGTCGCTGCGTTTTTATTCGGAATTAGACAGATACTATTGTGAGTTTAAATTAGAAACGGGCGTATGAAAGTTGGTGTGATATATGATGGGCACTGCTTCACGCACGGCGTGTTGGCGGTGTACACAACATACGTATAATTACGACTATTATCCCCAAAGGGTCAGTAAGAGACTAAGCAACGAGGACCGCAAAAGCAGTCCTCTGCACAGTTCAGCTCAGTTTTAACCGCCTCTGTGGTCTAGTGGCTAAGCTACCTGTTTCAGACCCAGAGGTCCCGGGTTCGATTCCCAGCGGGGGGTACATCTTTGTGTGCTCGGTTTGGTTGGTGGTAGGGCTGTTAAGTCCGCCTGGCTAGCTACCACCATCTTATCTAAGTCTGTCGCCATAACAACGATATTTATAGCATTGTTGTGTTACGGCAGTTTGAGATAAGATAGCCAGTTCCTCAGTGGTTGAGGATTCCGGGTGAAGCGCGCTTCCACCTTCGGCCTTATCGTCACTTACCATCAGGTGAGATGAAGGCCAAGCGCTTACCCGTTGTCAATAAAAAAAAAAAAAAAAAAAGTTTAATTTTCTCAGCGTAACAGGTGGTAAGCTCATCGCCGCTGTGCTGCTATGCGATTCTCTAAGCGACACATAGACGCTGCGCGCATGGCTGTGATCTGCTGTCTCTTTCCAATTCTATGAATATGAAAGAGACAGAGTCAATTCTCAGCGCTGCGGCAGCCGCTACTACCAAGGCTATAACTTAGAGAATCGCACAGCTGTTGGATGTATGTGCATCTTTAGGCTGTTAGTCGCCTTTTACGACATCCAAGGGAAGAGAGGAATAGTAGTATTCTTTCACCGCCACGCGACACGATTATTGTTGGTGTAAGTACATATTGGTCCTTTCAATGTAAAAATGTTATGAGTACGGTTAACAGCGCACTCGTGGTTATACACGTAGAAAGATTTGTTTAGCATTGTTTACCAAGCCACATGCACTGTTTTACATTGTTGCGTCCCGGTTTTAAACGATACTAGTTCTAGAAATGATAGTGCAGAGGCATAAGAACTGATTTCTGACTAGTGGGCAAAACGACAGGTTAACAAAGGTGGAGTATTCAAATAGGTAGTTATTTAAAATGACACCCACGGTTTTCAGTTGACAAACATAACCAGTAGGTACTCGTAGGTACGAATCAGGCATTGCGTTTGAATGCAAAAGGGAATCGTGCCTAAAGTCAGTATTCCATAAACAATGTTAAGCTACAACTATACAAAAATTATCATCGCAATCCACAGGCTTTGTGCGTTGTAGAAAATGGCTAATTATAAAAAAATTCTGCACAGGAAATGCACGTATATTGTTTTAATAAGCCAGAGTAGGCAATACGCAGTATCAAAGGTGTCAAAGGTCTTTTACCCCAATTCAAATGTCAAAATAAAATTATTGAGACCATAAACCTATATTACTGAGACACGGATTGTGAACGTTTTAAAATTGCAAAAACGAAGTACATTAATTAATTTAGCCATTTATCGTCTTCAATGGGCTGCGTTTCGTAGCACGCAAAAAAAGAGGTTTTTTTATATTAAGCGGCACGGGAAATGCTGGAGGCATTGATGTTATGTAAAAATTGAATCCATACACAAAGACAACTGGTTTAACGTCAAAAACACGTAAAATCTGTTACTTTACCCTGCCAGCACACAAGGTGCCTCTTCACGTCTCGTTTGAAGGACCTTTTTAATCGCCTCTGTATTCTAGTGGCTAAGCTACCAGTTTCAGACCCAGAGATCCCGGGTTCGATTTCCAGCGGGGGGTACATCTTTGTGTGCTCGGTTTGGTTGGTGGTAGGGCTGTTAAGTCCGCCTGGCTAGCTACCACCATCTTATCTAAGTCTGTCGCCATAACAACGATGTTTGTTCCGACTGTTTTAGATAAGATAGCCAGTTCCTCAGTGGTTGAGGATTCCTGGTGAAGCGCGCTTCCACCTTCGGCCTTATCGTCACTTACCATCAGGTGAGATGAAGGCCAAGCG
This sequence comes from Scoparia ambigualis, assembly GCA_963921215.1. NCBI lineage: Eukaryota > Metazoa > Arthropoda > Insecta > Lepidoptera > Crambidae > Scoparia > Scoparia ambigualis. The sequence continues at coordinate 6,940,958 of OY992517.1, forward strand.
CTTACCCGTTGCCAATAAAAAAAAAACCTCATATCATACTTATAGTTTTTGCAGTTGTTAACACTCAATTACGGCATCGCGTAGCTTGCGGTGTGTGTTGAAGGCTTTGAACGGGGCAAGAGCGGCCCTTATTTATTGTAATTGATCTGTTTACACAGACACGTTTATTCAGAGCCGCCCGTACAGGTTTGATGAATACGGAGCAGGTTCATTAACTCTACACGACATGTTAATATGTTGCCGCAATAACTTTTATGAGTTACTAGCCTCTGCCCGGTGGCTTTGCTTGTAGAACTTCGCACAATAATAATAAGAATAAAATTAATCTCTCGAATTACGTTCCTGCGATAGAAGATTGAATTAATTGGTTTACGGGATAAACAGGAAACAGGTTACAGGTTACAGGGAAAACCAGTTCGTAGCTTGAAAAATCTTGCCTCTAAAACACAGTTAAATTACACAACAGCTTAGATGATAATTATTAAAAGCCTACAAAATTGTACCTACCTACAGACTTTAGCGATAGATTTTAATCAGGTAAGCTAGCTTGGAAATAATGTTGCTTATCTCGGAATTATGATTAAGTATACTTATACCAAAAAATTGGACTTATCAACTTGTCAAATCTACATCTGGTGTTGATGATGTATAAAGAGTTTGCGTCGATGTTTTTATTATAATGTTCTCTTATTTCCCCTAAACTAATGACATGATTTTCCGAGATGAAAATGTAATCTCTTGGGGCCTCAATGTTTGTTGTTAGGGATACCTAAAGAGGGAAGTACAGACACACTTTCGAATATTTTTGTTAGTAAGGATTATAAAATTAAATTGTTTCAGTACATGGTATGTTCCCTTTTGTACATATAATAATGATCTTTTCATCACTCTACTGGGTCCGCGGTTCACTCAAAGTTAAGCGACTCTATTTGTGGTTTGTACATAGATGGGTGGAAAAATATAGCCAGCAGCCGACTAATTCAATACACTATTTATCGTCACACATTGATTTTCAATTGCGTAATTTATATTTTGGCCTCAAGATGGAACGCGACATTATGTTACACAGTTAAATCAGTATCAGTATAGAATCTATCCAGAATCAACACCCGTACTCGTTTATTAAACAAGGCAAGTTATTCGTAAAGGTTAGGTTAGGTGCGAGGAGGCATATCATATCTGTAAAAAAAGCTTTCCAATAAAAAAACCTACATAGGCAACTAAAAACAAATAAAAACAAAATTTCAGATAGACAAACTGATGGACTGAAAGTATTTTTATACAATAACTAGCCACTCGCCCGCGACTTCGTCCGCGTGAAAATCACGTAGCGAAATTCCATTAAAAAACTTTATACAAACCGTCCTGATCATAACAAACACAACAAAAAAAGAATCAGTCAAACCGATCGAGCCGTTCTCAAGTGATGGGCGAACAAACATTCGTGACGATTAATTTTATTTATCTAAATAGATATGTAAATAATCCGATTGTCATTTTAAAAACGGCGTGTTCATGTAAATTGATTGACGTCATAGTGTGATCTAATATAATAAGAACTGAAGTTTATTGTGTATGAGAACCGCCTCGCCGGTATAGTAGTAAGATCGCAGAAAGATCAGGTTCGATTGCCTTCGTATATATGGAGCATGGATTAGTACTAGTTCATGACCTGGCTATCACCAATATAATATTTCGACAAAATATTGTTGACAGTTAAAGATTTAGCCAGTTCCTGCTAATACGCCTTATTATACTTATTTATGTATAAAGGCCAAGGGCTTCTGTTGTAAAATAATAATAAAAAAACTCAAAAGCGTAATGTATTTTTTTTTATAATGCTGCCATACATACTCTTTATTAAAGCATAATCCTGTTTCGCTACCAATGTTTTTCACAATAACGAAACAAAGATCACAAATCACTTCACACATTAATTCCGCCATGTCATGTTGCAAAAAAAAAAATTAAAATGCCAAAATGTGTAAAAAGCTTTCTTACGGAAAGCTTCCATTAATACTCTATACGTAAGATACCTACCACGTACACATTGAGTATGCCACAAAACTTTCACGCCCCGAACTATCTGACCCCCTGACCCGAGGGTCATCACTGAGGTGACCCTGACGACCCCGGTGACCTGTTGACTCCTGCCTACGCTCCCAGTTTACCAATTCCACCGTAAAAGACGGTAGTACCTACTCTTCGATCAACAGTTGGTATTGTTGATCGAAGGTAGTACTATAAGTTATTCTGTAGTAAAAGTATACACACGCCAGCAGGTCATATACTATATAACTAAAAGTGCAAAATTTACTTATGAAATTAACAATTTAAATTAAATGAATTAACTTTTTCTGGAATGTATGCCAAACATGTAGGTTTCATACAAAATGTGTATTCATTAGTTCACTTAATAGTTAGTTCTGTCTGTCAGACCTTGAAATGTTTTTGAAGGTACAGTCAGCTACGAAAGTTACTGAAAATCATCACACAAGAGACAAGGGAGAACTGCCTTTTAACTGCCTCTGTGGTCTTGTGGCTAAGGCACCGATCTAGGACTTGTTCGTCAACTGGCAAACTTGAAACTCACGAGTGCGCGCAAGTTGGCACTTTCCGATTATACCTTTTTTTTGTGGTCAACTCGCTTGATCATGAAATCTGACTTATTTATGTATAGTTAGCTACAAAACCGTTTCAACAAATTCAATATAGGTACGTACTATAAATGTATAAGACACTATATTACGACTTGAGTTTAAAAATAAACAAAACATATGTACTGTCACGAGTACCAATGTAAACACTTAGACTCTTATTCCATAGTATAAAGAGTTACAAATGTTTACATATTTTTGCTCTTGACTGTACAAAGATTTATAGTTTTTGGTTTCAACCTATTTTTATTTGACTGTACTTTATACAGGCGTGCGAGTTGATGACAAAAAAAATAGGTTAAATCGAAAGGTGTCAACTCGCTCGCACTCGCGAGTTTCACGCTCGTCAGTTGACGAGTCCCGATCTAGTCGAGGCTAGAGACCTAACACGCTGAGCACATGTGCAGTTGCAATTTGGTGAAACGTAGACTATGGCAGTGGACTTCTTTTGCTTGCCGATTATACCTTTTTTTGTGGTCAACTCGCTTGATCATGAAATCTGACTTATTTATGTATAGTTAGCTTCAAAACCGTTTCAACAAATTCAATATAGGTACCTACTATAAATGTATAAGACACTATAATACGACTTGAGTTTAAAAATAAAACAAAATATATGTACTGTCACGAGTACCAATGTAAACACTTAGACTCTTATTCCATAGTATAAAGAGTTACAAATGTTTACATATTTTTGTTCTTGACTGTACAAAGATTTATAGTTTTTGGTTTCAACCTATTTTTATTTGACTGTACTTTATACAGGCGTGCGAGTTGATGACAAAAAAAATAGGTTAAATCGGAAGGTGTCAACTCGCGCGCACTCGCGAGTTTCACGCTCGTCAGTTGACGAGTCCGATCTAGTCTAGGCTAGAGACCTATCACGCTGAGCACATGTGCAGTTGCAATTTGGTGAAACGTAGACTATGGCAGTGGACTTCTTTGCTGTCCTCATTGCCTAGTCTCCGACTAACCCTTTGGGGATTAGTCGTAAAGCTGTGTATGTTTGTATTCCGTGCGTTAACATGCGAAAGTAATAGAAACTAACATAAAGGAAAACTTACAGCTAAACAGCTTACTGTTAGTGCTAAGGGCTCTAACACACGAGCAGTAGTTTGCTGTTGACATAGGCAATTACAGCCGACGTTAGGAGTCGACGGCCAGTGGCCTGATTCACGTATTTCGTAATAGTCGAAATGTCGTTTACGTTTAGAAGTCGTCCTATTGAAAAACAGTCACAAATCCGTATTCACCTGTCATTTCGCTAGAACGATTACTCGATAGGAACGCAACTCGGCGATTTGTCAACTATTTAAACTTAATGTTGCCATTACAGTTCTACCAAATAAATTCAAATACTTTTTGTTAACAAAACATGCAGAAATGTTTATTATTTTTTCCAAAGACTTGGAAATTGTCTAATTTGACGTGTAATCGCTGAAATCCGATAAAACTAAACGTCAAAATATAGGGGGAATACCGCGGAGGCAACAATCGAACTTCGATTAATGCACGTGAATACGCTTAAACGAAACCGACATCAACAAAATCGTGCGTTTGATACGTGAATACGAAAAGTGACTTCAGTGATCAAATCGCTTGCATGTCGTTGAAGTTTTGTTACGTGAATTAGGCTACAGCTGTCGACATGTCGTCGGCAAGCTGTCGACGTTTAAACTGCTTGCCGCAGGCAGGTCGACAGCTAGCTGACGACGGCAGAGGCGACTGCAGACGCTGTCATCTGTTGGCAGCTAGCTGTCGATGTTTCAACTGCTTCCCGCGGGCAGGTCGACAGCTAGCCGCCAACTCCTAACGTCGACTGCAGTTACATACGTCGACAGCAAACTGCTGCTCGTGTGTTAGAGCCCTAATGTTAACAACAGTATTCATTAATAAAAAAACTTTTTAACAGTTGCTTTTATTAATTACTTAATTAACAACCACATTGGGACAAAATTCTTTAGCAAATAGGTACTTTTAATTAACAGTTACATGCAAGTTAAGTTTCAAAGTCTTCTGACAGCCATAAAATTGTTTGTTTGTCTAATTAATGATCTAATGAGAAACTCGTTGACGAAGCGGCTAGCGCTTCACCTTGCAGTCGTGTAAGTTAAGGAACTTTCGCTATGGCAGGTTCCTGGATTAGCTGGGCAGTGGCGACTCGTTATTAAATTCTACAGACCTATCTCTTCTTTTGGGTGTCGTAAAAGACGACTAACGGACTAAAGACTTCACATACATCCAACAGCATAAAGCGGCGATCGGCTAACCACCTATCACGCTGAGCACATGTGCAGTCGCTATTTGGTGAAAAGTGGACTATGATAGAGGACTGCTTTTGCAGTCCTCGTTGCCTAGTCTCTGGCTAACCCTTAAGGGATAATAGTCGTGATTATATCAATGAATATTAATGAACGTCTCTTCCCTTGGGTGTCGTAAAAGACGACTAACGGACTTAAGACTGATACATTCAACAGCATAAAGCCGCGATGGGCTTACCACTTGTCTGCTGAGCACGTGTGCAGTTGTTCATCGCCTAGTCTTTGACTAACCCTTTGGGGATAAAAATGTTGAGTATGTATGTATGTATTTTCCAGGATGGGTTACCGAACTTACCGAGCTCTCGTGTAAAGGTAAACCCTTTCAGCTGTTAGTATCTGTTGTTTGTTCAGTCGACCTTAGATTTTGTGTGTAGTCATATAGGTATATAGAGCCGCGTCGCGTAGCGGCTCATCGAAAGAATGCTAGCACCCCCCTCTTCTCTCGGGTGTCGTAAGAGGCGACTACAGCAGTCGCTATTCGATGAGAGGTGGACTATGGCAGAAGACTGCTTTTGCTGTCCTCATTGCCTCTCTGACTAACCCTTCGGGGATAATAGTCTTGATTATATGTTATATTATCTATATTATTTTCTGTTGCTTGTAGATAAAGTACGTCAATTAGCTTTTAGATTGATAATCTAGTAGGTGTGTAATAAATATTCTGTCTCCCATAATTCGCTAGCCCCCCATGGACACATCCTGTACATCGTAAACACGCAGTCATAAACCACTTCCTTGACTATCCTCATTTGAATAATTGTTACTCAGTGCAATCATTTTACCCTGGTGCAACTGACGTTTTGTTAAAGTACATTCGGCCTTATAAGAAGACATAGTACCATGTCGCTCCAACTCAGTTGGAGCATTCACGATCGATCAACATTATGTATGGACGCCATTGGCTTTTATACAGGATTTTTTTATATATATAAGCACATATTTTTTTATATCATTCAGTAACGTTAATAGACATCATATTCATTTTTTTGAAATGTATTTATTATTAATTATTTATTTAATTTTTCCGGCACAATACAAAAAAAAACTCGTGGATACCGGGCGAATGCAAGGTCACGTGTAACGTAAAGGTACCCTAACCTAGGTATCCCGTGGTATCGTAATGTGTCAGAATTCAATGTCGATGGACCATGATTACCTAACGGTATTTTTGTGGATATGTTTGATCAATTTTAGTTTCTTTATTTTTCACTTTAAAAAAATTAAATTAAATCTGTAGCTCTAGATTAAGTTACTCTATAATTTTAAACTATATGTGCACAAATAAGAAAATTCTGTATAGCTCGCTGATGGACGCAGTAGTTATTGGTAATGGTATGACATGGCACTTCCCTGTAAAAGCTACTTCGGACTGAAGCCAAACGTTCACACGCCTATACATGTCAACCTATCATCATCATCATCAGCCTTTAAACGTCCCACTGCTGGGCACAGGCCTCCCACGTGGACAATAGCACGTGGGGATATTGGGCCATAACCCACCACGCTGGCCCAATGCGGGTTGGTGGGTTTTAACGACTGCCATCTACGACAACAACTGGGACCAACGACTTAACGTGCCTTCCAAAGCACAGAGGAGCTCGAGATATTTTTAATTTGGTCACCTATCTAACGACACGTCATTGCGAAAGTTGTTTAACGGGCAAGATCACAAAACGAACGCGCTAACCGCTGCGCCATTGAGCTCCTCTGACAAAACAAACAAACAAAACTGAAAAATGCGTCTATTTGATATTTATTAATCTACGAAGACAAGTGGTTAGGACGCCGGTTCCGGCGTCACGCCACCTCCGAGGTCCCGGGTTCAAATACCGGTCGGGTCAATTTAGAAAAAAAAACTGTTTTTCTAAATTGATTTCGTGTCTGGGTGTTGGTTTTTTCTATGTTTGTGTATTTAACAGTCTGTTTCAAAAAAAGTTTTTCTTGGGCTTGATAATTGGTGTGATCGTAGTAAGTTATTTATTTGCCAGCTGACGGCCGGGTGGCCGAGTGGTCAGCGACCCTGACTGCGCGACCCACGGTTCCGGGTTCACATCCCGGTGGGGGCAAATGTTTGTATGGTGAGCACGAGAATTTGTGACCGAGTCATGGATGTTTATTAGTATTATATTATACTGATATTTATTGTAGAATGTTTAATTATTAGTATTTATGTATGTTTATCCGTTATTCAGTCACCATAGTTCGGGCTATGCTTAGTTTGGGGTTGAATGATTGGTGTGACAGTTTTGAAATATTTTATTTAAATTGTTTATTATTCGCCTTGGTCGAGTGGATTGTACACCGGTTTTCATGGTGTCGCCATCTCTAATGGGGGTTCGATCCCCGGTCGGGTCAATTTAGAAATTATCGTTTTACTAAATTGTCTCGGGTCTGGGTGTTTTCTATGTATAATAAGTATGTATTTAAGTATTTTAAGTATGTTTATCCGTAGTAACCATTTAACTAGTTTCTTCGAAGCTTCTCTTGGGCTAGATAAAGTGTCGCGTAGCGGTGAAATAATACTACCACCCCCACTTCCCTTGGATGTCGTAAAAGGCGACTAACGGACTAAAGACATGATAGACATAAAGCGTCAATGGGCTCACCACCTGCCACGCTGAGCCCCATGTGAAATCGCTATTTGGTAAAAAGTGGACTATGGCAGGGGACTACTTTTGCGGTCCTCGTTGCCTAGTGTCTGACTAACCCTTCGTGGATAATAATTGTGATTATATGTACCTATGTATTAATACCAAGGAGGAGCCCTTGCTCCTAAGGAGTTACAGACTGTTAATGTGTACACCTTGACAGTCTGTAACTCCTTGCCTCTATAGTAAGTCGGGTCTATTCATTCCTTTGGCAATTTGTTAGACGCGTCAAGAGATAGCGTGCCACGCATGTAGGGGTAGTCCGTCCATTGCGATTCCTGAAATAATCAGTATAAAATGTCAAAAATAGACACTAACTGACGGCCCTAAGGGGAGTTAGACGTTGAAAACGGAAAAGAATTCATTTTTCTATTAGCTGTTATTCAAAATGTTTTAGATATTTCGCACTGAAATTTTCAATATACATTATTATATTAGTTAGGAAATGATGAAGTACAACCATTACAAGTTATACCAAGCTATGAAGAAAATTTACACAAATACAAAAAAATATGTCAAAAACACTGTAAGACATAATTTTGATGAAAGATCATTGTCAACGGGTATTTGGTACAAGGTCATGCAATCGGAGCCTCCTCGGATTCCTTGGTTTAGTAAGGTTAGTTTAAGTAGGAACCTCATAGTAACTGCTCACAGACTTCGATCTGGACATGTTCCACTAAATAGATTTGAACATCTCATGAAAAAAGTTAGCTCCCCCAATTGTATAGTGTGTGGAAAAGTTGAAGATTCCCATCATTTATTGTTGGAATGTGTCCTAAATCGAGCGCTGAGAGAATGCTTAGTCGCGAACCTGAAAGTCAACAGCCTTGATATTGGAGTATTTCAAAGTGTATTGTCTGACCCCACGTCCAGGGAAGCGACGCTGATTTACAGATTCGCGGCGCAAAGCCTTAAAATTCGGCAAGATTATAATCAACCGATGTAAGATAGCTGATCAATTATTGGTTTACTATTTTTTATTTTTTACTTTAAGTGTAACTGACATGTAATTATTATACAAAAGCCCTTAAAAATAAATAAAGAGAAAAAAATAATAATTATATTACAGAACGTATGTGTGAGGGTTTGTCCTCCCGATATTTCGGCGCGGTTGCACGCACCATTGTCATCTCGAAAAAAGTTAAAATAATGTTTGCAACCATGATAGTTACAAAAGTTGTATGTGTAATGGGATGACTGTTTCCAAAACACGATTGGAAACATTTGGCTCGATAGAAAAAAAAATCCCGAAAATACGAATTATTATTTGGACCAGGTCGTGATTTTTGCCACCTAGGAGAGTTGTGACACGCTGTCACAACTCTCCTATTTATGTTTATTTTCTGGTTACCTTATTGTACATGCTTTTTGCTATGTTTTGCCTCTGTTTAATGTATGTTTGTTTGTTTTAGTCAACTCTTACTACTTAACTAACATAAAAAGTATCTTAAGAATGTCATTTTTGTCAGGAACTTATTTGGGCATGTGGTATGGTGTTGTATGCTGAATTGCCATTTTTTGTTTCAGAATGCCTTATATTTATACACGAAAGACTGATAGAGGCATCGCTAGTGTCGACATTTATGAACTGGCCTTTGAAGAAGTTACATTAGGAAGTCTTCGAAATGCCGCATCCTCTTACACGCTGAACTATATGTCTTTACATAGGTTATATATTAAGAAGAAACAGGCTTTTCAAGATAATGTAACTGATGTGGCTCCATCTACCTATGGGTTACGCCAAATCAACGTTGTTTACAGAAGAGGATGAAAATATATTATGCGATTAAGTATTTGTTGACTTGTGCAGCATCCAATTATGGGCTGACAGCAAAAGAAACAAGAATTGTTGCGTTTACATTAGCAAAAACATTATAATATAAATGGTAATCAGGTACTGTACTTTTATGCAAAAAAGGTGTGTTTTGTTGATAAGACATATAAAAATATTTTTATATTATCAAATATAGTCTAGATACACGGCTGTGACAACTTACCTTGGTACCTGTCACAACTTACCTCGGTGTTAGGAGAGTTGTGACAGAGGGAGTAGTTTCAGTTTTCGTAGATTTTCCCAGACCCCGTATGACTCTCATTGACTTTGATGACTGTTTTCAAAAGAGTAAGGATTGAGCTATCTTATGGCGTAGAGTTCATAATCGTGCTATGTTTATTTATTGAGATATGTTCTTTTAAGTAAAATTTGTCACAACCTTCCTCGGTCTCCCCTACACTTTCGGCTACAACACCTAAATAGAAATGTTTTTTAGATGAAAAAAAAAACTAAATTAATCCTAGTCAAACAAATAATCGAGACTTTCTTATTTAGACGGTTGTGCCAGCCAGCCTTCTATTGAGTTTGTGGTGCGGTGTCTCCACAGACCACTTAGTCTGTGGGTGTCTCTAACCATAAAAACAAATGTAAGGCATCACGTTGGGCTTCAACCATTGTTTAATAGAGTATTCACGAAACAAAGTGGTTTTATACACAACAGTACCGAAAAGTTTATCTAAGAGGACAAATTGGTAGGCTTTAAAAAATTAATCTTACAGGAATAAAAGAGTAGTTTTATTAAAAGTGTCACATCGGGGAAGGAGTATCTCTGAGGAATAATTCCTTACGCATTGCCGCGGACCCCGCACCGCGCTACACCCGCGAGGGTCCAGAATTTTCGCTGACCGCCAAACCCCCCTAAAGATAGACTTGTGGTAAAACCTCCTTTTTTATGTGTAAAGGAGGCCAACGAGCAGGCGGGTCACCTGATGGAAAGTAATCACCGCCTCCCATGGACACCCGGAAAACCAGAGGAGTCGCAGTCGCGTTGCCGGAATTGAGAAAGGAGTAAGAATCGTGAGGGGGAGGGGGAGAGATAGTAGGTACTTTCACTCAACGAAACACAACAGCAACTGGTGCTATTGTTTCACGCTGATATTCTGTGAGAGGGAGGCTCTTACAATTGCATGTGTTTCTCATCCATTCTACCTTATCATAGGTCAATTTTGCACTCACACCTTTCTAGTCCATATATCATCAATCACATAGTCCATCTTTTGTATGGTCTCTCCTTCAAAAATCTCCCTACAGTCATATCTAACATATATCTCGTCGCGACTGACGTAAAAGGCCATTAACATTTCATCAGTCCATTCCCATCGTACTGTTTCAAGTTTCATCAATCGTATTTACGAGCGACGACGCGACGGCCAACTGGCTCTCAAATCACCTTTTACGGCAAATCAGAAAGGTGTGTTCCGAATTGTCGGATACTAATTGATAATTGAATTAATGTGATGGCGTCGAGCGGGAACATTCCGACTCAGGCCGGTGACACTTCAAATGGATCGATATACTTATCTGTGGCGGTATCACTAGTCTATTTGCTATTGGCAATTATAGAATTGACCTATTAACATAAAAATGCGCCTTAAGCTGGCATAAATTGTGCGGTCGGTATGCCGTTTTGTTGTACTTGGACGATATTTTTAAATGATGCAAGTTTAAAAAAAGTTAGGCGTGCAAGCTCAATGCTGTCTTGAAAGTTGGTCTGTAGAATAGATACAGACAAACTTTTTTTGAGTAAAGTAAACAAAACACGATGTTTGACACTAGGAGTTCAGAAAGTATTTGAAATTAGCATTTTTTTAATACGAGTATGCACAACAACTTTAATGCGAACTTTTTTAAGAAAATACCTTTCTTGCACGTGAGTTTAACAATTTTGACCTTCTTTAAAATGGAGGAGTTTTCAATTCATCTGTACATTGTATATTTTATCTCCCATATTTTTGCATCGATTTGTTTGATTTGTTCATTTGATTGAATTTTCTCCCAAGATGATCATTTATTTTATATTTTAATAAAATTTGTCAAAAATTTATTATGAAAAGAAAAATTTCAAGATAGGAAATTAATAATATGCGTACCTACATAATATTAAAGTTTATGAAATTCCTACATGCTTATGAAACATAAACAAATCAGAAAAGTGTTGAAAAAATTACAATTGGCAGATTTGATATAATTTTCTTGGGTCGGACATGTTAATTTAATTAGTAAGGAGTCTTATCTAATCAGTCTTTCTCTCAGAAGTTGCAGGTTCAAATCGCGTTGGCCAAAATTATTTCAACACTTTTTAAAATTGCGTATGTGTGTGGCATTCTTCTCAGTAGCCGCTGTTCCTAAGCACATAGATAGTCCCTTTGTGGCAATACTATGGCTTATTGAATAGGCTTCTGTCAATACAAAACGCTATAGGATTTTTACAGTCAATTGAAGGGAGTAAGCTAACTGCTGTCATGTAAGAAAGCGTTTCTTCTATGTCTATATTTTCAACAACATCTACAACAGACTCATGTGTACAAACACTAAATGGAAACAAAATAAAAAAATACCAATAAGTTAAATAACATAATCTTTTTGTTTTAAGTTATTGGTCTTTATTATTATGTAAGTTTTCTACAATACTTACTAACATTTTAACGGGTGACAGACTTATATAGATAAGAATAGAGTGAGATAGATTATAAAGAAATGCGAGAAAAACGAGAGATTAGCCCAATGCGGGCAGGTGACTTCACACAACAACGTTTTACAACTACAAAAATCTCAAGACATTTCGTTAAGAAGACGTAGACTTACGAATTGACGTGCCTTCCGACTATTTCACATATACATCACCCTCATTATAACCTATCGTTAATGCGTAACTAACTAGTTACTTAAAGCCCAGCCAAAAAGTTAACAAAATAAAATTCTAATACTACCACAACTTCCCATTTCCCGGAGTACGCAAAGACCGTGTCGTCGCTATTTGGTGAAAAGTAGACTATGGTAGAGGACTACTTTGTCTGTCCTTATTGCCTAGTTTCTGACTAACCCATAATATTCGTGATTAAACATGTATGTATGTACATATATATATCGTGATTACGTATATGTATGTTTGTATGGTACACAAAGACAACAGCTTTCCACTTGCTACGATTCTAACACGCGATTTTTTATGTTTTACGCAAATGCTTTGTTATATTATTAACTATACTCCAGCCAAATTCGATGAAGAGTGTTTCTAAACTACTGTCATTTATTTGTGCAAATACCTAGTTTTACTAGGATTTTTACTTTTTCTTGAGAGACATTCACAAGAAAACAGTTAACTATTGTGTCTTTCTTCCAAAAAACAGTAAAAATCCGAGTGAAACTAGATATTTGCACAAAGAAATGACCGTAATATGTTTACAAACATTCGTCATCGAATTTGGCTGGAGTATAGCTAAGTAAATGAATGGGTGTAATAACTATGACTATAACGACATAAGCAACAAATATTTTTCTCTTATTCTTTTCTTTCTTTCCCTCTTAGTCACATATGAAGGCACTTGTGTACTATCAGCTTACCAACAAACGAAGCAGTCCGATCTGACAACGATGACTTCGCCCAATCAATGTTTGCACATATACTTACGAGTATATGCATATGCACATATACTATGTATGTACGTAACACGAATGTATTAACACTGGTACATGAAATCTGACACTCGCGGGAACCACTAAAAACTTTTGAACGCGTGGGCGGCTGTTTGTCCTACAATATGTATGAAATAGCCAACTATGGCCGTGTTAAAAGGAAAGGTGGATTTCCGCTTTCAGTTTCTGCAATAATAAAATATAAGATAGTTTGTGTTACGTGCTGTGCAAAAACCTACATCAATAAAACACAAACCCTTGGTTATAATTGGAAAAATCGGAACACACATTTGGTCCTACTGAAATAAAGCCTGGACCTCCGGTTATCGGACCGAGCGCTTAGCTACTCGGTCACCAAGGTCTACAATAAATTGGGTAAAATAAAGTATTCATCTGTTTTCGACATCCAAGTATGTAAATACCCTTTTAGGGGTCATAGACAGTCTAACCTGCAGGTGTATACCTAAGGGTATAAAAGGTACCTAAGGTGTATACTCAAGGGTATTCTTGATACCTTACACGTGATCCCTGGATGATGCTAAATGAATGACACTGTCTGAGTTGTAGAGCCACAGGTCCCGGGTTCGATTCCTAGCGGGGGTACATCTTTGTGTGCTCGGTTTGGTTGGTGGTAGCGCTGTTAAGTCCGCCTGACTAGCTACCACCATCTTATCTAAGTCTGTCGCCATAACAACGATGTTTATAGCATTGTTGTGTTCCAATAGTTTGAGATAAGATTTTCAGGATTCCGGGTGAAGCGCGCTTCTACCTTCGGCCTTATCGTCACTTACCATCAGGTGAGATGAAGGCCAAGCGCTTACCCGTTGTAGAATAAAAAAAGTCCAACGATTTAAAATACCGGACGCCCATCTCACCCTCCCCCTTCACAATTACTAGGTACTCCTTTCTCAATGCACGCATCTGCGACTCCTCTGGTTTTGGGGGTGTCCATTGACGGCGGTGATTACTTTCCATCAGATGACCAGCCTACTCGTTTGCCTCCTGTTAATTAAAAAAAAATTACCTAACACCTTAGCAACTCGTATCGTATTTTTATTGTGAAATTCACCTAACTGAACGGTTCTTAATCAATATTGTCATAGAGACGGCGAAGTGCCTGAGTTTGCTGATGTCTTTTAGGCGAATACGTGCTTCAGTCTAATTTTAACGATCTCTTATGTATGTTGATCTGTTTTGCATAATTTATTTAATAATAATGCTATTAAGGAGTTCTATAAAACTAACAGTTTTATAGTGGTAAGTACAACAAGTACTTGAGTTTTTTCTTGAATGTCTGTGACACTCAATAATATTGTCTTTGTGTCTTACTTACTCTTCCACTTTCTTACTTTGACGATAAGATATAGGAAAACCAATTACCGTTTGGTATAGCGGCTAACTAAAAGAACACTATTCCCTCTCTTTCCTTAGATGTCGTAAAAGGCGACTAACGAACTAGAGACTGCACATACATCCAAAGCATAGAGCGGCGATGGACTCATATCCTATCACATCATTTGGTGATACGTGGCGTGATCTGCAACATTGGACTACTTCTGCGGTCCACTGCAATACTGGTTTCGAGAGTTTGTATTATTATCCGTTTTGGAGGTTCCACTTTTCCAAGAGACTTATACCAAGTGCTATACTTCTAGATGTATGCTTAAGTTTATTCACTATTCTATCACATTTTTATTAAATAAGTACCTACATTTTGTCGCCATCTCTCAGGTCCCGGGTTCGATCCCCGGTCGGGTCAATTTAGAAATTATTGTTTTCTAAATTGTCTCGGGTCTGGGTGTTTTCTATTATAATAAATATGTATTTAAGTATTTTATGTATGTTTATCCGTTGTCTAGTAACCATTTAACGAGTTCATAACGAAGCTTCTCTTGGGCTAGATAATTGGTGTGAGTGTAGGAAAGTTTATTTATTTTATATTGTAAGAGCTCGAAGCGCGCGATTTATTAAGAATAAGTGAAACCGACTGCAAATCAATTTCCTACTTAGCATTAGGTTCAATTCATCTGAAGTTCAGTTTCTATCTAGAAACTCTTATTAATGAAAGAGTGCAGTTATAAATCAGACAGCTACATATTATGCGTTATTATAATAACACATTATTTTACTATTTCTTAGCAATATTGTTACTGTAACCTCTGGGTTTTCCTAACCGCAAATACACAATGAAAGATAAAGCTCAAGCTATATTACTAACATAATAGAAATAGTTCGGTGTGACATTAGTATCTAGCCAGGCAAACTTAGAGCAGCACAGATAAAGTAACACCGTTGTAAACTTTTTTTTAGGATAGGTATGATTAAAACACGAATTTGTGGAAACCCGCAACCCTCTTGGATAAGAGTACATTTCCAAATTCCATATGTTTGCACGGTTAGGATTCTGCCCAAAACTCAACTTGATGGAGACCATCCTATGTAATTCTAACCCCATTAAGGACCGTATGCTCGTTCGCGAGGGCTTCATTACATATGGTATTTGGACATCTTTGATCTGATGAAAGAACTTGTGGAACCGCTCTATTGTTAGTTGTAATTTGTTGCGGGGTACTAACCGCATCGCGTAGCGGTGAAAGAATACTACCCCCCCCCCCCTCTCTTCCCTTGGGTGTCGTAAAAGCCGACTAACGGACTAAAGACTGCACATACATCCAACAGCATAGAGCGGCGATGGACGCACCACCTGTCAAGCTAATCACGTGTGTTGTCGATATTGTGAAAAGGGGACTATGGTAGAGGACTGCTTTGGCTGTCCTCATTGCCTAGTCTCTGACTAACCTTTCGGGGATAATAGCCGTGATTATATGTGTATTGCGAGGTTATTTGTTTTCATGAAAATGACAAGATTATTTAAAACCCTTGACCACTAAAACAGCTATGCGATTCTCTAAGCGACACAGACGCCGCGCGCATGGCTGTGATCTGCTGTCTCTTTCCAATTCTCTGAATATGAAAGAGACAGAGTCAATTCTGCGGCAGCCGCTGCTACCAAGGCTTTAACTTAGAGAATCGCACTACTGGATTGTATTATTGTGTTAAGTGGACATTTGCCCCGCCTCAGTGGCCGAGTGGTGTTTGTCCCGATATCCGTATCGTGGCCGAGTGGCAAAATGTTTATCCCGATATCCGGAGGTTCCGGTTTCAATTCCCAAGTCGGGTAAGGGAAATTATTGTTTTTCGATGTACAGCTCGAGTTTGTGATCACCATTCCGCGTTTAGCAAGCGAAGTGTTGTGGCTAAAACACCTCAATTATTGTAGCGATGAGTTGATTTCAATGATGGCGTCTTTGCCCAGCTGTGGGACATTATTCAATAATAATAATTGTTCCCTGTAATTACTTGGTATATACCCCTTGAATTTTTCCTTTAAAAGCTGAGAAAAAAAGACCATCCGATGATAATTATAATAATCTTTATTCAGTATATTTTGCCTTTATAAGTTGTTACTTTACTTTGACTTGTGAAAAGGATTGCTATTTCTTAGTTTTTTTTAATATTATATTTTATTTATTATTATATTATAATGTAATATGTACTAGAGTGAGCCTGACTTTCGATATATGTAATACATTCCAGTAAATTACCATTTAGGCTATCTCGTTAGAACAGTCATGACTAACAACATATAGAAACACGTACAAATGTTGAAAGCATTAAGCTTAGTTTGATTTCACCTCTACCACGATGACTTTAAGGTCTATTTAACCATTCTTCATAGAGCAGTATAATTTAGTGCTAGTTAAAAACCTGAAGTTTATTTATCTTGTGGTTAGTTTCGCAGTTGGAAGATAACAAGGAAATTGTTAGTTGTTCACAAACTTGTCTGCGGCTTTAGAAAGTTCTGCCAACATTTTTGTTGAGGTTACAGACCTATTATGTTTAGAATTGGGCACCTCAGCCGTTAGTTATGATAATAAGAGAATTTAAGGCAAGCTACTTTTTATTCTTAATTTTTTTTTCTAAATTGTACAATTTGTACATGGATACCTTTTAATATAGATTAGGATGGATACTTATTTTCTTTTTTTTTGCACAGAGGAGGTGTTCTTCTTTATTTACCTTTGTGATGATGATGATGAAGATAAAGATGGGAGCAAAGTTCATCAGATGTCATCAAACACTGAGGATGCAATGCAGAGATTATAAAAATCTCACTGACTATCTCGAATTTTAAAAAGAATTAATACTGAACTGAACTAGGACCATTATTTATAACCCTTTGAATCGTCTTTAATGCTTTTGACAACATAGGCAGAATAGGGAAAGAAAATTACATCCTTACTCATTATTAACAGGATTAAACACATACCATACCAACTCATCTATAAAGGGGCATTATCTATTCTACTGCAACGACAACCAAAAATCATAACTTAACTATCCAACCAGACGGTTAAAATTGATATAACATGTATACTACAGCACACCGTATCTCCATTTTAATTAGGTAGCCTCTCATGTGTCTGTTAGAATACATTTCTTCGTCCGACACCTGTTACAATAAATTCGGGAATAAGCATAATATGGCGTAAAAAATGCAGGTGCGTGAGCAACCTCTCCGCACCTTGTACTTTTTTTCGTCTTTTAAAAGGAAGGTCCGTTAAAACGTCGTTTTTTCGCTTTTCCAATTTGAATTTGGAACCGTGAAGATGGTCGTATCGTAGATGACGTATCTATTAATTCGATTTGACGACTCGCACGCTCGTCGCTTGTTTCGATCGCTCGGACATTTTTGTTTTTGCCGACCGATGATTGGTCGTTTTTTGTGTCAGTGCATCTTGGTATCCGTTAAACAATGATATTATGCCTCTTTTTATTGTAACATCATTGCCGTTAAAGAATAAAATTACTATACCTTCCGCTAGGTATAGTAACTTTATGCGCTATAGGAGTTTATGCATTGTATTTCCCTTTTAATTGTCTTGGTGCTAATTTCACGTTGTTTAGTAAAGAAGATGTAGTGAATATTTTCTTTGTTTATTAGTAAACGATTGTGAGGGATGGTAGAAATGTTGAATGGTAAATGCCATTCCCCGCAAACCCCTTAAGACTTTACATTGAGAAGTCTGGCGGTCTTCTTCAAAGACTTTAAAAAGTGACGTTGCACTGTTATTTTTTATATATTTGCACACGCCACGCTCACGAACACATAATGGTTAGTAATCCACCATTATCCAACATTATTTCACGTTTAATGTTAGATAAAACAAAAATTTTACAAAACCAAAACCAAACTGCAAGGATGACGCTTTACTTTCTCGCCAAGAAGTCAGAGTGGGTTTATTGCTAATTGGAAACTTATTGCGATTATAAGTCTAGTAAGGTGAAACTAGCGACTGTAGATTTGTTGTCTATGGTAGCTACAATTGATTAATTGTTCTCGATTGAAGAAGTCGTGAAATCACAATTATCCTTTCTATGGATTTGTTACTGATTAATCTTGCCACTACTTTGATGGATCATATATAATACAGCCATTCTGTATAAAGTATTAATTACTTTAATTACTCTAAAATTTCGAAAAATAGCTCATTTTTCTCTTTGCACTTACTACGATTGTACAGTTGTGGGATTATAGACCTGTTCTAGCAAACAACCTGTACAAAAGAGGCATTTCACAAGTCCCACGTAAAATATTCCTAGTAACCAAATACGTCTCCCGCTCAAACGTACGCTTTCTCCAGAAATTAAGCAATAAACAAAACAAATCAACGCAATCTTTGTCTACGGTGAATTGTGCGAGGTCGGCACGGCAGAAAGCGCGGCGTGTGAGAAAACAATTTATTAGCCCGTGTGCATTCAGCTATTCCATACACACTAGAGCAGCTGTTCCATTCAAAGGATGTGCTCAGCTAGAAGTCAGCGGACCTAGAAGAGATAGACAAGAACGTTCATACAAACCATTTGTTCAAATTCTGGAATGAAAAACCTAAAGTTCGCTGCAGCCGTTTTATGTCGTCTAATCAACAGACAGACATCGCAGCGCCAGACCGCCGATCAGTCAAAGACAACGTAGTGTCTATCAAGATGGCGTCTATGATTGTAAAAGCCGTGGCACAGAAATGAAAAAATATCTTTTCTATTCTATTATTACGATATAACTACTTATTAATGACTTGAATATCAATTTAATTACACATAATTCACAACTAAATTGTATTAAACGTCTAGGTGTACACTTTGATAAGAAATAAAGAATTATTTTCGCCGCTGCGCACGCGCCTAAGCCGTGTGAATGTCGAAGCCACACAGAGCAAGGTGCCGAGTCGACTCCGCAGATGAGTCCAACATAGTGCGTGTTCGAAACGCCCTATCTAGTGTAACGTATACATCGCTGGATTTAGGAGGCTAATCGGTCCCAAAAATACTGCCACTTGCCCGAATTACCCATTTTAGACGTAGGATTATCGGGCAATGTTGCTGCGTATGCAGCCGAGTTCACTTATCACAATAATTAATGTAGTACGGGGTTTTGTTGTCAGCGGTTTTTAATCACTGGTAGGTATACACTTAGCCTTCATCTTACCTGATGGTACGTGACGATAAGGCCGAAGGTCCGTTTCTCAACCACTGAGAAACGGACTATTATGGCTTTGGGTAAGATGGTGGTAGCTAACCAGGCAGACTTAACAAGCCGTACCACCAACTAAACCAATAACACAAAGATTTACTCCCCGCTGAGAATCGAACCCCGGCTTGCCCGGGACTTCTAGTACAGGTACACCGTTGTAACTGTCGCGCCTGCACCACACTATCACCGTGCAGGATGTGATAGAGTACATCAAGACGAACACCAACCTCCTTCTAAGGGTGGAGTCGCTGGAGTCGCGACACAATGTCAGTTTTAAGGCATTTGTGGTGCGAGTCCCGACAGCCAAGCTAGACGATACCATTTTGAAGGAGGACTTCTGGCCGAAGGGCGTGGTGTACCGGCGCTTCCGCGGGAGATTGCCCACCAACACCACCGGAGCAGCAGTTAATATATCCTAACAATAATGTTTATATTTATATGTATGTTAGTTTATAAGGTATATATCTACGGGCCTGTTATTTTAACTTTGTAGCCTGAAAATACAATGAATAAATAAATAAAAAATAATTAAACCGGCTTAGCCAACAGACCACATAATATGCGGTTAATGGCGGCATTGGAAACCTATGAGCCGCAACTTAGCTAGCTTCGCTTTGCATCTCTAGTTATAACCAACTCAATGTCCGCGCCCGATGGCCGGCCGGCCGGCGATAAATCTGTAACCTCTGACCCGCGGGTTATAAACCGTCAAAGCGCGACAACCAGCGTTTCACAAGTTGTTTAGGAGCTGCTGGGATGACTAATGTCATCTAGGGTCTGGTGGCCCGCTGGGTACCGGCGCGCGCGCAAGTGCTTTGCACTCGACACGTGATCGTTTATTTGCATTTGTTTTAAATTAGCTGGCCTAATAGACGTTGTGCTGTCCAAATATTAGAAAGAAAATTTTACAAAGTCCTTATCGTTGAAATGATCAACAGGCACAATAGAAGGTTAAAATAGAAAGTAAAGTTTTTTTTGTATTATTATAAACACATTTCCAAAAATTAAACACTTTTACGGATGAATTCGCCTTTATTAATTAAATTTAATTTCATCCGTAGAAAATGTTTCATTTCATTAAAATCATTAAACTTACACACATAATAAAAATAGTACTACGTACTTAGATCTGTGTCGTAAATAGTCTAACTGTTGCATTCGTACTTAGATCTGTGTAGTAAATAGTCTAACTGTTGCATTTTTTTAATCATTGAATATATTTGATTTTTGTTGCTTAACAATTTTATTAACATTATAGAAATATTTACATACCATTATATTAATTAAAGACTGTTCCGACGCACTGTACTCAATAGAACGCATAGTGCCACTATTACGAAATGTGAAATATTAAGATTTATTGCATACACTTGTAAATAGTTACCCGCTGTTGAAACGGCGCAAATGACTTATGGCGGCGACTCCTCTTCGTAGTAGTGTTATTAATTAAGTTCGTGAGATAAGAGAATGTTGAATTAGTAAAATGAGCGGCTAATTAACAAAGTTTTTTTCACAACGTCAACTTTGCCGTTCAATTTTTAGCTAATATCACAAACGGAAGCGCAGTCCTTAACCTCTAACGCCCGAAGATAATAACCTAATATAGATTGTTTGGCCTACTAAATTGAGAAATTTGACATAAGTTTTGTATGAAGCTTACATACATACATAATACATAATAATCACGACTATTATCCCCGAAGGGTTAGTCAGACGGCAATGAGGACAACAAAAGCAGTGCTCTACCATAGTCCACCTTTCACCAAATAGCGGCAGCACATGTGCTCAGCGTGACACGTGGTGAGCCCATCGCCGCTCTATGCTGTTGGAAGTATGTGCAGTCTTTAGTCCGTTAGTCACCTTTTACGACTTCCAAGGGAAGAGAGGGGGTGGTAGTATTCTTTCACCGCTGTGCGACACAGCTAGCACCCCGCAACAAATTACAATTAACAATAGAGCAGTTCCAGAAGTTCTTTCATCAGATCAAAGATTACACACACTTATCGTCATGAACTAATAAATGTACTACGAGAAGGCTATCCCACTGCTTTTAACTTTTAACCTTTAAATTGATGAAACTCACAGATGAGAGCACATTTACCTGAACCTCTTAGAAATTCTCTTCGCGTAGCGAAGAAAGAATACTATCACCCCCTCTCATCCCTTGGGTGTCGTAAAAGGCGACTAACGGACTAAAGACTGCACATACTTCCAACAGCATAGAGCGGCAATGGGCTTACCACCTGTCACGCTGAGCACATGTGCAGTCACTAATTGTTGAAAAGTGGACTACGGTAGAGGACTGCTTTTGCTGTCCTCATTGCCTGGTCTCTGACTAACCTTTCGAGGATAGTAGTCGTGATTATGTGTATGTATGTCTAAGAAATAGCTACTCTGGAACCTGCGTGGTAGGTTATGTATCACTCAATATCCCCATGTGCAGTTTCCATGTGGCGAGGCCTGGGCCCAACAGTGGGACGTCCACGATGATGATGGTGACATCCATGCCGATTTCGACTACGGTGACCATTGAGGTACAATAAACTAGAGAAGACACCGCGAAGCAAGTTTGTGTGTGCGCACTAAAGTGCAGCCCATGGGCTGCAAACGCCTCAGTGATTGCGCGTGATTCAAGCGATTGTGGACCTTGCGGCTGCACCTTAGTTGCGCACAAACTTGCTTCGCGGTGTCTTCTCTAGTTTATTGTACCTCAATGACGGCGACACTATTTCTGCCTACTTTTCTGGTGAGCTCATAAGTGACTAGTGTAACCGATTTTGTCTTTGAAAGTCCTCGCACATTATAGTGCACGTAAAAGTACCGTTGATATAATTGTACTGTAGATTTGCAAGCGGTTTACTTTTTAGCTTGTCACGTTTTTTATCTATAGGCTTATGATGATATATTTTTTTTACAAAGTTCAACTCGGTTTATCAAATCATGATGTTAAACGACCAACCAAGATGGTTAACATTACTCATAATACGTCCTTCTACATTATTTGTGACAAAACTGCGAAACTACGAGTATATTTTCAGTTCACTGCCGCGATAAAAACTAAATAGGTAGTTATGGTTCAAGCTGTTAAATATATTGGTGGTTGATGCAATGATATTATAAACTGATTGATGTCATTTTTATTGAACCTATTCAAAACTGTCACTGTCACTGTCATTCACGACAAAGTTTTATATAGATTGCAGAAATTAGACATTTTGTGTTTAGTGCTAGCGTCTGTACATATCGTCGACGTCAATGCAGGATCTTGTAACTACAACTTTTGGTTAAACATTATTTTGATTAAAATTAGTAGAAAAGTAGTCTACCATCTAGTGATTAAACAATGAACTAGCTGCTCGGCTATAAAATTGTAACGGTCAACCCCAAAACGTAAAGAAAGTAGGTATTGTTTTAATGTTTGCATTGCTAGTAAGAAAGTTTAAAATGTCTCCTGTAAAAAAAACGTATTTGCATTTACAAGGTCTTGCATTGACTTCGACGATATATTTTTGTGTCCTTAAATCCTTAATAGTTTGAACAATGTTTTAATGCTTGATGAATGCCTTGATATAGTTGTTATCTGTTATTATTAGGTTTGTAACTGAAAATCTATATACTTAACATAAATTAGGTTTTAATAATTATTTATTAAAACCTAATTTATGTTAAGTATATCTACTTGTTAAGTATACTATCATACACTAGCGGCCTGCCCGCATTTAATTTTTTTTAACATACAAACCTTATCCTGACAAATACAAAGACAATCAAAACAGAATGAGCCATAAAGTTGAAGCCGTTCCGAAGTGAAGAGCGAACATACATTTGTGGCAACTTATTTTTATGTACATAGAACTAACTATTTATTATTAAATCACCGAAGAGACTATCTATTTCATTTGTTAAATAAACAAAACCAATAAAATTAAAGACTGTGAAAGCTTGTAAAACCTGATGCTGTGACGAAGAGGTCACACTGCCGCCTGTATACGAAAGGATTCGATTCCCAACTGATGTTGTCCTTTTTTCTACATTTCACTTTTTTTAGTATATTCAAACGATACGCAAACAAACACATCAAAAATTAGCTAAAAAAAATATTTAACTAAGTACAAAAATAAACAATTTCACAAACACCCCATATGGATTAAAATAGAAGTATATTTACTGTCTTTCTACAAAGATAAGAACAATCAACAATACAAATAGTGCAATTAATACTTTTAAAAAACCTATAAATATAAAAATAATATAATAATAAAGAAAAAAAAGACAAAAGGAAATAGCTCAGCCTAAGTTAGTAGAGGTTTGTAGCCTAATTCACGTAACAAAACTTCAACGACATGCAAGCGATTTGATCGCTGAAGTCACTTTTCGTATTCACGTATCAATCGCACGATTTTGTTGAAGTCGGTTTTGTGTAAGCGTATTCACGTGCATTAATCGAAGTTCGATCGTTGCCTCCGCCGTATTCACCTATTATTTTGACGTTTAGTTTTATCGGATTTCAGCGATTACACGTCAAATTAGACAATTTCCAAGTCGTTGGAAAAAAATAATAAACATTTCTGCATGTTTTGTTAACAAAAAGTATTTGAATTTATTTGGTAGAACTGTAATGGCAACATTAAGTTTAAATAGTTGACAAATCGCTAAGTTGCGTTCCTATCGAGTAATCGTTCTAGCGAAATGACAGGTGAATACGGATTTGTGACTGTTTTTCAATAGGACGACTTCTAAACGTAAACGACATTTCGACTATTACGAATTACGTGAATCAGGCCACTGGACCTTAACCAACGCTGTTTTTTAGCCACTCTCTGTACTCTGAGATGTCAGTAGAGCTGTTTATAAGTAGCAAATGAGTAGTACGGTAACATTTACGGTATTCGCTTCAAAAAGTCCCCGCTTTCTGTATTAAGCGGTGCCGGCTGGTGGTATATACCGGCTTTTTGCTCAGCATCACACGAAACGCGCGACATTTTTTTTAAACACACTCATTACAAACCAGTCCACAAGTCAGGCACTTTTCACACAACTGGGCAATTACGTGTCATCGTTTCCAATAGCTACAACGTTTACCAATCACCCCGTTGTGCTGTAAATGTTTGCAGTGCGATACCGGTCTCAGTATTCCTGTCACAGCGGGGGAATTAAGTGTCGGCTTTTATAATAGTTAAAGAGTTTACAAATATCCCGGTTATTTTCAGAAGGTGCAATACCGGTGCCGGTTCGGTGTGGCCATATAAAGAGTTACCACTTTTTGTTGGAAATCACCAATTATGAGTACACACGAAATTCATTGAATGATTTTGAAGTCGGCACTTGAATGATGGGCTAGCTAGCGTAGTGAATAGCGGGCTTTCATTAAAACACACTTACATATCTCGACTATTATTCCCGAAGGGTTAGTCAGAGACTAGGCAATTAGGACCGCAAAAATAGTCCTCTGCCATAGTCCACTTTTCATCAAATAGCGACTGCACAAGTGCTCAGCGTGACAGTGGTGAGCCCATCGCCGCTCTATGTTGTTAGATGTATGTGCTTTAGTCCGTTAGTCGCCTTTTACGATACCCAAGTGGAGAGAGAGACTGGTAGTATTATTTCACCGCTACGTGTTTGTAGCAGCTCACTAAGAATACTACCAACCCACTTATTTTCCTTTAGGTGTCGTAAAAGGCGACTATCGGACTAAAGACTGCATGTAAATCAATCAGTATAGAGCAGTTATGGGTGGGGACACCCATCACACTGAGCACATGTGCAGTTGCTATTCTGGTGAAACGTGGACTATGGAAGGGGACTGCTTTTGCGGTCCTCAGCCTATGCTTTGACTAACCGTTTGAGGATAAAACATAGTCTTGAGTAAGTAAGTATGTGTGTATGTTTTGCCTACTAGACTGAGAAATTTTATCGTAATTTATATGGAGTTTATGTAAAAATGTGACTATAGTTGGCAGAACCCAAATACTAAAAAAAAAACTTTCCTACAATCACACCAATTATCTAGCCCAAGAGAAGCTCGAAGAAACTTGTTAAATGGTTACTAGACAACGGACAAACATACTTAAAATACTTAAATACATACTTATTATAAATAGAAAACACCCAGGCTCGAGACAATTTAAAAAAACAATAATTTCTAAATTGACCCGACCGAGGATCGAACCCGGGACCTCAGAGATGGCGACACCATGAAAACCGGTGTACAAACCACTCGACCAAGGAGGTCGTCGTCGAGGTATCATTGGCAGAACCACAGAAAAAAAACAGGTTATTAATTTCGGGCGTTGCTTAATAGGCACGAAACTAAAAAAAAAGAAGATTAGCCATTCCACCAATGCGTTCCAGTATCGTATCGCAAACACACGTGGCGGTGGCGCCAGTTTAAAAAAAAACGGGTCAACAGCCAGCATTGCGTCACGCCGGCCGGTTGCTAGGCGACTCCTTCGGCCAACCTTGGAATCAACGCATGTTCTATATTTGACCACATTTTGTACACCAGCCAGTTCTGCCTTTAAAAAAACTGTCAAAATCCTCAAATACATTTTTTTACATAACTGTTGGAGTTTGAGCTCAAAATCAATTTGCAGATTTTTGACGTTTTGGGGTACTTAAGTACTTAGTATGACGTCCCGTACCGTGCGCTGGGTTTTAAATAATTTGTTGCTTTTTTTTCATGTAGCACCTATCTAGGTATCTAAATTTTATTGTGCGTACTTTTAACCACGTACCTACTTAAGTGTTTTTAACACTTGTGTTTGAGCTACTTAGTTCAACACTTTAGCACAGAATAAATAATAGTAAAAAGACTTTAGTGTGATGTGATGTCACATTAACAACGGCTCGAAATGATATTTGTATTGTTATCTTTATTTGAGAAAGAATAAAATCTTATTAGAATATGCCTAATAAGATTTTGTTGTTTTATTTTAACGAATAGACCACTACTCAGCCTCTAATCCAACCACATCATCATCAGGGCAGTGAAATACTTGTATATTATTTGGATTATAATTATCTATGGTAGCAAGAAATTATACTTTTTTATTAAGAATTGTTATCGAAGGTCTACGATAGTGTAATTTATGGGCCTGAGACAATTGACGACACTTTATTTTTTGTCGGCTGGCTAATCAGTATAATTCACATACTCTTAAGTAAGTATATAAACAAAATCCAGCAAAACTTAAAGCCACATCAGTATTTTATTAGCACACCGACTGTGTCTCGAACGCAGTTATATCTAACACATTCCACGCCTTCCCTTGGATACACCTACGGCAGAATTAACATAACAATCTGAGAACAGGCTGTTAATGATGATTTAAGTTGTAGATCCCGAGAATAAACCGAAACGAGAAATCTCTGGTAGTTTCGTAACCGGCGCGCTCGCGTCGTCTGCAATAAATCCGAGCTGACTGCTAGGCACCGTTCAATTTTATTGGTTTTAAAAACGTCATTCACTTGTTTATTGGTCCATTCGAAAGCTATAGATTAAACCTTTTTTTTGTGTATTGCCAACCTCTCCTAGACTGCCAACTGGATTCGCGTTCGAAATATAAAGTTGAATACAGAACGAAAGAAGAGTCATACTGTTTCTTCTATGACTCTCCTTTTTTCTATATTCATCTTTATATTTCGAACGCGAATCCCGTTGGCAGTCTAGGAGAGGTAGACAATAAACAAAAAAAAGGTTACCACAGGGTAACTGACATAGTCTGAAAAATTGCTGAGCTGAAGAGGCAGTGGACAGGACACATTGCTCGTAGAAATAACGGCCATTGGGGCAGAACGGTTCTTGATTGTCGACCACGCACTAGAAGACCCATTTTACGCAGGCCTCCAACAAGGGGGTCCAACGATCTGGTGAAGGTCGCGGGTAGCCGCTGGATGCGAGCAGCACAGGACCGATCATGGTGGACATCCTTGGGATCTTTGTCTTTGATAATGATGATAAATATATAAATAATAAATAAACAAATAAAATATACTTTAATTGCACACAAGAACATTCACAGAAAAGAACATTTTTACAGAGACAAAGTACAAAACAGGCGGCCTTATTGCTAACAAGCAATCTCTTCCAGGCAACCTTGGATGATAAAAATATAAAAAGAGAGATTAATAAAATGGGTGCAAGAATAAGGAAATAAGAAAATAGGAATATAAGATGTGTTGTTTAAAAACTAGATAATTTGTAAAAAAGAAAAGAAATAATTGTTACCAATTGATTGACGAAGTCGTCGCTATCTTTTTCATCACAGCTGGACGTAGTCTGCTCCTAATGCATGGTAATGAGCGCGATCCTTTAAACTTGAACTATGTGTCGGGTAGTCGATGTGAACAGCACAGTACTGATAGTGGTGGAGATCTTTGAAGGAAGCCTTTGTCCAACAGTGGACATCTTACGGCTGATGATATGACTTGAAAAAAGAAACGAGACAGTCACCTATTAATAAAAATAAAAAGAAACGCCATCTTTGTCATCGCTAGACGAGTCTTCTCCTTATGCATGATACAGAGCCCGATCTTCGGCTCTTCGTATATCTTCGCTTTACCTCCCATCCTACATTATGTTTCCTGAGTCGCGGAATCTACGCCAGAACATAGTTCCATAAGCGGTTAACGGTCTTACGACTAAACTGACCAGCCCTCTGCCACTTCAGAGTCAAGAGAATAACAGCAGCTCGTGAGCATAGTAGAACGAATTACGTGCTGACAAAGTTTCGGTTTACTCTTCAGAGTGAGTCCCAGGCGCTGCTTCACCGATATCCCCGTCTCCTCACTTTCACTCTTTATCACGAAGACTCCTAGAGGTTGCTAAAACTGAATTACTATTGTTTCTGGCATTACGATAGCTGAGCTCATTGATTAAAACAATTTCTTCGTGTGAAACGTGATCGAATATAAAGTGAATAACACTCATACTGTGCACCCTGTTTCCAAATTATTTGAGCTATATCAATTAATTTTAGTGCTCCACCAAATTCTCAAGCGTGACTGCCATTACTGTTAACATTTTCAAAAACTGGCTTTTTAATTAAGCGTCGACTAATCGCGAGATCTTTGTTTTTAATTAAAATCGATGCTTGTTTATTTTATTATACAAAAGATTCTTAGAACAAAACGAGTGGATTCCTATAGAAATACCGGGTTGTTGCCAATGAAAACCATAAATCGGTCGTCAGTTGTAACGGGCTGAGATAATACGATGTTATCTGGTCGGTAAAAAAGACGGATTCGCCCGAGGCAGGGGCGCCTAACATTTTTTTAGTTGTTAAAAAAATTTTACATAAACATTATAACAGGTAGCGGTTGTTGATTTCGAACGTTTACAAGAGTAACAAAACTGGGCCCACGTCAGCGAAGTAATTCAATTAAAACTGATTGATTGGAGTTCGATGTCGAGAGCGCTCGTTATAATTAGCTAATTTAGGTTGTAACAGTTACTTTCGTAAAACTAGTTTGCAATCACACGCTCTGTTATTCGAAATGTTTCCGATTCAAGCTTTTCCTCAACTAAAGGATAAATTATATATTCGTTAATCAAATTGAGATTTTACGATTTACACTGTTAGCGTTACGAGAATCTAATTAATTGAATTTAATGAAATACCATTTATTAAATGAGCTAACTAACAAGTCTTACAAACATAAAAAAAAGAAAAAAATGTAAGAGTTGAAAATAACTTTACCGGTCTAATTTATAATAACCGGAAAAGTTTGAAGTGAAAATCTAATAACGCTGCTTATTTGAGATTAAAATGGAAGTCTTATATGTGACTACACATACAATTTTCTATTACGACATTTTTATGTACTTATTTAATAAAAAAACGTTTTTAAGTAGTTAATATTAAAGGACATTTAGTTTTAGATTATACACGAGAAGTATACGAGTACCTATAGCTTGTCATTCCAGCTTATTTATTTTATAAAATTTCTAAGAAGCGCAATAAGCCGTCACTCACAGATAGAGGGCATCAGTTCCCCCTACCTGTGTTGAAACTCGCCAGTACCACAGGTTGCTTCAAGCACGCTTCCGCTAAGATCTGGGACGATTTACCTCCCCCTGTCCGGCAGGTCTTGATTTGTCACTATCAACTTTGTTTTTTACTTGTCGCAAATGGCTGCTTCATCACCAATCCCTGACTCTCTCTCCTGACTACCTTGAATTTTATAAAGGGTATTTGTTTCTGTTTGGTTTTTGCTCATGATAAGCGTAGTATAGTAATATTGTTCACGTCATTTAATGTTTTTGTTTAAGTAAATTGGCACATATTATAAAACTTAAATTTTATTCTAAATTTACTATTGTAACTCTCCCACTTCGTTGTTTTGTTTATATAATGTGGAAAAAGGCTACGTCAGAATAGCAGAGGCTGTAGATTGTTCTGTAGACACTGAGATATAGGTAGTCCTTTTTGTCTCTATGTTTTATGTCGGTTATTTACTGCATAACCTTAAATGGAACTGTGTTTAGAGGCAAATAAACGATATTTATTATTATTATTATATTTCTGTGATCTAATCGTTAGACTGAGTCTAAGAGTCAGAGTTCCCGAGTTCGATTTGCAGCTGGTATTCTACTCGGTTTGGTTATCGGGAGGGTTTCTTATACCACTTGGCTAGCCACCATCATTTTACCACCTTATCTAATTATATCATAACAAGAATATTCTTTACATTTTTAGATGTTAGAGATAAAAAAAAAACTACAATAAGAGGAACTCCTCACGTAAAGTGAGAGCTTCAGTCTTATTGTTAATTTACCATCAAATGTTATGAAGACCAAACCTTTCCCCATTTTGTGTAAGAAAAAACAGTTTGTTAAAAATGTTTTCGAGCCCTGGCATTACGTTAGAAGGGGTTGGTATTTCTACCTGTGCCGCGCTCGACCCCTGCACTCTTCTCAGCGTTCTTGACTACAAACATTATGTCATCAAGTTTATTCATAATTCTAAATAGTTTCTCAGAGTTCAGTACGATAAGAATATATTATAAATGTATAATTTTAATAGGACACGCAACATTCAGGACACGTTGCAATGAGCAACGGCGGGATATTGTGAATATGAAATAATTTTGCGTTTAGACAATGGCAATGTTTATGTTAACCTCCAGTTTGTATGGAATGAGTGATTCATAATCGTTTAATCATAATACGCCGGTCCTAACTTTGATTTCATATTACACACTTACATAATCACGACTATTGTCTTAGGGTTAGTCAGAGACTAGGCAATGAAGACAGCAAAAGCAGTCCCCTACAATAGTCCACTTTTCACCAAATAGCGACTGTACATGTGCTCAGCGTAAAAGGTTGTGAGCCCATCGCCGCTCTATTCTGTTGGATGGACGTGCAGTCTTTAGTCGGTTAGTCGCCTTTTACGATACCCAAAGGAAGACAGGGGGTGGTAGACTTTCACCGTTACGTGACACGGTGGTTATTATTACGGAATAGGAGACAAATTCAGTATAACCAGAAAATTTATAATCCTGGGTTTCAACAATGAAGGGATGGTTGAGAAAAATGACAGAAAGAAAGATGGAATAGTCTGCCAGCACATATATTCCCTCCTTCCTATATCATTATCAACAAGACCTGGGGCCCAAGTCTGCTAATTTACGAATGGCATCATTGAATCGCAATTGGATCGTATTGTAATTGTTTGACACATTTGGTATTCTCTTACTCATTTAAGAATACCAAATGTGTCAAACAATTACAATGCAATCCAATTGCGATTCAATTATGCCATTCGTAAATTAGCAGACTTGGGCCCCTGAATAGGCACTTTGTGGGCCGGCAGAGTGAGGGTGACTGATGCTACGTCTCTTACGCTGCACCAGTTGTCCTCGCGCCTGGACTCCACTTTCAATGAACATCTGGTGGAGTGGAGACTCATTTCGGTTTCCCACACAAACAACTTCCAAGTCGAAATTTTTAAAAACCAACAAGTCAATTTTGATGAAACTTTGCATGCTAACGTAAAATATAGGGATCTAAATAGTTTGTTGATAACATTTTTTTAAAACGTTTATTTAGCTAAGTTATTGCGATTTAAAGTTCACTATAGAAAGTTTAAAATCACAATAACTCAGATACATAAACGTTTTTTAAAAATGTTTTCAACAAACTATTTAGTACTGTATTTTGCTTTAGCGTGCAAAGTTTCATTAAAATTGGCTCTCATTGGTTTTGGAAAATTTCGACTTGGAAGTTTGTATGGGAAACCGAAATGCGTAAACCGTAAACGTATTAAGAGTAATATAAAAAAAACAGGGGATAGTTAAGAAAAGTGACAGAGAGAAATTTATAAAATCTATACTAGTATTATAAAGAGGAAAGATTTGTTTGTCTGTTTGAATTGAATAAGCTCCGAAACTACTAAACCGATTTAGAAAATTTTTAGATCATTAGAAAGCTACATTCTTCCCAAGTGACATAGGCTATATTTTATCCCGATATTCCCACGAAAACGGGTACCACGCGGGTAAAAGCGCGAGGATCCGCTAGTTATTAATGTTATTTTATATCCGTGTCGCGTAGCGGTGAAAGAATACTACCACCCCCTCTCATCTCTTGGGTGTCGTAAAAGGCGACTAACGGACTAAAGACTGCATATACATCCAACAGTTTAGAAAGGCGATGGGCTCCTCACCTTCACGCTGAGCACATGTCCAATCGCTATTTGGTGACAAGTGGACTATGGTAGATAACTGCTTTTGCGGTCCTCATTGCCTAGTCTCTGACTAACCCTTCGGGGATAATAGTCGTGATTATGTGTGTATGTATTAAGTAGGTATGAAACGAAAAAAAAATCAATATATCCATCATTGTCTGGAGCTGTTAAAATAATAAGAAACGACCTCTTCACCGAATTAAGCATGCTCCAATTGATTTATCATACGGATGGCACAGTGTACATTTTAGCAGTAAGTTCGATTCGAATCCGACACTTTTGAAATTCATTTTATTAAATGACAATAATAACTACTTAATTGTTTCTGAGGTTTAAGCGAGCACTACACATTGAAATGGAACACTTTTTTACGGATTAATTCGCGTTTAATTTTGGAAACGTCAGGATAATATAAAAACTATGTAAATAGCAAATTAAACGCGAGTTAATCCGTAATGTAAATGAGGAGCTCGATGGCGCAGCGGCTAGCGCGTTCGGCTTGCGATCTTGCTCGCTAAGCAACTTTCGCAATGCCGGGTCGCTGGATGGGTGACCAAATTTAAAAACATCTTGAGCTCCTCCGTGCTTCGGAAGGCACGTTAAGCCGTTGGTCCTCCCGGTTGTTGTCGTAAGATGGCAGTCGTTAAAACCCACCAACCCGCATTGGGCCAGCGTGGTGGGTTATGGCCCAATATCCCCACGTGCTATTGTCCACGTGAGAGGCCTGTGCCCAGCAGTGGGACGTTAATAGGCTGATGATGATGATGATAATCCGTAAAAAAGTGTTTCATTTCAACTACTTAATTATTAAATGACAATAATTACATCTGAAATGATACTGTATTAGAGCTCAGTCGCTGCAAAACCAGACACAATTTTAATTTTTAGTAAAGTCTAGGAGTGTTTGTGACAGACAATGGGATAATAAAGGCTTACTTTGTTTTACGTTGCGACAGCCTACGTTCAAATCTTTTTTATTAACATACAAACATACATATAATCACAACTATTATCCCTGAAGGGTTAGTCAGAGACTAGGCAACGAGGACCGCAAAAGTAGTCCTCTGTCATAGTCCACTTTCCACCAAATAGCGACTGCACATGTGCTCAGCGTGACAGGTGGTGATGTATGTGCAGTCTTTAGTCCGTTAGTCGCCTTTTACGACACCCAAGGGAAGAGACCACACGACACGGTAGTATTTTAATAATGCTTAAAAGCCATTGCCTAATCTAGAAACTTACTATTTATTAATCGCATAACTGCTTCGACGACTACGACTGCAATGACTTTTTTTATTGAAGTAATTCTTTTAAAGCTGTTTGGTATAGCGGGTCACTAAAATAAATACTACCACCCCCTTTCTTCCCTTGGCGGTCGTAAAAGGCGACTAACGGACTAATGACTGCACATACATCCAAAAGCATAGGTGCACACACCACCTACCTTATTGCAGTTGTAATTTGGTAAAACGTGGACTATGGCAGGGGACTATCTTCTGCGGTCCTCATTGCCTAGTCTCTGACTAACCCTTTGGGGATAATAGTCTAAATCTCATGTATGTATTTATGTGTGAACTTATCTTATTGCTTTTAAACGCACTGTGGTACGATATCCAATAAATTATCAATTATATTTTACTAAATAAATTCGTCTGCGGCCGAAGTACGACGATCAATCAAACTTACGTAATATGAAGATCGTACGATTAGTTTTGAAATGTAACTTGCCAAGTGACAAGTGCAGAGTCTATCTGAAATTGACCATGACGACCATAGAATAATAACTAATTATTATTCTGAGATGACGACGAATAGACCGTGGAGTTGAACGGAGTTGATACAATTAAGAACCAATCTATCAAAGTTATTCATTAAAAACTTTTTACTTTATACCTTTTTGCTGTATAGACTTTATTAAAAAAAATTATTAAATCAAAGTAGATACTTATTTTAAAATTTAGACATTTTGCGACTGTGGGATTCGACCAAACTGGAGTAAGACTTACTCCGAGATTAGTCTATACAAATTTGGCGTTTAATCTAGGTATAAGACCTTATTCCAGTTTGGTTGAATCCACCCGACGATTTGCGAAGTGTACGAAGTGAGAAACTGGCAATTTAGATAATCAGACGAATAGCGATGTAGGGAATCCGCGCCCGATCCAGTTCAGCAGTTAGTTGATAAGATTTAACTACTGTTAGTTAACTTTTTTATATTTTATTTTTGACGTCATATACCAGTAAAGGTTTATATTGATTTAGGGTGAATTTCACTAAAGTAGCATAAGTCTTATTCGAAGAATAAATCCTTATTTACTCACGTGTAAATGAACTTTACGTTTCACCAACGCTTAACCTAATGATAAAGTCACTACACTAGAGTAATTTCGTGTGTTAGCCCCACAGAATTAGCCCCTATTCTTAGAATATCTCAATTTCAATTTAAACGTTTATTGCAAGTCACAGGTTTACAGAGATGTTACAAAATAAAGTACAAGTAACGCCCTGCAAGGGCACAGCAACCATGAGGGGCAACTATTGCCATTTTACTTATGAAATAATTACAAACATAGTAATCAAATAGCATTCAAACTTACAAGTTTAATTACTAAATTATTACATAATGTTATTGCACTATATTTTACTATTTTATTATATTCAAAGTCAAAGTCAAAGTCAAAGTCAAAATATATTTATTCAATAAACTCAATTAATAAGTACTTTGAATCGTCCAAATCTTTTTTAACCTACCACCCATTCAGGACATAATTTTTTAACTGTGGCAAAGAATGGGCGCAAGAAACCACAGCGCACAAAAGCAACGACATTTACAAACAAAAAAAAGAGTATGTCGTTACCAGGTCAATACAAAATATGGATTTAAAAAAAAAAAATGATGAAATACAAAATTACAATACATACAATGTAGTATCAATTAAATAAAGACAATTAGAAATAGCTGTTGGAGTACTTGGAGCATTTCAGATCCAAGCTGTTTTGTCTTCTGTGTAATCTGACACTTTATAATAAGCTTTTTTATAAAGCTTTTCTTTGATTTTGATTTTAAATTTATTAAGATCTAATTTCTGAATATCATTTGGTACTTTGTTGTAAAATCTTACACACAGACCCCTAAAAGAATTATTTATTTTATGGAGCCTAGTATAAGGTACTGCTAATTTGTTCTCACTTCTAGTGTTTACATTGTGAATATCACTGTTTTTTGAAAACATTCCAGTATTTTTATGAACATAAATCAAATTTTCATAAATATATTGTGATGCAACTGTCATTATATTTATATTCTTAAATCTCTCTCTGAGAGAGTCGCCAGCCTTTAGGTTATATATTGCTCGAATAGCCCTCTTCTGAAGCACAAAGATAGTTTGAATGTCGGCAGCATTTCCCCACAGTAAAATGCCGTACGACATTACACTATGAAAGTAACTGAAATAAACTAATCTGGATGTATCAACGTCAGTTAACTGACGGATCTTCATTACTGCATAAGCCGCAGAGCTAAGTCTATTCGACAATTTAGCTATATGTGGGCCCCACTGAAGCTTGGCATCTAACGTGATGCCTAGAAACACAGTGGTGTCCACAGGATTCACATTCTTATCTTTAATTTGTGCACTAGTTGTTACTTGCTTAACATTAGGCAATACAAATCTTACACATTTGGTTTTTCCCTCGTTTAATAGCAAGTTATTTACACTAAACCAGTGAACAATCTTTGAGATCGCATTATTCACATCGTCATAATTTGGGTGTCGTCGTTTCACTTTGAATAAAAGTGAAGTATCATCAGCAAACAATACTATCTCATGACTGTCTTTTACAAAATAAGGTAAGTCATTAATATAAACCAAAAACAAGAATGGACCTAGTATTGAACCCTGCGGAACTCCCATTGTAACCACTGATCCCGGAGATCTTTTACCGTTAATGTCGACCTTCTGAATCCTGTTACTCAAGTATGAGATTAGAAGGCTCAAAGAAGCATCCCTAATTCCATAGTGGTTAAGCTTCCTGACCAAAGTTTCATGTAAAACACAATCGAAAGCCTTGGATAAATCACAAAATACCCCTAGGGCATCCTGTGATTCCTCCCAGGTATCAAATATTTG
This sequence comes from Scoparia ambigualis, assembly GCA_963921215.1. Classification (NCBI taxonomy): domain Eukaryota; kingdom Metazoa; phylum Arthropoda; class Insecta; order Lepidoptera; family Crambidae; genus Scoparia; species Scoparia ambigualis. The sequence continues at coordinate 6,977,468 of OY992517.1, forward strand.
GATTAAAAGCTCAACACCGGCGTCAGTTGTTGAGCGACCCCTAGTAAAACCATACTGTTTACAATGTAAAAGTTTATTTCTATGAAAATGAATTTGAATTTGGTCTAGCATCAACTTTTCAAAAATTTTACTAAATGTGGGTAGCACAGAAATAGGTCTAAAATTAGAGGGGTCAGAAGTGCTACCTGATTTAAACAATGGAATTAATTTGCTATGTTTCATTAGGTCAGGAAAAACACCACAGTCAATGCATTCGTTAAATATGCAAGCTAAAACTGGAGCTATTGTCATAATTACTGATTTAGCGACATCCACGGAATTACCCCACAGATCAGCAGTTTTCTTTTTATTGAGAGTGTTAAATGTTTTTAATATATCTATAACACAAATTTTTTGAAAACTGAAATTACTTTCACAATCTTTAACATTCTCCTTCAAAACAAATTCAGCTACAGTGGGGGAGGAAATCAAGGCTTTTGTAGTTGAAACTGGAATGTCAGTAAAAAACCTCTCAAATGCTGCTGCAACATCAGCATCAGAAGTCAAGGTTTTATTATCACAATTTAAATTGTACTCATTATTACGACTTCTGACCTTTCCTGTTTCACTATTTATAATATTCCATATAATTTTTATTTTGTCATTACTATTCTTAATCTTAGAACTCAGATAGTTTGCCTTGGCTAATCGACATACTCTTTTAAATAACTTTGAATAATTTTTAACATATAATTTGAAGTCGTCGCTGGTGTTATAGTTGCGTTCACCATAAAGTTCATAAAGGCGTTTCCTACTTTTGTGAATACCAATTGTAGCCCATTCATTAAAAGATGCAGTACCACTAACCGAGATCTTTTTTGGAACAAAAGATTTATTAAATTCTGAACAATATATGTTAAAAAAATCATTATAAAAGACATCAGGGTTGTCATTGTATTCTAAATAATTTAATTTTGTATCTAGATTGCTTTTAAAGCGTTCCAACCGACCTGCAGTTTTTGGCACAACAGTGATATTCTTTTTCATCACATGCTTACGCTGGTGTGGAAAGCTGACCATTTGGCCACAATGATCAGAGTCCAGGTTATTAATAATTTGCTTAGCCAGTGGTTTTACATTTGTATATATGTTATCAATACAGGTGGCCGAAGTGGCAGTTATTCTTGTCGGCTCCAAAAATAAATTATTCAAATTGTATGATAGAAATAAGTTTTTAATTTTAGTTGACAATGTGGAGTTTTCTAGCAAATTTATATTAAAATCACCGCAAACAATTATTGTTTTACCTACATTGCGGACCTTACGCAATGTCTCATCCATAACTTTTTCAAAAAGATCATACAATGCTGAAGGAGGTCTGTATACACTTATCACAACAAACTGCTCCAACTCCACACAAGCTATTTATATTGTTCGCTCAACCGAGAGGCTCACTATGTCTTTGCGTTCTTTTAATTTAAACTTTTTACTAACAATAATTAAGGAGCCACCATGTATTGCATTTCCTCGACTGAACGAACTTCCTACCAAATGATTCTTAAAATTGAACATGAACTGATGGTCTCTAAGCCAGTGCTCGGTAATGCAAAGAATATCAATATTATTACAGTTCATGAACAATTCAATCTCTAAATCTTTGCCCATCATTCCTTGGATGTTCTGGTGAACAATGTTCAAAGATTCTACATTTTTTAAATTTAATGATTGACCGGGGCTTTTTATAAAGCTATTTTTACATTGATTTAATTTCATTGTATTTGCAAACATTTTGCAAGAGAGTTCCTCTTTTGTCTTATAATTTAATTCCAATAATTTGCTAGAGGTGTCCTCTATTGTCTTATAATCTAATTTAAATTATTTGGAACATATTCCAAAGTCTGAATTGGCATGTCAGTATGTTGCAGCTCAATAAAAGCCGCTGAGCTAGCCATGTTATTGGCTAAATACTTAAAATAAAATAATAGCGAATTTGCTATCTGTCGCTTAAAATAAGTCTTAAGATAATATTTATCTTTTGTCAATATAAAATTATTATCTAATAATTTATTTATGTCTATTAATTCTACTTTCTTTTCATAGAAAGCCATTGTATTCAATGTCAAATTAAGCTTAAATCTATAATTATTTTCTTCGTGTGGCAAGTTTTTACTGTAAGGAAGTGTGAACATTATAATTTTTGGAATATTTAAAGAAAGTAATTTTTCATAAAAGTTAACTAATACTTTTTTGTTCACATTTCCCCTTTTCCCAATTAAAATAATAACAGTTTCTACATTATTAAGGTCACGTGAAATCAATTTTTTCATTATATCATGGTATGTCAAACCAGGCATACAATAATTTAAGACAGTTTGCCCCTCAGTGTTTAAAAATTGACCCAACCCTCTTCCAATTTCATCACTAAACATTAGAGTGCTACTTTTAGTACATTTATTGTCTTTTTGGTAAGAAATATTGGAATTCAAACTGGACAAACCATGGCATAGCTGCTTAGGAGGTGAGGGATCACACACTGGTATGGACATGGAATGCTCCGAGGCAGCCAGGCCTGCCGCCAGGGATTGCCTAGACTCATTATCAAAGTTCTCGGTCCGAGAACTATCCAAAAGGTTATTTAGGGCCAGTATGTATTCCCCAATCTCCTTCTTTGAGGACTCATACCTAGTAGTCATACTTGTTAATGACTCCTGCAAACTAGTTAACTTATAATTTAATTTTTCAATTTCAATGTCATATTTTAATTTATTGTTTTCTAATAATGATGAACACTCATTTAATTTATTAACTAATTGTAATCTTTCTTTAATTAATGTTACATTTTTCTTCATACAGACTTTTTTTTTCATTAAAAGTTGAGTTTTCTTAATACATTTATTTAATTTAATATATTTTTTTAATTTATTTCTGCTACATTTAACAGGCTGGATAGTGGCACTGGAATAAATACTATCCTCCTTTGTTAAGTCAATTGTTACCAAAGGATTAATATTAAATGAAGCAGAAACTATTTCAGGCGCACAGCTAACTAACTCATCGAACAGACTTTGGTTCTGTATGGCAGTTACTTGTAATTTGCCACATTCTAGAGTACTTATACTACAATTAGCCTCATGTAATTTTAAATTAATTTACTTATTCTATATAAATAATGTTTTTTTATAGCCTTATTTTATTAACCTTTGCATAATCTTATTTTCAGCAGGGATAGTGGTATTAACATTCGTTTTTCATTTAATCTGTCATTAAAAAATTCTGAAATACTATAGTAACTTTTATTTATTAAAAAACTTTTGAGCTGTTTAATAAATAGAGTAAGTTTTTTATATTTTTTAAACTATTTGGAACATGGTTATATATTTTTATTACCATGTGGTGAGGGCTAGATGAGACAAGTTTCATTTTGGTGAATGGTCTGTTTAATTTATTAAGGTTTCTATTATTTCTTTTATTGTTATTATCCGTTGAAGAATACAAGTCTCCATGCTTTCTCACAAATTTGCACGATTCCAGAATATATATAGATGTTAGGGTCAAAATGTGGTGTTCTATAAAAAAGACCTACAGGATGTCATGCGGTCAATGTTTGTTAGTATCCTTACACATTTCTTTTGCAAAACAAATATATCATTAATCTCACTACAGTTTCCCCATGAGATTATACCATATGTCATTCTGGAGTAAGCATAAGCATAGTAGGCTGCTAAAGCAGTTCTGAAGTCTGTTACACGTTTTAGTTGATGCAGAGCATAAACAAAAGAGGATAATTTATTTTTTAGCTTTTCAATATGTGGTTTCCACGTCATATTCGTATCTAGCTCGATTCCTAATAATGTAGCAGTATTGACAATTTCTAATTCTGTGTTTTAATTTATAATAATTAATATTTTTATTTTAATTTATATTTTTAATAATAATGTCACTAATGTCATTTGAAACAGCCTTCAAAATAATATTGTAATTCACCAATATCAATACATATAATATGTATTTCACCACGCTAATGTAAGAATAAGTTACTCTCGCATAGTAACTCTGTGCTATTAAACGAACATAGCGGATCGAACGAATGTGCTTATTTTAACCACCAAAGTATAGTTGCAAAGGCGCTTTACACTTTTTTATTTTCTGGCGTAACATTGTTTGTTTGACGTGACGTTTTTGACGATGACATCAAAAAAAATGTTGTTGTTGGTAATCTTCTAAGTAATTTGTTATTTCCTTAAACCATCTAGGGTGTGGGCCTAAAATAATCTTCATCACTGCTATCAGATTCGTCAATCAACAATCTCAAACGACGCGGCATTTTTAAGTTACAATATTAATTTGAAGGCTGCTTTAAATGACATTAGTGATATTATTATTCTAAGACTAAGGGCTATTCTAAGAACACGGCCAAAATTGGCGGTCTAAGAATTTAATGTGTAGTTTAGTGTAGTGACTTTATCATTAGGTTAAGCGTTGGTGAAACGTAAAGTTCATTTACACGCGAGTAAATAAGGATTTATTCTTAGAATAAGACTTATACTACTTTGGTGAAATCCACCCTAAAGCATTTAACTTTGATTTTATACCTTTCTTGCACTTAGGCTTATAAAAAAGTACATACGTATGTATCTTTTCGTTGTTTCACGACTATCACCCCTGAAGGGTTATTCAGAGACCGCAAAAGCAGTCCACCTCCACAGTCTATATTTCACCAAACAACAACTGCACATGTGCACAGCGTGATAAGTGGTGAGCCCATCGCTGCTCTATACTGTTGGATGTAGTTTTTTTTTAATGTGACAGGTCATAGTGACTACATCATGTTCAGTCTTTGGTCTGTTAGTTGCCTTTTACGACACGCAAGGAAGAGATGCGTTGATTGATTCTATCGATAAGCCGCCTAAACACAATTCGTAATAAGCATAAGAATGCGGAAGGTGCGTAGTTCGATTCCCGCCTGAGGTTGTCGTCTTTTTTTAGTGTTTAAAATTTTACTTAAGTATATTCAAGCGTTTATAAAACGCTAAAATATAAAAATAAAATAATCTATAAACGCAGCTTCATCTTAACCGAATGTTCAAATATTTGTAAAAATATTTCTTTCGGATCTCAGAGGTGAAAACTTCTAAGATTTGATAAAGCGATGTTGACTAAAAACATAAGCATCAAGCACTGACAAATTTCGACGGTTGAAAGCCAGACGTCGGTAGCGAAGTGGTTAAGGCAACCGCCCGGAATGCGGAAGGTGCGTGGTTCGATTCCCACCTGAGGTTGTCGTCTTTTTTCAGTGTTTAAAATTTTACTTAAGTATAAAAGTGTAGAACGGAGCTATTTGGTAAAAAAGTAGAGATAAAATTTGAATATTTATTTTTCCTTTAATTTTTAACAAATAGAGAAGTATGTGTTGCTTAATACAGATATATCTCCATAAAAATACAAAAATATAAACATAGAATGAACAAACAGTAAGGTTTATTTTAAAAAGAAGGTGCTTTTCCAAATAACCCCCAGGGTGGGGTTATTTGGTATAAAAAGTATTGGAATAAAAAGTGACATAGAAAATATCTTTATAAGCTATTTTTATTTCAATATAACAGGGACGGCGATATTTGGTAACATACATTTAAAAATATACAAATAATGCAAAAGTCAACACTAAATAATTAACATCGCTAAATGTAGTTCTTAACATCACACGCGCGGTGTTCTTTTCTCTGATTGGTCGAGATTGAAAGATAACGGAGTTACCAAATGTTAGAGAATAAAAAGGTTGCGTTCACGTTAATTTGTTTGCGTTCGTTCAAAAACATTATTTTTTTCCAAAAAGCCCCACGGTTACCAAATAGCCTTTTTCTACCGGTACCTACTTAGCCTGTATACAGGTTGTTTCTTGTAAGGTGTCAAGCCGATGCGTGGTGATAGGGGAGGGGACCACCATACCTATCTATTGAACCCCTATGTATGTTCAGCGATTTTTGGTAGTTTTCGAGCTACTTATACTTATTATTTATTTTCGAAGTAAATTATTACGACATCAGTTATAATTATTTTTTTGTAACTTGTATTGATTTTAGGAAGATGAATACTTTGTCAAAGATAGAAGTGCACAGAAAATTGTCTACGCAAAAAAGGATACTTAAAAAAAATTAAGTCATTCGTCATAAAATACGTAGAAAAGTAAAAAAAATATAGTTTGAAAACTACCAATAATCGCTGAACATACATGGGAGTTCAATAGATAGGTATGGTAGTTCCCTATCACCAAACATCGGCTTGACACCTTAGAAGAAACACCCTGTACTGTTTCACTGCATGGACAGAGAGAGGCCTTAATCATTGAAATTAAGTCATCGCTACAAATTGATAGGTATCTTGATAACAAACTCGGGCTATGCAAAAAAAAATATCCGAAACACGCTTTCCCTATCTGGAAATTGGCTACTTGACAGTTTCCGAAAAAGTAGAAAAAAATTACAAACGCTTATTTTATACCCCGTACAATATTTACTTCCTCGAAAAAGCCGTATTTAACAGAAAAAAAATTTTTTTTTTTGTTGATTTCAAATTTCGTGCTTTTTCAAATTTAGTTGGTCACGTGACATTTTGCTCTGTGACGTCACATTTCAATAAATATAGAAACTTATCTTGAAACCTGACAGATAGTTTTTGTATATTTTGTGAAATGTGACGTCACATGAAGCTCAATCATGGCCGCCCGTGTTTCGGGTCTTGTAATCCACAGATAAAAAATCGCAAATTTATTTTGTAAAAATAAAATATAGACAAATTATCGTAATAAAAAAAACTATTGGATAATTATCGTTAGGTATATCATAACCTACCATTTCCGACATATTTTATTGTTACAACTGTCAAATAGCCAATTGAACCCTGGACCTCCGGTTATTGGCTCCGCTTTACCGCACGGCCACCGAGGCCGCCAAACATAACGGTACCGATACAAAACGTTATGTAACAAGAAACTTTATATCAACGTAGACATTTACGAACACGCCTTTAAATACAACAAATTGCTACATAACAATAAAAAACGTGCTTTCTCCAAAATTTTACTGATAAATAATACATAAGGGCCGCGCGAGACGCGTAGGCCTCCGACCGTTTAGATAACAATATTATATATGTTATTGCTTGTTAGGCACAGGCGATCACGCTAAGGCTCGCTGGCCACGGAAAATACAAAACTAGTAATGCCACTGTTTAGGTTACAAAAGGATCTCGGCTCTTTCTTGGGGCAAGGTATACACTATTATAATAAAATACCAAGTACTATACTAGATTTACCTTTAGATAAGTTTAAGAATCATGTAAAATCTTGTTTACTTAGGAAAGGTTATTACACAGTCAAGGAATATTTAGAAGACAAAACAGCCGGGTTATAATAATATAATACATATTTTTTTCTTAATCCATTATCTTTATAACTGATTGTATAATTTGGTAACGACATGTTGTTTTGTAAATGTCGTTACTTCTATATTATTTTAAAGCTGTGGAGTTTCTTGCGCCCGTTCTTCTCCACAGCTAAAAGACTTCCTGAAGGGGTGGGGTAAGTGGGTATGGGTGGTAAATGCTTATTTTAAGTTTATTGAATAAAGAAATAAAGAGTTTGAGTTTTGAGTTTACATTATCCACAATGGGTTACACCGTCAGAGGACGAGGCAATGTGGACCGCAGAAGCAGTCCGGCGTTTCACCAAATTACAACTGCATAATATACACACATGTGCTCAGCGTGACAGGTGGTGAGCCCATCGCCGCTCTATGCTGTTGGACGTATGTGCAGTTTTAGTCCATTAGCCGCTTTTTACGACACCCAAGGGAAGATGTGTTGGTAGTATTCTTTTTGTTAGCCGCTATGCTACTCAGCTCATTTATACACACGTAAACTTTTTATCAGTGATCAGGATCACAACAAAGAGAAATAAGCAAAAAATTTAAAATAAAAACAACAAAAAAAATAATTTAAAAAAATACATTTAAAAATAAACAAAGAATCAAAATCAAAACTTAAATTAACTTAAAATAACGATACTTTATCTAGCATACGATGCTGCATGCACAGTGTCGCCAAATAGGGCCTGCACTCAGCATGTGCTAAGGGATCAGGACACGTAGCGCTGATTGAATTAGAATGTATGGTCTTCCTAAATTTTTATGAAGTGAAGGTTTGTTATCATCGCTGTACCTGTACTTATGATGAGGTTTTATTTGTAACCAGGAGATGTGATGATTTTAGTATTTATAGTTATTAACTTTATTTCCCAGACAAAAAAATAAAAAATGTAACGCTGACATGTAATCAGTAGGTCCTGATCACCGATAAAAAGTCTTCGTGTATATAAGGTGACTGCTAGAAACGGCAAGAAACTTCAAGGGCTATGGCCAGGTCAAGTGTTTTAAACATGACAAAAATGACAAAAATGAAATTGTGCTTTTTTCATTTTTAATTAAATAATTCATTATAAGATTTTTATTTGAATAGTCTTTGAGTATCTAATTTATTTTAAAGCAATACCATAAGAGTTAGAAATTAGAAAAAGAATAAAAAAACAACGCGCCGGCAACGGCCGGCCAGCTGGGCGATAAGTAGGTACCTACCTACGTTAGTCTGCGATGAGACCCCATTTATTTTCCTTTTACAACTAAATTGAAATGTGCGTTTTTAAGGTGTAGTTAAGAAATGAATTATTAATTTTAAAATGAAAAAATCACGAATTCCTTTTTTGTCATTTTTGTCATGTTTAAAACACTTGACCTTTCCAGCCCTTGAAGTTTCTTGCAGTTTCTAGCAGTCATCTTATATAATTATACATGACGTGGGAAGTCTAAATTAATTTGTTAGTTTGCAGTCATCCTAACACTGCAGTGACATTACGCCTACATACAATTTAGATAGTTCTGTCAGTTTGTGGAAACACGCCTCGCTCTGTTATTAGCGGGCCGTGTCGTAACGAAACCATGAACTGAGCGTACAGTCATAGACAAATAATATCGTCCTTGGTACAGTTGGCGTCATATAGTAATGATCACACTTTTTCTGCTATCCGTTTTTGATTTTTTTTTATTGGCACCATGATCGTCAGCAGCCTACTACCGCCTCACTAGTAGGCACAGGAATTACCAAAAGGAAATTGTGTCATAACCCACTAAATTGGCCTAATGCGGGTTGGTACCAGCTTTCATTATGTTAGTATTAACTAATAGCACAGCTAATAGTTGAGAAGCCGAGGATTGAATAGTCCATTTTTTTACATGAGGTAATAAAGTTAAAAGTAGGTACCTACAAGCTGTCCTTCTGAATCCTCGCGGGTCATATACAACACTTCCAATAAAAATAATCTAAAACGGTGTAATACCAAAATATTAAGATTATTTTTGATTAAACGGAAGTTCTACATCCGGCATTTTAAAAAGATATGTTTAAGTTGTGGTTTGACGTCTGTCATGTCTGTCAAAGGGACGAAAGATCAAGAAATTCAATACATTAGTTGATTAATAAAAAAACTAAGGTCACCATGTCACGTACTCAGGAGGCTATATGTAACACAGCGTAACCCTTTAACGGGCACAGCATGTTCCAATTTTTCATTGGTTTTCGACCTTATCACTATAGTATAAAGTTCAAAATATGGTGGGAATATATATCCCACACTGAAAGAACAACAAGGTTGATTTTGCACGGGTTGGCGACACATTAGTTGAATTAGCAAAGTAATGGGTTAAAGCAACATGAACAAATTGTTGTTTTCACAGAAAAGTTTTTGTTGATATGAAAACAGTTGTTTTTACCTATTTGTACATGTTGGCGTAACAATTCATGCATAATTCAATAGGTAATTGTTGATTTTACTGTTCAAGTTGTTGAAATAATCATTTTTAAAGTTAAATTTACAAAATAAATACGTTAAAACAACAAAAGATATATGTAATAACTTCAAATTACCGTAACTGATCAACAATACAGTTTTTGTTCATTCAACAAAACTCAAGAGTAGGTGCTATTTTGTTGAATATGGTAAAACCAACTAATAATTTCTTTCCGTGCACTGCCTTATAAAGGGCAAACCACGTTAGACAAATGCGTGTTGGTGATCTGCACGTTGAGTGTAAGTTTGTAAATGTGCAAACGTTACTATCGCGTTTGAGTTAAGAGTTTAGATTCTCGATCTTATTTACTTAGCATTAAGATCTATCTGTAAAAACTTAACTCAAGCGCGATAGTAACGTTTGAACATTTACAAACTTACACTCGACTAACTGATCACTAACACGAGCTATTAAAAAACTTATAAACAAAATCTTATAAACTCTTTCAATTCTACTACTGTACCAGCATTCGCAAGATAAATGGTTTCCCTTTAAAGATCACCAATAGCGAACTGTTATGGAAATGTTAACATATTTATTTGCTGGCAATTGTGCAAGTATCGCTCTGAAATGTCAACCTTACTGAATAGGGTCACGACGATCATCCCGATGTAGAACCTACAAACATACATTATATACATAAATGACTATTATCCCCAAGGGGTAAGTCAGAGACTAGGCAATGGGCACCTCAAAAGCAGTCCACTGCCATAGTCCACGTTTCACCAATTTACAACTACACATGCTCAGCATGCATGCTCAAAAAAGGTGTGTACGCGCAATATGTCACATAGCGCCGGATGAACCATGTCGACCGTATTTTAAACTTTTAAATATACTCCCATTGCCATGCATATATGTATTCGATGTGGCAGTCTTCACATACCAGCGTTTAGATAAGTTTCCGAAGTCTAAGGACCTAACATGTAGGAGTAACAGAGATCCAAACAGATTAGTATTAGACACAGTGTCTAAAACAAAGCGCTTCCTAAAAAAATGTTATGCGATGTGTATTACCATTTTCAATAGAATACCAGAAAACATAAAATGTTTGCCGCTGAGAAAATTTAAAAGTGTCCTGCGTCAATGGTTGCTTTAAAATACATTTTACTATATACACCGACGGTAGCAAGATAGACGAGAAGGTCGGAGCGGCACTATCTCTATGGAGAGACGCCGCCGAGATATGAACGTTCAAACTTGCACTACCGTCGTACAGCACAGTATTCCAGGCCGAACTACTCGCACTCCACAAATCCTCGGAGGTAGTACTCAATAGGAAAGAGCTTTCTTTTGGAATTTACAGCGACTCGATGGCAGCCCTGCAAGCCGTAACCGGCGGAAATTCCCTCCACCCGCTCGCAGTAGATATCTGCAATAACATCTGCGCAGCACTAAAATAAGGCAAAGCTGTCGCTTTTAATTGGATTAAAGCACACGCGGGGTTGGAAGGGAATGAAAGGGCCGACGTGCTAGCCAAGGAAGCCGCTGTAAATTCCAAAAGAAAGCCCGACTACGACAGGTGTCCTGTTTCATTCGCAAAGCGTCTCATCCGGGATGGGACGCTGGGCGAATGGGACCGGAGATACCAGTCGGGTACTACAGCCGAGAACACAAAACTCTTCTTCACCGACATCACCGCTGCATACAGGATAACACGCAAACTCACGCACACTAAATTCACCACACAGGTGTTCACAGGGCACGGCGGGTTCTCCGCATACTTGCTCAGGTTTAAGTGTAAGGACAGCCCGTCGTGCGCCTGTGACCCTAACACCGATGAGACAGTGATACACATCCTCTCCGAGTGCCCTATACACACTCGTGAGAGGTACAATGTTGAGGCGGAGTTGGGCACCCGCATTATTCCTAAGAACTTCCCGGACCTTCTGGCCGCGAAGGATACCAGAGAGAGATTCCTAGCATACTGTACCAAAATCGCAGAAACAGTTTGTAAGCGTAACAAGTAGTAATTAGCAAATAAAGTATGCATTATAAGGTAGAGAGATTTAAATGCATTACTATGGAATGCGATAAATGTAAACATAGCATAAGAAAGTAAGTTGTAAAGCGATTTTAAAATTTAAATACTGAATATAATATATGGGCGAAGTAGAAAAATAAGTATATAAATAATTAAGATATATAATAAGGCAGAGCGATTTACGCACATTCTTGTGGAATATGCAGTAAATCGGCTCATGCAACAAAATTCTTCTAAAGATTAATAAGATAATAGTAGATAAAGCTCAATTAAAATGTATGTTTAGTATAAGAAAAATGTATAAAAATATGTTAGCAGTAAGTCTAGAAATAAGGAAGAAAGTGTAAAATAAAGCCGACCTAGTCTTAAGTTTTTCATGATATGCATTTCAGAAGTAGCGTACCTCATTGCCCCTGTTCACCTAAAATAGTTTAAATTAGCATGTATATAAGAATAAAGACATATTAACTAGATGACAGACAGATGGTAATGTTCAAAGGAATAGTAATAGACGGCAACACCCAGCCGCATAGTATAAAAGAGATGTATGACAAAGAGAATTATGAATGAAAGTGCGAGAGGAATAAAAGATAGAATGGTATGAAAGAGAATATTAGAAAACAAGCCTCCCATCCCGTGGGAGAAAGTCGCTAGCAGTTAGGAGAAAAAAAAAATACGATTTACTCGGTTGATGAATTTTTGAAACATAAGTAGAAAGACCTCGATGTGGTGGATGCATAGACCCTATTTAGTAAAATTAAGTATTTCTGTACCTAAATATTTTGCATGCTGTAGCTTACGGCTAAGTAGGTTTAAGCGACATTGTATTCTTTGACCGACTGTGTTATACCCTATTTATGGCAAATAAACAATTATTATTATTATAATCATCGTGACAGGTGGTGAGCACATCGCCGCTCTATAATGTTGGAGTAGTATATAGTCTTTAGTCAGTTAGTGGCCTTTTACAGCGACCAAGGGAGAAAGGTGACCCGCTTGCTCGTTTGCCTCCTTCTGCTATAAAAAAAAAAAGGGAGTGATAGTATTCTTGTAAAGAGCTGCTACGTACGTGACACGGCTGTAGAACCTCCTCGGCGTGTAAACTCGTATTACAAACATCCAACAGCTGGACCCAGGTCTCCACGCATGAACAACAGCATATGGAAGAATTGGGCAATAACCCACCAGGCTGGCAATGCTAGTTGATAGCAGCTTCCGTTATGTTAGGAAATGATAGTTGAGGAACCGAGAATTGAGTGAAATATCAATATCAAAATATGCTATGCTGTTGTATCAGCCCTTATTATATGTCAGTCAAAATTTTTAATAAATTACCAGCGCTTGTTAAAAACGAACCAAACAGAATTTTTCTCAAAAACTTTGGTCTCATTTAACCTCCGAATTCTACTATTTTTTGAATGTATATCTATTATACATTCGTAATCAAAATAGTTCTTTAGTTTTCAGTTTAAGTAAGTACACACATCAAAAGTGTCTAGGGATCAAGCATTTTTATGCGGATTTCTTGAGATTGAGATGTGGCTTTGTAATAAATTTATGATTTTATAAATTTATATGGATCCTTTTTGGTGCATTTCATAATTTGAAACAGGAACTTTCAATCAATTTCTAGTAAAAGATGAAAATCAGCTGTCAATATTTTCCCTATAAAAACATACAACGCATTGAAGACATTATTAGTGCTACTGTTTCCCTACTACTGATTAAAACCAACGTTATTATGGAGCGGCGACGTCATTTAAGCAGGGAAGAAATGCTCAGAGCCGTGGGAATGATAGAAGCTGGTTCCCGGCAACGTACTGTGGCTCTGAATACAAGTCAGAGTGTTATCAGTCGACTTTGGACACGTTACCGAAGCACTGGTACCGTGGCTGAGCGCCATGGAGGACGGTATCGCTGCACCACACGGAGACAAGACCGATACATTCAAATCACAACTCGAAGAGCTCCAACAATAACCGCCATGATGTTAGCCGTGAGGCTTCATCACTCTTCAGGGAACTTAATTAGCGACCAAACAGTCAGAAACCGCTTGCATGAAGTGAACCTTCATTCCCGAAGACCGCTAAGGGTACCACCTATAGCAATGCACAATCGTAGGATTCGATATCAATGGGCTCTTGAACACAGAAATTGGGCAGAAGAACAATGGCGTTTCGTGTGCTTTTCTGATGAGTCTCGTTTTGGTATGAGACCGGATACAAGACGTATACGACACTGGAGAACCCCTGGACGCCAACAGCGATTAAAATCCTGCCAGGAAGTCCATCCTTATAGTGGTGGAACCATCATGGTATGGGCGGGTATTTGGATCGGCGGAAGAACTGAGTTGATTTGGATCAGAGGCAACCTCAACGCTCAAATTTATGCTGAGACGATTGTATCAGACGTCATCGTTCCTCTACAAGTGCAAATCGGTCCCTTATTTCAGTTAATGCATGATAATGCACGACCGCACACCGCAAGAGTTGTAAGACAGACTCTCGCCGCAGCTAACATCAATGTCATGCCCTGGCCTGCTCAGTCGCCAGACTTGAACCCGATTGAGCATGCATGGGATATGCTACAGAGAAGAGCTCTGCCGAATATGGAGGGTATCCAGTCGCAAGAAGACCTTTTTTTGTTGTTGCAACGAACATGGGCGGCCATTCCACAGCGTGATTTGGATGAACTCATTTTGAGTATGCCAAACCGATGTTCTTGTGTTGTTAGTGTACGCGGTAGAAACACGGATTATTAATTGTTTAAGTTACCCAATAAAATTTTAAAGAAAACTGTTATTTCAGTCTTTTTTTCGAACTTTAATGTTAGTGGTTCAAATGTCAAAAATCCCTTTATTAGGAAAATGGCAAATTTCTTTATTAATGCAAAGGTGACTTGGTTTATCGTTACTGTAGACAAACGAAAACACTTTATTTGATGAATCCTTAAAGAAAATTTTAATTAATATCAATCAGGAGAAAAGTTATTGCAAAAATATATGTTGATCCCTAGACACTTTTGATGTGTGTAGTTTAATTTTGTTTAAGTATTTAAGTTATGTTGTTGTTTTATAATATGCCTATAATATACTTTTTATAATAAAAAGTAATTTTATTAGAGTACCGAATCGTTAAATTGATTTTTTTTAAAGTAAAAAGTAGCTTGATAAATTCATAAGTGTAATATTATTAAATGTCATGTCGACTATGTGCTCCAATATTGTCTCATGTTTATGTAAATTTAATAATAAGTATAGGTAAAAGCTGTCCTCTAATTTGCGTTACCCAAACAGTAACTAAGTTTTAAGCACTTCTTTTTTATTGTCACCATCATGTATACTTAGTTTCTTAGGTTCTTGCTATGTTTTTCTCTCTTTGTTTGGGACACTCGTACCTGCCTGACGAGTTGATGTATACGGTGGTTGTGCCAGTGATAAGAATAGAACCGGTGATACATCGGATTTAACTAATTACAGGCCGATCTCTCTATCCACCATAATCGCTAAGGTGCTTAACGGTCTGCTTGGAAAACATTTAGATAAATAAGCACATTCAGTTAAACGATGCGCAGTTTGGCTTTCGGCCGGGACTTTCCACGGAGAGTGCTATTCTATGCCTCAAGCGGACCGTTCAGTATTACAAAGCGAAAGGGACTCATATCTATGCTTGCTATCTTGACCTGTCAAAGGCTTTTGACTTAGTGTCATACGATACGCTATGGAAGAAGCTACATGACACGACACTACCTGCTGACATTACGGCCTTGTTCAGGCATTGGTACAGCCACCAAAAGAACCGTGTAAGATGGGCAGATTTCCTCTCGGAGGAGTACACTTTGGAGAGCGGGGTTCGACAGGGGAGGCTGACCTCGCCCACCTTGTTTAATGTATATGTAAACGGATTGATCGAGGAGCTCAGCAGCACCAAAGTTGGATGCCATGTTGACGGTGTTTGTGTCAACAATATCAGCTATGCCGATGACATGGTGCTGCTGAGCCCCTCGATCAGGGCACTGAGACGGCTGCTAAATATATGTGAAGACTACGCGGCAGCCCATGCACTCAGGTACAACGTTGCAAAAAGTGAGATGATGGTTTTTAAGGCCGATACAAAAACTTACTCCGTTGTGCCACCAGTCACACTTTGTGGATCTCAACTAAACAGAGTCGACAAATTTAAGTACCTGGGTCACTGGGTCACAGAAGACTTACGTGACAACGTAGACTTAGAAAGGGAGCGCAGGTCGCTTGCTGTCCGATGCAACATGCTCGCCCGCAGGTTTGCACGGTGTACTACGCAGGTTAATGTAACGCTTTTTAAGGCTTACTGCCAATCCTTTTACACCTGCAGCCTTTGGGTGGAGTTCACGCAGAGGGCATACAGCGACTTGCGTGTCCAATACAACAATGCGTTCAGGGTGCTGATGGGGCTGCCGCGCTTTTGTAGCGCATCAGGCATGTTCGCGGAGGCGCAGACCGACGGCTTCCATGCCATTATGAGAAAACATTATGGGAATATCCATGCTACAGCGCTTGCGCTGATCGCTTGCCAGCCCCAACGGCATCCTGAGTGCACTGGCGGCGCGGTGGGAATGTCCGATGCTCGCGCGCCGGGTGCGCCTGCAGGCAGCCAAGACTAGCAGTATCGCACAGTCTATTTGCAAATATGTTGTAATTTTTATTTTTATTTAGGTAATTGTATTTTATTTAGGTAAGTAATTTTGTGTAATTATATTATTGTTTACTAACCTATAGAATTAAGTACCTTTGTAACTAACCCTCTATGGACTTTGTCTGAAATAAACTTTGAATTGAATTGAATTGAATTAGTTCGCAGTAAACTTTTGATTGATTGAGTAGCCAACTTTTTACATGAGTAAGGGCTGATTTTTCCATCCTCGGATAAAACTAATCCGTCTGATAAAGTATGAGGCGACCTACCCAAAATGTCACTTGTGGAAAGAGAAAAGACATGATTTGATAGTACATTTTAAATAGGTTGTATAATACTCAAACTAGTAAATAAGTTTTAAGAGGCCTATTACATCTTGACTCTGATTTTTGCGTAAAATGGCCAACTTTGGTGTTATCGATCTCAGAAACGAAAATACATTAACAATTATGACTTATTGAATAGTGTAGAATAGCTATTGGAATAGTGCTTAGCGGCCTCGCTTTTGTAAATTTTGCTTAACTTTTTAATTAAACCCAAAATTGCAGAGAAAGATTTTCATAAAGTGCGCGGAGGCACTTTTTGAGCTCATCGATTGAACTACTGTTCTAAACAAGTGAAATAAAAAAAATATAATGTTATCTCTTATACAGTCGAATAATGCGTAGCGGCCTCGGAATTTTTAGATATCATTGATTTTATATAGGAAAACAATCTTATTCTAAACCAAAAAACTTCGAAAATAAAAAAAAGCTATAAATTAACTGTGAATATCTCCTATCTGCGATAATATTATTGAGCAAAATTTATACCAGAGTAACTGTTACTTCATGAGGAATAAAGATTTTATAATGAATTTATTATCCTATTTCGATAAAAACGATAAATACAACTGCAAAATTACTACAAAATGCGAAAATAGGCATTTTACGCAAAAATCACATTCGAGATGTAATAGGCCTCTTAACTGACAATTGAAAAATCGGCCCTTAATAATGTAAAGTAAATTATAGCGAATATACTGTCTCACCAACCCTTATCCACCAACCCGCATTGGGCCAGCGCGGTGGGTAATGGCCCAATGTCCCCACGTGCTGTTGTGAACATGTGAAGCCTGTACCCAGCAGTGGGACGTTTATGAACTGATGATGATGGTACTGTCCCACAGCTGGGCAAAGGCTTTTCCACATGAGGAGACTAGGCCGTAACACACCACGCTGGCGCAATGCAGGTTGGTGGAATTTAACGACTGCCAACTTACAACAAAAATCCACAGATCTCATGCTCTACACGACTTGAAAAGGCATTGAAAATGTACCTACTTATTATAGATTATCGAATGCTATTTTCAGTAAGAACGCGTAATTTTTCTTTCGATAATTTTAATTTTTTTTAAGAACCAAAAAAAAAATTAATTTTCAAAACCAACTTTTCCAATATAGTTTTCGATCATCTTAAAACCCTTTGAATTCCGCGTCTTTTGAGCTATCACGCGCCGCGCAAACTCGCGGCTAAGGGCACCTCTATTAATATCAAAAAAAGTGTAATAAGGTAAAATGTTCCTCAGTTCAATACCGAGGTGCTTTTCTTAATTTTTTAAATTCAGCCCCGTTCTCGGGATATCGAGAATTTTCTGGGAAAACACACGATTTATCGGTCAAAAAATGTCGGTTTTTATCAATTTCCAAAAATAGTTTTTGACTTTTCCAAAATAATTTTACATAATTTAAAACTTCTTCGAATTCCGCGTCTTTTGAGCCCTCATACGTCCTCGTGGCCTTAAACCTCAGGGTATCACAGGCGAGTCGCACTATCAGCGAAAATGCGGGCTCTTTGGAGCGAACGAAATAGTAGATTGCTATACAAGGGGCTAAAATGACCCATTATATACGAGGTAGTTTTACTCCCGAGCTTTAGCGAGGGAGTAAATAGAAACCGAGTTTTAATGGGTTTTTAGCGCCGTGTGTTACACTCTGCTTTTCACTACGAATGCGAGAAAATAAAACAATCCAATACAATATGAATTGGTTTATTTTATTAAAAATTAACCCGTTAGTTGCTTTAACGACACCCACGGGAAGATAAGGTTTGGTACTATAATTTTGATGAGCCCATCGCCTCTCTATACTGTTTGATAGTAGGTATGTGCAGTCTTTCCATCTCTTCCCTTGGGTGTCCTAAAAGGCGACTAACGGACTAAAGACTGCACATACATCTTACATCATAGAGCGGCGATGGGCTCATCAAAATAATACTACCAACCCCTCTCTTCCCTTCGGTGTCGTAAAAGGCGACTAACGGACTAAAGACTGCGCATACATTCAGCAGCATAGAGCGGCGATGGGCTCATCATAATAATACTACTAACCCCTTTATTCTTTTAAGTGTCGTAAAAGGCGACTAACGGACTAAAGACTACACATACATCCAACAGCATAGAGCGGCGATGGGCTCATCAAAATAATACTACCAACCCCTCTTTTCCCTTCGATGTCGTAAAAGGCGACTAACAGACTAAAGACTGCACATACATCCAACATCATAGAGCAATGATGGGCTCATCTAAATAATATTACCAACCCCTCACTTATCTTCGACGTCGTAAAAGGGGACTAACGGACTAAAGACTGCACATACATTCAACAGCATAGAGCGACTATGGGCTCATCAAAAAATAATACTATAAACCCCTCTCAAGGGAATAGAGATTCCCTTGGGTGTCGTAAAAGCGACTAACGGGCTAAAGGCTCATCACCTAAGCACATGTGCAGACTGTGCAGTTGTTTCTTGCTGAAGCGTGGACCGTGTGGGCGTGTAAAATTTCAACAATAAAGATATTCAAAAAATTACTAATAAAAAGTTGTTGATCTAAGTAAACAGTAATAAGTCGAGTCTTTATTCATGATTATTCTACCTAAGACTAAATACTTTTTCGTTTTTGTAGGCTCATTGTCATGCACAGACATATAATTATATGTCTGTGTTATATAATTATATGTCTGTGTTGTCATGTGACAGTAAAAAATTTAAAAAAAATTACTTTATCCCATAAGGCAAGAAAAGCTATTTTAGCCTCGCTCTAGAACGCTACAATGACGTTCTTTTTGAGCAAGAGGAGTAAAAAAACATTTTCAATGTTAAAACCGGTAACAACGGCGTAGCTTCCGAAGCACGGAGGAGCTCGAAATGTTTTTTTTTAAATTTTGACACCCATCTAGTATTACGAAAGTGCATTAAACCGAAATCTCATAAAATCTTACATGTTCATCTATGATTTATAACCAGTGATCGAAATAGGTACTTAGATTCATTTTTCGTACTTGAGTCATAAATGTACATAGAAAGCATAATATAGATAAGCTAATTTAAAGAAAAGTCGTTCCGGTATTTCGGCTTTCAATAAAATGTTCAACCTTTTATCCAATTTTGTGCTTTGTTAAGCTTTTACTTTAGGTCTTTGAATACCATAGCTTTTAGCAGTGTCTTAGGTCCAACCTTGTTCACTCTTTTTCTGAACGATGTTCACAACGTACTGCCTCAGGATGTCGAAGTCGTTTGTTACGCCGATGACACAGTGGCCGTGTTTCATGATGAATCATGGGCTGGTGCGTTCAAGAAGGCGGAACTGGGAATGGATATTCTCAAGAGCTGGCTCGACAGAAATCTGCTAACACTTAATGCATCCAAAACAAAATACATATGTTTTCACAAGACAAAGTCGTCAGCTCCTTGTTCTTGAAAATCAAACGAACTTACCAAGTGAAGTTCGATGTCAATTATGTGAACAGCTTCATTCGACGCGATTTACTGTTTACATGGTGTAGGAGCTCTCCCAAGCATCAGCCTTGCACGTATTTTTAGAGTTTTTTTTTTTTTGGTACGCAGTATTGCTGGCTGTAAGGCTGTTTATTCACGAACCATTACAACTGTCACTGTCATTCTGCTATTAGAAGTTGTCCTGAGCGGGTCCGGCGTAATTTCAAATCATTTGTTTAGAGCTACCTTATTTATACGTCTGTGGAGCTACCTTACTTTATTGTTATTGGGTTGGGTAGATTTTTTGCTATTATTTCATAAAAAGATAGCTAAAATTTCAGGGTGGGTTTGCGTAAATCGCGTCGAATGAAGCTGTTCACATAATTGACATCGAACTTCACTTGGTAAGTTCGTTTGATTTTCAATTATGTTTCACAGCTTCATTTGACGCGATTTACTGTTTACATGGTGTAGATGTTCAGAGTATGTTTAAATGATAAATAGAAAGAAACGAATAGTAATGTAGGTATAATCATTTTCTTTTATTTTACCCAATTAATAGGTGCATCTTGAGGTACTTATACTCTTATTTAATATACAGTTAATTAATAAATTTGTACTTTTATCGCAATTGACTACAACTTGACGACAGAATTGTTGTTGCAAAGTTATTAGGATCGACAACGATTTGCCTATTATAAAATTTTGCAAAAACTGAAGAAGACTCATTCCATCCTGCAGTTTTGCGAATGAGGTCAATGTTGACTCCTAATCTGTTGGCTGTGGATGTAGCTGCATGGCGAGTGCTGTGGGCACTAAAAATGGAGGTATCTATTCCGCTACTGTTAAGTGTATCTTTTATCCATTTACTTAATGTCTGTGAAGATACTTTTGAGTGTGGTTTCTTGTAACTAATAATTAAAGAATCATTTTTACGAAGTGTTTGTGTTTTATTTACATATGTTTCTAAACATCGGGCAGGACAAATTTCAGGACGACTATTAAAGTAAGGTAATCTTAATCATCAGAATCAGGTCTTGAAGTTTTTATTAACTCTGGTATTTGAATGATTATATCAATTGGAGATTGTATTTTAATATTATTAAGTTTGATTAATGAAAGAGTTTGTACTCTATGTGCAGTCACCAAGGCCAACAAAGTTACAAACTTTTTTGAAAGAGTTTCTAAATCTAGATCTCCATTTGGGTATTTTTGAGCCAAATAATCAAGAACTATGCTTGGATCCCAAGTTAAATTATATTTTGGTTTGGTTGGTCTCAATTTAAAAACTCCTTTCATAAAACGTTTTATCCTATTATCATCTAAATTATCTAAAAACAAAGTTAAAGCAGACTTGTATGAGTTGATTGTGCCATATTTAGCACCTTTGTTAAAAATATCAGTAAGAAAATGTAGAACAATTGGAACTGAAGCTTTAGTGTAAAACCATGCTTTTACACAACCATCATATTGTCTGTATGTAGAATCAGATAACGATGATAACATAATTTCTATAGTACCGGGAGCAGGCATTTCTTCAATAAAGCTTGCCTGAAAGTTTCACGGCAACTAGTCTCAATGTTTGGTGTAGGTTGTGCCTCAACTTGAAAGGAGATGTTAGTAAATTAATATCAGGTCCAAAATATAACGGTTCAGAGGCAACTATTTTCTCAAATAAAGGAAACCACGGTTGTGTTGGCCAATATGGCACAACAACTATACCATCTGCTTTTTCTTGAATTATTTTTTGCAAAACTTTTGCAATAAGAGCAAATGGCGGAAAGGCGTAAAACAACTTATCTTGCCATGAAATGGTAAATGCGTCAATCGCCCATGCTTCAGGATCATTTTGCCATGTTACATAAACAGGACATTTAGCGTTGCATCTACTTGCAAACAAGTCTATTTCGGGGGAACCGAAATGATGCTTTATTTGAACGTAAGCGTAGCTATTTAACTCCCATTCAGTGTCTTGAAATTTCATTCTTGATAATTGATCAGCTTCAAAGTTATCTTTGGTATTTATGTAAGATGCAAAAACAGTTATTTTTCGCCTTTCACACCATTGCCATATATTTCTCGCAATAGCGTTAAGATGTTCATACTGAACACTGCCCATACGGTTTATACATGAAATGGCTGTTACATTATCAATACGCAACAGAATTTTTAAATTATTTAAGTCTCTTGCGAAACACTTTAGTGCGAGGTAAGCTGCTTTTAGTTCTAGTTTATTGATATGCAAAGATGACTCATTTTTCTTCCAATACCCAAAACATTCAATCTGGTTGCAATAGGCACCCCAGCCACTCAACTGGTAGATGCATCAGAGAATATTTCTAAATCATAATTATTTTGACCTAAGGGATAAGTACCATTATTGATATGATTTAACCACCAAATCATGTCGGATTTTAATTTATCTTGAATTTGTACTTTTTGCTCATAGCTGGGGTTATTAAGTAAACAATTAAACTTAAATTGTTCAAAATATTTTGTATATAGCCATGAGTATTGAATAGAAGGACAAGCTGAGATTAAAAGGCCTAGAAAACGAGCAAATTCTCGCAACTTACAACGTTTTGTTTTTAAGAACATTAAAATTGTATCTCTGATTTTTGATTTCTTATTGTTAGGTAATTTTAGTAACATGTTTGCTGAGTCAAAAATAAAGCCTAAAAACTTGCATTGAGTGTTAGGAACCAAACAGCTTTTTTCAATATTTATCAAGAAGCCTAACTTTTCAAATAATGTTTTGGTTATTAAAACATTATTTTCGCATTCTGGGAACGTTCTTCCAATAAGGATTGCGTCATCGAGATATAGAACTGAGATGAGCTGATGCCTTTTTCGGAGGTATTCCATCACTGCTTTGAGCAGTTTAGTGAAAACAAATGGTGCTGTGCATAAGCCAAACGGGAGACAGTTAAATTCATAGAGAACATTGTCATATTTAAACCGAAGGTATTTTCTGTGTGCCTTATTTATAGAAATTAAAAAATAAGCATCTTTGAGGTCCATTGAAGCCATAAAACAGTTTTCAGTTATAAGTTTAGAAGCTGTACGATAGTCTTCCATCTTAAACTGCTTAACATCAACAAATTTATTGAGACATTTTAAATTAAGGATAAACCTCTTGTCCCCGTTTGGCTTTGGCACTAAAAATACCGAAGATAAAAATTCATCAGGCTCATGAACACATAAGGAAATTGCATTAATATCTAACAGATGTTTTATAGCTTTATCAAAATCTTTTCCTTCTTGTTCGGTTTTAGGATAGACAACTAGGCTTATCAGGCCGGCATGGAACTGACTTGAATGGAATAAGGTAACCTCCTATCCACGACAAAATATGTTCATCGTTAGTAATAAGTTTCCAATTTTGGATAAAATACTGTAGTCTTCCAGCATATCGTACCTGATGTTCAACTACCGCCGGTTCGCGGCTTGCGGTTTCGCTGGTAACGGGCGATCGGTTGGCCGTCGCACACTGCTGCTCTGCGGCAGCCGTTGCCCTGGAATCGGCGCTCGCCGACGGTCGCCGTTCAGCTTGTTGTCCATCTTGCGATGCTGAGGCATGTAGTTTAAACGACCCTTGCTTGTTGATGCTGGTGGTACATTTGGTCGCTGAAGTCTTAGGTTTGGGATATTTTTCAAAGCATTGCCAGACTGCTGAATTACCTTTACGGCTTTTAGTTTTTCGGAAATATTTTCGCCGAATAAAAGTTTACCTCTGCTAGATTCAGCCAAAGCATCTTTCATCTTTGCGTTGATTGAGCTTATTACAAAACCTCTACGAACTTTTGTTTCTGCGTGGTGACTGTCGCAAAGTATGCGACAAGCGTCACTAAGCGGCTTTAAAAGTTTTTGTTTTGAAGTTTCATTAGAAATGATCATCTGTGTAACAGTGGCTAAGGCAGATAGTGCAGTACCAAGGTGTTTTTGTTTGTATGCTAATGAAGAATCTCTTTTTAATAAAGCTTCTGGTAATGCTGCTTTAACTTCCGGATTGAGAGCAGGAGCTACTAAAAGATCGCAGTTATTAGGGACTAAATAGTCTTTTAGGAGAGCTTCTTTTACGTCTTTTGATAAACCTTTAGCAAGAATGTCTTGCCATCGGCGAGCGACATCTTTATGTATGCTAGGGCCTAGGAGAGTTTCCTCTTTAGGAGCATCACCAAGCAATTGAAGAATGTCTTCACCTAGTTCCAACTCCTCTGTACAAGGTTGTTCCTTGTCTACTGATGGACCAGGTTTTGGCGATGGCGGCGGCAGCGGCAGTGGTGAAGATGGCGCTGGTGGCAGTGGTGAAGCTAGTTGCAGCGGTTGATCTACTTGCGGAGCAGTCTGTTGAGGAAAGGCCGGACTCAAACCGGGCTCACATAGAACGGTGTCCAATAACGGAGACTCGTTGTAAAATGACTGGCCATAGGGCGACTCTAGCAGGAAATCTGTAGACAAACATTTCTTTTTAAGAAATTGTTTTACAACATTATGTGACAGTATCAGCCCAATTTTAGCAGTACGCATCACTTTTTATGTGACAGAGGTAACCCAGGTACAGTATCCTCGCATCACTAATGTAGGTCAATATTTTGTGAAAATATTAGCCAAATTTCCTGCAGTACGCATTACTTCTTGATTATGAAGCTAAGCGTTAAATTTTAAAACTTACTGTTTAACGATTGTTCGTCAGCAGAAAATATTATTTCATCTTCGATTATATTCGCTGGCTTAGGTAACTTATCCGTAAGCTTTTTTATTTTTCGGCGAATCTCCTCTTCGCTATAGTTGTGCTTCCTTTTCTTTCCCATTTTTAAAGAAATACGTAATATCCGGGTCACTACTTGCTTGTTGTTCAGGAGACGTGCGAAGGCTTGAGCACGGAAACACAGAATGGTTTGAAATTACGCCGGACCCGCTCAGGACAACTTCTAATAGCAGAATGACAGTGACAGTTGTAATGGTTCGTGAATAAACAGCCTTACAGCCAGCCATACTGCCTACCAAAAAAAAAAAAAAAAACTCTAAAAATACGTGCAAGGCTGATGCTTGGGAGCGCTCCTACACCATGTAAACAGTAAATCGCGTCGAATGAAGCTGTGAAACATAATTTCTCAATACTTCGCCTACATGCTGAATGTGACCATTGCAATTGCTCTTGCCAAATCATCGATAGGACGTCGCACTTAAGATATCTGGGAGTAGTCGTGGACGAAAATCTCTCATTCAAAAAACACATAGAGGAAACTGCTGCTCGAACCAGGAAGCTTATTTATGTGATGAAACTGCTCAAGAGTACTGCTGACTCTGAGACTCTCCCTCGTGTACACTAGTCTGGGGGAATCTCTCCTCAGCTACTGTATCTCGGTGTGGGGAGGGTCGGGTGTCACAGCCATGTTGATCCTGGAAAGAGCTCAGCGTGCTGTTTTAAAAACAATGTGCAGCAAACCCTTCCTCTACCCTACCGATGCACTATACACGGAGGCACAGGTTTTAAGTGTTCGCCAGATGTACATCTTGAAGACCTGTATCAAAGTGCATCGCAAGGTATTGAACTCATCTGAATACTCTAATTTGTCACAAAAAAGAGTATTCAAAGCAAAATCAATCTCTGAACAAACCTCATTCGCGCAGCGACTACCTACGTATATGCTACCACATGTCTACAATAGGATGGCAAAACAACTTGACCTAAAATCACTGTCCGTAAAGCAAGCTAAGACGCTGATCTCTTCTCTGTTGCTTTCCATGAGCTACCACCAAACAGAAAACCTAATAAGAAAACTAAAATAAATAATATAAAGCACCCCATATTACTCACTCTACGTTCATGGGGCACAGTTAAGCCCACAAGAAAAAAAAAAAAACAGGAGCACACACACTTTTATACACACACAGACACAACCCCACCCCTGTTTGTACAGACGGCCTTTCGAGGACTATGGTTTTATATGACCCATCCGAGGACTCTCTCAAAAACCATGTTAATGACCTTGTATTGTTACTTTAGAACGATAGAAAGAAACAGAAAACACTTTGTTAATGATCAGGTCTATTTGTCTAACGTTATTGCAGCATTTTATTTATTAACTTTTCTTGACCAATGCGTGGACTTATTATACACTGCCAACGCTTGTGGAGACATCTTTCCGAGGACGTCTGTGTGTACCTTTCGAGGACCCAATCGCCTGACTACACATGGCAATCCGGGGACTCATTTTCACACACTTTCTCTTGAATCCAATACAATTCGAGGACCGTGTGTTTGACTGTACAGAAACAATATGAGGACGTTTTTCCGAGTCCCGCATGTACAAAGCGAGGACCAAAGGAGAAATGTGTAAACATAACATGTTTTAAGTACCATTCGAGAACATTTATTTTGTATTTAACATTCGATGTGGCCCTGATGTACCTACATAAGCTCTTTACTTGACCGGACCTGTTTTATGTTAAGTGATGATAAGGCATGTGAAATCGCGTTATTCCCGGTATCCTTAACCACTAAGGAACTGGCTATCTTACCTCGAACTGCTGATAACATTGTTGTTATGGCGACGCGACATACTAAGATAAGTTGGTGGTAGCTATAGCCAGGCGGACTTAGAACAAGGCCTTCTGTTCCGTCTGGCGAGTTATAGGAGGTGGTGATGATGGAAGGTTCCATGGTGGTTAATAACGACTGCGTCTCTTTATGTGATGTTGTATATTTATAGTGACTACCCAACTAGCAAATTGGTCATATAAAAACTGTGCTATGCGACTTTCAGTTATATAACTGTTGAATTGATGTTATTAGACAACTACAACGTTGTGTAACCGTAATTCCTACAACGATTTAGTCCCGTAACTAAATGGTCTACTAAATAAGTAGAGTAAACGTTTTTACGACTACTTTATACAACGTCGTATAATGGTACAAAAATATAGGTTAAGTAAACGTTTTTACGACGGTATTATACAACGTTGTATAGTGGTGCCTGTGTATAGGTTAGGTAGACGTTTATACGACTGATTTATACAACGTCGTATAGTGGTGCCTGTGTATAGGTTAGGTAGACGTTTTTACGACTGATTCATACAGCGTCGTATAGTAGTGCCTGTGTATAGGTTAGGTAGACGTTTTTACGACTGATTTATACAACGTCGTATAGTGGTGCCTGTGTATAGGTTAAGTAGACGTTTTTACGACTGATTCATACAACGTCGAATAGTGGTACCTGTGTATAGGTTAGGTAGACGTTTTTACGACTGATTCCTACAACGTCGTATAGTGGTGCCTGTGTATAGGTTAGGTAGACGTTTTTACGACTGATTCATACAACGTCGAATAGTGGTGTTGGAGTATAGGTTACGTGAACGTTTTTACGACTGCTTTATTATATCGTCGTATTATGAAGCCAGGTTGTAGGTCGGATAAATAAAAAAAAATATGACACCATGTATAAAGGGTTTATTTAAATTAAAGGTTATCATAAAGTGTTTATTTAAAATAAAGGTTATCTGTTCATGTTTATTATCTCACGGAACTCTAAAATAAATTATCATGGCCGACCATCTTGGTCGCAAGAAACCGCATTATGCGACCTTTTCATTCTATAATTGATGTATAGAAGTCGTTTCTTAACTTAGACAAGATGGCTGCTATTTTAGTATGTAAACAAATTTTAAGCAATAGTCTACAATAATTTAATTTCAAGAAATTCGATGGGGGCGTAAAAAATTTCACAACAACACACCTATATTTCACCACAAAACTAAACGTCCCATAAGAACTAGGTGCACTGCACACATTTATCCATACACTCTGTTCATGTATAATATTGTTAAAGTAAATATAAAAATAATTAAGTAAATTATAACTTATAAACCGTTTAAATTTTGTATTTGATAACCCGCACTTTTCCAGCAAACATCACAGGAACGAAGGAATGGAATGAACTGAAGTTCATTCCATTGTGTACAATAAAAGTCAATGTTAAACACTTAACCGACATTACAGTCATCTTCTAATGTCTATGCAATTGTTATAGGACTTCAGTGGTTCGATAACAGTCGGTCGAAAACTTTTATGTAACATTTAAAAGTTGTTGACTGACGTTTATTTAACTTGTAAATAACAATAATGTCTTTTAATATGGGCCTATTTCGCGTTGTATAAACGTCTACGACACGTTTATATGACGCACTTTATAGAACCAAAAGGAAATGTAAAACGTTTTCTCAACTATTATGCAACAATAATTTGTTACTTGGACATTGTAACTAACTTATTGTCTCTAAAACATACAAGACGATTAATACTACGTAGATGTTGAAGGGAGGATGCCGTCTTATCTTTATCGGATCTACACGCGTTTAGGAATGCGCTTACAAACTCTTTAACCATACGTGAGGATAGTAAATTATGTGGTGACGCAGGCCGCTATACCTACCACTAACCAAACCGAGCACAGTTAGTACCCCCGCTGTGAATCGAACCCGGGACCTCATGGTTTAAGATCTTACCGCTAGACCACAGAGGCGGTTAAAATAACTAAAAATGTTGATATTTTTTATGACAGGCTATGACATTCTAGCACCAGTTTTACCGCTACCATCTTATCTAAGTATGTCGCCATGACGATTATGTTATCAGCATTATTGTTTTCTACATTGCGAACTTATGCATATGCTTTCGTCGTAGTGATTGTTAGTTGACTACGGCTAGGTACCTAACCACCGACGTTGTTATATATTTTGTACAATAGCCAATTATTTGGTTCCATAAGTTACCATTGAAGTCTATTATTTACTTATTGTATTTTGTATCTATATATATATATATTATATGACCTGGTATATGATGAGTATGTATAGTATTTTATGACCTGGTAACGACATTTTTTTTGTATATGTCGTTACTTCTGTGCGCTATGGTATTTTGCGCGCGTTCTTTGAAACAGTTAAAAAATGATGTCCTGAATGGTGGTCGGTTAAAAAGATTTATACGATTTAAAGTAATTATTAATTGAGTTTATTAAATAAACATATTTTGACAATGACTTTATAATCTTTTGTCCAATGATAGGTACGAAAACCAGCTACTTTTATTCGTACTCAACATAATAATCATCACAATATGTGTACTGTTGGTCATTGAGGAGTTTCATAGGGTATCTGTGAAGTCTGTGATCCCTTGCTCATTGATAGTTACTTAACCAGCTACTTTTCTTCGTACTCAACATGATAACCAATCACAATATGTGCACTGTTGGTCATTGAGGAGTTTCATATGGTATCTGTGAAGTCTGTGATCCTTTGCTCTTTGATAGTTACTTAACCAACTACTTTTCTTCGTACTCAACATAATAATTAATCACAATATGTGTACTGTCGGTCATTGAGGAGTTCTATATGGTATCTGTAAAGTCTGAGATCTTTTGCTCATTCATAGTTACCTAACCATTTACTTCTCTTCGTACTTAACATGATAATCCATGACGATATGTGTACTGTTGGTCATTGAGGAGTTCCATATGGTATCTTTGAAATCTGGGATCCTTTGCTCGTTATAAGTTACCTAACCAGCTACTTTTCTTTGTATTCAACATAATAATCAATCACAATATGTGTACTGTTGGTGATTGAGGAGTTCCATATGGTATCTGTGAAAGCTGGGATCCTTTGCTCATTCATAGTTACCTAACCAGCTACTTTTCTTAGTACTCAACATAATAATAAATCCAAATATGTGTACTGTCGGTCATTGAGGAGTTCCATATGCTATCTGTGATGTCTAGGATCCTTTGCTCGTTGAATGTTACCTAACCAGCTACTTTTTTTTGTACTCAACATAGTAATAAATCCAAATATGTCTACTGTCGGTCATTGAGGAGTTCCATATGCTATCTGTGATGTCTGGGATCCTTTGCTCGTTGAATGTTACCTAACCAGCTACTTTTCTTTGTATTCAACATAATAACCAATTATAATATGTGTACTGTTGGTCATTGAGGAGTTCTATAGGGTATCTCTGAAGTCTGTGATCCTTTGCTCATTGATAGTTACTTAACCAGCTACTTTTCTTCGTATTCAACATTATAATAAATTACAATATGTGTACTGTCGGTCATTGAGGAGTTCTATAGAGTATCTGTGAAGTCTGTGATCCTTTGCTCATTGATAGTTGCTCAACTAGCTACTTTTCTTCGTACTCAACATGATAACCAATCACAATATGTGTACTGTCGGTCATTGCGGAGTTCCATATGGTATCTATGAAGTCTGGGATACTTAGCTCGTTGATAGTTACGTAATCAGCTACTTTTCTTCGTACTCAACATAATAATCAATCACAATATATGTACTGTCGGTTATTAAGGAGTTCCATAAGGTATCTACGAAGTCTGTGATCCTTTGTCTACTCATAGGTACCAGCTACTTTCTTTGTATTTAATACAATAACCAAACACAACTTGATCATTGGTCATTGAGGAGTTTTGTTGCCTGTCGCCAAGGGTCTTCATCATATCTTCACCATATTTTAAATGTAACGATTAAAACCTATTGATACAAAAAAAAACATCCAAATCAGTGTAACCTGAAAATACATTAAAGAAACATAGTATATACAACCGAATTGATAACCTACTCCTTTCAGAAGTCCGTTGAAAATATTAGACAACATCACATACATTGCTCTGATTCTGCATTGACCCAGCCGGGAATCGAACCTGAGACCTCAGAGATGGCGATATAAGAGTCCGCCGGCGTGCGAGCCACTCGACTAGAGCGGTCGTCAATAATGAAGATTGAACTAAAAGTTATGATCGTTTATTTTAAAAAAAATAGTAAAGAAATTTTGAAAATGTTTTTATTGAAAATAAAGATTAAAATGATGTTGACAATGTACGAAAAGCTAAAAAAGCATTCGGTAGGTCCTAGGTACCAGCTATCACACCACTCTCATCAATATAGGGCATTCTAGGGCATTGATCAGACAATAAAAAATCGTTCATTTGAAAGAAATTTCACACGCCCAACGATTTAATTTTTTTGTCTGATCAATGCCCTAGATTGATGAAGAGAGTGGTTTGATGACTGGTACCTAGGACCTACAGAATTATGTTTTAGCTTTTAGTACATTGTCTACATCATTTTAATCTTTATTTTTAATTTTAATTTTGTTATAACGATTTAAAAAGAATAAGAAGTATATCATACTTCTCATTCTTTTTAATTCATTCAACTTGCCCTTTCATTTGATATCCATCACCCATATTGAAACAAATATGAAATTTGGCATTTCCGGCGGCCATCTTAGATTTAAAAATATATCAAAACTTTTAAACAGTATTCTATTACTCAAGCCCTTTCATTTGATACCCATATTGAAGGGGAAGTAAAAAAAAATTTGCCTGCCATTTTGTTGGATTTTTAATTTTTTTATAGTGTAATCTATTCTACTAGGCAAGACCTTTTATTTAATACCCATATTGAAGGGGTTGTCATAAGAAAAATGAACCTGCTATTTTTTTGGCGGCCATATTGGATTCTCATTTTATTTTATAGAGAACTCTGTTCTACTAATCAAGCCCTTTCATTTGAGGATGATTTTCTATTGAGGATGTAGTGATAAAATATGTAATCCGCCATTTTGTAGCGGCGGCCATCTTGGATTTACAATGATACCAAATGAATAAAATTATATTCTTATTAGAACTAAAGGTGCGTACCAAATTTCAGATCAATCCGTCAACATGAAGTGGGTCTAATTTTAATTACTAGATTTGAACCAAAGAAATAAACAGGGCAAGCTAAATAAAACCTTTAAAATTAAAGAAAAAATGCTTTTTATAAAATAATAATTTCAACCTGATAAGAAAAATATCATTGTATAAATACCTACATTGCAATCTTTAACGATAATTAACCATATTCGTCTACGTCACAATAATCCCATATCGTGAGATAGGTACATTACCTATTATTAGTTAGTATTAAACTTATACTAGCACAAAAGTCAGATCAGACCCTGGTAACAATCTAAAAACCAAGTACTCATCAAGACGAATAAAACGAGCCGAAACTCGATGGGGTTGCGTCGTTTCATTACAGAGTTCCTATGACCATCTTCCAGGTCCATCATCAGACCGTGGTTACCATTGAAAGACAAACTACTCGTCAAGACGATTCAAACGAGCCCAAACTCGATGAGATTGTGTCGTTTCTTTGCAAAGTTCCTATGGCCACCTTCCAACTCCATCATCAGATCAGCACCATGTCATCATAATATTGCATTGTCACGCGATTTACACATGTATGCAAAATTTCAGCTCTATCGGTAACCGGGAAGTGGATGAAATTTAATTAGCAAACAGACAGGTGAAACTAAATAAAAGCTTGTAAAAATACGTACTTTGCTTACGTTCTTACAAAACAAAGACGGAAAAACAACACTCTTTGATCACGACGTGAAAATGTATCCATATGAGGACCTAAATACACACTGTCAGGTACTGACACCAATACGAGGTCTTGAGTGTAAAATTTACACATAAGTCCTCACACAGTACAACAAACATGAGTCGAGTGTAGAGCGAGTGTGTATAAATCGATAGTGGCGCCGCCTAGTGTTCACACTCTGTCGGTGTGTGAACCGAAATTTTCAAGACCAATCCGAGGATTCCTTAACTTTTCGTTATTAAGTATACAGGAAGGTTCACAATCGCACGTAGAGTACGATGCCGTAGTCAAGTCAAACCGAGGACCCACGAAAAAGTCCTCGGATTGAAAACGTCCTCGGATGTGCCTTGTGTATTCAGGCCCACGTCCTCGTATGGTACTTAAAACAAACACACACACACACACATACATACATAAACAACCAACATTTCACTACCTACCTCTAGTATCCATCTTTTTATTTTTGTATAGTTAATAAATATTCTTAAGTTTTCATCTGTCGCACGCAAACTGTAAAACTAGTGGGTTCCCACGACACAGGGCTTCCTCGTGTGGGACCTACAGGTCACATCTCCTGTATTGTTGCATAATGTAAGAAAAGTAAGTGAAAATTCCTTATTTTTATTTAGTTGTTATGTAACAAAGTTCTGAGAAATAAATCATTTGTATTTGTATTTATATTTGTATTTTTTGTATTTTTATCATAAATATGTGGTCATTTATTGATACATATCACACAAAGGGTGGATTTGACCAAACTGGAATAAGACTTACTCCGAGATTAGTGTTTAAAAATTCGGCGTTTAATCTAGGTATAAGACCTTATTCCAGTTTGGTTGAATCCACCCTAAATAATTTTAAAATTCCGGAGAAAAACCTTAACAAAATAATTAACAAATTAAGTTGCTTAGGGGAAATGTCCTGTCCGTATTAATATAACGTTTCAAATCATTTAGGTACAAACCTAAATCAATCTACCTACTCCCATCACTGTTTATAACCAACATTTTAATACGCAAATCGATGTTATAATCCGACTTGATGTACGACAGTCATAAATATAAGAAAAATTCGAAGTTCCATCGCTTTGTCGTTTCCAAGTAACTTCCCAACGGGCCCATCCATCGAAGTCGTGACGTCACAGCCCACTGCCACCCACGTGACGTACATTACCACAGATTATAATGAATTATGTTTTATATTAGGTCAGCTTTATAGTGATGAATCAGGTTTCGGAAATAAATAAGAATATGTAACGAAATATTGAAATCGTTATTTTAGATAGAATTAATTTCATCTTTATCATATGAGTTTCCCTATTAGTTAGCCAAATTTATTCATTTTGCACATGAGTTTCAGAAAAACAAATTCCGATCTCTGTTTACTTTAGACTAGCTAGGCAATAGTTTTAAACTATTGTACTGACTGCCTTGATTGTATTGATTGTACAGTCTGAGTGTGCCACTTCCCATATGGGCATCAGGCCCAATGTGGGTTTATGCCCAACTTACGACAACAACCGGGACCAACGGCGTTACGTGCCTTCCCAAACACGGAGGAGTTTGATATGTTTTTTTTTATTTAACCGTTTTTTCTAGTGACGGGTACTAAACTTACCCATACGTAGGCTGAGTTTTTCTTATCGCCGCTAGGTTCCTTCGTTTTTTTTAATAATTTGTACTTACTGAAGTTTGGAGATCTGCGTACCTGTAGCTCCAGTTCACTATTTGATATCGTCCGGCCATTTAATTTTGCGACTTGAACGTAGACTTCTTTTTTCCGAAATTTTACTTTTTACATACATACATAATACATACACATACTCACGACTATAACCCCTGAAGGGTCGTTAGAGACTATGCAATGGGACCGCGAAAGCAGTCCTCTGCCATAGTCCACTTTTCACCAAATTGCGATTGCACATGTGCTAAGCGTGACAGGTGGTGAGCCCATCACCGCTCTATGCTGGATGTATGAGCAGTCTTTAGTCCGTTAGTCGCTTTTTACGACACCCCAGGGAAGAGAGGGGGTGGTAGTATTCTTTCACCGCAACGCGACACGGTTTATAATAACTGCTATATTTACAGTAAATGTAGTGATATTTAAGTCTGCATTAAAATGAAATCTCGTTCCCATCACTAGCTCGCCCAGCGTTGGGCGTGGGCGTTGTTTACAAGCCGATCGTTTTGTTTACATCATTGTGTAACGCCGTAACGAGGCGCGTTTCGTCACGACAGACGTTAGGTACCTATGATGAGTTGCAACAGATACTAAGCGGTTAGAATGGAGGCTGTATTATCAAAAGTAGGTTCGAGATTTGATGCGTTAATAAAGACACAGTCCACGTTTCACCAATTCAAAACTGCGCATGTGCTCAGCGTGATAGGCTCTATGCTGTTGGATGTATGTGCAGTCTTTAGTCCGTCCGTAATGGAAGAAAGGTAACGTATGTACTCACAAAAAAATTAATTAAACGATGTTACTGCAGAAGATTTTTTTTTTATATATATTTTAGATTATAGTCAAAGTCAGAATCAAAGTCACAACATTAATTACCTGTTGAAATTTTAAAAAATAGTTTCTGTTTATATTTTATTGGTACCAACCTCACAAAGTGAAAAAGATCCCGACGAATCGAGAACCTCCTACTTTTTTTGAAGTCGGTTAAAAAGACAATTTCAGCTTCAAAAAAAAACCTGCAACGCAATCGACAATAAAACAGAAGCCTGTCAATGTATTTTTTAGTGATCGTGAGACCCTATTTCCGTAAAAGAAAGATGGAAAGACTGTAGACCGACTGTAGCATCCCAGCTTAAGAACATAGAACATTTCCCCGCGTACTTGCCAACACAAATGGTGTGCTGTTACATTGACTTGTCCGTCACCGATCGGTGCCAAAGGGCCATATCAAGATCCCATTGTGATCCTGACGACTATCTTTAAACTATCACCTGCCCGGTTACCATGATGGAACGACAGCCTGCAAGTGTGGTTGCACACAGGTTGCTTTTGGACCACGGCGGAAATATGTTTTACTAGTATTTGCTCTTCGATCAGTTTTTATAAGAATTAATCGTTTCGCGTTGCGGTAAAAGAATACCAGCCGCTATCTTCCCTTGGGTGTCGTAAAAGGCGACTAACGGACTAAAGATTGCACATACATTTTACAACATGGAACGGCGATGGGCTGACCACCTGTCACGTTGAGCACACGTGTAGTCGCTATTTGGTGAAAAGTGGACGATGGCAGAGGACTGACTGCTTTTGCTGTCCTCATTGCCTAGTCTCTGACTAACCCTTTGGGGATAATAGTCGTGAATCGTGATTATATGATATCGTGATATGTCTGTGTATGTAATGTATGCATGTTTTGCTCTTTTTTTATCCGCTTTGCCTAACGCCTTGGGACTAAGTGACAATTCGGACACTTTAAATTCGGACACAGTGTCCGAATTGACACTCTTTAATTTTTTTTTTTTCACTGAGGATCAGACACATACAAAAATAGCTGCTTTGTACAGTCAGATAAAAAACTTCTATAGATTTCTTTACATTAATTTTAAGAATATTTACTATAGTAAAAAACATTTAATCTCAGTCAGATTAAAAATACTGAACAGCTCCAATAATTTAAGAATGTCCGAATCGTCAGTGAAAAAATAATAAAATTAAAATGTGTCAATTCGGACACTGTGTCCGAATTTAATGTGTCCGAATTGTCACTTAGTCCGCCTTGGTGGCCGAGTGGTCAAGCGCTCGTTCCGAAATCCGTAGGTTCCAATTCCCAGGTCGGGCAAACTGTATATATGTATATAGGGTCTAACAATATCAATAAGCAAAAGTTTAAGGGGAGCATCTGTACATGACAGTGAGCATGCTCACCAAATTTGGTACAAAATTACAGGCTCGTTACCGAGATAATCAACCAAACATTATCATAATTCACCAAAAATACAGTCTTTCCCAACCCGTACAGCTGTACTACACGCACACAAAGATAGCCGAATCAGTACACTATCTTTTTATTGACGCTTGAGTACGTGTTAGTAAAGATACAGCATGTTTCATGATGTGCGTTATTATAATTGATTTAGTTTGTTAAAAACATAACTTTGAAAAATCACTATAAAACTGGAGCCCATTTTTTGTCATTGTATTCAGAATGATGTATAGATACCGCCCTTAAACGTTCGCTATTGATTTAGTTAAACCCTGTATGTATAATATAATAATCACGACTATTATCCCCGAAGGGTAACTCAGAGACTAGGCAATGAGGACCGCAAAAGCAGTCCTCTACCATAGTCCACTTTTCACCATATAGCGACTGCACATGTGCTCTGCGTGACAGGTGGTGAGCCCATCGCCGCTCTAAGCTGTTGGATGTATCAGATGTGTGTGCAGTCTTTAGTCCGTTAAAGTGCAAAACGTCCGGGCAAAGTGTGTGTTTGCGCCAAACCGCTCTCGCGCCCCTGCGCGCCCTTAAGTGAACACCGAGTGAATTGACGAAGTGTGCTACCGCCCTCACCAGTTCAGCCCGTTGCTACCCGCGACCCCAGCGCCCGTGCCTATCCGCCCGTGCCTACTCCGCGACCACAGAACGCGACTTTATACGGTGCAGCTCGTCCGGGTACCCCAAGTAAGTCCTTTCCCGCCTCCCTCCTTATAACGTCGCATGTTACTGCGCCTCACGCAGTAACAGTGTGTTTTCGGATTTTACGATGCATAGCTCAAGTTTGTGATCCTAAACCCGCATTAAAGCGTGGTGATCAAGACAAAACTAAATACCAGGACCAGCTAAACAAACTTGAGCGCCTTCAAAATCTTTGTATACGATTCATATTTGGCTTGCGCAAGTATGATCATGTTTCTGAATACCGCGCTAAACTCAAGTGGCTTCCTATTCGTCTTAACATAACGTAACATACTGTTTAATCCCACCTATCCTTGCTACCTTAAAGAACGTTTTAACTTCCTCCACGCATCCAATTCGCGCTCATTGCGATCATCGGAAAACCTGAGCCTTAAAACCCCTCTGCACGGCACCACCTTTTATGACTGTTCATATACTGTTCAGGCCGTCCGCCTCTGGAACTCGCTTCCAGTTGCGATCAGGCGTGCGCAGTCTGTGAACACTTTTAAAGAGCTCGTGAAAAACTTCTACCTCTCCTTCTAACCTTATCCCGCTGCAAGGCTGCAAATTTCGCTACTCCCTACCTGAGACTAATATGTATAAGTATTGTATATGTATATATTACATTACATACTATGTATGTACTTATGTATGTCTGTTTAAATTTAATTTATTTTTTTGTGTTTAGTAATTAAAAGTTATGAAATCTTTGACATGTTTACACCTCCGATTTTAAAGTGTTTAAATTCTCTCCATCCGACTGGTTGTCTGGAAGAAATCGCTATATAGCGATAAGACCGCCAAATTGTAACTGTGTAATGTACTTGTTTTTTATGTTTTGTGTTTAATGTAAACTGTTACAATAAAAGTATTATCTATCTATCTATCTAAATAATGTAGCGATGAATTCATTTCAATATTGGAGGCTTTGCCGCGCAGTAGGTATTATAATACTGACTGCACGTTTTGCTCTTATTACCGGAGGCCAAGGCTCACTTTGAGACGCTGCGCCAGCTAAGTTAGTAAATTAGTAAGCATTTGCCCGGGGCTTCGCTCGCCGTAATTTTTCGCGGGTAAATGTAACCTGTAACTATCTCCAGTGTCTCTTTTTGTCTCTGTACCAAAATTAATTAAAAGCGTGAGAGCATGCCAAACAAATTAACTTAGACTTAACTAAGACAAGGCTAAGTTCAGAAAATATTATGGGTAATCATTTACTGACCTATCACACGACTAACAGTAAATACTCATTAACTTCGTGTACAGTTCAGTAATTAATACATGTGAAATTATACGATCACCATAAGCTCCTTTGATGTTAAGTAAAAAAAACAACAAAGCTTACCATGTAGCAGGCACATAAAATGTTTTAACGATTATTACAATTCTATTAAACAAATACCATTTTAATTACATAAACTTGACGTTTATTTCACTAGCTTTTTTATTGTATGTCATAAATTAATATTTATTGGAATGGTTAGTTGATCCCGAAGTGGTCCAAGATATAACAGCCGTAGATTTTTACAAACAGTCTTATACAATTTTTTTACTTTCGATGAATCAAATGAAAACAGGTCTTCTTCCCTTCTTCTTCTTCTTCAGTTTATGTAACTCTTTTCCTTTTTCAACCAGATGTTCCCCATGAGCTTGATGTGTTCCGTCCATTCGGCCTTCTGGCGGTCAACGCTTCTGATGCAAGCGGTCTCTTTTTAGGACATTTTACTTTACAACTGCGCATGTGGTCAGCGTTATTAGGTGGTGAGCCCATCGCCGCTCTATGCTGTTGGGTGTATCGGCAGTCTTTAGTCCGTTAGTCGTCTTTTACGACGCCCAATCGAAGAGATGTTTTGATTCTTTTAATGAGTCGCCACATACAGCTCGTTAAAACTTTTTAAAATATTAGTAAGTTCAAAATGCACCCGTGGTTCAAAATGCACCCGTGTGTCTGCGCCCGCCGGTCGCAAATGTAATTCGCTATCTTTGAGCTGTTGTAGAATTCATGTGGTCATGTGAATGGTTATTTGTAGGACATGTAAGGGTATTGTGCAGTAAAGTAGCCTGCGGTTAGGTGATAGCAAATTTTATGGTGTATTTGTGTCTCGACAGTGCGCAGCCGTGGTAAGTCGAAGCACTTTAGTGTGCACTTAACTTGCGGACGTTAAAGGATGCGAATTTTGTTAGATGACTTGGTTGTATGTATGAAGAAACAGGTAGTAGCTTCTAGAGGGTTAATTTTGGTATGTATGGACGGTTAGTCGATATGAGTTTTAAAGCTACGAGTGTGTTTAGGGCTTCCTACGGAGACGTCGTGTCTTTGAACTTGACTTTCTAATACTTAATAGATGGTAACAGATTACGAATTATTATTATTGGTACGTTTTAGAAAGTATACAGAGCTGTGTTATAGCATTTTCTGACAAATAATTTCAGTATTTTCTAACATCAGAACTGTTTCTTCTCATAGATAGCAACTAAGTATGATGTTGCATACTGTTGAGATGTTTTTACAAGTTTATATATATTTTTATATTGGAAAAATCCAAACTGGTGGTAGATTCAGTAGTTAAGATAACTTATGACTGTGTGTAAAGAAGAATGGGCAAAACGTACCCCTCCTTGTAACACTTACATCTATGCATCAAATAAAAGTACTTGAAAAGTGAAGCATTTTATTGTATGACAGCCATAGATTAAAACAATGTTTTAATCTAAGATGACAGCAAATCTGTCAGATATTGGAGAAAAAAGTTATTGAGAAAAAGAAAATTAAAATAATAAATGAGAATATGTAGATAAATAGATAGATAATACTTTTATTGTAACATAATAACACAAACATTAATAACGAAAATATAAAATTGAAGTCAAGATTTTTTATTGAATTTAACTATACTTACACCCTCATTTTTTATATTTTTTTTCACATTCCCTTTTTTTTCTTTTTTTTCATTCATTCATTTGCTCGTTTATATTTGCTGTCCTTACAACAAAATACACTATTTATTTCAATACCTTTTGAGTTTTCGGGCTTATGAACCATCGAGATTTTAAGCGTTCGAGCAAGTTCTTCGGGCCTTAGTGTTCGGGCATTTGTTATTCGGGCTTTTGTCATTCGGGGTTAGGTACCAGACCCATATTTAACAAACTATTTGACTTTGACTCTGATGGTTTTTGATTTACAAGTAATAGAGTACCGTGTCCATTACAATATTCTGACGATGTTCTGTTAACAACCACTGATTGCAACAGTCATGCAAGCTAGAACATCTGTTGGCGAGCGTCGAATGAAATCTCAATAGCTGTTTATCAACTAATAATGGTAATGAGAAAACAATGAGCAATGCCTATTTGAATATCCGTCGGCGATTGTCGAAGACGAAGGCGATTGTCGATTGTCGAGTGGGCGGTCGGAACGACGCCGTAAATCGCCACCAATCACCGTTCTCACGAATATTGCGTCTCATTAATACCGATTTTGAATTAGACAATCGTTTCTGTGTAAATCAATCAACATTGTGTATGCGTCGACTTCGGTCGCGACTGGCGATAATTGTCTAGCTAAATTATGTAGATGTTCTCAACTTTCCATATGTGTATGGTTGTTAATTTTGACAAGGAATAAGTATATATGGCAGTAAGTATATTATTGGTTGGTTATATTGATGATCTAGTTATCACGGTCAGTGAGAAATTTCCCTCCACGGTATCGGAGCTAATGCAATGTAGGTACCCTGGGTTTGCTTGAAGGTTGGTGTAATACCAATCCTCTATCTGTAAATCCGGGAAAAACGACCGCCATCTCCTTTACAAGAATGAAAAACCTCACGCAACTGGGAAACCTAACGCTTTGCGGCACCCAGCTTCCTTGGTCCAGAGAAGTGAAATATCTAGGTATAACACTAGATAAGGAACTCACCTGGAAAAAGCACATGGACACGACTGCCGTCAAGACCTATAGCTTTTTTGGTATGTGCCGGTCCACTTTTGGCAAAATATGGGGACTCAACCCCAAAATCATAAGGTGGATTTACATGATGATGGTGCGGCCGATTCTGACATACAGCAGCATCGTCTGGTGGCCCAGAACCAGACTGAAGATCTGTAAGAATGCGCTGAGCAAACCACAGAGAACAGTCTGCCTGGCGATTACCGGGGCATTTAGAACCACACCGACAGCAGCGCTGGAGGTCTTTATGGACCTCCCACCCCTGAATAGTGTCATGGAGACAGAGGCAAGGAAAGCGCTACACAGACTAAAGGTACCCGTGCTGTGGGACAGATCTTTGCCTCTGACCAGACACACAAAATGGGAACCTAATGATACCCTTGATAGGATCATCCCCTCTCCTTACTTCACTAAGTTTATTTGTACTGGCACCTCGAGACCAACCGTTAGGTTATTGCAAGAAGTGCCAGACGTCCCTGCGCCAGTAGAACACTCGCGCAGGAGACCACCAACGTTAGGTCTTGACGCCAAATTAGTGCCCGCCGCAGCGCGCTCTTCATTCGGTACTCATAAGACTAGTGTCTCAGGAGAGTATCCCCGTGAACACGTGTAGTTCACTGCCTATTGTCCAGATAGGTAACCGGAGCTGTCAAGCTCGCTCACTTCTCGTTGCACGAAGGGCACAACTCGCAGTTGCCACTGCTAGGGTCGTCGACTCTAAAGTCGACTCCCAAGTGTCCACCTTGGTAGCGGAGTAGTAAGCACACTCACTTCTCGGAACCCATCCGGGCGCCTAGCCAGTTCCCACGTCCTACGCGGCTGGCTGGACCGCAGGCTACGGCATCTAGGAGGCCGCCTCTACTAGTTCTCCAGACTAGTACCGGAGATGTCAACACCAATGTCCAATGAAAACCACCGGACAAAGCTGCCAACTATAAGGGAAACTCACGTTCCCCGCAGGACTTTTCGCTTCTGGCCCCTCAGAGACCGCTACTAGGCCCCGCTCGCTGTGCACGAGTTTGGAAGTCCTGGCACACAATACCAGGACAAACGAACATTCCCAAGCTCTACAGCTAACCACACGCCACTACGAGTGCAACCCATGTCCGGATCCCGCCGGAGGCGCCTGGTTAAAGGCACGACCAGCGGGGGGCTAGAACCGCAACCCCGTAGTACCTCTGAAAACACAACCGGACCCGTAGTTCCAGTTGCGATACCCTATCTATTGAGGTCGGTAGTTAGGGACCCTTGATAGGATCATGGAAATGAGGTGCGATAAGCTCCCAAGTACATGTTCAAAAAGAAATTTAGTACACATGTCCCAACTCGGGACCAATTGAAACAGCCACCGTCTCCAGAGAAAGACAGCCTGATCGATCTGGTAACAGGTACACCGACGGATCCAAAATGGAGTCGGGCACTGGAGCAGGAATCTTTAGCAATGACTTTAAGCACAGTCAGAGCATGGGAAAGTTCGCTACTGTATATCAGGCAGAAACTTTCGTAATTCTCCTGTGCGCTAAAAGTAATCTAGAACTCGCTCCCAAGAAGCGTAACATATTCATCTTGAATGATAGCCAAGCCGCGCTCAAGTCACTTATATCGCCTCGAATCGACTCCAGCCTTGTACTTGAAACCACGAAAACCTTAAACAATCTAGGTACAGGTACAACAGGGTGA
This sequence comes from Scoparia ambigualis, assembly GCA_963921215.1. Classification (NCBI taxonomy): domain Eukaryota; kingdom Metazoa; phylum Arthropoda; class Insecta; order Lepidoptera; family Crambidae; genus Scoparia; species Scoparia ambigualis. The sequence continues at coordinate 7,020,468 of OY992517.1, forward strand.
GGTTGATCGGGGTACCAGGCCACATGGGAATCCAAGGCAATGAGATGGCCGATGCCCTTGCTAAGGAGGGCTCAGAAACTACACATATTTAGTCCTGAGCCGTTCGTGGCACTATCACTAAGCCTTCAAGGACCACATCCAAAACAGGCATAAAACCGAATGGAAAGAGCTACCCATCATAAAAACCCTTCATAGTCGAAGGCGCCCTAGGATGGAGTAAGATCATATGCGGAGGTAGCAGAAGGCAGGCCCGATTAATCACCGGTGCCCTGACTGGGCACTATGCCACAAAACAAATGCTCCACAAAGTGCAACTATAGCAACAGCACCTGTGCAGGGCATGTGGAGAGGAAACGGAGTCCATGCAGTGGGTGCCCTTCAGTTCGCCTAAAATGTTTAGTTCTACTTTCGGCCGAACTATATTGGCCTCAACTTTTAACGAACAATAATTGTCTAGCCTAACAGTTGTTTTCGCACTATTATAGTTTGCCAAATAATTGAAAACCCTACTTTTAGAATCCCTAATATTAAATGTAATAATAATAACTTTCTTTCGGCTGTGGCTGTGACTAATTTGCTAAGAAAAGGATGAATCTCCTGGAATCGGCCTACCCGAAACTAGCAGATTTTAGGCACTTCGAAAGACATTGCCAAGCTTATGGCAATAATCTTCACTGAGGAGGCAGAGTGATGGGACGGGGTTGTACAAAAGATCCCAATCGGTCTACGTGCTGCTGCGAGAGGGAGACCTCTGCAGGCCCCACTAGATAAGATAAAGTTATCCCGCAACCGCAGCAAATTGCTGAGAACAACCTTGTATTTGAATCGGAACAACTTTAAAGTAACAAAAAACAGATGCTCGTTAAACTGCAAATGCAATAAATTACATTGAATGTTATGAATGTGATACCAGCATTGAGTATTGCATCCATCTGTAACCACGATACCAAACTAAATAAATAAATAAAATTTGTTACGTTCACACCAACACATTCCACCACATTCAGGACATATTTTTTTAACTGTGGCAAAGAATGGGCGCAAGAAACCACAGCGCACAAAGCAACGACATTTACAAACAAAAAAAAGAATATGTCGTTACCAGGTCAATACAAAATATGAATTGAAAAAGTAATGAATGATGCAATACAATGTAGTATCAATTAGTTAAAGACAATTAGAAATAGCTGTCTCGGAGTCCTTGGAGCATTTCAGATCCAAGCTGTTTTGTCTTCTGTGTAATCTGACACTTTATAATAAGCTTTTTTATAAAGCTTTTCTTTGATTTTGATTTTAAATTTAATGGATCTAATTTCTGAATATCATTTGGTACTTTGTTGTAAAATCAGACACACAGACCCTTAAAAGAATTATTAATTTTATGGAGCCTAGTATAAGGTACTGCCAATTTGTTCTTACTTTATTTACGTTAATATTGTTAAACTAGATAACGGATAAATATTGAAGAACTCCCAGACCCGAAGTTAATTCAGAAAAACAGTTTTCTCTAAATTGTCCCGACCGGGAATTGAATCCGGGACGAGGATGGCGCGACGCCAGACCCGGCGCGCTAACCACTCGACCACGGAGGTCGTCAAACTAAAAGCTTCAAACAACGCTATTGAGGCTATTATAAACTGGCCTAATATTTTTCTTTACGGATGTACGTCTCTTTGTGCAGTCGGCCTCAGAAGTAGGTAGACTTTTGTACAACGTCACACCAATTTGCTCGGAAAGTTCGCACTCGTACACAGACAGGCAAGCAGGTCAACCTACCCAAAACTATCCATTATAAAATAGAATAGAATAGAATAGAAAGGAATAGTATAGAATAGAATAGAATAGAATAGAAAGACATTTATTAACGAACACGCACTATCAAGATAAATATACAAAATAAAATAAAGAGAAATTAATATTAAATAACGCAAGCAAATGAGGAGCTCGATGGCGCAGCGGCTGGCCCGTTCAGCTTGCGATCTTGCCCGCTAAGAAACTTTCACAAAGCCGGGTCGCTGGATGGGTTACCAAATTAAAAAGATCTCGAGCTCCTCCGTGCTGCGGTAGTCACATTAAGCCGATGTTCCCGGTTGTTGTCGTAAGATGGCAGTCGTTAAAACCCACCAACCCGCATTGGGCCAGCGTGGTGGGTTATGGCCCACATCCCCATGCACATATCCGCACGTGCTGTTATCTACGTGGGAGGCCTGTGCCCAGCAGTGGGACGTTTATAGGCTGATGATGATGATGCACGCAATGTACAGAAAAAATAAAAACAATAGTTGAATAATAAAAACAAGAGAAAAAAAATTAAAAGTGTGACGTTAATGGGCCCTGTCTCAGCATAATGCTTGTGTCGTCCTTGGATGTTCAGAACGACATAAGCGCTGTTATTCTGACTCTAATCGACATTGATTATACCCAATTATTATACAAAAATAATAAAGTGTAAAATTTATTAAAAAAACTTTGACAAATTAAAAAAAAGAGTAAGTGCTTCCTACGTATTTTTTTCTCTATAATATAATTTTATTTTTTACACGCTTTTATTATGTCGACCTGTATGGAACAAACTATGTAATGGAATCTAAGGTAAGTAATTTAACCATCTTCCAAGGGTCGTAGCGTAATGAAAATTGGCAGCTGTATGTAGTTCTGATGACAATACAATAATATGGTACTGTCGAACTGATCTGACGATGGAGCCGGAAGATATGAACTGGAACTTCGTGATGGAAAATCGTATCATAGCTGTTTTGGATTTCTTAGAAAAGTCTTGTAATTAACTTTGACCACGATTAGGTTTCAAGGTCTGATGATGAAGCCGGAAGATAGGCACTAGCATTCCATGATAGAGTATCGTATCATAGTCGTGTTTGCACTTGTGAGAAAGGCCACGTAATGGACTTAGAACACGATCAGGTGTCAAGGTTAGACCAAAAAGTATAAAATAAATTAATAGTTTAAAAACACTAGTAAAACACGCTCTTATAAATGCACGTAAAAACAAAAAATAAATTATGGATCGTTCAAGTTGTCTCTATTTCTGGGCTGAAGTGTAAACTATGTGCTTTTAACATGAAAATTAACATGAAAAACTTTCTTGTTAACAAATACTAATCCTGGCGGAAGCTGCATGAGGTCGCACAAGAGCATAATGTTTATGCCGCCAAAGGGTTACCAAAGGGAACTAAATATATCTCGTCCACGAACAAGAACTCTGCATTCTGCCACTGTTGACGCATTACCCTGAATGTAGAGCCACCTACTAGTCGTCCTTAACTTGATTTCTCAGCAAGTTATACAAAAAGTCTTTCCTTTTTTTTTACAATTTTTTCTTTTGCTTTTACAATCAAATAATATAATTAAAAGCACATAGTTTACACTTCAGCCCAGAAATAGAGACAACTTGAACGATCCATAATTTATTTTTTGTTTTAACGTGCATTTATAAAAGCGTGTTTTTCTATTTATTTTTTTTGTGAATAAATTTCGTTTAATACTTTTTTAATAGCGAGAACGGTGGTGGTATGTTGATATAATGTCAGTACAACCAATATATATTAGTAGTTGGTATGACATGGTGCTAAAGTGTTAAGCTAATTTAAGTGTTGGTGGTTAAAGTTACTCGAGTCCGTAGTTTTACCCTTGAGACCTTACACGTGACCCCTGGGTGGTGCTGAATGAGTGACACTGACTGCGTGCAGCACGCATTGGGCCGGCTCGCCCGGCGTAATACAAACCTCTCACTAATATCCGGCGTGAAATAATAGCACTTGGTGCTGTTGTGTTTCGTCCGGCCAGTGAGGGTTCCGGAGCCCCCCCCCCCCCCTCTCACAATTTCTATTCTTGCCTTCATACATTACATGCCATATTTACATTTAAAAAAATACCTACCCGTCCCTCAAAAGTTAAAGGTCGGCAACGCATATGCGATTCCTCTGGTGTTGCAAGTGTCTTCATAAGGTGACCCGCCTGCTCTTTTGCCGCCTTCTAATATATAAAAAAAAGCTATTTTTAAGCCCGCTCCATCAACTGATCCAATAATACCGCGTAGCTCATGCTGGTGTGTGTGTAAGGTACTCAAAGCAAAATATAAAAAAAAAAACAAAACAAGATCTCACACCACAAATTATGGCACTCGTAGAGCTATAATCAGCGTAGCTCGTAACGAGATTTCAACTGCAATATTTATATGGGAATTAAAAAATTACAATCCTATAATTTATTGTAAGTGCGGTCCCGGTGTTTTTACCAACGTGCCACGCAATTCGTGGCGTAATTTAGGGCTGGCAACATTTGTATTTTTTTAAATTGGCATTCTTCGATTTCTACAACTGTGTAACTTGTAGAAATCGAAGAATGTGTGTGCGTTAAGGAAAGAGAAAAAGAAGTATTAATTTGGAGCCTTAGAAATGTATAAGTTGTGTTTAACTTGATAATAAAACAGCTAGCATGTTCTGGTTGGGATATTGCAAGATAAGCACTCGTTGTGATACCGGGTCATTGAGTCGGTGACCAAATCTTTGTAAAGTTGCTGAGTAACCAAACCATGTCTGTGGTCTAGAGACAAGAGAAACCCTGAAAAAAAGATCAAGTTTGATTTCTAGAGCGCTGCATATTTTGGCAGGTGCCATTATTATCTCAGACTGACGCTAACTTATCAGCGCTTTACCGCGCTATTAAAAAGTATAAAACGAATACTTTAAAAAATTTTTTTAGAGTAAATAAAATAATGCAGCTGTTTACTTTTTTAAATTTTCTTTTTAATTATTAGGTACCAAATAAAAATTTAAAATAACTAGTTTTGTACAACATTCACAAAAACCGTATAGGTTTAAACTAGGAATGCGTAATTCGACTAGTAGGTACTCATCGTCAACCCTCAAATCCAAGCGTGCGCGCAAGTTTGTTGCAAATACTCCACGGCTATCTAATATACGCTTTTGAAGTTAATACTACTGGTGGTTCTTAGTAAAAAGGATGTGGCATTTATCGGGGCCTTTAGGCTTGATAGTGGCTGTAGGAATTCGATTGAGGCGCCGACTTTGGTGGCCGAGCTGTAAAGCTATATATATATATCATAAGATTTTTTTTATTTATTTATTTATTTATAGCTAACAGCTTACAATGCAAAGGATAACTACAAAAATAATAACACTAAGCTATTAACAAGCTACCACATTTAAAATTCTTACTAAACTTATCATAATACTCAACATTTAATCTTAAATAGTAATTTCGGCGGTAAGCGCCTTTTTTATGCAATTGATACTGCCAGAAAATATGTCTATATCAGCATTAGAATTATTTATGTACATACAAGCTCTTACTAGAAAACTGCTCTGTCTATAGTTGGTGTGAGTGGAGGGGATGCTAAGTGGCTTAAATGAATTGTTACGGGGTGCTCGCGTAGGTATTTTAAAAGCAATTTTGCTCAGCAAATCATGACAATCTAGTGTACTTCTGATTATCTTAACTAAAAGTACAATGTCTGCAATGTTTCATCTAAGACAAAGTGGTAAAAGATGAAACTTAGCGCAGCGTTCTTCATAAGGCATTTTAGGAATTTTGAATTTGTAATTTAAATAACGAGTAAATTTTTTCTAATTTTTTTCTATATTAACTATATACGAAATATAACGAGGGTTCCAAATAGAGCTAGCGTACTCCAGGTGGCTACGGACGTATCACAGTAAAGAATTTTAATAGTTTTCATATGTTTGAATGACTTAGACAAACGCATAACAAACCCCAAGGCACGGGATGCCTTATTATTAGAATAAGTTATATGCTAATGGGTACAATGTGTCAAGCGATATCGGAAATATGGGTACTATTTCAGTGTGCTAACCGTGTCGCATTGCGGTGAAAGAATACTACCACCCCCTCTCATCTCTTAGGTGTCGTAAAAGACGACTAACGGGCTAAAGACTGCACATACATCCAACAGCATAGATGGGCTCACCACCTGTCACGCTGAGTACATCTGCAGTCGCTGTTTGGCGAAAAATGGGCCATGGTAGAGGACTGCTTTTGCTGTCCTCATTGCCTAGTCTCTGACTAACCCTTCGGGGATAATAGTCGTGATTATATGTATGTATATGTACATACTAAAACCTGCTCCACATCTATATATATACATATGTATATAGATGTGGAGCAGGTTCTAGTGTAGCCAATAAATAGCTATAAGCCCATCCCGTGCGGCGTCGCGCAATTAACGCCTACCGCGAAATGCTTACTACACTTGTGCTACATTGATTGGGCGACTCGCTTGTCTTGCAATTCGTCTGTGAACAGTATGCGACTATTATAATTCCAATGTCTAAAATTAAATTATTTGGCTAAGAATAACTAGTGGGTAGTCACATACTTTTTTTCTTTCTTAACCAGTTTTTTTTCATAACAATTGATTAACCTATTGATACATTTTTTGGACAGTGAACAGCTAATTAATTACAGTGAACTTAATTCACACATGAACAGGTAAATTGACACAGACACAAAGTACAAAATACAGGGTACAAAATTGTACAAGTAATGTTTGAAAATAAACTACCTTTTTCTCATTATCTTGTCAGAGGGTACATGAGGGTTTGTGTGGTAGCTTTGTATTAGTAATATATTGTACCATCACACTTCACGCTAATATTATACAGGCAAAAGTTTGTGAGTGTGTATGTTTGTTATTTCTTCACGTCTAAACGGCTGGAGCGATTTAAATAAAATTTGGTATGGAGTTAGCTGACACCCTGGATTAACACATAGAATACTTTTTATCCCGATATTCCCACGGGAACGGAAACCAGGCGGGTGGAAACGCGAGCGGCCGCTAGTTATTTAATATAAGTAAGTAATAACATTCGTAAAAGGCGACTAAACGAACCAAAGACAGCACAGCACACATGCAGCAACATAGAGCGTCGATGGACTCACCGTGCAGTTGTCATTTGGTGCAACGTGGACTATAGCCAGAGGACTAATGTTCGGTCCTCATTGCCAAATCTGGCTAACGCTTTGGGGAAAACAGTTCGTGGATCTATGTTATTGTATCAAACACTAGACTGGACTTGGCTATCGTCACTTAAAAGATACTTGAAATGAAATGAAATGAAATGAAAAATGTTTATTCGGAGCATAAATAGGACAATTTAAAATAAGGATATAAAAACGTAGGCATTATGCAACCGAAATGGTCGCCACTCAGCTTATGCCGTGACATTTACATGCCATGGCGCTGGTATTCTGTGCAACCACAAACAAAGTAAGAGGGAGGCGCAGCTCCAGACATAAACTTAAATTTAAGTTTAGGCCTACAAAATCAAACTAACATCAAGCCGTAGATAGTTTTACTTTAACATAAATATATAAGATTACAATACAAAACATAAATAAAACAAGCTAATAAATATAAAAACGAAAACTATAAAACAAAATTTAAAATAATGACAAAAATAAAATAAAATATTATTATCACAGCACGACCGCTTAAGTGCTGGAAAGCTGTATTTTTAATTGATACTTTTTTAATTTAAACTTAAATGTGCTAGCCGTCTTCTTCATGGGACCGCATTTTTTATAAATATACATATGATTAAGTTCCACTTTTGGAAGTGTTATTTTATAACGAAATATATAATATACATGATCAATGATCGATCACCCACGACACCCAAGGAAAGAGAGGGGGTGGTGGTATTTTTTAATGAGCTGATACGCGACACTGCCTTTTTTTTTAAAACCGTAAAATTTATGTATTAAAACAAAATAGACCAGGCACTATCAGTTTTTGGTCAGACTGTACCCAAAACTAGAGTTTTTCCTTACAATTTCAATGTGGGGATAAGTAAGGAATACCTACTTGTGGGATGAGCAAGGAATTAAATTTTAAAATATTGCTGTAGGCTGAGTAAGGAATAGAAATGGGATGAGTAAGGAAAAATTGATTACTGGGATGAGTTCGTGGGTTATCATACGGAACTACCCAAAAAAATTTGTCAACTGACCTCTAGAACTTCAGTTTTAAGATGGCATCCAATGACGATGATGAATCTTAAGTCACTATTTCTCTTGAGACAGATATTAAGTATTTATGTTTTAGAAAGCATCACTCGCGTTTTGTTCAGGGCCGTCACAGACTAAGTATAATGCCTTCCACTGCACTGGCAGTCCGCTCCGTACCTTAGTCCCGACCAGTTCCCGCTAGTTATATTTCAGTTAGACTCGCAGTTTTTTGGAATCGGCATCCGCAGGTGGTGGGACCGGTTCGATTCCCGCCCGAGATACAGGCTAGCTTTTAGAGAGGCTTGATATAACGATAAGATTTGTTTGAATGTAGATAGATAAAAATGGTTTGAAGTGTTTCTTTTGATTTATGTTTTTAACAATACCTACCTAAATCTTAAATGTACCTATTTAGCAGTAACAATAAAAATATATAATATATAGTTGTAGACGTAGGTTTCTGTTTCTCATACCTTTATCATTGCAAAAATGAGAAGAAACATCAAGAGAAGAAACATCAAAAATTAAAAAAAAGAATACATAACAAAATATTGTTTTATTACTATAGAAATTGGTTTACATGGATAAGGATTTTAACCGCCTCTGTGGTCTAGTGGCTAAGCCACCGGTTTTAGACCCAGAGGTCCCGGGTTCGATTCCCAGCGGGGGGTACATCTTTGTGTGCTCGGTTCGGTTGGTGGTAGGGCTGTTAAGTCCGCCTGACTAGCTACCACCATCTTATCTAAGTCTGTCGCCATAACAAACGATGCTTATAGCATTGTCGTGTTCCGGCAGTTTGAGATAAGATAGCCAGTTCGTCAGTGGTTGAGGATTCCGGGTGAAGCGCGCTTCCACCTTCGGCCTATCGTCACTTACCATCAGTTGAGATGGAGGCCAAGCGCTTACCCGTTGCCAATTAAAAAAAAGGATTCCGTTTTAAAATAGCGACTCTGCCTGTGCTGCCTTATATATTTAAAGAAAATATAAGCCGTTATAAACCCTTTCTTATCAATTAGCAAAGAAAAACTTTCGTTTGAACAACGATAACATATTATCGTCAGACGGATCAAATGAGCCGACCAATCGCAAGTGGCCACCGGTGTGCCTCGACCGGACCGGAACCAGCGACGCGTGGGAACGACCCCGCTGTGTACACAGCCTGTTGGCACTGCCCACAAGTATCTGAGGGTTAAGCTACAAGCAATCTTCTTGAGGTCGCCATAAGCTCACCACGAGACATTACTGATATGTTAAGCATGTTTTTAAGTGTAAGAAAATTGTTTTGTAACATTTTTGTTCTTTCGCTAAACGGGAAAATAGCACAAGAGCGCCCCGGATGTAACAAAAAACTAATGTGTAATGTATATTTTAATTTTTTAATAACCCGAATTATACTTTTTTTATTTAGTTTTTATTTATTTATCACTAAGACATGTATAATATGTACAAATCAATATAAGCATTTTAAAAAACCAATGAGGTTTACCACTTAGGCGGCTAAGGGTGGATTCGACCAAACTGGAATAAGGTCTTGTCTTCTTGTCTTGCAATCTTCTTGAGGTCGCCATAAGCTCACCACGAGACATTACTGATATGTTAAGTATGTTTTTAAGTGTAAGAAAGATGTTTTGTAACATTTTTGTTCTTTCGCTAAACGGGAAAATAGCACAAGAGCGCCCCGGATGTAACAAAAAACTAATGTGTAATGTATATTTTAATTTTTTAATAACCCGAATTATACTTTTTTTATTTAGTTTTTATTTATTTATCACTAAGATATGTATAATATGTACAAATCAATATAAGCATTTTAAAAAACCAATGAGGTTTACCACTTAGGCGGCTAAGGGTGGATTCGACCAAACTGGAATAAGGTCTTGTACCTAGATTAAACGCTGAATTTGTATAGACTAATCACAAGTAAGTCCTATTCCAGTTTGGTCGAATCCACCCTAAATGAGTTATAAGTCGTAATACTTACCATATAATCACGACTTTTATTCCCGAATGGTTAGTCAGAGACTATGCAATGAGGACCGCAAAAGCAGTCCTCTACCAAAATCCACTTTTCACCAAATAGGGACTGCACATGTGCTCAGCGTGATAGGTGGTGAGCTAATGGACGCTCTATGCTGTAGGATGTATGTACAAGTTTTAGTCCGTTAGTCGCCTTTTACGACACCGGCTGGCCGTTGACCCACCCGTCTGTTGACCCGTCCGCGTCAGCTAGGCGATAAGTACCTACGTTACTGCAATCTTTTTTGTTATTTTTGTCATGTCTAAAACGGGTGTGTAATGTTTGATATAAATACTTATGATCTAACGTCCATTTAATACAATTTTATTTCATATAATTTCGTTTGATATAACAATTGACATGATATAATAAACATTTAATATAATTTTAGAATCTATAATTTCATGTGATATAATGTCCATATGATATAATAAACATTTGATATAATAATCTAATGGTATAAAACATTATTCATATAATACTCAGACCCAAAGGGCACCCTCCAAGAAAGCAAACAAGCAGCATGCGAGCAAGCATGCAGCATGCTAGCAATCATGCAGCATGCGAGCAAACATGCAGCATGCTAGCAATCATGCAGCATGCAAGCAATCGTGCAGCATGCAAGCAATCATGCAGCATGCAAACAAGCATGCAGCGTGCAAGCAAGCATTCAGCGTGCAAGCAAGCATGCAGAATGCAAGCAAGCACGCAGCATGCAAGCAAGCATGCAGCAGGCATGGTTTCTTTCACTTTACAGGACTATTGCGACCTATAGTTTTGTCCGGAAAAGTGCAAATTGATTTTATTACTATTATTGAGTGCTTTTACAAGATCACTGTGTCATATGCACTGAATCAGCGTGATTAGTCCTGTAACGATCTGGCGCATGCCTCTTTTTTTGTAATTTATCCAACAGTGGTAATTGTGGTAAACTTTAAGGGCTGGTCAGGTCAAGTGTTTTAGACGGGTGCGTATCATTTTATATAATGACATATAAACTAATTACAATGGACATAACGTTCATTGGATATAATTTTTACTTGATCTATATACACTTCCCATAACAACATTACGTATACTAGTCATTTGATATAATAGTCATATTCTATAACAACTTTTTCTATAAAGCTGTATTGGTATAATAACATATTCTATAACTTCATTTAATATATTTTTTCTTTAAAATAACATTCGCATTTTAACCCCAATTTGATTAAAAAAAAAATCTTTAAAAGTTAATACGTTACGTTTTTGGTAAGGTTTTGCCACAACAGTCAGCGACAGAAACGAATCGCGGCAAAACAGACTCCACGTAGACTTGTCTGCCCTTTTTTTTTTTTTTTTTTTTACCCGGTGTATCCCTGCTTATGGATTCCAGCCTCCAGAAGGGAGACTGGATATGTGGGACTCACCCGTCCCTCTTTCCACGACGTAATCGTCGGGCGAGAGGGAGGGGCCTACCCACTAATCACCGGGGGACCAAACTCCGAAAGCATAAGGCTTGAGGTGGCGGTCACGGGACCTGATCCACGGGGGAATTGACCACGCGAGAGCCACCCCGTCGCCGTGTGTTGGCCTATAACCACTGCAAGGCAGCCGTTACGCGCCAACACACGGCGACTTACGCGCACCGGCACTGCAAAACCAGCCCAATTAGGGGGCAGACACAAACGACATAGACAGACATGCCCGGCTTACCCGGGCATGCGGACACAACACGACCCATTTACGCTGGACACAACACGACACACACAGGACGAGAACATGCCCACGTCTTCGCAGGCATGCGCACAGAAGACAACCACACCCATTTCCAGTTCGAGACTCCATTTAAGGGTCGCTCAGAGACAGCCGGACAGCACGACAACCTCGACCAGTTGGTCGTCTAGCCGTCCTGCCGCTCATCATTGCTTCCCGGGGAGTCAACGAACTGGTCCTACACAAACATAACAAGTATGAACAACCACAAATCACAACACGACACGACAACGACACGACAACGACACAACCCAACCCAGTTTACTGGCGCGGGGCTCCCCGCATCCGCTCCGAGCAACCCGCCCCCCTTTCGGGGAGGCGCGACGTTGCTCATCATGGCTTCTGCATAAAGCCTCCGTGCCAGCTCCCCAACGACATCCACAAGGACCCGCACAAGACTTGTCTGCCCTACGCTAGAGTGTAATTTTAACCAATAGCGCCGAAGCCGTGAAAGAAACCATGCCTGCTGCATGCTTGCTTGCATGCTGCGTGCTTTCTTGCATTCTGCATGCTTGCTTGCACGCTGAATGCTTGCTTGCACGCTGCATGCTTGCTTTGACCTGACCAGCCCTTGAAATTTCTTGCGGTTTCTAGCAGTCCCTTATAATATAGGTTTCTTTAGTTTCTTCTAGTATGGAGGCAAACATGTGCAGTTGCTATTTGATTAAACGTGGACTGTTCCAGTGCCCTGCTTTTGCGGTCCTCTTTGCCTATAGTCTCTGATTAACCCTTCGGAAGTAATAGTCGTGAGTGTTTGTACCCTAAGTAGCAAAAATGTCCTATAATGGTTGACTTATAAACTTATAGCACACTAATAGACGCTTTGATTAAAAACACTGATCTTATAAAAGCAGCTTAAGGGACTACTTGGTGCTACAAGCACTGTCGATCCTACTACGTAGTCTTATAAACGTTTACATTAGGTTTACATTATATGATTCTTATAAGAATCATATAATTCTTATTCTTATAAGAACAAATAATAACTATGTTTACTTTTGAAGGCCCATTTATAAATATATGTTTATTATCATCAAACACTTTATCAATAAAACTTATTTCTCAAAATTATTTCTTTATATAACAGTGAAAACACAAAAAGTTATCAACATATTTTATGATAATAAATAGTAATAAAGATAACTTTCCTTTTGCAATAATTCCAATAAATATAAAAACATTTTTTTTTTCGTTCGACACCACTAATAAAAAATAATAAAAAATAAATACTCTAGTTATGATGGCATCACAATTACAACTGTTGGATAAATTACAAAAAAAGAGGCATGCGCCAGATCGTTACAGGACTAATCACGCTGATTCAGTGCATATGACACAGTGATCTTGTAAAAGCACTCAATAATAGTAATAAAATCAATTTGCACTTTACCGGACAAAACTATAGGTCGCAATAGTCCTGTAAAGTGCGCCCAAATGCGGTCCTATAAACGTTCATAGGATTTCTATAGGACTAAAAAATATTTGGTCCTGGGATACTTACATGACCACATTTTGCTACTTGATACTTGAAAGAATACTACCACCCCCTCTCTTCCCTTAGGTGTCGTAAAAGGCGACTAACAGACTAAAGACTACACATAAGTATATCGAACAGCATAGAGAGGCGATGGGCTCACCAACTGTTACGCCTATTAGTAGGTACACGTGCAGTCGCTATTTGATGAAAAGTGGACTATGGTAGAGAACTGCTTTTGTGGTCCCCATTGCCTAGTCTCTAACTAACCCTTCGGGGATAATAGTCGTGATTATGTATGTATGTAGGTATGTACGATTTTAATTAAATCCAAAATTGCAGAGAAAGATTTTCATAAAGTGCGCGAAGGAACATTTTTGAGCTCATCGATTGAACTACTGTTCTAAATAATTAAAATAAAAAAATTATAATGTTATCTCTTATACATAGTCGAATAGTGCGTAGCGGCCTCGGAATTCTTAGATATTATTGTTTTTATATAGGAAAAAAATCTTATTCTAAACCAAAAAGATTTTACCTTAAAAGATTTATACCAGAGTAATTGTTACTTGATGAGGAATAAAGATTTTGTAATGAATTTATTATCCTATTTCGATAAAAACGATTAATACAGCTGCAAAATTACTACAAAATGCGATGCGCCGGCCTTCCGAATTCAACTTATGCTCACAGAATGGAGATTTGTAATAATATGCACTAATTTATTATCCTATTTCGATAAAAACGATAAATACAACGGCAAAATTACTACAAAACTCGAAAATGGGCATTTTACGCCAAAATCACATTCGAGATGTAATAGGCCTCTTAAGTGCTGGACAGGCCGTTCCCGCTTCATCTGATCACCGGGGCTGCGCCACTCGTCTGTTTGTCTGCCGGGTCGACGGCTTGCCTGTTGACCGACAAGGTCGTCGGCCTACCTTCCGGCACCGTTCGCAAATGTCCACTACAACATTGAGAAGGTTTTAACGATAGTAAATACTTTTTTGTCTATTGTTGTAAAGTTATTAAAAAAGTTATTAAGTTATTAACCGCCTCTGTGGTCCACTGGCTAAGCCACCGGTTTCAGACCGAGACGTCCCGGGTTCGATTCCCAGCGGGGGGTACATCTTTGTGTGCTCGGTTTGGTTGGTGGTAGGGCTGTTAAGTCCGCCTGGCTATAGCTACCACCATCTTGTCTAAGTCTGTCGCCATAACAACGATGTTTCTTTGTGTGCTTCGTTTGGTTGGTGGTAGGGCTGTTAAGTCCGCCTGGCTAGCTACCACCATCTTGTCTAAGTCTGTCGCCATAACAACAATGTTTATAGCTTTGTTGTGTTCCGACAGTTGGAGATAAAATAGCCAGTTCCTCAGTGGTTGAGGATTCCGAGTGAAGCGCGCTTCCACCTTCGGCCTTATCGTCACTTACCATCAGGTGAGATGAAGGCCAAGCGCTTACCCGTTGTTGAATAATAAATAAAAGTTGTATTGTTTTAATTGTTTACTTATGAAATCTTTGGTGAGATTGCATAGAATAATAAGTACCTATTATTCTGAGTGAGATTGTGCCACATCTGTCACGTGAAGGAATAATTACACAACAACATCCTCTACCACTCAAAGTTTAGCCTCTAATTTGCCATTTTTATGACGACTCTACCGATTAGGTTGATTAATTTTTCGTTATTTTCTTTAATGCCAGGATAAGGTTTTTAACGTCTCTGTGGTCTAGTGGCTATAAGGCAGCGGTCTTGGACCTAGCGTCAAAGTGCGCTTCCACCTTATCGTCACCTAACGTCAGATAAGATAAAGGCTAAATGTTTAAGATAAGATAAGATAAGATAATTGTTTATTTGCACTTTGACTTGGTATAAAGATGTTACATTATAAAATACATAGATCACAATCAAGCTCATTTTGTAATAGCATGCAAACATTAAGTCCCCTCAGTAATACTCTAATATTTTCAATAATTAAAATTCACTAAACAATAACACTTTGCAAGTAAATCATTTTCAATTATTTATCAAAACAAAAAAAATCCTTTATGTCATAAAATGTATTCTCATAGCCACTTATACAATTTTCTTTGAAAAAGATTAGTGTTTAGCAATTTAAGATCCTTAGGAATGTTCTTAAAAATACGCATTATCGTAGTGTATTAAAAAAAAGTACAAGCTAAAGTTATTTACTTTTCCATTGGCTGTCACACGCAAGGCTCTCACGACGGCAACCACAGCCGAGTGAAAAGCTTAGTGTTTGTCAAAATAGAATTACTGTTTGTCCGTTCGCGAATAGCCGGCGGAACGAGCCATTGAAATAAATGCCTTTACGACTCCACACGGCCATTTCAGTCGGCCAATAGTTTTTCTTAAAGTTCGCTTGATTGTTCGGAAGCGCCGTTGGGTCGCTAGTCGGTAAGAAGCTAAATATTTACTGCCCCCCCACGTCTTTGGCTGCGAATAAGTTGACCGACGGTCCCGAAGAATAACGTCGTATCTGCGAGATAGTTTTGCAGATATGACGTTATTCTGACGAACTCCTTGGTCGAGTGGTTTGTACACCGGTATTCATGGTGTCACCATCTCTGAGGTCCCGGGTTCGATCCCCGGTCGGGTGTATTTAGAAATTATTGTTTTTCTAAATTATCTCGGGTATGGGTGTTTTCTATGTATAATAAGTATGTATATAAGTATTTAAATATGTTTATCCGTTGTCTTGTAACCATTTAACGAGTTTCTTCGAAGCTTCTCTTGGGCTAGATAATTGGTGTGATTGTAAGAATGATTTATTATTTATTTATTATTATAATTCTTCGGGACTGTCGAAGTATTTGGTTATTTAATTGTTCTCGTGAACAAATCATACAAACTTTGTCCTGTTAATTTACATACATACATTCACGACTATTATCCCCGAAGGGTTAGTCAGAGACTAGGCAATGAGGACCGCAAAAGCAGTCTTTTGCCATAGTCCGCTTTTCACCAAATAGCGACTGCACATTTTGCTCAGCGTGACAATTAGTGAGCCCATCGCCGCTCTATGCTGTTGGTTGTATGTGCAGTCTTTTTGGTCTTTCTTTGGTCTGTTAGTCGCCTTTTACGACGCCCAAGGGAAGGGAGGAGGTGGTAGTATTATTTTAATGAGCCGCTACGCGACACAGCTTCCCCGCATCTTTTTGTTTCTCTTAAATAATGGCCTCGTGCGCTTAGCACATTTAATAGTAATTATTATTTTCTTTACATTAAGTGGATGATAATGAGTGATAATAAACGTTTAATGGTAAATGATTTTCCCCCAAACCCCTCGAGACTCAATAAAGCTGTGGGACTTTATTGAGGTCTCACACGGACTTCTTGAGATAATTTGAAAAGTGATGTTGCACCGTTTTGTTTTATTTGCCAACACTCATGCATGTTCACCAACACTTAACAGTAAATAATCTACCATTATTTCACATTATTATTTGACAAAACATAAATTATATAAAATAATACAAAACTGCAGACCTACATATACATGACGTTTCACTTTCCCGCCAAGAAGTCCCCCCGCATCTTTGACAGCGAATAAGTCGACGGTCCCGAAGAATAAGGTCATATCTGCAATATAGGTGTTCGCGACCGTCGCGTCGGAGTATTTGGTTATTATTTATTACTAGTCGCCCGCCAGCGAAATTTTCCAAAAAAAGTGTTTCATAGAATCCTTGTCCTGATAATTTACCAAACACTTTTGAAAGTGATGCGCGAATGTATTACATTCGTGGTCATTAATATTCAGGGTTCCGTAGTCAAATGGCAAAAAACGGAACCCTTATGGATTCGTCATGTCTGTCTGTCCGTCCGTATGTCACAGCCACTGTTTTCCGAAACTATAAGAACTATACTGTTGAAACTTGGTAAGTAGAAGTATTCAATGAACCGCATTAAGATTTTCACATAAAAATAGAAAAAAAACCAGTATATTTTGGGGGTTGGTTCAAAATACTTAGAACTCAAACTCAGAAAAAATTTCATCTGACCCATTCGTGTGGGGTATCAATGGATAGGTCTTCAAAAATGATATTGAGCAGGAGGAATAGTTTGTGCGAGAGACTTCCAAAATGGTAAAATGTGTCCTCCTCCCCCTGTAACTTCTAAAATAAGAGAATGATAAAACTAAAAAAAAAAATATGATATACATTACCATGCAAACTTCCACCGAAAATTGGTTTGAACGAGATCTAATTAGTAGTTTTTTTAATACGTCATAAATTTATTAATAAATCTATTATTAAAACATCGATCAAAGTTACAACGAACTACAAGAACTTCTATATGATGTTACTTGCTGCTACGGAACCCTTCATGGGCGAGTCCGACTCGCACTTGGCCGGTTTATTATTCATATTCTAGTGGCCCACACACAACACCTCGTATTCGGTAACGACTTTCCAAAATTTTTCTTTATCCCCTTGTGTGTAGGAGGTATCTATCAAACCCGTATGTGTCAAAGGATATTATGTGCGGCCATTTAGAAATGATGTGCGAACATACATTCGTGGAAATTGATTTTTATTTATATTGATTACTAGCGGCCGCTCGCGGTTTCACCCCCGTAGTTCCCTTGGGAATATCGGGATAAAAAGTATTCTATGTGTTAATCCAGGTTATAAACTATCGATTTTCATCCAAATCCATTCAGTAGTAGTTCATCCAGTTTAGCATCTCACTATTCTAGAGGGCAAACTAGCAGAGGCGGTGCCTGTATTTTTGTTAAAAGCACTCTGGAGTTTAAGAAACTAGACTGGTTAAGTGATATAGCAGTTGACAAAGTGTTTGAATGCTGTGGTATAATATTGATTGACATTAGTCTCACGATAATTTGTATTTATAGGCCCCCAAACACTGACATCAACATTTTCTTACAAAAGTTAGATCAAGTTCTATTCAAAACCCTACGCCAATCACGGAAAATTAACAAAAAAGTTGTACTAGTGGGAGACTTTAATATTAACATTCAAGAGCTCAGTAAGAACACTAGGTTATTTATCTCACTATTAACTAATTATAATATGAAATGTACAATAAATGAACCGACACGCATCACCTCAAAACCTAGTACTTGTATTGATAACATTATAACAAATACTAAAAAATATTATGTGAAAGTATTAAACAACGGTATATCGGACCACACTGGTCAAACTATATCATTTCCCTTTAAACCAAACTTTACATGCAAGTACTGGTACGAATACAGAAGACATATTGATAACAATTTGGACATATTTAATAAATATATTTCACAAATTAGTTTTACGAATGTTTATGAACAAAAAGATGCTAATGCAGCCTATGACGCATTTTTGGAAATTTTTAAATTAGTTTATGATCTCTGTTTCCCTTTGGAACGAGTTAAAATGACATCAAAACTAAAACCAAACTGGGTTACTAAAGGCATAAAGATTTCCAGTCGAAATAAACGTCGGCTACACAAAAAACTGCAATTAAACAGAAACGATCATAATATTGTTGAATATAAAAGATACAAAACAAAGTTAAAACGCATCATTACTTGTTCCAAGAGACAAACAAATTAAAAATATATTAAAAAAAAGCACAAACAAAGCTAAACCCACTTGGGGTCTCATAAGATTACACACATCACAGAAAATAATGTTAAAGGAATCAATTCAATGTCTAAAAAATAATAACAACGAAATTAAACGAAAATAAAAACCACAAGAAATTGTAATTTTTTTAAATAGTCATTTTATATCACAAAACGTCAATAACTACAATCCGAATTCGAACCAACGTCAATATCTGCTGAGTTGTAACCCTATTATAAGTAGTTTGTTTTTTGAGCCTACCGATAGGTGTGAAATTGTTAGTTGTGTCAAAGCGCTTAAAAATAAGAAGAGCAGTGGATATGATGACGTAACAATGCAAGTAGTCAAGTCCTGCATAGAAATTATTGCTACGCATGTAGTATTTATTATCAACATGATGTTAGAGACAGGCTGCTTTCCTGACAGTTTAAAAATTACAGTGATAAAACCACTTCGCGGATAATTATAGGCCTATTGCTCTCCTTCCAGCCTTTTCAAAAATATTTGAAAGATATTATACTCAAGAATACTGGATTTTCTTAATAAACATGAAGTACTACAAAATAACCAGTATGGGTTTAGGAAAAATTTGTCAACTACCATAGCAATATATCGTTTTCTTCAGGAAGTGTGGCAAGCAGTTGACAAGAAGAGACATTGTGCGGCTCTTTTTATAGACATGACGCGTGCTTTTGACTGTGTTGTACACCCTATTCTAATTACTCAACTTGAAAAAATTGGCATTCGTGGAATCGCATTAAATTTGTTAGAATCATATCTTGATAATAGGCAGCAAAAGATAAACTTAACTTTTCTAAATAAGCACACAAAAACCCTTCAAAATGTTGAATCTGGACTTCAAACAATACTAATGGGAGTACCGCAGGGTAGTATTTTGGGTCCTCTATTGTTTTTGGTTTACATTAATCAGCTCCCTAAAGTAACGAAACATCTTTGTGTAATGTTCGCAGATGATGCATCATTTCTGTTCATTAAAGAAAAGGACATATGCTTTGAAGAATATAAATCTGACATAAAAATGACATTAAATAAATTAATATTATATCTCAAATCTCTAAATTTAACAGTTAACTTACAAAAAACAAATATACTGCTAATAAGAAACTACAAAAAGGAACAACTTAAACTTAACATAGAACACAATAATATTGTTATAAATGAAATCGAACGCACAGAGTTTCTAGGTATAATCCTCGATACTCACCTAAATTGGAAATTTCATGTAGAAAAAGTAAATAATAAAATAAACAGTTACTGCTATGCGCTGTCTGTGCTGGTCGATGTTTCCTATATAGAAGTGGCTTTAACTGCTTACTACGCAAATGTCTATTTATTATTGTCTTAAGGAATAATATTTTGTGGTAATTCAGTTAATGTGAATAGTACATTTTTACTTCAAAAACGTTGCATTACAATAATTTTTAGCAAACAAAACGATGAAAGTGTTCGAAGTACATATAGAGAAAATGGACTCTTAACATTGCCTAGCATATACATTTTGGAAATGTGCAAATTCGTGAGAAATCAAATGTCGTTGTTACCAAAAATATCAAATTCAAGAATAAGACAAGCTCCTTTGAGACGCTTCGATGCTTTGCAATTACCGCGAATAAGTTCTATGATTTTTGAAAAGAGTACTTATGTGTCCGCTATACGTATTTACAATAAATTGCCTATTGAATTAAAGTGCCATGCCGATTATAAATTTACAAGAAGGTTGAAAGAGTGGCTAATTACTAAAGCATTTTATAATGTTAATGAATATTATGATATAAAAACTTAATTTATTAATTAGGCATGCATGAATATTATATTATTAATAATAATTAACAATGTACAATAATAAATAAATGAATTAAGTAATTAATAAATAATAATAATAATATGTATAAATATTAATGAAATGTGATTGGAATTGTTTAATTTAAAATTATTGAATCGTTGAATGTGTTATTCTATTGTTTGCCCGTTAAGGGTAACTGTTCTTACTTTAATGCAATGTAACCTAGCAAACAAAAATGTAACAGTAATGCAATAAAGTTTTATTCTATTCTATTCTATTCTATTGTAGTTTTTATGTGAAAGAGTAACAAACATCCATCCATACTTACAAACTTTCGCGTTTATAATATTAGTAGGATTATGAGTCTGATTTATTCCACTGTAAATACCAAGGGCTTCCTTACCTTGTTCTATTCTTTTCTATTTACCGAGTGTTTGTTAATACGTTTTAGTTATTCTACCTGTCATACCCATTACCAGACACACTTCTTTCTTTTCTTTTGGGGTGGTAGAGCCACGCTGCATTGCAGCACGCTTTGGGCCGGCTTGCCCAGCGCAATATTTCAATTGGATCTTTGTTTTAATTTAATGGCATAAGAGTCTTGAGTATTTTTGCACACCGTAACCAAAGTAGTCAAATAAGGAAAAATGAAGAAGGACAAAAGCAAAAATGGTCTTTAAGGGAGGGGGTTCCCTTGAAGACCATTAAGCCTTAACAAGAAATGGTCGAATACAGAACAGGTCATATGCATGAAAAGACAAATTAAGAACTGGTCCCAAAACGTCAAAATGCTCACGGATACCATACCCTCTGCTGTTGTGTTTCCTTCCGTGAGTGAAGAAAGTGGCGGAGACCCATCTCTCTCGGCTCCCCCCCCCCCCCCCATTCCTATCAAGGTCAGCAACGCGTCTGCGACTCCTATGATTTTGCATTGCGGGCAGTGTGACCATTTGTGGCAGATTTCTGCCGTTTGGGAAGAGTTGGCACTTAAATTTTAACTCTGGCAGACAATGCTGACGATTCAAAAAAAGTGGCAGAATTTGGCAGATTCCAAGGCAATCTTGCGTCGAGCTTTTCTTTTACTAATTTCAATTTTAATAGAGTTATTAATTCGTCCCGCCTGGCGACGAACTTTTTTTAGATAATAATTTCAATTAAAATTAGTATGCACAAAAACAAATTTGGAGTGCCCCGACTATTTTACACGTACCTATGATGAGTCTTTTTGAAGTTGCGATAAAAACACTGCAGATTGTGGCACACTTTTTGCCAGTGTCGGGCAGATAAGCCAGATTCTCCACTTTTGAGATGGTCACACTGTTTGCGGGTGCCATAGGCGGCGATAATTACTTTCCACCAGCCCCCTTACTCTTTACTTTTGGGGGTTAAAGTTACTCGCGTCCGTAGGTTTACCCTTGAGGCCCTACACGTGACCCCTGGGTGGTGCTAAATGAGTGGCACTGACTGAGTGGTAGAGCCACGCTGCGTTGCAGCACGCATTTGGCCGGCTCGCCCGGCGTAATACCACCCTCTCCCGAATATCCGGCGTGAAATAATGGCACTTGGTGCTGTTGTGTTTCGTCCGGGCAGTGAAATCGCAACCGCGACTCCTCTGGTTTTGTGGGTGTCCATGGGCGGCGGTGATTGCTTTCTATTCGGTGACCCGCCTGCTCGTTTGCCTCCTTCAGATATAAAAAAAAACTATTGAAACCGATCCCGATCGATCCAGTTTGGTAATATGAAATTTCGTACTTTTCAGTTACGACACCAGCGCTAATTTGGATTTACATTGGGTGTACTACATGGCTTTGAGTTTTGTACTTAATTCGCTCAAGATCCGCGCAATATATTGCGCGGATTTTGAGCGAATTAAGTCCAAATTAGCGCTGGTGTCGTAACTTAGGAGTACGAAACTTTACTTACAATATCAATCCATCGGGATCAGTTTCGGGAGTAAGGGGGCTGGTGTCCCGCCTGCTCGTTTGCCTTCTTTTCACAGAAAAAAGGACCTTATCATCAACACTTAGAGCACTTTACTTTAATCTTAACTTTGCAAATTCCCATAAGAATTTTGCATGGTCAAATTAAAGTAATACTGCTTTAAGAGATGTCAGTAGGGAGGGCCCCTGCGGGCCTACTCGCTTTCTGAGAATCGAAATTTTGGCCGAATTTCGTTTGCTATTTATTTATAGCCTTTTACATTATTAGATATCTAGCTAATATTAGAGGTAAATAAAGTCTTATGGGGTAGAGCTAAGAAATAGGTCTACCTTTCTATCGGTAGAACACGTGATGCGACAGCACACTGTGTGGCTTATAATTGTGCTTCAGTCGCGGTCATCCATGTTTTATCGCTTCATCCTATAAATCGAAATAAAGAAGAATGAACGTTTTTGTATGAAACCCCTTGTAAATTCTTACATGGTAAATTTCGAAATAAATTGTTGTAAGGACAGCAAATATGAACCAGCAAATGAATAAATGGGAAAAAAAGGGAAAATTAAAAAAATAAATAAAAAATAGGCCTCATTTTTTTTTATACGACTCATATAAATCAAAGGAATCTGCGAGGGAGGAGTTTAAAACCACGAAAAAATCTTGACTTTAAGATAAGATAAGATAAGATAAGATAAATATACTTTATTGTACACCACAAAAAGACATTTTCACAAAAAATAAAATAATTACATATTAAGTTGACGTACAAAGGGCGGTCTTATCACTAAAAGTGATTTCTTCCAGACAACCTTTAGATGGACAAAAAAGATTTTAAATTTAAAAGTGGGCTTGTAGTGCACCATGGATATAGATAATAATTAGTGATATTGACTTATCAAACTACTTTAATTTTATATTATCATTTATTATTTTAATTTTCTTCTTCTCAATAACTTTTTTCTCCAATACATGACAGATTTGCTGTCATACAATAAAATGCTTCACTTTTCAAGTACTTTTATTGGATGCATAGATGTAAGTGTTACAAGGATGGGGGACGTTATGCCCATTCTTCTTTCAAACAATTTTCTAAAAATCAGTAATCTAATGAATGCCAAACCTATTTTGTATGAACGAAATTTAGGAAGGAGTGGAAACCGCTGTAAATGGCAAACGAAAATCGGCTAAAATATAGTTACGGAGAAAGCAAGAGTCTCTGGTCTCTGGTAGAATTGACTTTGAGAAAACTCTTAATTATCTTAAAGGTAAGCGTCGATAAAAGCACGTCCAGGTAGACTAGACTCGATAGCTACCAGCTTAACTCAATAATTTAAAAAAAACTTTGTTTACATTCCATTAAACATATAATTAGGGACTTCTTGGCGGGAAAGTGAAGCGTCATGTCTGCAGCTTTGTATGATTTTTTATAATTTGTGTTTTATCGAATATTAATGTAATATGATGGTAGATTATTAACTGTTAAGTGTTCGTGAACGTGCATGAGTGTTAGCAAATAAAACAAAACAGTTCAACATCACTTTTCAAATTCTCTCAAGAAGTCCGTGTCCGTGTCCGTAACATATTTTTTATTTGGCGTAATGTTCAGAAGACATAATAATTATTCAAAAGATATTTTTGTATGGAGTTAGATTTCTGTTGTCTAATAAAAAAAATGATACCTCAATAAAGTCCCACAACTTTATTAAGTCTCGAAGGGTTTGGGGAAAAATCATTTACCATTAAACGTTCATTACCACTCATTATCATCCACTTAATGTAAAGAAAATAATAATTAATATTAAAAACTTGACACTGGCTAAATGTGCTGATCGCACGAAGCCATAATTTAGAGAAAAAAAAAACTTTTTATTTATTTATTTTATTTTGTTCAGAACACCAACAGCACATAAACAATATATAGATACATTTATACAAATCTACTTAGCCATTAACAGGTATTCGCAAATGGATTTAACAGGTATTCGCAAATGGACGTTAATTAGTTTTCCACTCACTCACTTTTTTTGAGTCAAGTTTTTAATAGTAATTATTATTTTCTTTACATTAAGTGGATGATAATGAGTAGTAATGAACGTTTAATGGTAAATGATTTTTCCCCAAACCCCTCGAGACTCAATAAAGCTGTGGGACTTTATTGAGGTATAACACGGACTTCTTGAGAGAATTTGAAAAGTGATGTTGCACTGTTTTGTTTTATTTGCTAATACTCATGCACGTTCACGAACACTTAACAGTTAAGAATCCACAATCATTTCACATTAATATTCGATAAAACACAAATTATAAAAAATAATACAAAACTGCAGACATGACGCTTCACTTTCCCGCCAAGAAGTCCCTAATTAATGTTTAATGGAATGTAAACAAAGTTTTTTTTTAATTATTGAGTTAAGCTGGTAGCTATCGAGTCTAGTCTATCTGGACGTGTTTTTATCGACGCTTACCTTTAAGATAATTAAGAGTTTTCTCAAAGTCAATTCTACCAGAGACCAGAGACTCTTGCTTTCTCCGTAACTATATTTTGGCCGATTTTCGTTTGCCATTTACAGCGGTTTCCACTCCTTCCGAAATTTCGTTCATACAAAATAGGTTTGGCATTTAGATTACTAATTTTTAGAAAATTCTTTGAAAGAAGAATTTGCAAAACGTCCCCCCTCCTTGTAACACTTACATCTATGCATCCAATAAAAGTACTTGAAAAGTGAAGCATTTTATTGTATGACAGCAAATCTGTCATGTATTGGAGAAAAAAGTTATTGAGAAGAAGAAAATTTAAATAATAAATGGTATTAGTAATTTCTAACATATCACGTGACCTACAGAAATAAGGCAACTAGTATTTCTGGTGTCTAATAAAAAACTCTACGACAAATTAGGCGGCGTCACTATTATACCGCAAAATGTACGGTTCCCGAACCGATTGAGATACAGTGCCTCTTATGGCACTGTGTACACTTCCTATGAATTAATAGATTTTCGCTAAGAACAAATGAGGGTAATTATCGGGAGCCCACGCTGAGCAAACGAATGAAATCGGTTGGGATGGTGCTGTGATTGGATCGGAATGGCTTATTAATGACGTTGTCAATTCTGATTTGTATTGCGCCATTATTGAGACTCATCACGTATGTTAATAGATTTCTCTGTAACTGAATTGGAATGAAACGGGTTTAAGTATAGAAGTAAGAATATTTTACCAGTTTATTATGTAAGGAATTCTTCTCTTCACTTCTGAACTTTGCCAGGTAATATTTATTTATTTGATTAGGCACACTGACAGATTACAATCATTACATCACAATTACAACTAACAATAATAACATGAACATAGTCTAGAGATCATAACCCTTAATTAAATAGTGTACACGGCATGAACTTAGTAAATATACAGCGGCGTGTTGCATAAAAATAGACAAAAAAAGAAAAAAGAAAAGGAACCAAAGGATAGGTAACGGAACCCAAAAACACAACAAAAATGAGCAAAATCAATATTAAGGTCAACTTGGGTAAGACCGGCATACTTTATTAATTGTTACAATTGTTTTACCACTATGTCTCTTTTAATTATTTTAGAAAGACGGAGTTTAAAACAGATGACAAAGTAGTCAATTGTGCACATTACAAATAGGGCAAAAGTTTAGGCGTACTAATGTCTTGGCAAATACGGATGGTATTTAAAAAACACATCTTCTAGACGGACTTCCAAGTGACGAGGGGCAAGTTCGTCTAGTGAAAGTATTCAACGTTGTGTGTACAAAAATGGACAAATAACCAGTCAGTGATATGCACATGTGGGTAGTGATGAATAAACAACTTTACGCCTATCAATTTATGGTGTAAATTAGTTTTAATTTGAAAAACCAAAAAAATAAGGGAACTCCGTCATATGACTGGGTAAAGGGGTGTTAAACATTTTTTTACATGGATAGGTAGTTAATTTTAGACAATATATTATTTTATTAAAAAATAGTCCTAATTTTAAATGAAACCCTGTTTATTAGTAACTATGACTTTGTAATTCAGAGGCAAAGGTTTTTATAAGCTAAACAAAAACTGTGTTCTTTGTATAATAAATGGTACAACAATGGTGGAACATACTAAGTCTTCGTCGGACTAATAGCCTAGGCACTAAAGTAATAATAACATTTTGTGAGAAGAAACTTATTTTATATTATTTTGCTTACATATTAATTGAGTTCAATGTAATAAAGAACAAATAAGTAACAGCTTAAAAATACAAAGACATGTTTATTAAAAAAAATGCATGTATTAATGTCTTGCGTGGTATATTATAAACTTTTGCTGCTTTATAGCCACTGAGTGATCCACTTCGAATTGCTCGCACTGCTTCTCTTATTTTTTCTTTAGCTTTGTCAGTTTTCCTGAAGTAATTTCTTACCATATTGAATTATTTTACTGAAAAATAAAAACTTGTGTCAATTATAGTTTACAATGCAACGGGGAAAAGCAATTTTACCAATAATTGGAAAAAATAAATATAGGTAGAATTAAGGCGGATGTAAATCATCAGTTATCAAGCAAAGCCATTTAGTACCTAAGTAGGTATGTGCTAAAACAGAAAAGGTTATTAACACCTGTTTTGAGGCAACGGCATATGCCGGTCTTGCTCAGATGGTCTGGACGGACTTCCCCACTATTAGTTTTTAGGTTAGACAAAATTACATCAAATTTATTTTATAATTATACTAGTTTCTTAGAACCAATACAGAAAATTGTATTAGTAGATATTTTAAAAGCTACTCACCATAATCTCTATTAAAAACACTGATTAAATCACATAAAATATTTTTTTTCCGGAGCATATGTGTAGGTCGGTGTGATGTTTCAAAACGTCAATAATTATGTGCTTCACTTTTTTTCCAAAGTACGCCTAGTAGCGCCATCTATCTAACTAAGACAATTGGAATCAAAAATCGATTACTGTTTTACCGACGGAACAATAAACAACGTAGAGGTGTTGTAAGCTGCAAAAAGTCGTGTAGACGGGTTTGCCCCCTAGACGGTGTTCCCCAAATTGACCTTACAGTGAAAAAAAAACAAAACACAAAATAGAAAAGAATTAAATAAACATTATGAATTACAGATACCTTCATAATATGATCACCTTACAGTTTTCCTACTTTACTAATCTTTACGCCAGAGTTTATTGTTGACTGCTGTGTGCCATCTGTCGTCGTCGTCTGAAACAAAATTAATCAAATCATCAAAATTATTTAATAACTAGCTGCCCGCCGCCCGCGACTTCGTCCGCGTGAACACCCTATCCCGTGAAAATTTCAAAAAAAAATCTTTCACACAAACCTTTTCCTGAAAATTACGAACACAACAAAAGAAGAAATAGCCAAATCGGTCGAGCCGTTCTAAAGTGATGCACGTACAAACATTTCGGCAATTGATTTTTATTACTATTCTTAGATAATGTTCGGACGTTACAGTGTTTCACTGTAACGTCCGAAGTTTGAGTTTCACTCAAACTTTCTTTTGCGTACTTATTTGTTTTTGAAATTATTGATATTATTACTAACTAAAAATATGTCACTATGTAAAGTTTTATTTGATAAAAATTAACAGATTGACAATCATTCACCATGATTCATCAGCCCATAAACATCCCGCTGATGGGCACAAGCCTTCTCACATGGGCAACAGCACATGGGGGATTGTAAAATGGTACGTTTACACGCTTGCCGAGGCTTAGCAAGCGTCCACAAACACCACTTGTGTTTGTGGACGCTTGTAGTAGTATAGTTAACGATTTCATTAGTATGAAAATCCGTGAAAATTGGAAGCACGTACTCGCTTTAGACGGATCGTATCGTTTCAAATGACTTCTAGCCATCGTAATGTCTACGTAGTGATTACATCCTCTAAGGTAAAATGTCATTCGCCGGACAAAACTGTCGCTACGGTTGTTGGGGAATTTATTTATTTAATTTAATTTATAGTAGGTGATTTTAGACACTGAAAATTATGGCTATCCTATTTAGAAATTGTCCGTTACTTAGTTATTATTTCTAAGGTTTAATAAATAGTAATAAAGAAAACGAAATCAAAAAGTTAGGTTAATTGTGTAACGTATATTTTTACATACATACATATAATCATGCACGACTATTATCCTCGAAGGGTTAGTCAGAGACTAGGTAATGGGGACCGCAAAAGCAGTCCTCTGCCATAGTCCACTTTTCACCAAATAGCGACTTCACATGTGCTCAGCGTGACAGGTGGTGAGCCTATAGCCGCTCTATGCTGTTTGATGTATGTGCAGTATTTAGTCCGTTAGTCGCCTTTTACGACACCTAAGGGAAGAGAGGGGGTGGAAGTATTATTTTAATTAGCCGTTACGCGACACGGCTCCCAAGTGAATAATAAACAAGAAAACATCGGAAAAAATGCCAATCAAGGTAGAAACGTAGTAGGTACTTACTTTAAAACGAGATTTTTTTTCCAAAAAAGGAATGAAAACTAAAAAAAACTTCGAACGAAAAAGAGTTCCTGATACTTTTCTTCGTTAGATTATTATACTTTTCTTTTGACGTTGATTTTCAAAATAAAATAAAATGTTCGGACACATTTTGAACATTTAAAATGTAAGTAATAAAATCAAAACTTGACGTGTCTAATAAAATACGCCTTAACTCCGACGTTTTATGACACATAGCCATGAGAACGACTAGACAGGTCAACGGCCTTTTCGACTATTCAGATTCAGAGTCTATCACCGACTAAAGAGTTTATAGCGAAACACGTATGCATAGAAATATTCTATTAATTTTGATAGTGTTATTCATATTACCTTAATTGTAGTTCCAAACGAGCCATCTTAGTTGGTCATTGCACTCCACCGAGGCCATTAAGCTGGGAATTCTATTAAATTTAAACATAATATTTATAGACGTAACGAACTCGGCTCAGGCGACATTTTATAAAAGACTATAAGAATGTTGTGACCATCGGTTTGTGAATCGAGTTTTAATACCGGACAATTAAAAGAAAACTAATTCAAAATTGGGTTTTGCAAGCGTAAAACGTGGCTTGCAAAACCTTATGATAAGGACTAGGCATGTAATGGGTTCGCCATAATCGAAAACCAGAACCGTGAATAATCGTGCAGGACATAATGTATAATATACAGGAATATTATGGATATTTTGAACTGACGTTCGCAGAAGTATGTTTTATTGCATGACATTTAATGTCAAGTTGGTGTTAAAAGTGTATAGAGAAATTTAGTAATTTGTGCTCGTTGTGTAATTTTTTATTTATTGTGTTTTGTCATATTAATACCGTAACAATAACTTTGTTTTGTGCACAGCTCTGTTAGTTCAAACTAATTTAATTTAAAATAGTAAGTAACATTGAATTTAAATTAATCAACAAAGCATAAAAAAAACTTAAGTAAAATTTTAAACACTGAAAAAAGACGACAACCTCAGGCGGGAATCGAACCACGCACCTTCCGCATTCCGGGCGGCTGCCTTAACCACTTGGCTACCGAGGTCTGGCTTTCAACCGTCGAAATTTGTCAGTGCTTGATGCTTATGTTTTTAGTCAACATTGCTTCATCAAATCTTAGAAGTTTTCACCTCTGAGATCCGAAAGAAATATTTTTACAAATATTTGAACATTCGGTTAAGATGAAGCTGCGTTTACAAATTAATGTTTTATATTTTAGCGTTTTTATTAACGCTTAAATATACTTAAGTAAAATTTTAAACACTGAAAAAAGACTGAAAAAAGAAAAAAACTGAAAAAATTTTAAACACTGAAAAAAAAGACGACAACCACAGGCGGGAATCGAACCACGCACCTTCCGCATTCCGGGCGGCTGCCTTAACCACTTGGCTACCGAGGTCTGGCTTTCAACCGTCGAAATTTGTCAGTGCTTGATGCTTATGTTTTTAGTCAACATTGCTTCATCAAATCTTAGAAGTTTTCACCTCTGAGATCCGAAAAAATTAAAATTTTACTTAAAATTTTACTTAAGTATATTTAAGCGTTAATAAAAACGCTAAAATATAAAACATTAATTTGTAAACGCAGCTTCATCTTAACCGAATGTTCAAATATTTGTAAAAATATTTCTTTCGGATCTCAGAGGTGAAAACTTCTAAGATTTGATGAAGCAATGTTGACTAAAAACATAAGCATCAAGCACTGACAAATTTCGACGGTTGAAAGCCAGATCTCGGTAGCCAAGTGGTTAAGGCAGCCGCCCGGAATGCGGAAGGTGCGTGGTTCGATTCCCGCCAGAGGTTGTCGTCTTTTTTCAGTGTTTAAAATTTTACTTAAGTATATTTAAGCGTTAATAAAAACGCTAAAATATAAAACATTAATAAAAAAACTTACAAATAAACAAAAAATGCAACATTTATTGTTTTCTATTTCAAGACAATCAACATAACAACCGCTATTTATATTTATAAACATTATAGTACAATTCATATGTGTTTCGTCCGGCCGGTGAGAGTTCCGGAGGCCCCTTCCCCCCCCCCCCCCCCCCCTCATCACAATTCCTATTCCTTCCTTAACCCTATTCCTTTCTTAAAGGTCGGCAACGCATCTGCTACTCCTCTGGTTTTGCGGATGTCCATGGGCGGCGGTGATTGCTCTCCATCAGGTGACCCGCATGCTCGTTTGCGTCCTTCTTACATAAAAAAAATGTACTTAATTAACATTTTCTAAAACTAATATTTATGTTGCTACTTTTACACACCAAGGAATTCTTTTAATACGTTCGAAATATATTTTCGCTAATTTTTTTTTCATGTAAGTATATTATTGTTGGCCTCGATTTCCACCACCTTTTTTTAAAGCTTAAAAAATACATTAAGCGTCCCGACACAGTCCTAAACACATCATAATGCACACGTTCGTAAATAATTCCGCACAATTTTTTCTAAACTTAAGAACACAAAATCGTCCCGACACAGTCCTTAACGCACCACGCAACATGGCCGCCCCAATAAAGAGTGTAACACATCGGGCGGACGGGATGCAATCAGCATGCAAATGCTCTCACCCGCCGCAGCAAACATCGAATATTGATCGACGCATTATGATAATGCGTGGACGTCGGCGCGCCGCGGACAGTGTGAACGCGCCTTTACTTATTCATCTACAAGAAAATAAAGAAAAATATGCCTTATACTGTGACGCTGCAGGGCAAAGGCCTCCATCTTTGAAATCAAGTCATCGCTACAATTTTATAGGTTTTGGCATAATCTAGGCAAGCGTCGGTCGCCAAATAACAATTCATTGAAGCAACTGCAATTTAGGCAAGCAAATCTGTATCTGTTCACACTATCATCACAGGTTATTTAAGTTTAATATTTGGTATTTAATTTTTAGTTATATTTCGCGTTTTCACTCACATTTGTAGGTAGCTGAAAACTAGCGATTCGCTCGCAAGGCTCGCGAATATGACGCTGAGCTGCCCCCCTTTTGCTGCTGCGGCACACATGCACATATTTTTATTTTCTTTTTTTTGTACTATGTTTTGTTATTGTGATTTTGTGTACCTACCTATACCTATGTGTGTGTCTTTTAGCAGTAAATAAAGTTTTTATCTATCTATCTATCTATCTATCAAATCCGGGTTGGTGATCACAAACTTGGATGCATCGACAAAAAATCCGAAACGCACTTTGCCCAAACATGAAATGAACCCTGCATTTTCGGATATCGAACCGAGTGCTTTACGTTACCAGTTACCACTCGGCCACCGAGGCGTAATAAAATTTAACATACATATTACTTTATTGCTTG
Organism: Scoparia ambigualis; assembly: GCA_963921215.1. Lineage (NCBI taxonomy): Eukaryota > Metazoa > Arthropoda > Insecta > Lepidoptera > Crambidae > Scoparia > Scoparia ambigualis. Next base: position 7,052,869 of record OY992517.1, read on the forward strand.
CTATGTTTTATAAGTACTATGCTGTCATAACAGTTTATTTTGATTACCACTTTTTTAAGTACCTACCTACAACTTAAGATGGTTTATGACGATATGATAGTAATTATTTTATGACTCTTACGATTGCAAAATATAAAAGTCTCCTTAAGTAGTGGAACGTTGTGGATTATTTCAATGTAATTTGTTCCAAAGAAATTATGATATTGTTGTCTATTTAGGATAAAATGCGATGAGAAAATACTGTATCTACACTCATGTGATACAAGCCTTACTTATGAGCTCTGCTTTCGTAATAGCAGACTCAATAAAAATTCAATTATTAGGAACCTGTAGGAGTCTTTGTGACAGACAAAGACTCCCAGAGGTTATGTAGGTACGTTACTTATATTTTAAGTAATACTGACTAATCATTGAGGAAGTGTTTTAATAGATAGATAGATAGATAGACAATACTTTTATTGTAACTTAACACCACAAACATTTACATAACACATAACAATGAGCACAAATACAAAGTTACAATTTGGCGGTCTTATCGCTTTAAAGCGATCTCTGCCAGACAACCATTCGGATGGAGAGAACTTATACACTCAAAGATCGGAGGTGCATACCACAGTAAAACAATTAAAAACAAAAGCAAATTAAAAAGAACCAAAACATAATACATAACATTATAAAATAAATAAATAATAGGGTGTAACAATTATATATACATACATATAAATACTTAAATATAATAGTCTCAGGTAGGATGTAGCGGACAATGACAGCTATGCAGCAGGATAGGGTTAAAGGGAAAGGTAGAAATTCTTCACGTGCACCTTAAATGCGTGAATTGTTTTAGCACGCCTGATCGCAACTGGAAGCGAGTTCCAGAGACGAACAGCTTCAACGGTGAATGAACAATCGTAAAAGGTAGTGTTGTGAAGAGGGGTTTTAAGGGATAGATTTTCTGATGACCGTAAGGAGCGCGAGGATGAACAATAAAGGAAACTGAAGCGTTCCTTTAGATAGGAAGGATAGGTGGGATTAAACAATATGTTATATAGAAGGGAGAGGATGTGAGTATTCCGGCGAAGACGAATAGGAAGCCACTTGAGTTTAGCGCGGTATTCAGAAACATGATCATACTTGCGTAAGCCAAATATGAATCGAATACAAAAATTTTGAAGGCGCTCAAGTTTATTTAGCTGGTCCTCCGAGAGATCAAGATAGCACGCGTCGGCATAGTCTAAAACGGGAAGAAGCAGCGAATGTGCTAGCGCAATTTTAGGGGCAGTGGGTAAAAAGTTGCGCAGTCTTCTTAAAGAAGCCGAAGATGCGTAGAGCTTGCGACTGACAGCTTGTAGTTGCGGCCCCCAACTCAAGCAGCTATCAATAATAACGCCCAAGTTAGCAACTGATTTACTGAAAGGGATGTCCACTCCATCAAATGTAACCTTAGGGAGGGTTTCCCAGTTTACCTTGGAAAGCAACCTGGAGCTGCCGACCACAATAGCATGCGTTTTGCTTGGATTGACTTTAAGTCCGTAGGCTCGGCTCCAATCTACAATATGTTTCAAATTTACGTTGGTAGTTAATATAGCCTCGGCGAGATTACCAAGTGGTGCCTGGCAATAAATTTGTAAATCGTCTGCATATAGGTGGTAGGAGGAAGAAAGGTTTTCGGAAATAGAAGTGATAAAAATAGCAAAGAGGAGAGGAGATAAAACGCCACCCTGCGGGACACCAGCCGTCGAGTCACACCACGCAGAGAATTTCTCTTCAAGGCGAACCCTTTGCCTGCGTCCGTACAGGTAGCTGTGAAACCACTCAATTACCGTTGGAGATATGTTAAGTGAGCGCATCCAAGATAAAAGGATGTCAAAGTCAACTGTGTTAAAGGCATTGCTGAAGTCCAGCAACGTAAGCACAGTTAGGTGACCGTTTTCCATGCCAAGGCGAATGTCGTCGGTGATCTTGACTAAAGTAGTCACAGTGCTGTGGCCTGGACGGAAGCCGGATTGGAGTGGGTTCAGAAGATTATGATGGGAAAGGAACTTACTTATTTGATTGTAGACCAGACGCTCGAGGACTTTGGATAGGAAAGGGAGAATGGATATAGGTCGGTATTCAGCAAACGATTTAGGATTACATTTTTTAGGCAAAGGAATTATCTGAGCGTCTTTTCATGAGGATGGGAATATAGCATTGGAGATGGAGCTGTTAAAAAAAAATGAGGACTGGAAGGACGATATCAAGGATTGGCACTAACATATTGCGACTAATACCGTCACCGCCTACCGCATTGGAAGTAATTGACAGCAAGCTCTTTTTAACATCACAATCCGATAATTGGTCAAATGCAAAGGGAGCAAGATCAGGAACTGGTACAGTAGAGAGTTTGTCTAATGTAGTCGCTTTTTCAGCATCATTGATACATGATGAGGAAGAGAAATGGAGATTTAGTGAGTCAATATTAATATTGGGTGAAATAGAATTTTGTTTTAATTTTCCAATTCCTAGCGACTTAAGGAACTTCCAAACTTTGGATAAATCTACGTTTTCAACTGAATTGTGAATATGGCGGCGAAGCGCATCCCTACACGCCCTATTGCAGCAATTACGAACCTTGACATACCTTTCCCTGTTGTGGTCAGTAGGTCGAAGTTTAAATCGTCTTTTCGCTGCTGATTTTTTATTCATTAACATTTTTAAGTCGTCCGTTAGCCATGGCGCCGGGTGATGCTTTATCTTAACAGCTCTAAATGGTGCATGCTTGTCGTATAATGTGGTTAAAAGGGAGTTAAAAACATTAACTTGTTCATCGACAGACAGAGCTAGAAAAACAGGAGACCAGACGATCTTACCTGCGTCATCAAGGAACGCGCGTTGATCCATACCACTTAAATTGCGCTGAACAATGACTTTGGGTTTAGCTTTAGGAGGACGAACTTTATAGGACAAAAATATGAGATCATGATACGAAAAGCCATCGGCCGAGCATTGACCGTGCTTCGCAACATGCTGGGGAGATGACACTATTAACAAGTCAAGAAGAGATGGAGTAGAATTTGGTAAATGATGGGTGGCAGTAAGTGGGAGAATATATAATTAATGACGGATTGAAGTGAAACGGTGCGAGAATCATTCTTTAAGAGGCAAGTATTAAAGTCACCCATGATAATTGAATAGCTGTAGGAAGGAATTATATCATCTAGAAGTTTCTCAAATGATGCGAAATAATTTACATTTAAAGAAGGGCTGTAATAAATTCCGAGAAGGATTTTGTTATGCGAAAGGAGAACTTCAACCAACAAATGCTCGCCAGCGTTAGCAGGAGGTGGTTTCGCCGAGGTGCTAATTACAGAGAAAGGAATATGAGGACGTAAGTATACAGGGTTATTGGAAATACGTAGCGATCCCTTTATGGGGTAATAGTAGAGATCATTAGCTATCAAATTGCCCTAGAGTAGATAGAGCAAAATGTACCAAATTAGAAAAATATTTTATCCTCTTTTTTTAAGTTCCGGTTCTTTTTTTACGTATTAGAGTGTTAGCAAACTAAAAACACACAAAAACAACCATTAAATACGTAAATTTCTTTTTTAATCCACTTTGATGTAGCCTGACCCACTTTTGTTAATATTTTAAATATTTATTTACAAATATCTTTTTCGAAATCGGTCCATTTTTGCCCCATTTACCCGAGGGCAATTTGATAGCTACCCAAGTAGCATATCAAGCTGTATAAAAGCTGTATTTGAACTTATTTTTATACTTACAGCTGCATATTGAGGCTGTAAAAAGGCTGTATAAGCGCTTATACAGACCTTATTAGCTAAAAAAGGGCCCATATTATAAAGCTTTTCGCGTTAGTATAGCTGTATAGTAGCTGTAGAAGCAAAGCAGAAGCTGTTTAGTAGCTGTTTAAGAGATGTTAATCGGTGTAAGGAAAAGCAACAACACTCCAAATAATATTTTATAAAGATAAAAGTTTAAAATAAGAGTTATAAGTGAATTATAAAATTATGAAAATAAAAGAGAAACATGTCGTACAAGAATAATACAATAATTATGACGCATGATGTTCATATTTCAAAGTGCAATCCCAAGTATTGATAAATCTTAGGAATCTGATGGTGTTAATTGGTAAAACAAAGTGCAAATCCAATTTTATTGTCAATGTGTGGTTGGTTATTGGCAATATTTTAACGCGCCAGTAAAACTATAAAAAAAAACATAAAGAAGATTATTAAACACGGGTAAGTTAGTGTTTGTTTTTAAGGTTATAATATAAATTATATTTAAAATAATAGATTGTAGGACACAGCGACAAAATGTTGTAGCTGATAATCATGAAACGGTTCAAACTATTAACAAACATTGGTTTAATTATATTCGAATATCTTTTTTCATTCGTTCTAAAATGGCGACATTTTGTTATACAGCTTAGATAATATTAGGAGGGTACTAAAGTCTTACTAGCTGTACTACGGCGGATATGGATTGCATAATACATCTCTTAGTTTTTAACCAGCTTTTTTGTTGTCTTTTTTATTATTTAGGCTGTATATGAGTTCTGAGTAGAGAAATTATAATACTGTTTAGAGATCCGTATAAGAATTGATTATCCCTGAGTTTTATTTTAAAAATTGAACAATGAAATGTATTTAATTGAATTTAAAGTGGTAATAAAAATTAAAATATAATATTTAATTTATTCTACGATTGGTTCCAGATTGTTAATCAACAAGAGAAATCATTAACTTCACCTACTGCAACAATATTCACACAGATACTTTCAGAAGTGACAACTGCTGAAAAATATGTTATTCAATATATAGACGAGTGCGAGCTGGCAATAATTTCTGTCGACCCCCATCGTAATGAGTTTGAATCTCAAACCCCTTTTCAAACCCGAAGATCACGAAGTAAATCGAATAGAAAATTATCTAAAATATATACAAATACAAATACAAATACAAATACAAATCTCTTTATTGTGAAATGTAGGTTAGTATACATAGATTGCTGTTGTTGGGTTTTTGGTGTTTCACTACATTTCCACCTTTTACAAGGTATACAATAATTTGATATAGTTAGGTTTGGAAAATCTCATACATTTAAAATTAATAGAAAAATTAATATTAAGTTAATATGACATAATTGATTATATTAAATTACAGTATTAAATTGTGTTAATTAGGTATAAAAATGTCAAATTACATACGATGTCCTCATTAAATTAAAATTAATATTAAATTGTGCTATAATAACAAAAAAAAATAATAATACATTCATGTCAAAATTTTATTCAAGTACCTATCATTTTTTGGAAAAGTCAGTAAGGAAGTCTTCGGTTTTATAATAGACTTTGTCAATTAGAAGATTTAATAGTCTTATCTTGAACTGATTAATTGGTAACATTTTAATGTCATTCGGGATTTTATTAAATATTTTACTAGCCATACCAAAAAAACTATTTGAAAATAATGTTGTTTTATGTTTAAGGGCGCACAATTTATTCCCACGTCCTGGTCTATGGTTTCTATGAGCATTTATTTCTGAAAAAGTGGAAAAAGCATGTTGATTTTTTTTGACAAATACCGAAACTTCAAAAATATATAAGGATGAGAGCGTCAAAATATTAAGTTGTTTAAAAACTGGTTTGCAACTATTAGTAGGCTTTAGACCCTTTATAGCCCTTATACATCTTTTTTGTGCTTTAAAGACCAGATTTTTGTTACAGGAATTACCCCAAAAAATTATGCCATATCGTAATATGGATTCTATGTATCCATGATAGGCCATAACAACAGTTTCTGTGTTTGCATTTTTGGAAAGCTTGTATAAGATATAAGTAGACGTACTTAGTCTTTTACAAAGCATTTCAGTATGTGACTTCCAGTTAATTTGGTAGTCAATTTGGACACCCAGAAATTTAATGTTAGAGACTGATTCTATTACACCGTCATTAACCTTTAGAGTCACTTTTGGTAGAGGAGTTTTCTGTCTAAAATGCATAATTTTTGTTTTATTAGTATTAAGTATCAGGTTGTTTTTTTCCAACCAGTCATTAAGTTTTGTCATGGCATTGTTTATTTCTTCTTCATAAGTTTGACTATTAACACATTTGATAATGGCAGTGCTGTCATCGGCAAACATTATCATAGGGTGTTCAATAGACTTTGGAAGGTCATTTATATATATAATGAAGAACAAAGGGCCTAATATACTGCCTTGTGGTACGCCTACCTCCACATTTCTGCAGTCTGACGAATAATTCTTATTTATTCCTGATTTCTCACATAACTTTGTTACAATAGTATACTGTTTCCTGTTTCTAAGATATGACCTTATTAGATCATGGGCTACACCTCTTATACCGTAGCAGTAAAGTTTTTGTAGAAGTATATTATGGTCGACATGGTCGAATGCGCTTGACATGTCCATATATAATGCACATACATGTTGTTTAAGGTCAACTGATTTCATGACAGGTTGAAGAAATTGATGGATAGCCATATTTGTGCTTTTTTCTCTACGAAACCCAAATTGTTCTTTAGCAAACAAGTCGTACTTCTCGAAAAAGTTGTAAAAATAATCACGGATAATTTTTTCAAATATCTTTGAGAATACATTTAATTGAGCAATCGGTCTATAATTTTTTACGTCGGTGCGTTCTCCTTTTTTATGTATTGGCTTTACCATGGCAATTTTTAGGTCATCAGGAAAAACGCCAGTAGTCAACATCAAATTAATAATATGATTTAAAGGGTCAGCTAAATGTAAAGAAAATTTCTTTATAATTTTAGTGGGAATACCATCTATTCCAACACTCTGTGTCACTTTCAATGATCGTATTATTTTTAATACCGCATCGCTCGTACATTGTGAGATAAATATAGAATTTGACACATTACAGCATTGTGAAAAAAGAGGGTCATAATTTTTTAGTCGACGTGCCGCATCCACAAAGTAATTGTTAAATAGGTTTGCTATTTCTGTAGGATCACTTATTTTAACACCGTTGTTATTGTGAACTAGCTGTGCGGTTTCGGTAGGAAGCTGATGTTTGCTATTATTTATGACATGCCACGCTGCCTTAGATTTATTATTGGATGTGCTGATGTAGTGATTATTTTGGGCGAGTTATATTTTTTAAAGTTATATTTTAGATAATCAAAATAATATATTAGTAAACAATAAATGTTCTTGCAGACAATCAAAATAATATTTAATCAAATAAAACATGTTATTGCAACAGTTTCTTTCTTTTTCACATTTTCTATATATATCCCGTTTTTAATTAAGTGTTCCATTTCGTACACAAAATCATCTAAATATTGGTTTGGTTTTCCAACACCAAAATAAATTCCAATTACAAACGGCTTAATATCTGGTCTTTCAAATATAGTGGACAAAATTGGCCAAAACTCTTTATTTGAGCTTCTAGATATTGGGAGACCCTCAAAATTGAAATTTAAAGTAATTTAAGTTGGAACATTGTTCAACCTTGTTCAATCGTTTTGATACGTATTTGTTTGATAGTACCTAAAATAGTTCTAGCGTCATGTGGCGCTAAATCGTTTAGAGCTATTTGAGTTTTTTTTTAATCCACAACGGGTTAGCGCTTGGCCTTTATCTTACCTGATAGTAAGTGACGATAAGGTCGAAGATGGAAGCGCGCTTCACCCGGAATCCTCAACCACTGAGGAACTGGCTATCTTATCTCAAACTGTCGGAACACAACAATGCTATAAACATCGTTGTTATGTCAACAGACTTAGATAAGATGGTGGTAGCTAGCCAGGCGGACTTAACAGCCCTACCACCAACCAAACCGAACACACAAAGATGTACACCCCGCTGGGAATCGAACCCGGGACCTCTTGGTCTAAAACCGGTGGCTTAGCCACTAGACCACAGAGCCGGTTAAATAAATATATATTTCTTTCTGTAGCCCATTCTTTTATTCACTGGCGAAACTACATATTTTTTGAAAATTCGTTATCATCATTATTACGTTGTTAATCAGGTTCCAAAGTTTTAACTAAATCCAAATATTCGACACCAATTATTGTTTTTCCTACAGAACCTTCGTTGGACGTCGATGTAAAGTGGGCTAAAGCTGTACTATTGATGTAGTTTATTTTTTTAGTTTTAAAGCACTCTTGTAGACAGTTGTTTTAAAACCACTGTATTCACAAGAGTGCCTAATTACGCTATAAGATTAAGTTTTATAATGGAGGTTGCATACACCATTGTACAGAAACAAGTATCAAGTGATACCATAATAACGCTTAGTTCAGTAGTAAGTAAGTGATCACATACAAAAACCAGCCTCTATACAGCTTTAACGATAAAGCTAGCTTAAAGTGTCACAAAACTCTTAAAGTTCTATAGCAGAGTTTTAATAATCTGTTTTAAAACCTTAAGATTCCGCAGATCCCTTAAAACTAATTTTATACAGCTTGAGCTGTATAATAACTCAAATATCTCTCTTATAAATATAAAAGTATCTTTTGACACTCTTGTACGTCTTTTAAGGGACCTTAAGTTCTAAATGAGCTGGTAAATTAATGTTGTAAACGCTTGTGTGCTGCTTGGGTATTGATCTCCACTATCACCCCTTAAAGGGATCGCTACGTATTTCCAATAACCCTGTATAGCAACCCCGCCACCCCTGGAGCCAGTGAGGTCATTTCGTATAAGATGGAAGCCAGGCAGAGCATATGAGGTAGAGGGAAAAACATGGCTTAAGCCAAGACTCGGAGATTAAAACAGCGTGGATATTTTTGTGATTAAGTGACGCCAGCATGTCTGAATAATGAGCCGGAATACTTTGCGCGTTGATGTGGATGACGTTGAAGTTTTTTGGTACATCAGAAAAGTGACACTCAAGTGTGTCGGAGAGGGACGGGATGCTAACAAAACTGTCTTCATCGCTGCTATTCAAAGATAAAGAAAAATAATTTAAATCATGACCTGAGATTGACATGCAAATAAATATAAGATAATTAAATAAATATTAAAAAATATACTAAATACCTAATATTACAAAAATAACCAATTACTTTTCAAAAAGGTAAACTAACTCCACCCGCCAATTTGTGCTTGATTTAAAAAGAATAATCTACAATAACAAGAAAATTAAAAGACAATATAAAAAAATAGCTGTGAACCACAGACGTAATTAATTATACTAACAAATTATAAAAAAAATAAAAACATTTGAGAGTAAAACGGAACGTACCATTAAAAAAAAAAGAAAACGTCAGCGTTAAGCGTCTGTCATGCGCGTTTCACTCACTGTCAACTGTCACTACTATCACTGTCGTAGAAAAATAAAAAGTTGATTTACAAAAGTGCGCAAAACAGAAAAAAAAACAACAATAAAATAATAACGACTAGAACTAGAGGGTAAATCAATGGTAAATATTAATGATGTACCTTGTAACGAACGACGCAACAGGGTCCACATAAAATGTTCGCTGAACAATAACAACACAACTCACAAAGAAGTTCGGGGTATTCCTCGAAGCGCACCCAATATGAAGCGCACCCAGACCAAGCGCACCTAAACTATTCCTCCAAGCGCACCCGTTGGGTGCGCTTCAGAATAGGTAATTAAAATATTAATTTTTTATTCCTCGAAGCGCACCCACGGACAAAAATAGAGACGAGCTTAAAAGATTCGTAATATTGATGTCGATAGAAACTAGGACTAGGTGCTTATGCAACTTACTACGTCATTATTAAATTGAATCATGACAGTCATTTTTATCTAAAAGTACCAGGGAGATATAAATGAAAAGAGGTAGATAAGCGCGTTAGCGATCTCACTTACCTTTAACTATAAGGAAAAAAGAAATGAACGAGTAGTAGTAGTTAGTTGCCATCAATCAATAAAAATAAACGTACGTTATTCGTTATCGATATTTTCTAATAGTTACTACATCTCTTTCAACATTTTTTCCGTGGGTGCGCTTCGAAGAATGTAAAATTAATGTTTTAATTATCTATTCTGAAGCGCACCCAACGGGTGCGCTTGGAGGAATAGTTTAGGTGCGCTTGGTCTGGGTGCGCTTCTTATTGGGTGCGCTTCGAGGAATACCCCAGAAGTTCGAATGACAACAAAAAGTTACTTCTTACTCGTGCCGCCGGCTCGCCTTGTTCTCGGCACTGCAGGTTCCGGAATTTTGGCAACAACAGGCACCGGCGGCTTAGGTACATCCGCTGCCGCGATCTTATCAAGCTCTGCAAGCGAGCTAATGCGGCTGCGCTTCCCGTCCGAACTGACCACGAAGACGTATCCCTGGCGCGTGAAGCATCTGGTGATACCAAATTTCTGACGCGCCTCCATAAAAGAATCGTGTCGTGGTTTCGTCAGAAACTCGGAGACTGTAATACCAGTGCCTTTCAACGCGGTCTTGGCGTGCCAGATCTTGTTCCTCACCTCGAGATCGCGCAGCTTCAGCAAAATCGGTCGCGGCCGGTCGCTTGCAGATGTGCGGCCAATTCTATGACAACGGCCTATGTCTTTTTCTGTGAAACCGGACAGCTTCATACGGCCGGCAATGGCACTGACAACAACTGCGGCCGCATTCTCGTTGGTCTGCTCCGGCAGGCCATGAACCAACAGCATTTTTCGCCGACTGTGCATCCCTATCTACCGACCTCAATAGATAGGGTATCGCAACTGGAACTACGGATCCGGTTGTGTTTTCAGAGGTACTATGGGGTTCCGGTTCTAGCCCCCCGCTGGTCGTGCCTTTAACCAGGCGCCTCCGGCGGGATCCGGACATGGGTTGGACTCGTAGTGGCGTGTGGTTAGCTGTAGAGCTTGGGAATGTTCGTTTGTCCTGGTATTGTGTGCCAGGACTTCCAAACTCGTGCACAGCGAGCGGGGCCTAGTAGCGGTCTCTGAGGGGCCAGAAGCGAAAAGTCCTGCGGGGAACGTGAGTTTCCCTTATAGTTGGCAGCTTTGTCCGGTGGTTTTCATTGGACATTGGTGTTGACATCTCCGGTACTAGTCTGGATAACTAGTAGAGGCGGCCTCCTAGATGCCGTAAGTCTCCGGTCCAGCCAGCCGCGTAGGACGTGGGAACTGGCTAGGCGCCCGGATGGGTTCCGAGAAGTGAGTGTGCTTACTACTCCGCTACCAAGGTGGACACTTGGGAGTCGACTTTAGAGTCGACGACCCTAGCAGTGGCAACTGCGAGTTGTGCCCTTCGTGCAACGAGAAGTGAGCGAGCTTGACAGCTCCGGTTACCTATCTGGACAATAGGCAGTGAACTACACGTGTTCACGGGGATACTCTCCTGAGACACTAGTCTTATGAGTACCGAATGAAGAGCGCGCTGCGGCGGGCACTAATTTGGCGTCAAGACCTAACGTTGGTGGTCTCCTGCGCGAGTGTTCTACTGGCGCAGGGACGTCTGGCACTTCTTGCATAACCTAACAGTTGGTCTCGAGATGCCAGTACAAATAAACTTAGTGAATTAAGGAGATGGGATGTGCATTTCTATGCCGTCCACCTGACGGGCAAGAAGACTCACTTGGTCCTGGAGGGTGCGAAGAGCAGACATAATGAACGTCCTGAATGCGGCAAAGTCAGCCGTTAAGTTGGAAATGCTTGATGAAGGAGCCGCATTATGAAGCTCACCCTGGTAGGAATCCATCCGCTGAATGAAGATGTCTTGGAGTTGAGCCAATGAGTCCTGAATAGCCTCCATCCAGTTTTGCATGGATATCAAAGCTTACGTAACGTCTATAAGTAATTGGATGTAGGGCGCTAGAGTCTAGCCAAGCTTAAGACGGCCGTTGACCAAACATTCACTGAATAAAGCAATGATATTTAGTTGAAATTTTACAAATAAAAGTGCTCGTGATGTAATTGTGTTTATTTAATTGGAACGCAGATTTTGTTGCAAACAAATTACAAATTGAAAAAGACGATTGAAAAATAAAATTTGCGTTAAAATTATGCGTAATTAATATTATTAGAGCTTGCCTATTTCATAACTGATATTTAATGTTTGTAAAAATATTGAAATCGGATGTTGCTAACGTAGTATGTTGACATTGAATGTCATTTGGCATTGAATTGAAACTGACATTGAATAAAAAAATCAAAATGGTGTTGATTAATTTCGGCGCGCTGGATAAGTCCACGGTAGCTCAACTGGAAAGAGCAGGTGTTCTTCTTCACCTTCTTATTTTTTTGGATTGCCAGATGGAAGTATTCGAAAGAGCGGGTTCGAATACTGCTCGTGGAAATTTTTTCAACACTGTCTTTTTCAATTTGTAAAAGTGCTCATGGCTGACTTTTAAAATAGTATGCCGTTTTCTTCTTATTTATATTTTGCTTTTGTTCGTCTTAGGCCTTTTCTTAACCGGAGGCGTTTAAATTGACATCACGAACACAACTAGACACTGACTAAATCATAGCAAACCATCAAATAAAAAATCGAATCGAATTAAAAAGTGACTCCTTCCAATAGTAGGTACTTTTAGGATGGTAAAGACATAAAAGGTAGACAGATTCATATATTTACCAGGATCCTGACATAATTCGAGTCGTAAGACGATACAAAATCAAGTAAAAAGTGACCCAAGCGAACATCGTTCGCAAGTGTGCGGTCAGCGCTAAAGCCTTGTTCGCACTATACGAGTAACTCAGTCAAGTAGAGAGTAAATTGCTTTGCTACTATGCTTAATTCAGACTAATTTTAAAATAATCAAACTAGAGAGGCAATGTTTTCATTACTCGACCAAAATACTCGCCTAATGCGAACAAGGCTTAACAGAACCTGTTAACCAGGCAAGCCGCGTCCATGATGGAGATATTTTGGTCAATGAACAATTGAGTTTCAAAGCCAGTAGCTGAGATTGACAGCTATCCGCCATACCGACCGGCCATTGTATGCTAATCCGGGCGTACTCTGAATAGAGACAACTAGGATTTTTTAGATGCCACTTCTAGGTAATTTAAAGGCCACGTGGACAACATACCGTATGTAATGTAGATGCGAGTTTGTAAATGTAGTGTATGCAATGAGATTAAATTTCTTGAACTTCTTTGAACTTCTTGTTTTTGAGTAAAGAGATAGGTACGATATCGTTGTCGCTTTTAACATCTTCTCAGATGGACAACAGCACGTGAGGATATTGGGTCATAACCCACCACGTCGGCCCAATGCGGTTTAGTGGATTTTAACGACTGCCTTATATTAAAGGATAACAAGCGGGACCAACTGCTTTAGCAGCCTTTCAAAGTACGAGGGAGTTCGAGATGTTTCATTTGGTCACCCATGTAATGTCCCGGCAGAGATCCCTTTTTTTTTAACTTTTTTTTGTCCTTATTTAATTTGCCCTAACGAAAGGCATATTTATTTGTCATTATAATATTTTGACATAAATGTTTTTGGCATACTTTTTCAGTAAACATAAATATGGGTTAGGCTAATGTTTTTTGACCTAATTTTGATTTGCATAAAGTTATAAAGTAAGTTGTTTATTGTTTATCGTCTAGTAGTTATTAGGCATAAAAATCTGGTAGATTAGACAAGACAGAAGGTGGGGTTATAGTTTCAAAATCTTTTTAAAGAGTTTTGTATCAGGATTTGACTTCGCATCATTTTTTATTTTATTGATAGCTATTTGAATCTGAAAAACGAAAAGTAGGAATTAGGCATTGTAGAATTAAATATTATAATATGCCTACCACTTAAGAAAAATTAGTTCTTAGATGTGTCAAGAGATGGCGCCACTAGAAAAATTAGAAGGCGCTATTAACTTTTTTCCGTGTTTGCTATATAAGAAAACTTCGTGAGAATAAAAAAACTTTTTTTTTCCAACATAAACTAACTGTTTCATTCACCACTCCTTTGGATGCCTTAGTACGAGTTTGTACATGGTCCTTCCGGAGCCGGAAGTCAACCGCGATTCCGCGTTTTTTGAAACTTATACTTGCGGGCAGTGGATCGCTGTCGCAGACGCAAGTAACAGGAGCCGACCGAGGCTAAGTGCAGCACCGGTCAGCTTCAGACCGTGTCATCAGTGGAAGACACTGGTCAGGTCACGGTGGGCGGCGCCCGCCCATCATCAGCGAAGCAGTATCAGCAGTTCAGAATCCTGAGGTGGAAGGGGAGTCAAGGCTTCCCTCCCTCAGGGCACATCGCATAGTGAGAAGGTGTTTAAATGCTGGTGTAAAGTGAAGTGTGAGTAAATCTGAAGTCTGGAAAACTGTAAGTACTTTCAACCTTAATTGTTAGAAGAAATTAACTTTTAAGAAATTTGCGTTGCTACGGACTTAGAAGAATTATAAAAATATTTGTGACTTGTAAAACTTTTGTGTTATTTTAAAACTAAGCCTCATATTTGCATGATAGAAATTAGAACTTAGAATAATTTAATCAAAAACGGAGGTACGGGGAATCCATGCCCGATCTCTGTCAAAGTTCATTTGTATTTTAAAAACACTTAGCATTTTTGTATACTTTTACTAATTGAATTGTTCATTGAATTAAAACACTAGCAAGTAGAAATAATATTTCATTGTAAAATACTTACTTACTGAAATACAAAATATAACATAAAACATTTTTACTAAATTTGTTAGATCTTTTTTTATTAGTCGATTTGCATATATGTCATTTCGCGTACATGTCGTTTTGCGTATATGTCATTTCGCGTTTATGTCATTTCGCGTATATGTCATTATGCGTGGCCGAAATGTGTCATTATGCGTGTAACCCAAATACCTTTACTGGGATTATCCTTGAAATTCATTTATACCTAATCTACTACAAGAGACATAGAAACTTTGCAAATTTTCTTTTGTAACTTAAAACTTAATTGTATATTTTAAAGCTAAATTATAAAGATGGAGAACATTATTAATTTTCAAGAAAACCTATATAAGCGCATGATTAAGGCTAAAACTAATTTTAAAAAATCGCCTAAAGAGCGCATAACTAAAGAATATGTTAGTGGTAGATTGGAAATTTTGGAACAACTTTGGTTCGAATTTTTGTCCGGACACAAAGATTTAATGAGAAACTACGCGGCTAAAGATGTTAAAGCTTCATCTTATATAACTAACGATATCTATGATAAAGCTGAAGAAATTTATCTAGAATATAAATGTGAACTAAAAACTATATGTAACAAATTTGTATCGAAAAATGTGGTTCAAACTGATAAACCCATGTCCAATTCTTCAAGGAAAACAAATGCAAACTATCCACAAATTAATATTCCTTACTTTTCTGGGAATTGTCAGGAGTGGACGTCATTTAAATCTCTCTTTAAGTCTCTTGTTATAAATAACGAATATTTTGATGACGTTCAGAAACTACATTACCTAAAGGCATATTTAAGGGGGGAACCAGAACAGTTAGTCAGACATGTAGCTATAGAAGAGGGTAACTTTGATCGATGTTGGAACTTTATTAAAGAAAGATACAATGACAAAAAATGGATGTGCTATAACGTTTTAAAACGATTCATGAGTCAAAAAAACTTGACTACGGAATCTGGCAGTGGATTAAAGGATCTTGTCGATACTACCAATGAATGCCTTGCATCGTTGGAAAGTTTGGGTGTAAAAACTAGCGCCTGGGATGTCATTGTTATTCACATTGTAAACTTAAAGTTAGACCCGGAAACACGGCGACAGTGGGAATTCACGTCACCGCAAAAACAACTTCCGACGAATTGCCTACTTACCAATTATTTGCTAGTTCCGCTTCACCAAGCGGAGAGAATGTTATACTGCGTGCCCTGATCGACCAGGGCTCGCAAGCGTCGTTCATCACCGAATCTACTGTACAGTACCTGGGACTAAAAAAGATGCCTGCCACAGGTCGGATATCAGCCTTGGGTAGCTGCGCAACGGTCGTGTCCAAAGCCGTGGTTGACATTAAATTAAAGTCACTTCAAGATAGCAACTTTATGATAACAGTAAAGGCACATGTAATTAATAAGTGTATCACGTCCTTTCTACCAAGCAAAAAGGTAGAAGCCTTACAATGGGACGAACTACAATCCCTAAACCTAGCCGATCCAGAGTATCACACGCCAAATAGGATCGACATGCTCTTGGGAGCAGAAGTGCATGCGCAAATTATCCAAGACGGTAAAAAAAGGGACCGCTTGCTCAAGCAACCAGCTTAGGGTGGATCATATCCGGTGTAGTAAACGGTTCTGCCAATTCGAGGTTGAAACTAAATACGTTCCATTGTTGTGATCGCTCAGACGACGACAATAACTTCTTAAAGAAATTTTGGGAACTTGAGACCGACATTCCAATGCCTAAGCAACGATTGTTCACAGACGAGGAACAATATTGCGAAGAGAATTTCACAAAAACAACTCGTAGAGATGCAGCCGGTCGATTCATCGTTCTCGGCTTCCATTCAAAAATGAAAATCCTCAAGTCACGTCGTCTCGAGAAATTGCAGAAAAAAGGCTGAAATCTTTGGAAAACAAATTATCCAAAGACAAACCTTTAAAAAGCAGATATACAGAGGTACTCGAAGAATACATAACCCTTAACCATATGGAACTTATTCCAGAAAATCAAATTAATAATGAAAATGCAATTTATTTACCTCATCACGCAGTCGTAACAGACGATAAATCAACTACAAAGGTAAGAGTCGTTTTCGACGTCTCCTGTAAAGGAAAAAACAACTTGTCACTTAACAATCAACTGCTGGTTGTATCAACTATTCAACCAGAACTCAGACACATCATTATGAAGTGGAGAATGCCACCCATTTGTCTGTCAGCCGACATTGTCAAGATGTACCGGCAGGTTAAAACAGATGAAGAAGATAACAATTTTCAAATAATCCTGTGGAGTTAAAATCCTAGCGACAACATACAACATTACAGACTTACCAGGGTTACGTTCGGTACAGCTTCCGCACCTTACCTGGCCGTGAGAGCACTTCAACAAGTAGCACGCGATCACGGTGACGAATATCCTGTGGGAGCTCAAAACACATTAAATAGTTTTTATATCGATGATTACATGTCAGGAGTACAAAGCGTAGGTGAAGGAATCAAGCTATTTACTGAAATGAATGAGCTACTAAGCAAGGCAGGATTCGAGTTACAGAAATGGAATAGTAACAATAATGAACTTATGGAAACAATGAGAGGAAAGGGAATGGACAAAGTGGTAACAAAGGGAAAGGATAAGGAAATAAGGGAAGATAAGTTAATGAAAAAAGTGGGACTTACCTTTAATCGCAGCGAAGACAACTTCCGTTTCGTCGTAAATCTCCCAACACTACAAGGACCTGTAACGAAAAGAAAAATCATATCAGATATATCACGGCTTTACGACCTACTAGGCTGGGTAGGACCTAGTATAATAGTAGCAAAAACAATTATACAAAAACTATGGCTTGCAGGTATAGACTGGGATGAAATCGTCCCAGACAATTTTATGAAACAATGGTTATCTTACCGCAATGAACAGATTAAACTAAGCGAAATCCGAATACCTAGATGGGTTGGCGTTTCCAGCGGCAATCATGTCGAACTGCATGGGTTTTGTGATGCGTCGAAATCGGCTTACGCAGCAGCTGTGTATATTCGAACCGTCAATTCTGAAGGCAAAGTAAACGTTTCATTAGTCACTGCCAAAACTAGAGTAACACCTGTCAAACAGGTATCCATACCAAGACTTGAACTACGCGGTGCAGTATTACTTGCCAAATTGTTAATGGAGGTCGCAACCGTACTAAACATTACCAAATACAACTTACACGCTTGGACAGACTCAACTGTCGTTCTTGCATGGTTGAACAAACATCCTAGTAAGTGGAGTGTGTTTGTAGCAAACAGGGTTTCGAAAATACTAACCAATCTAGATCCAGAAAACTGGTCTCATGTCACCTCAAAGCATAACCCTGCGGATTGTGCATCGCTAGGTCTAAGTCCATCAGAACTTATTAACAGTACCATATGGTTCAATGGACCAGAATTCTTACTTACCGAAACTATAATATACAGTAAACCTAAATCACTAGAAACAGAGCTAGAAACTATTAAATCTCATTGTACTATTTTAGAAGATGACAATTTGTTGAACAGATTCTCTTCCTTAACTAAAGCGAAGCGAGTGATGGCCTATTGCCTGCGATTTGTTAATAACTCTAAAAAAACTGTACTAAACCTACAACTATTTTTCTTAACACTATAGAACTAAACGAAGCTTTAAATTTATATATTAGAAATTGTTAATTCACTAACTTTAGTTAAGAAATATGGAAAATTAAACAAAATCATGACTTACCAAGAAATTCTAAAATCTCTCCATATCTTGATGAACAAGGCTTAATAAGGGTAGGTGGAAGATTGAACCAATCCGATATGTTAACTTACCATCGGAAACATCCCATCTTGATAGCCAAACAGTGTCAGCTAGCTCGTCTTATAATAGCTGATGCTCACAAAAACACTCTTCATGGTGGACCACTAGCTACTTTAAATCACGTTCAGACAAGGTACTGGATAATTGGTGCAAAACAGATGGTCAAAACACATTATCGTAACTGTGTAATCTGTGTAAAAAATGCAGCCATTATTAAATCTTCTTTGATGGGTCAGCTACCACCTGCAAGAATCACGCCATCACGATCATTTAGCAACAGCGGGGTCGACTATGCAGGTCCAATCCAAATTAGGACAAGCAAGGGTAGGAGCCATAAATCTTACAAAGGATATATCGCCTTATTTATCTGTATGGCAACACGAGCCATTCACTTGGAAGTCGTTAGCGCCTTAACCTCAGAAGGGTTTCTGCAAGCGTTCAAACGATTTGTGGTCAGGCGCGGTCATTGTTCGCATCTCTGGAGCGACAACGGCACAAATTTCATAGGAGCGTCAAGTAAGCTCAAAAGGCATTGTATTGCAAAGCAAAAACAAATGCTCACAGAAGTTGGCAAGGCATTGGCAAACAATCAATGCGAATGGCATTTCATACTACCGCACTCTCCCAACTTTGGTGGGTTATGGGAAGCCGGGGTCAAGTCGGTGAAATACCACTTGACCCGGGTCATCGGAAACGCCACATTAACGTATGAAGAGATGGCAACCGTCCTCTCACAGATAGAGGCTTGCCTCAACTCACGCCCCCTGTCCGCTATCATGGACGACGTAGAAAACCTGACCATTCTCACTCCCGGGCATTTCTTAATTGGAGAAGCTTTGTTGACAGTGCCGGACCAGAACTTTGAAACCGGGAACGTAAGTTCGTTGAGAAGATGGCAACATACTCAACGTGTATTTCAATCGTTCTGGAGACGATGGTCGCAAGAATATCTTACCAAATTCTTACAACGGTATAGCCCAAAATCTATAAGTACACAAGTACCTAAGGTAGGCGACATAGTAGTCATAAAGGAGGACAAAATGCCTCCATGTCGATGGCTCTATGGCAGAGTGATTGCCGTCCATCCTGGGTTAGACCAAATAGTGCGAGTGGTCACTGTAAAAACCAAAACCATATGCATATTACCTATTGCCACTAATTAAGTAACAATATTCGTGTGTACTATTAATTTGTTAAATTTTAGACTTAAGGAACATTTACGTTAACATTTTTTTCTTTTACTTTACATACAGTCCATTTATTCGGTGTAAACTTTAGAATTAAAACTTGTACTTTGTAAGGCCAATTGTCAACTTTGCCCTTGGTGGGCGGTATGTAGAATTAAATATTATATGCCTACCACTTAAGTAAAATTAGTTCTTAGATGTGTCAAGAGATGGCGCCACCAGAAAAATTAGATGGCGCTATTAACTTTTTTCCGTGTTTGCTATATAAGAAAACTTCGTGAGAATAAAAAAACTTTATTATTCCAACATAAACTAACTGTTTCATTCACCACTCTTTTGGGTGCCTTAGTACGAGTTTGTACAGGTATATCAAACATAACTTTGGTACTATAGTGTAAAAGTAGGTTAGGGTGCGTCCCTTGGGCCACCCCTAAGCCGCCAACATGTTTATTTTAAATACTAAAAGTATTTTATTAAATGCAAACACACAATTTCCAAAACTTATTTTTGCCTATATAATTATTATGCCTATCAAAATTATGCTTAAGTATTATTATGCGTAAGAAAATTTAGGATTTGCAATAGTATGCTTAACAATTATTATGCATATAGTAGTTATGCTTAGAAAAGTGTGCCTAAAACGTTATGCCAAATTAATATTATGCGTAACTATTATTAGGATAAGTAAAAGTATGCTATCTTAAATAACGACATTAAATTTTATATAAAAAAACAGGGAACCGTTCCGGCATTGCGAAAGTTGCTTAGCTAGCGATATCGCAAACCATAAGCACAGTATAAATATGAGCTATAAGCCTTAGCTTAGCCAATGCACCATCGAGCTTTTCAACCATCACCATACCATCAGGTTAAATTGCAGTGAAAGAGTACTACCACTACTACTCTTTAGGTACTATAAATATTTCATATTCAACATAGGTACATACACTTAGAATCCATCAATCAATTATATGAGGAGTTCGATGACGCAGCGGCTAGCGCGTTCGGCGTGCGATTCTGCCCGCTAAGCAACTTTCGTCATGCCGGGTGGGTGACCAAATTTAAAAACTATACTTACTTATTTCATTTCAGACGTCCTAAACCGCTTAACTATGTAGAGTTGTAGAGTAACAATCTCGACTAATCGTACAATAATACAAAACAATTGGATATGCGATGAAATAGCTTTATTTAAATGTACCTACTTACCTTTTAATTTTGTTCGGAATTTAAAAAAAATATAAATTATTTTTATTTTATTTATTCGTTTATTAACATAGATTCGTTTATTACAGACTAATATACATACAATAATAAAATTTTAAATTTCATTATTGTATGCAAGTATGTCGATTCAATTGTTCTTTCTTCTATTTAGACACCCGTAAACACAACAGTATCTTTTATTCGGATTATTATAAGGTTTATACTACCAATTTATTTATTTATTTCAAAACACATGCTAGTTTACAGAAAGCTTCCAAGACACTAGCCAGTAACAATAATAAACATTTTAATAGAGATACAAATTAATTTATATAGGTTATGTAATTTCATAATGTTATTAGGTATTAATTTTAACAATTTTGAGTAAGTTTGTTAAGTTTTTACATTATATCAATATATTAATACATTAGGTATGTCCAATTTCAATCATAATTCATAATACAAACAATAACAATCCTAATAATAATATAATTAAACTAGAATTATATAGGTTACCTACACATGCCGGCACGATATATTTTATTTCTTATGGTATAATAACGGGTTATTCTCCGAGAATCCTGTCCCGAAGGATCACGAATGCGATATATGTGATTACATTTACTTTTGTTATTTTTTCTATTGTGTTTAACTTTTACCGTTAACAAAAAAATAATTTATAAATATATAACTATATTTGTAATTATATTTTGCGAGCGCCTTATTTAATTGCAGCGCGGATTTCAGTATGTATCCTCTATCTCTTTCCTTGGGTTTCGAAAAAGGCTACTAGCGGACTGAGGACTGCTTATACATCCAACAGCATAAAACAGCGATGGGCTCACCACCTGTCACGCTAAACACATGTGCAGTTGTTATGTGGTGAAACGTGGACTATGGCAGTGGACTGCTTCTGCGGTCCTTATTGCCTAGTCTCTGGCTGACCCCTTTGGGGATAGCAGTCGTGGCTTTATGAATGTGAGAGCAGTCTCACTTTATTACAGATTCACAGATTTCCAGACTGATTTAGATATCCAAAAAACTAAACATTTTAATATTTTTTTTAATAAAATGTGAATGGCGCTTACGAATGGGCGATTTTCTGACAGCCCAAATTAAAAAGTAAAAATTAGTTCAAAAACACTCGATAGATGTCGTTTTATGGGCTGTAATAAATTCTACACTTTTACTTGTCTACCAAAAGAATAAAAAAATAGTATTTACTTACCTATTTATATTCAGGGCAACCAGAACCTATTTCTATTTTGGAATAGAATAAATATTACGCAGCCATACACGTGCTCTTCATGAACCCGCCTTTTACTAAGCGCCATACTAATCTATGCTAAGCGCCATCTATGAAGTCATTTACGAACCAATTTCTTTTTTTTTTGATCTCGGAAAATCGCCCATTACCGCGAACCCCGCACTGCGCTACACCCCGACAAACTTATTCCTTAGTGCAATGTGGCGCTATGGCAACACTCGAGAAGTCTTAAAAAAGCGAGAAATCCATTTGCTTCGTTATGGACGAGTTTACCCATATCTTCCTAGTGTTCGATTATTGGAACGCTTGATTTTATACATTTTTTTGCTTAAGGCTAGGTGTTAGTGAAAAATTATAATAACACGTTCTTAGAATTACTTTTTGAAGTAGTAAACAGTAAAATTAAAATCTGCGAAAACTATGAATTATTGTTGGGGCTTTAATCTGTGAAGTACACCCGATGGAAACACGATTTGATAAAGTTGGCTCGATAGAATAAATTCACAAAGTTACATATTTTTGTGTCATTTTATCTTCTTTTCCAGGTTTTATTCTTAAAATAAGTGATTTGATAATAAGCGTCATTTACCAAAATGAAGTTCATACATAACTTGAGGAATTATAACCGATCGTTTTTTATTTATTACATCTATCAATTTTTTTAAATATAAAACGCGATTATTCGCGCCGCTTCGCTGTTATACCCGTTCCTTTCCGTCGTACCGTCGAGAGAGCAAGAGAGAAGCGCCCGAAATACCTCCCCTTAAAAGGGTGAGATGAGATCTATACCTAACTCTGAAAAGGCGACTTATGTTATTAATAAATTTATTGCTATTATTGTTGTTATTGTTGCATGTTCAATTCATCTATAAAATGATGTCATATTATACCGAATTGTAATATCAGCAAAGTAAATATCACCATTAAAGAAATACAGAAACACGAAAATACCTTTCTCTTTTATCATCACACAATCACATTTCGCATTTAGCACCGATAACATTGTCTGTTTGTTTATCGAAATGATGGATTCCTTTGTTTATCTAGAGTTTTTGCATGTGTCACAATGACTGTAATTATATTTGCAATACCTATAAATAAAACAAAACAAAATCAGCCTTAAACGTCCCACAGTTGGGCATAGACCTTTCCACTTGAACAACAGCATTATAGAGCGATTGGGCCACAACCCACTAGGCAGGCCCAAGGAGAGTTGATAGGTTGGTACAATAATCACACATGTTTAATTATAAATTTTAGGATGTTAATTTAGTTAGTGTATCACCGTTGCTCATGGACACCCAAAAAAAAAATCAGATGCGTTGCCGAGAGTCTTTGAAGAAATAGTAGAAATTGTTTGGGGGGAGGGGGAGAGATGGGCTTCCGGAACTTTACCTCACCGGACGAAACACAACAGCATCGAGTGCCATTGTTTCGAGCTGATATTCCGTGAGAGGGTGGTATTACGCCGGGCGAGCCGGCCCAATGCGTGCTGCAACGCAGCGTGGCTCTACCACTCAGTCAGTGTCACTCATTTAGCACCACGCAGGGGTCACATCAGGGTCTCAAGGGGGCGCGAGTGACTTTAACCCCCAAAATATTTGTGTCCAATATTAGTGTCCAAATACTAACTGGAAAAATACATACAACAGAAAAGAATTAGCCAAGTATGTGCAGCCGTTCCTAAGTGTTGCGCGATTGTGCGTACTCACATTATGAAATGATAATGAAAAATATTTTTATCTTAAAATGTAAAAATAAGTAAGTAGCTGTGCCTTTGTCTCGCTAAAACTCGGGAATGGCTGAACCGATTTGGCTAATTTCGATTTTGAAATATTTGTGGAAGCTGAGGGAAGCTATAAACGGTGAGAAACATAATTAATAACTAAGTAACAGAAGATACTAAAACCGACAATTTCATTTTCCAATACAAAATGTTCCTAGCTGTGAAACATCTGATGTCTTTCGTCTTTTTAAAATTAAAATAATGACACTTGGTTGTCAAATATTTAGAGGTGTGTTCAGAAATTTGTCTGTTTCATAACAGTTGTAGTATGAGGTCCGATATCTTTGGTCTGTTTTGTACTTTTGTTGGAATACAAAACAGTTCTGTCTAAAAAATTAGAAAAATCTAAAAGTGACAGTTGGTTGTCGAAAAAAGAACAAATATCTACCATCAGTTTGCCAGTGCGCGAGAACTTTCATAATGTCACTTGGCTGTCAAATATTTTAAGGTGCGTTCAGAAATTGTCTGTTTCGTATGAGGTCCGATCTTCTTGGTATGTTTTGTTGGAATACAAAACAGTTCTGTTTCAGATATAAAAAAGTGTAAAAAGTGGACTGTCTGCAGTTATGTTTTATTTTCTTTAATTTGTGTTTCGCAGAATATTATTGTGTAGGTACCTAATAATGGCGGATTAATAACTGTTAAGTGTTCGTAAACGTGCATGAGTTTTGGCCAAATAAATCAAAACCATGCAACATCACTTTTCAGATTCTCTCAAGAAGTCTGTGTGAGATCTCAATTAAGTCCCCACAGCTTTATTGAGTCTCATGGTTTGGAGGAATATAATTTTACCATTAATCGTTTATTCATTATCATCTACTTTAAGCAATTACTTATTAACTTGTTGATACTATTTTTTTTAAGAACTTGTTACACAGTTGAAGCAATAAAGGAATTCTATTCTATTCTATTCTGGCTAAATGTGCTGACCGAAAAATGTTGTAGGTACTTAATAAGTTTTGACCATATTTTTCACAAATATAATGTATGTGATACGAAGTTCACAGGATCATGCAGTCATATAAAAATGTTTGACGATATGACAGGTTGGGTCCTCCTGTACCTTGACAAAACATAACAAACCTATTATAATTTCATGAGAACAAATCCAAAACAATCGTAAGGAAATTGAAATGTGTAAAACTAGTTTTTTATAAAACACTAAGTTTTTGTAGAATCATCACTTAAATTATTTTTTATCGGTTAATCAAGTGATGACAATTCGATATGCTAAAGGCGTAGCAGATACTATTATTTTATTCCGAGGCAAAGGTCCATTCATACACGAGAGCATGACCGCATGTTCAAAATCCTTAACAATCGGCCCAGCCAACAAGTTTCTTATAAACTAATTAATATGACACAGGCTAATGTTTTTTTAATAACACTCGACTGGGAGTTGTCTGTTGCAATTATTCTAATGTATACGAGTTTAATCACAAAAGTACGAATGCGTGCTCTCGAAACGATTCTAAGCTCTGTAGTGAAAGCTTTAGGAGCCGTTGTCATCGTTAATGGTTTTCGTTTATTATGTTTTAATAGGTTTCCAGTTAATTTATTTCGTTTTCTAATTTGTGGAGTAACGTTGTTTCGGAGTTTTTAGTGATGTCTACTCCGCTTTAATTGTGGCGTGCATGCTACTCTCATTATTGTTAATTAATAGGAATGCATTAGACGCATCGTCTGTTTGATTACTGGCCCTAGCGCGCGTTTTCGCTCGTGTAATTTGGTCTGTCACTAAAGTCTTTATCGCGTGCCCGCTGGAAGACTGTATTCGATGGGACTTATGACATTTTTAGTAGTTACTTCAAGTTTGGTAAAAACTTCAATAATCGATGCTCAATTTAGACGTGAAGAAATTAAATTTGTAAATGAGCTTTAGGTTAAGAGGCCTATTACATCTCAAATGTGATTTTTGCGTAAAATGCCCATTTTAGAATTTTGTAGTAATTTTGCAGTTGTATTTATCGTTTTTATCGAAATAGGATAATAAATTTGTGCATAATATTACAAATCTCCATTTTGTGAGCATAAGTTGAATTCGGACGGCCGGCGCATCGTATTTTGTTGTAATTTTGCAGTTGTATTTATCGTTTTTATCGAAGTAGGATAATAAATTCATTATAAAAACTTTATTTCTCATGAAGTAACAATTACTGTGGTATAAATTTTGCTCAATGATATTATCGTAGATAGGAGAAATTCACAGTTAACTTATAGCGATTTTCGAAGTTTTTTGGTTTAGAATAAGAAATTTTTCCTATATAAAATCAATGATATCTAAAAATTCCGAGGCCGCTACGCACTATTTGACTAAGAGATAACATTATTTTTTTTTTATTTCACTTGTTTAGAACAGTAGTTCAATCGATCAGCTCAAAAAAGTGCCTTCGCGCACTTTATGAAAATCTCTCTCTGCAATTTAGGGTTTAATTAAAATGTTAAGCAAAATTTACAATAAGCGAGGCCGCAATGCACTATTCCAATAGCTATTCTACACTATTCAATACGTCATAATTGTTAATTTATTTTTGTTTCCGAGATCCATAACGCCAAAATTGGCCATTTTACGCAAAATCACAGTCGAGATGTAATAGGCCTCTTAACCTTTTAATAATTAAGAATCAAACGAACTTATCTTGTGAAGTTTGATTCCAATTATGCGAGGGTCTCAACCGAAGACGATTACTTATTACATGCAGCAGTACATGAGATGGTGCTATCTTCTTCACACTTTTAGATATACCTAAAAAGAAATATGTTATTTCCGTTCCCTGCACTGGCAACCCCGCGTCACGAGACGTTATTATTTCAGAGAATTTTGTGTTATCCTCCACAATTTTTTATTTTATTTTTTGGGTTGGGAGGGATGGGTTGACGTAATCGTCTTCGGTTGAGACCCTCGCATAATTGGAATCAAACTTCACAAGGTAAGTTCGTTTGATTCTTAATTATACTTCGGGTCTCAGCCGAAGACGATTACTTATTACATGCAGATGTTCAGAGCATTGTAATGTTAACACAATAAAAATAAAAAATTATGTAAATTTAAACTTTACAATATGTAGGTAGTTTTTTATAGTTGCGTAAGCCTCCTTTAAAGCTTAAAAGATGCATTTAATGGCTATCGATGCATTGGTCGTTTTCTAAACAATGACTTTAACAATTTCATTTATTTATTTGATTAAGTATTATTATTTTGTTGTAAATACTGCATTGACAAATTCATTCTAATTTGTACCTATACATTTCTCCAACAGTATTAACAAATACATTTAAGTGACTCAGCCCAGCCCACAACAACTCTGCGAAACACCTCCAGACTAGATCTGTGAGCAGTGTGAGCAGTAAATGCCGAGCGACTACGTGACTGAGCTCTCACTGAGGTGAGCTCCAAATACAGACAAATATCCGTATCGGCATGTCATCCACTGTCTTAAAATCCTTTTTTTTTTTTTATCTGCAGCAAATGTTTGTGACCGCCTTTTTATGAGGTTGGCACAGCCAGCAACAAATAACTGGGATTCTTACAAATATTGGACAATCTGATGAGCGGTTGCTAAACACGGGTCCTGAAGTCTAAATGAAGTCGGTAATTTCAATCACAATCACATAATTTTGTATTGATATATTATTTTTGATTAAACTAATAGACTGCCTTTTTTGAGCAGAAACAATAGAAAATATAGTGTAAGAATCATAAGTGACAAATCATTGATTATGATCTGATTCTAAGGATAGTCCTGGAAATATGGTTTAATTAATATGACATTTGTGTCCCATGTTGAATTGTATTTTTGATTTGGAGCAATAAATCTTAGTTAGTATACACTTAACAAAACTGTGATAAACACAGTCATTCATGGAAAGTAAATTACTTCCCTTATATGACAGGTAAAGTAGACCTATGCGTATAAACAACATAGAACCTTCCTCAAACTTTTTGGTTAGAAATGATAACTTTATAACTATCAGCTTTGAAAAGATTCAAGTTATTATTTTTCGAATAAAGCTACCAAGATATTATCAAATACAGTACTGATTTAATATTACTGATTTTGTTGCAAGAGATGTAAACATTTAACTCAAGATGCTCGTGGTATACCATGTCTGGTCAACGATTCACTAATAATTTGGCGCCACCTGGATAAGGCTATATAGAAGTGGATGGCTCGCCTTGAAAGGAATTAGGTATAACAAATATTATTTAAGGCCAAAGAACATTTTTCTTGGACAACAAGTTTGGGTCACATTGTATACCAAGGATGTAAATTCTAATCTGTACCACATCAATACCTTCTGCTTTATCCAATTTATATTAAATGTAAGTGTTTTTTTTTTTATAACTTGGTCAGGATTTCGTGATGCATTCTGCGTTTGTAAGGGTTTGTAAGGTCAAATTATGGCTTTGCCAATAAACTAATAATATGTGAAAACGAATGGTAGGAGAGTTACCTACTCCGTATTTAAGTATATTCGTATAGTGTTTTCACAAGACTGGATGTAGGATGCGAATACATAAAAGTTTCTGAATCAATTAATGGTTAATCTAGGCCGCAACTATATATTTGTTCCGTTTGCGGTGGAGACATTGGGTCCATGGGGGCCGGAGGCAAAACAGCTCGTTAAAGAGTTAAGTACTCGACTTATTGAAGCCTCCGGTGGCAAGAAAGCTGGCAGCTACCTCTGCCAGCGTATCAGCCTGGCAATCCAAAGAGGTAACGTTGCCAGCATTCTTGGTACCGTCCCCATGAGCCCACAGTTGGAGGACATCTTTTATTTATAGTTTTATTTTCTATAGTTTTATGTTTAGGTAAGTAGTTTAATTTTGTTTAAGTATTTAAGTTATTTTGTTGATTTAAATTATTGTCTTTAAAAAATAAAATCTCAATTAATGCTAAGAATTTCTCTTGTTCAAACAACTTGGTGTAGGTAGGTAATTCAAACCGCAACGGCCGCTGTGCATGCCGTAGTCAATATTCTTGAATTCATCTAAATCTCTTATTATACATTTATGTATAAAACAAGTTCTGTTGCTCGGTTTTTTAGTAATGCTTTTGTAAGTGTTTGTGACAAACCCTATGACTACAAAAAGGTGCTTGTACTCGTAGTTTTATTATTCAATACACACTCGTCATCATTTGAGCTTATTTTTCGTGCGTAGGTACAAAACATAAACTAAACAATTATTGTAGAAAATTCAAATATTATGCGCAGTTGTTCTAGAACCGGTTCCAGTAATTTCGCAAACAGAAATAGGCCGAACAGAAGAACATTAATATCAACTGAGGCCTCAAACTAAACCTTAACTTTTTCCGATCAGCTTTAATTGCAGTAGATACTTAATTAAAAATAAGCATCTTAAATATCAATTGTTGACAATAGTAGCTGTGATTTAATAATTTAAGGGCAGTTCGATTCTTTTAAATATAATTATTTTGAAGCTGCTTTAAATTTTAAGTGAATCTGTGAGATCCTATACATTGTTTTTGTTAACTTTTCCTGACCTTTATAAACACAACAAAAGAGAATCAGACAAATCAGTCTAGCCGGTTTTTGTGCGCGTGCAACACATTTGGCGATTCATTTTTATCTATATGAGATAGTAAGTAACAAACATTGTTTTGAAGTATAGTTGTTTTGTATAGGTTTGCCGGGAAAATGAATATTACATTTACGAATCCAATGTAAAACATTACGATCCCTAGTGAGCTCACACTTTTTGTCATTCAGTCATAAAAATAGGTCAAGCGACTGCAGGAGCTCTGATTCCAACGTCTCCCTGTCAGATATCCGGCGGAACCTCGGCAGTCCCTTGGCGGTGTGAATGGTGCTGGTGGGCTTGATCGCAGCTCGATAGCTGATGATACTACTACGCACAGTGGCGCCACCCCCCATATAGTTTAAAGAACCTCGAAGTTGATCACAACTTCAGCCCGGGCATCAGCCCGGGACTCTGTACAGAGCGTTGGATTTTTGTTTTCTTTCCGAATCAAACTTGGTTAAGGCATTAGGGGTCATAATATTATTATGCTCAGAAAGTGAAGTTTTAAAACTTTTATTCATTTATTTAAACATTATCTCCAACAGAGCTTATTATTGTTATTATTATTATTATTATTTTAAATTCCTAATTTAGTTTTGGAGCTTCGAGGCATATGTACATTATTACTATTTTTTTTATTATTTTTTTTTTCCATTTATTTAAGTAGGTAAGTAAGTACCTTTTTTTTTTGTTAATTATTATTATGAGTAACCCTTTATTTTTTATGAGGTTCGTCTCTGAGAAATTGTAGAATCCATGGGTGTCCAATGAAAGCAGGCTATCGTCGAACTGACCGTCATATACGGGGACAGATCAAAAATCTTAGTGGCGCAGCTGGCACGGGCACAGGCGCTAGCGCTGCAAGCAGCGCGAATGGCCAAGCTTCGTTTCTGCCGCTACTGGTTGAGTCATTGTAAACATCAATGACATAGTTTAAGATGTCTTCACCAAATTCAATACTGTTGAAGTGGAGTAAGTATCCTCAACACGGTTTGCGTGGAGCTTCAACACTGTTAAAGTCAAGTAAGTATCCTCGACACGGCTTGCGTGCAGCCTCAACACTTTTAAAGTGGAGTATGTATCCTCGACACGGCTAGCGTTGAGCCTCAACACTGTTAAAGTGGAGCAAGTATCCTCGACACGGCATGCGTGGAGCCTCAACTCTGTTAAAGAGGAGTAAGTTACCTTGACACGACTTGCGTGGTGTAAAATAGAACCTCAGCACTGTCTAATTGGTGTAAGTAACCTCGATACGGCTTGTATGGAGTAAAATCCATGACATTCAATGTCATTGAGTAAAATAAAGCATCAACACTATTGAGCAGTTATATATCCTCGACACATCATACGTTTAGTAAGTTAAACACTGTTACAATGGTGTCTAAGTAAGTAGTTTAGTATTTAATGAATTTCTTGTTGTAAATGGCTTTTAATTTTGTTACAATCATTATTATAGAACCCAAGAAAAACCAATAAAAATTAGGGTAGATAATTTTAATGATAAATGATCTTAGTTCCTTACAACTATGATACATTCCTTAATAGTTAATTTTCCAGGTAAATTAGCGTTATGTCCCAATACCTGCGTGTCGTAATATCGTTGATACGACATTTATCACTATTCACCGACACCGATGATGATAAACGCCTACGTTATTTCAATTAAAAATGATTTCTTTACTTTACGAAGAATACCGTAATGATCACTGTCTCTCAACTTCGAACTTTAACATTTTCCCATCTTATTAAATACATATTTAATTTCGTTACGAAAAGTACGTGTGATTCCGATAACACAAAAACACGTAATGACGTCTTGTGACGCGGGGTTGCCAGTGCAGGGAACGGAAATAAGATATTTCTTTTTAGGATATATCTAAAAGTGTGAAGAAGATAGCACCATCTCATGTACTGCTGCATGTAATAAGTAATCGTCTTCGGTTGAGACCCGAAGTATAATAACTATCCTCCCGGCGACAACGTCCTTGTAAACGCTCATATCCCGCAATTGTTTTATTAAATCTGGAACCTTAACACACGACCGAACACGAAATGACTATAAACATGAAAACGTCCAACTTTAATGTCAAATTGTTGTTCAAATTAAATTATTTTATTTATTTTTATTTTATAGATTTACTAATGTTTGTTTACATTAATAAATTAATATTTAATCGTTTATGACTTAGGTATAACTAGGTAGGTGTAACAAACACTCATCTTCTCGTATGGAATTGTTTTGGTGCGCTTCATGGAATATCCCCGAAATACCGCTGGAAGGACGTAGCTACCTGTTCGAGCTGCGAGGAGCTGTCAACGCCAAAGATACTAAGAGCAGTGGCATCGTCTCGTATCGGGGGCCAAGATCCACCTCGGGTCGCTGAGCCAGCGCAGAAAGTAAGTTTGTTTATCTGATTATCAAATGGTTATTCCAATAATTTTTAATGCGTGCCATGTTTCAGTCATTACGTTCTGTCCAAGGAACTTAGGTACAAGCTCCTTGTTTCTGCCGTACATTTAGTGGGTGAAAGTGTTCACACATGGCCTTGTGTAACTCCGAATCGCGCTATCATGATGCTGTGATATTTTGTCTAAGAGCAAGTTGTCGGTCCCGGCCGGGCAAAACAGTACAGCCGTAATCGTAATCAGTATGACAATTTGTGGGTGGCAGATTTTTGCCATTTAGGCAGATTTGGCAGTTGGCAGTTGGCACTTAAACTTTTTTTTAACTATCTATGACTATGCTGACGATTCAAAAAAGTGGCAGAATTTCGCAGATTTCAATTCAAGTTCAAGGAAATATTTGCCCTCGATCTTTTTTTTTGATAGTAATTTCAATTACAATTAGAATAGTATGTACACAAAAATGTGGCGATGAGCTTTTTTTGACTCCGGCCGTGGTATGTTGGGCCAAGTGTCAGTCAGAATGTCTAAGGTGACATAATGTCCGGATGTTCTAAAGACCTTTTGTCAATATGTACTCACAAGTGTCAGAATGTCCAAGAAGTTATGTCATAAAGACCGTTATTAGTCAATTTGGTACAAGTCTCTGAATGTCCAAGAAGTCAACATCCAGACCGGGTAGCACGATCACGTTTTTACCGACGTAAAGCGTCCCTCTCATACTCGTACTCACATATTTGCCAGTACGGGCCGAATGCTTTATGTCGGCGAATAAACGTGATCGTGCTAGCCGGGCAGAGCCTTTGACTGTACCAAAATTATTAACTTTTTACAATTAGACAATTTATGGTTTTGGTAATTGGACATTATGTCTACTAGACGTTTTGGCAATTGGGTGTTTTGATATTGGACATTATGACAATCCGTCTTTTTAACAATTTGTTGTTTTGGTAACTTGACATTATCGTCATTAGACGTTTTAGCAATTTGTTGTTTTGACATCTGGATATTATGACAGCTAGTCATTTTGCCTGGTCATTTTGACACACTGGACATTCTGACACTTCGCCCAAAATACCCCGGAGTCGATATTTTTGCCCAAGTCGTGGAAACTACCAAAATATTTAAAAATTCGTAAAATAAACACATATTTTGTAATGAAAATAAGTTGTTGAAAATATGATTATTAGAAATCGTTGAAAATATGATTGAATAGATGTTTCGTAAGGATATGTAAAAAAATATCGAAATTGATACGAATTTGATAATCAAAAATAAATGATTATCAAATTCGCTGGGGCCTGGGATAATTTCGTTTGAAATGATCCTCCATGCAGCCAAAGCACAGGCCGCTACGCTTTGCCATACGCCGTCTATCAATTACTGGCAACCCTTGCCAGTCCTGAGGCCGCGCCAGAGCATGGCCCGTTTGGGCACACTGTATACAAGCCGGGTCGCCGCTGCCGTCAGCGCCACCAGCCGCGCCGTAGTGTGTTCTTGCTACGACTGCACGGTGTGGGGCGCCCGGCGCCCCTTTGAGGTGCCGCACCTACACGCCTGCGCCCCTGAGGGCGGCAGGTCAGGCTGGGAGGTTTTCACAACCCTATCCCCATATTCGAGGAACTTTAGAAGGTCCTCCAACCCAGGGAGAGTAGTCCCCTCTTTCTCTGCCGCTTCCCGCTCAAACCGGGAGCGAATGTCCGTTGGCAGCTTGTCCAACATGTGCACCAATAGGAACGACCATTCGTCTACTGGTATATCTGGCGTTCGCAACGCATTACACGCAACTGTGACTGGCGTCAACAGCTGCGTCCTTAAGTCCGCCCGGTTAGCTACTTTATAGATACTTTATAAATAGCCGGATGTGGTGGTAACGATTATTGAGAAGCTCCCACGCTGTCTCATAATGGTCATCCGTGACCTTCAAATGCTGGACGAGCGCCCTGGCCTCGCCCTGCAGCGTAGACAAATGATACGCCATTTTTTGCCCCCGTGACAAATCCTCTGTGGCGTCTACCAGCGAGGTAAACATACTTTTGTAGGCAACCCATTCTTCCACAGCGCCACCAAAACTTCCTAACTGTAAAAGTCAAAACCTCGAACTTACTTGTAGAGTCGCCACAAATTCTGCCTCAGTGGTCGACAGACTCACACACCGCTGGGTTTTCGAAGACCACGTCACTGCTCACCCTGCGGCAAGACACACGTAGCCAGAGGTAAACCTTCTGGTCTCCACGTCTCCGGCGTAATCGGCATCGCTATACGCTACGAATATGTTCTCTTTACCTGACGAACTTTTGTATAAGAAGCCAAGTATCTTAACACTCGCTTAGCGACCGCATAATGGCGCTTGTCGGGATTTTCGACGTGTTTCGATAGAACATTTACAGCAAAACAGATGTCGCACACTGGGGCAGGAGACCATAATTGGTACCCTTAAATAAACTCTTGGTTTAAGAACATGTTTAATGCCGTTAATATGTTCAGTTAAATGTGTTTGTTAATTTAATGAAACATGTTATCATACAGATATATTTCTAAATGTTTTATAACAATAAAAGTTTTAATAATGAAAAATAAAAATTTATTACTTACTTACTTATTTTGTAAAACAAAAAAATATTTTTGACACGTAATCTTACAAATACATCAATTAATTGTCATCATCATCATCATCATCTAGGGAAATATCATCCGATGTATGGAGCTTTTAATAAAGACATTGCATCTTTAGGAATATTCTTAACCTTATACTTACTGTAACTTTCTTTACTTTCTTTTTTAGTTAAAAATAATGTATTAGAAGCAATTCCTACAACAAATAAGTTAATTTTACTTATGAGGAAATTATAAGAGAAAACAGTTTTCTTCGAGTACTAAAATCGATATAAATCAGAAAGTAGCAAAAAGTAGCAAACTTTTTAATAGTTTCTGGAAGCTTATTCTATTCTGAATAATATTGCATAAAACTTTTAGCTAAATTCAGCTAAATACCTAAACAAATTGTTTAATAAATAGGCCAGTTAAATCAATTTGAGGACTCAATTTGATATGACTTACCTACCATTAGCTGTTCATATTCCTACATAATACTGTATGTCAAAATTTTATCACATACCAGAAGTAGAAGGTTCCATATCGAGATAACACTTAAATTTGATAAACTTAAAGAAATTTGACTTTGAACATATGCAGAAAATCACAAATAAAATTAGGACAGGCTATTTGTTGAACTTTGACGTGGTGTACAAATTAACTCGGTTTGTTGCGAAGCATTTAAATGATATCTACAAATACCTTAGTTAGTGTGCTACTTATTTATTCTAAGAGGGTATCTTGAAATCTCATTTTTTTTTAATTATCGGTATGTTTAGAGGCTATTTGCCCCAGCGTGTGTCGGGTCGAATTACGATAGATAAATAAAGCAATTTTCCGACCAATTCCCTGTAGTGAAAATTGTTGACATCCGCGTCACTTTCATTGTGATACGACCATCTGTCAACCACGGACCTGAAAACTGTCAACTGACTCTTTTCTATGGGTGTAAGTACAGAGTTTGCATCACTCATGTTGTAACATTTTAAAATAGTTTATATATTGTAGGCTTGAGGAGCTCGATGGCGCAGCGGCTAGCTCGTTCGGCTTGCGATCTTGCTCGCTAGCCACTTTCGCAATGGCGGGCCACTGGATGGGTGACCAATTTAAAAAAAAAACATCTCGACCTCCTCCGTGCTTCGGAAGGCATGTTAAGCCGTTGGTCCCGGTTGTTGTCGTAAGATGACAGTCGTTAAAACCTACCAACCCGCTTTGGGCCAGCGTGGTGGGTTATGGCCCAATATCCCCACATGCTATTGTCCACGTTCGAGGCCTGTGCCCAGCAGTGGGACGTTTATAGGCTGATGATGATGATGATTGTAGGTTCATCATTTAGTTGATTTATCTGCAAACCAAGGTAACATCCAACTTCAGAAGTGCGAACTTGAAATTCTTCAACAAATGTCTTATTCGGCGATAAGATCAATCCGTCATCAACGTATATCATAATGATGAGTTGCTGGTCTTGGCTTATAAATATAATGCCGGTGGTGGCATGTGCGTCGGGTCGTTACGTTCCCTAAAACATGGTTGAGCGAAGCGATGGCTGATTCACATGTCATACTCGTGAACGGGTGCCGCCTGTGGAGGCTGGTCTGATCTTGCTAACTTATTTTTATTGTTAGTATATTAGTAGTTGAAGTCTTACTTTTATTTTTCTGTACTATAAGACATTGATTACATTGATTTTATCCGTTCTTTTTTTTATCCGTGTGTTTTTTTTATCCGTTTTTATCCGTGCGGTGACGGAGAAAGAATACCAATCGCCGCCCCTCTCTTCGTCCGGTGGGTGTCGTAAGAAGCGACTAACGGACTCTTTCGAGCGATGATCTGCTCCACTGGTGGTAGGGCTTGACCCGTCTGGTTGGTGACCACCGTACGCATGGTGTAAAACCCGTCAAGTGACTGCTTGTCAGTCGCGTTTCGGGATCAGCCAGCGTATACAGAGCTCGAGAGGATGATGCTGCGATGTATTTGGTCTGTGGAGGCTTCTGTCAAACCAGTGCCAGGAGGACTTCGTTAACCTGCCGACCAGGGAGACCCGTAGAAACGGTTGTCCCGCTGGCCGCCCGTGGCACAGTACAGGGGCTCAAGCGAGCCTAACCAGCTCGCGAGGCTGCCTCACCATGCCACGCATAATCTCGGGGTGGTCCGTTGTGCCGGTTGGTGACCGGAAAGTGGGGTCCCGGCGGCCATTCCCGGGGGGGTTCGGGGGCCCTTCCGTTCGGCAGGTTAATAATACTCGTCTGTGGGTAAATTCCTGGGGAAACAGGCCACCACACTTTGACCATTCGCATCGCGGCATCATTTTCTCGATTCACGCCTCTCTCTTTCCACTCCTAAAATGACAACGCCTAACAAAACCTAACCTGTCAATAAAATTTTTCTTATTTTTATTCTTAACAACAAAACTGGTACTACAGCGGTGCACAACCACCACAACCTTACCGTTTGAGATGGAGTTCGCTAACATCCGCGGACTCCATGCAAACCTCAATGCCGTCCACCACCATCTTGAGACGGCACGGCCAGCAATATTGTTCCTGACGGAGACGCAAATAATCCGTCCTGCTGACACCACCTACCTGAACTATCCCGGCTTTGTGCTTGAAGAATCCTTCAAAGCCAAAGCCGGAGTTTGCTTATTCGTTCGGGCGGATGTTTGCTGTCGCCGTCTGCGCTGTCTGGAGGACCCTTCCTTCTCCGTCCTAGTGGTACACGTCGACTTAGGCTCTCATTGCCGTGTCTACGTCTGCGTCTACCGATCCCATAACGGCGACATGGAGACAACTCGACTAATTGAACATCTTAGTCGGGTAGCAGATGATGCGCAGGAGCGGTTTCCATCGGCGGAATTGGTGTTTTTGGGGGACTTCAACGCCCACCATGATTTGTGGTTAGGTTCCTCCAAAACAGACCATGCTGGTAGAACTGCCCACGCATTCGCTCTCACGCATGACCTGACGCAACTGGTAAACCAGCTCACCATGATCCCAGACATAGTTGGCCATGCGCCCACCTTACTCGACCTTCTGCTGACGAGTCGCCCAGCTGGATAACGGGTGGAGATTCGAGCTCCTTTAGGTTCCTCGGATCACTGCTTGATATCCAGCACAGTGCCCTTGGCATCGCGCCCGCCAACAGCGGTTTCGAAACGCCAGATTTGGCACTACGCGTCGGCAGACTGGGACGGTATGCGGGAGTATTTTGCATCCGTCCCTTGGCGGCAGCGCTGCTTTAGTGGGAAGGACCCGACCGCTAGCACCACTGCCGTTGCTGATGAGATAGTATTAGGAATGGAATACTATATTCCACACTCCTATGTCATCAGCAAAGGCAGACGCAACCGCTGGTTCAATCGCGAGTGTGCCAGCGCTGTTGAGAGCAAACAGACGGCATACCGCGCTTGGATCAGAGGTAAAGCTCATGGGGCTCCCGAAACTTGCTTGCTAAAAGCAGCCTATAATAATGCCACCAAGTCGTGTAAGAGGGCCTACATTAGAGCGGATGCCCAGCGCGTTGCACGAGTAGGCCAAGAACTTCTGACGCATCCTACGGGCAGCCGTAGCTACTGGCGTCTGGCCAAAGCCGTGCAATCCAACTTCTGCCAACCCTCGCTGCCACCACTGAGATGTCTTGACGGAACTTTAGCTCACAAGCCGCAGGAAAATGTCGATCTCCTGGCCAAACTCTTTGCGGCTAACTCCCGGATCGATGACTGTGATGCACAGCCACCCTCAATTCCTCACTGTGGCCACTCAATGTCTAATATTAAAACCAGGCAGTGTGATGTCCGTGCGGAACTGCAGTCAATCGATGTCCGGAAAGCTAACGGTCCTGATGGCATCCCAGCAATAGTTCTGAAAATGTGTGCAGCGGAGTTGTCCCCTGTGTTAACGCGTCTGTACCGTCTCTCGCTCTCTTCGGGTTGTGTGCCGGAATCTTGGAGAAAAGCTAATGTGCAACCGATCCCTAAAAAAGGAGATCGGTCAGATCCGACTAATTACCGCCCTATAGCCGTAACTTCAGTGTTGTGTAAGATCCTAGAACGAATACTGAACAAACAGCTTATTCGATACCTAGAAGATCACTCCCTAATTCACGATCGTCAATATGGGTTTCGGCCAAAACGGTCAACGGGTGATCTTCTAGCGTACGTCACACATCTCTGGGGTGAGGCTATTGACAAGCGTGGCGAGTCACTGGCAGTTAGCCTTGACATAGCCAAGGCTTTTGATCGGGTCTGGCACAAAGCTCTTCTCTCCAAGCTCCCGGCATACGGTTTGCCCGCTCAGTTCTGTACCTGGATTGCTAGCTTCCTGCATGAGCGTAGAATCCGTGTCCTTTCGGATGGATGCGCTTCACGGTTCATGTCAGTGAACGCTGGTGTTCCTTAAGGCTCCGTTCTATCCCCCACGCTGTTCCTTCTGCATATCAATGACATGCTTCCTCTTGGAAACATTCATTGCTATGCAGATGATAGCACAGTGCATAGGGGATATAACGGTCACCCAACGGCTGGGCGGGTAGACACCGAAGTGAAGCGAGCAAATCTTGTCATTGAGCTCAAACGGGTGTTGGACCTCATTTCTAAATGGGGCTCCGATAATCTGGTAGAGTTCACAGGTGCGCGCGTTCACAGCGAAAAAGTCGCCATTCCTTTCCTTTCCCTCTCTTCAGGGTACATCTGTAAGCCTGCAGAGCAGTATTAACATGCTCGGTATGAATATCCGCTGCGATCTGAACCAAAAGGACTACATCGAAAGCGTGATTAAAAATGCCTCACGTAAACTCGGTGTCCTGAACAAGGTGCGGCGATTCTTCACGCCTGATCAGTTGTGTCTATTATACAAGACACAGGTGCGGTCTTGCGTGGAGTATTGCTCTCACCTTTGGGACGGCTCTGCAAAGTACCTTCTCGATGCCTTGGACAGATTGC
This sequence comes from Scoparia ambigualis, assembly GCA_963921215.1. Lineage (NCBI taxonomy): Eukaryota > Metazoa > Arthropoda > Insecta > Lepidoptera > Crambidae > Scoparia > Scoparia ambigualis. The sequence goes on from OY992517.1 coordinate 7,092,173, forward strand.
AGCGCCGCGCTGTGCGCATTATCGGCAATGCGGAGGTCACTAAAACTCTCGAGCCTTTGCAATTGCGTAGAGATATTGCGTTACTCAGCGTCTTTTACCGTTTATATCACGGCGAGTGCTCTGAAGAACTCTTTGACCTCATCCCTCCTTCTCCCTTCCTCCATAGGAGTACGCGTGCTGCTCTTCGGAGTCACCAATGTACAGTCTCTAATATTCTATCACGCACAAAGAAATTTGGTGACTCGTTCCTTTGTCGCACTTCTAAAAGATGTAATAGTCTACCAGCACACGTATTCCCTTCTACCTATGACATAGGGTCCTTCGAACGAGGCGTGAAGAAGCACTTTGTAGGCCGGCAGAGTGAGGGTGACTGACGCTACGTCTCTTACGCTGCACCAGTTGTGCGCCTAGACTTCATTTCCACTTAACATCAGGTGGAGTGGGGTCATTTGCCGGGCTTAGCATTAAAAAAAAAGATTTTTTTTATATTGATGAATACTTCAATTTTTTATTTTTATTAATATATTTTTTATTTTTATGTCCTCGTAGTTGCTTTATATTTTTATTATTGTAATGGAAAGTGCCCTTCTATGATAGGGAGGGCATTTTTCAATTCTAATTGACGCTCTAAAAGAAAGGGAGAAAAGAAATGCCCTTGCTGAGTTTCTTGCCGGTTCTTTGCAGTACAAGGCTCCCGCCCCTTAATTAGACTTACGAACCGATGGCATAATAACATTCATAAGTGCTGTAACCTAAACATGGCCTAACCTGAATAAATGATATTGAATCTTGAATCTAATTAAGCATGGATCTGAGTCACTTTGCTTCAATTGGTATTTCAGCAAAAAGGAACAGAATTTCTTATTCCAGCACCGTGGTGCCTGTTTCGAGCCGTAAAGACTTTTGATGAGCTTGCATACTCGGCCTGATCCGTCATCTAATCCCGTTGGTTGCTTCATATAAATAAGCTCGTCGATGTCGCCGTATAAAAAGGCAGTCTTCACATCAAACTGAGTTATATGCATTTTTCTTATAACTGCTTCGCTTAACATTGTGCGGATTGTATCCCAGCGAACAACAGGGCTGAAAGTTTCGTGGTAGTCGATCCCGTGCTCTTGACTAAATCCTCTGATAACAATTCGAGCTTTAAAACGTTCAATAGAACCATCAACTTTCTTTTTAATCTTGTAGACCCATTTGAAGCGCTTCTCTATTTTTAGGTAAATCTACTAGATTCCAGGTATTGTTTTCTCTGAGAGAATTCAACTCCTCTTCCATGGCTGTTCGCCATTCTTTACGATTCTCTGACTCAGTCGCTTGTTTGTAAGTCTGAGGTTCATCTTCAGAGAGACAGATACAACAGTCAGATTTGGAACTTTGAAGCAATCATCGATCTTGTAGATTATAATGAGGCTTTGGTTCTTCATCAAGTTCAGAAGGTATGTCAACTTCAGCTCTATCTTATGGGCCAGCTTCATCTTGAATGTCGTTGCTCGAAGAATCGTTTTCTGTTTCAACAACCTCAGATGTCTCACGATCTTCATGCTCACCGGATATAAATGGCAGCTTACAGAAGTCTGAAGAGACTTTCTCATATCTAAACAGTACATCTCTCGAGATTATGATGTCATTCTTCTCAGGTATCCAGACACGATCCGTCTATCCGTATATCCACAATATCCAACCAAATATCCTTTCATAGCCTTCTTATCGAGCTTCTTACGTTTCTGACTTGGAATATGTACAAAGCATTCTGTGCCAAAAATACTTAAATGATCAATATGAGATTGCTTATTATACCAAAGTTCGTATGGTGTCTTCCCTTCTATCTGTGTCGGTCCAGTTCTGTTAATTACGCAACTCGCAGTGTTGAAAGCTTCAGCCCACAGCTTCTTCGGAAGGTCTTTGTTGTATAGCATGCTTCTTGCTGCCTATACAAGAATCCTGTTTTCTCGCTCTGCGGCGCCGTTTTGTTCTGGAGTGTACGGCTTACTCATACGGTGGTGTAAGCCAACTGCTTCAGTAATACGGTGAACTTCGGCATTGTTGAATTCTTTACTTCCGTATATGTGAGTAATTCTTTAACAATGTGACCAGCTGTTTTAATTTCAGAAAGAAATTTAGGTAGTACACTGGCTACTTCGGATTTTTGCTTTAAGAAGTATACTTTTCTGAATCTTGTGAAGTCATCTTAAAAATACAACGAAGTATCTTCTTCCGCCAAGTGACAATTCTGAGATAGGACCACAAACGTCAGCATTAATTTGGTCGCCGGGTTTTGTGCCACGATGTTGCCTTCACAGTCAAATTGATTGGGTGAAAATTTAAAACCGTTGCGTGTAATGATTTCCTTTACATGTCTTTTGTTTTGGTGACAAAGTTTTTCATGCCAAATCTGCAGGCTTGTTCCTTCTTTGACAACACAAGCATTGACAGTTCTTACTCTCATCAAAAGCTTATATAGATTACCATCTCTGATACTGACTTTGACTTGGCCGCTCTTATCTTTGAAGACACGTTTATCCTTGTCGGCTATCTCTATGTAACCATGGTCTAAGGCTGAACCAGCTAAGAAGAGATTTTGTCCCGCTTGAGGTACATACCAAACATTGTTAAGATGAGCACGTTGCCATTTGCCTTGTACGGACATTTCAACCTCAATAATTCATACATAACCCGATCATCTCCCAGTCGCAAAGCTCTTGGGTTATCGAAATCTGAACCAATTAGCGCTTGACGTTACATGATGAGACGCTCCCGAATCAACTATCCAGTTTGCATTTGAATCATCATCTAGATGAGATATAAATGCGTCATCCTCATCCTGAATGGTTTCGTTAGCCTTGTTTCTTTTCTTCAATTTTAAAGCACGAAACATTGTTTGTTAGTATGTCCAATCTTGTTGCAATGTGAACATTTGACTTTCTTTTGTTTACAAAAAAGTGACGTAAAGTGACGTAAAAGCGAAGTACTTGACGTTTAACAAAAAAGCACTGTTAGATGTCGACGAGCAAGTAGAAGAGTTAGTACCCAAGTCTCCAAGGCGCTGTTCGTGAAGACGCAGACGCTTCATAAGAGTAGAAATACTTCTATTCTCCTTAGGCACGGACTCCCAAGCATTCTTGAACTCAAGATACGTTGAAGATAAAGTATTCAGTATCCTGTTAATTAATAATGATTGAGGGAGTGATCCTTCTTTCTTTAATTCGTCATTGAGTTGGTGCCATATTGTCTGTAGCTTAGAGACGTGCGTCGCAATGTCGTCAGCTTCATCTTTTGTATAAGTGAACAACTGGCAGTACAACAAGGCTAGTCTTCTGTCATTCTTCCGCTCGTATACTGAGTGAAGTATATCCCACATCTCTTTACTAGATTTAGCAGTGAGTATATGACGTTTAGGTTCTGTGGATACGCTACAGCCGATGATACACTAAAGTAATGCGTCACGTTCTTCATATTGGGTAAGTTTCTTTTGATAAATTGCAATTTCATCGGCCGGTGCGTCTTTTCGAAGGGGTACAGGAACAGTTTCGACGCCTTTCACAATATCTTGCAGCTTGTGCATGGTACGTTGACGGTTTATAACGAATTTCTATACCAGCCAATTGTCAAGTCCGCGTAGCTTCACAATATTAAAGCGGTCCAATTTTTGAACACTCATATTTGCAAAACACAAATTAAATGGTAAAACTGATCCCAAAAAGAAGAATGTTTATAGAAAACGATTATTTGTAATAATTTCCCTTATCCTAATGAAACAAATAATTTACGACCCTAAGTATAAACTTAGGTTGATGAATTATTTGTTTCATCGTCTTCAATAATGAAGACTTCACATTTGAATATACAATGTCAAATATAAAAAACAATATCTGATGGCCAGTTCAACACCTTTAATATGTAGTTAGCGTTAATCCCCGTCTAAATGTGTATTTTATGTTTGTTCGTTACATTATTACCTATGGTAATATTTATTGATAATAAAATTTACTTACTGCGTTTCTCTTTACATTACATACAATACAATACAGCAGTAAATATTTTGAGGATGTGTCGGTCGAGGACAGGGGACTACCAGGAGTAGTCAGCAAGTCAGGCTTAGGTATGGGCGTTATTTAAGTAATCAGTTTCAGTAACGGTTATGCAGCCTATAACGGAATCACTAGTTTCGGCTTGAACAATGAACCGGTGATTTTTCGTAACCAGTTCCATAGAGCAACGACGATAAGCGCAGGGCGCGAGTAAGGCCGACCGGTGACGAATGTGACCGACACAAAAAAACGTAATGTAAAAGAGAACAAAAAAAGGTAATGTAAAAATGTGTAAAAGGCTAAAAAGAACAATGAAAACTTGTAAAAAATGAAGAGGTGTAAATAGACAGAAACGATTCAAATTTAAATAACTTTTATAGTAGATTATGCACCAAGGGGATTCTCTCTCTTCCCTTCAGTGTCGTAAAAGGCGACTAACGGACTAAAGACTGCACATACATCCAACAGCAAAGAGCAGCGATGGCTCATCAAAATAATACTACCAACCCGTCTCTTCTCTTCGGTGTCGTAAAAGGCGACTAACTGACTAAATAAAAACTGCACTTACATATACAACAGCATGGAGCAGCGATGGGCTTATCAAAATAATACTACCAACCCCTCTCTTCCCTTGGGTGTCGTCAAAGCGACTAACGGGCTAAAGACTGCACGTACATCCAACAGCATAGAGCGACGGTAGGATCATCAAAATAATACTACCAACCCCTTTTCGTCCCTTGGGTATCGTAAAAGGCGTATACGGAACGGACTAAAGACTGCACACCTACCACTCTTATACAGGGCGTCCCACGGTTATGGCACATGGAGGGAAAGTACCTTGAATATTGTAGATGGAACGTTTTACTGAAAGAAGACATTATTTGAATTTAAAAAACAATTTAAACTGCATTCCTAGATATTTAAATAATTACATGGTTGAACCGGGAATCGAACCCGTTACAAGAGAAAAATAATCAACCTGTAGATTTATCATATCGATCGAAAGCTTCATAATAAGGATTATTTTTTGATGAATAACATAGTGTCACAAATAAAAGGAAGCCCATGAATTTTAACATTTTTAATACAAAATTAATTAATTTATTAAAGCTCAAAATCAAAAAATCAAAATCAATATATCTTTATTCAGTAAGCTTAAATTAAGCATTTTGAATCGTCAAAATTTATTTTTTTATGGATGGATGGATAGGCATAGGAACCCACCCACCCACCCACCCCACCCATTCAGGAAGTCTTTTAGCTGTGGAGAAGAACGGGCACAAGAAACTCCACAGCTTTAAAATAATATAGAAGTAACGACATTTACAAAACAACATGTCGTTACCAAATTATACAATCAGTTATGTAATGTCATAAAAGACAATGGATTAAGAAAAAAACAATGTAAATATATTATTATAACCAGGCTGTTTTGTCTTCTTAATATTCCTTGACTGTGTAATAACCTTTCTTAAGTAAACAAGATTTTACATGATTCTTAAACTTATCTAAAGGTAAATCTAGTATAGTACTTGGTATTTTATTATAATAGTGTATACCTTGCCCCAAGAAAGAGCCGAGAACCTTTTGTAACCTAAACAGTGGCATTACTAGTTTTGACTTATTTCTAGTATTGAAATTGTGTACATCACCGTGTTTAGAAAAAGTGTTAATATTGCAACGCACAAAAACTATACAATTATAAATATACTGCGATGCAACAGTAAGAACACCAACTTCCTTAAAAATATTTCTCAAAGAAGTTCGCGATCCCAGTCTATAAATGGTTCTTATTGCTCGTTTCTGTAAAATAAATATAGTTTTAACATCAGCCGCTGTTCCCCACAGAAGGACGCCATACGACATGACACTATGAAAATAACTAAAGTAAACAGTCCTAGCAGTTTCTACATCTGTTAGTTGTCTAATCTTTCTAATCGCATATGCTGCTGAACTGAGTTTGCCGGCCAAATTCGATATATGCGGATTCCATTGGAGTTTTGAGTCAAGGGTTATCCCTAGGAAAACTGTCGAGTCTACCAAATCTAATTTAACACCATTCATTCTAACATCGGTTTGTTCGGTCTTGACATTTGGTAGTATAAATTTAATACATTTCGTTTTTTTAGCGTTTAGTTGTAAATTATTCGCACTAAACCTACTGAGTACCTCTGAGAGAGCATTGTTAACATCGTCATAATTATTCTTACATCTAGTCACATTAAAAATGAGTAAAGTATCATCTGCAAACAATACAATATCACAGAAGTTTTCTACAAAGAATGGCAAGTCATTGATATATATCAAAAATAAAAAAGGGCTAAGAATTGACCCTTGTGGAACTCCCATTTTTACATGAGAACCGGATGACTTAGTTCCATTAATGTCGACAGTTTGTGTTCTAGAACTAAGATACGACTGTATCAAATTACGCGCAAGACCTTTGAGACCATAGTGATTTAACTTCATCGCCAGTGTCCGGTGCTCAACGCAATCGAAAGCCTTGGACAAGTCGCAAAAAACTTCAAGAGCGTTCTGAGACTCCTCCCAGGCATCAAATATATGTTTTATTAGAGCTACACCTGCGTCAGTAGTGGAAAGACCCTTAGTAAAACCGAATTGCTTACTATGTAAAAGATTATTTAAGTTAAAGTATTCCACTAACTGTTCGAGAATAATTTTTTCATAAATTTTACTAAGTGCTGGTAGTATTGAAATTGGTCGATAGTTACTGGGGTCTTCTTTATTTCCCGATTTAAATATAGGTATAACCTTACTAAACTTCATAAGATCAGGAAAGATTCCCTTATCAACACACTTATTAAATATGTCAGCAAGATAGGGTGCAATAGAATATATAATATTTTTAATTATCTTTATAGACATGCCCCACAAATCACCTGTGTTTTTCATTTTGCGTAATTTAAAAGTTTTAATAATATTTTTAGAGTCAATATATTGAAAAGCTCAAAATGTGTCCCTTCCTTTTGAATACAAAGTCGCACTCCTTTGATTATTTCGCTCCCTGTCGATTTTTTGATCTTGTTGTGGTGTTTATTTAGAATAATACCTATTCATGCACTTAAATTATAATAGGGAAATGATGCGTACTTCTCAAGTGGGTACATTTATTAGTAATAGGTACATAAGATAATGTCAGTTGTATGTTTACGGCAATGTCAGCTTTTCATTTTTCTGAACAAAACTTCACATCAAATGTTAAAATTCATGGTCTTCCTTTTATTTGTGACACTATGTTAGATAGCAAAAATAATCCTTATTGTAAAGCCTTTCGATCGGTATGATAAGCTACAGGTTGATTATTTTTCTCATGTAACGGGTTCGATTTCCGGTTCAACCATACAATTTTTTAAATATCTATGAATGCAGTTTAAATTGTTTTATAAATTCAAATAATGTCTTCCTTCAGTAAAATGTTCCATCTACAATATTCAAGGTACTTTCCCTCCATGTGGCATATCCGTGGGACGCCCTGTATAGTAAATGTTCGTATGCGATTTCTATTTATGTTCCAAATTCAAATCACATTAATGACTAGCGGGTCATAATGAAATTCAGTACAATATTAAGCAGGGCATTAGCCCTGCTAGACCTCAGTTCTTTAAGGACTTACTTTAGGTTAGGTTTGCATGACATATAATTTGACATTGTCGAGCAGGTGGTGTGAAAAATCCTTTATGTGAAAATGTGTAAATAACTGTAAAATATTGTATTAATTTCAAATCCTTAGAGAATGATAGGTCTCGATGCGCTCGACTAGATACCTCTGTCGTACTTGTAAAATGCGGCAACAAATACTACGTCAAAATCGTCAAAATCGGCGTAGGTACCCGAGAGCCAGCCAGCAGTCACACTGACAGCTGTGTGTAAAGTGTACGTACCAAATTTTTCAATAAATTTTGGGCATAATTCAAAATAAATTGCCAGTTTGCGTAATAAAACTGTGTAAACATAATACTACAAAAAAATAAGACGGACAGCACCCTTGTAAATTGTCATAGATGAGTTGCCGCATTTACGGAGCTGTGGTTTTAAGATAGGGGCGGCATCTAGTCGAGCGCAGCGAGACCAACTATTCATATAAGTTCAAATCATTGTATAGAATGAACTTTTAAATACGCCTGCATTACATAACTTTATCCTTCCTACATAGTTAATGCAGTTAGTCCTAAGCCTGGATAAAGTATGAAGGAACGTTCATTAGATCAATGCTTACTTACTTCTACAATAATGATTTAAAACTTGTTTAAATTGTAAAAACTTGTGTAACAAGGCAGCTAAAGCCTTGTTGGTTTTTGTGACCTTCTTTGTGAATGACATTCTTTTATATTTAGTTTTAAATTTAAAATTCAAATATTTACTTGCATTCTCTGTCTAATTTTCATTATCCTTTAACCTACGTCGTGATTTTTTGGCACGCTGTCTGCGACATGCGGTCTGTGAGACCGCTTTATTATTTATTTAAAAAATAATAATTTAATAGATGTAGGTATATTGGTATATATTTTTTAAGATCATTGTAGTATGAAAAATAAAAATACAGACAATTTGTGAAGAATCAACATTTATTACATATTTAAACATGACATAAACTTTTTAGACCCGTAAATTCAGTGAAATTACACTTGAAATCAATAATACCTATCTAACTTATAAATCTCAATCAAAACAACAAAAACTATACTCTTTCCTTAAAAAAATGAACATTACAAATAAAATAAAAATAAACGAGACATACGTTTAAGCCAAAACAAAAATTTGAAGAAGGGTAAACATTAGGCATAATCATACATACTTTTTTACCGCATGCCAAGCATGTATACTTTTGGCATGCATAACACTTGTAGGATGAGTTCCTTTTCAACTTGGGTGGACAAAAAGCACACGTCTTTCTTGCAACTGGTGCAACAACATCAGGTTCCGGCTGATTTGGCATGTCAGAGCATAGACTTCGCGTCATTGTTAGCTTCAACTTCCGCGGTAATTTGGTACAGACTACTCTTTTTTGCATATGTGCTAATACCGATTTCTGGGATAAAATCTTCAAGAAAATCCCTCCGTCTATTTCCGTCTGGTGAACCACATATGCGTTGACCATACTTTTGTCTAATATACGGTAAAAAAGAGTCATAGGCCAATGTCTCGAACGGCGACTACAGGAGTAGATTGAACACTTTTTATCCAATTCATCCACGCCCCCTTTAGTGGAATTTTAAGTAGGATGATCCTCCATTTCAAATCCCTGATAAGCTGGTTCATCTAAATCGCATTCCGGTGTCTCACTGTTAGTTTCATGCTCACTTTGTTGTGGTACAAAGTCTTCGCGAACTGCATCAACCTCTGATCCACTATCACTTTCGTTGAGGCAAGACTCCAACACTTCTGCAAGTCGTAGATCTGACACAGCTTATCTCTTATTCTCCGCACTACCTGTTCTAGAAGACACTCCGACTCTTTTTCTAGGTTAAGATGGCCCAGGGTCCATCATTTTTACGAAAAATTAGTCGTCTAAAAGTTTTAATACGGTACAAAAAAGTTACGTAGTCTGCGACGTGCGGTCCCACAGACCGCGGTTGAACTTTATATCGAAATAACTCATTAGAATTGCTCCCGCCGATGCCACTTCTCCCCGCCACGGAGCAAGAGCAGCTAAATTCGAAGGTACCGAGACGTTCGGGTCACGGGAGTGAGTAGAACATTACAATCTAGAAGTTTAGAAAACCGGAGCGGTCTGTGAGACCGCACGTCGTCGGTTAAAGGTTATAGCTCTACTCTTTGATGTCAATTCAGTTCATATTCATCCGCGGAGCTAGAATGAGCTCCTTCTAATTATTGTTTTCTTTCCGAATTACTGTTATTGCGAACAGTGCATTATTATAACTAGGCAGTTCCAGGCATATGTCCTGATAATAATAATAAGTTATAACCTAAACCTTTACCTAGTCTTGTGTGTACTGTTACTTTTGGGATTTTGTCCCTTTTGGGGAAAAGGAAGAAAATCCCAAACGCAAGTGTCAGTGGGATGTTATCAAATAAAACCATAAAATGTTTTACCGCTAGGCAGTATATTGTAAAAGAACACACACTAATATTTTGTCCAACAACAATAAAATAAAATTATAAATTTTATTTCACTCTTATTATTTAAAAGAGGGGGTTAGTCACAATTTTTCCTTATGTTATGTTAGATACTTATCATCTACGTTACTCTTAACAAAAAAAAATTATCCGTTGAAATTGACCCTAGGGTCAATCTCAAATGAAAGTCCAACAAACTTTCTATTAGTTTTGCCAACTATAATTTACTGTTTAAAGTACTCTAAACCTTATTACCAAGCTATATCACCCCCTAAAACACACTAAAATCCTAAGAGTCAAAAGTGACCAAGCGGGTCGGTGATAATTTTAATTTCAAATAAATTTTATAATACGGTTCCTAATACTACCTAACCAGCCAGCTAATATTTCAGTGGTACGAGCTATGGTCGTGGGAGGTTGGGATAAAACCAGTACCGTTCGGAGTATGAAGTTGAAATTAAAATAAATTAGGTACTCCGCCTATAAAAATATTAAATTAAATGTTTTAATCCGTTTAACCGTATCAAAACTATCAAACGTTTAAAGCCATACATACACTACATACACTAGAGAACCGTGGGGTTACACCGATATAAAATTAATATTAAAGGGCGCCAGGATCTAAATGTAGACCCGAATCTGGAGACGATGTCACCATACAACTTCACACAGGTCGAACTCGCAGATCCTCAAATGTTTCACAACTTCCCCAACGCTGGGGGTCGTTGGATGTAAAAAGAAAATAATGGTTAAGGTATCGTAACTATAATTTAAAAAAATGTTACCAAATAAAAAACAAGTATCCCAGAGTACTGGGTAACAAAAAAACCGTCAACGCCTGCTAATCCGCTAGGCGGCAACAGCTCGACTGGCAGCAGGTGGCCGCTGGTACCCCGACGAAGCAGGTCTCGCGTCCAGGCTTTAGGGGCCAGCTCTAAATCCTGGCGGCGAGACGGGCCTCTCGAAGCATGCGCTGGGAGATTTTATCTTTGCGCGTGGCTGCCAGAGACCGGAACTTCGTTTCGGGCACGGATCCCTCAGTGAATCGATCTCAACACATCACACACCACTTCACGCCAGAGAAATCATTTCCACGTCATAACTCGTCACTTTCAATTCGCCGGAAACACTTATAAATCATAAATAGTAGGAGTAGAAATGGCCCGAAGGCCAGCTTATGATTTCTACTCCCATAGTCGGGTAATCTATAACAATTTAGAATTTTCCTTCAAACTATCAAAACGTCAAATATGACGTTTACATCTCTCGTTCTGACACTGAGAAAATCTGCCTATAATAAAACTACTTAACTAGCTCGGACCAAATTTGGTCCGAGTTAACTAGAGACAAGTTAACGTTTAGCAATCCGAATTTCGTCTTTTTTTTAAATTTGGAAATCAATTCCACTCGAGTTACACCCCCTGTCTAAATATTAGGGAGTATTAGTCTCCTCTCTGGTAACCCCTACGGGCAGATACAATATCCATATAAAAAATATTTCTCCCATTCGAATGTTCTAGATAAAAGTCCTTATAGAAAAAATAGTTCTATTTCCGGATTTGCTTGAATTAAATTTAATTACTTAAAGTAATTATTATACATATTAATTTATTATGTAATTTATTATTGGAACTGTTTCGGCTATTTTTAAAATTGAATCTTTTATGTGAAACTAGAAGCTGACAGCTACTTCGCCCCACTACCGCTAGGCGTCGCTACGGTGGCTGTCATTTTGTCTATGGTGTTATGTCAAATACAAAACGTAAACAAACTTAATTTTCTCCAATTCTAATGCATAGTCTTGCTAAAACTGATTTAGAAATGTGTATTGATTGAATATGCAAGAAAAGTGTGTCTTGCAATGTGTCAGCCAAGGCTTCATGTCTTTAATGTGAAGAAAAATGGATTTAATTCAAACAAGCTACAATGACTAATGTTTTTGGATATCTGATTATTTATCTACAATGATTTCAGGTAACTATTATTCAACTATTGCGAACCCCTTTTGTAGATTAGTAAAGGCAGACAGGGCCCTGAATTTACAACGTAACAGTACTAACGCTTCAATTGTGATTCATAAAATAACTAACCGTTTATTTAAAATAATATACGTCTGAACTCATCGGGCTTTTATCTTCATTCTACTTCTCCTCATCCTGTCACTCCTCCGTTCCTCCGCGACGTGACAACTTAGTCCCGATAACTAAATAACGGTAGCTAGCTACAGCATACTCATGACATGAGTGACATGAGTGTCACTACACTAGTCAGGCTTTGTCTGTTAGGTTAAGCTCATTGTCAAAGCACTTGTAAAAATAACTGGTTACGAAAAATTACTCGTTTCAAAACAGGTGACGATATCGGAATAACTAGTTAAGTTTCGTTTCTTTATAATAATCACGTAACGACTCATATCTAGGGATGCGCCGATCCGATCCGATCCTTTGAAAGATCGGATCGCTTGGATCGTATGCATAAAAACGCGGTTTGTTTAAAAAAAATGGGTACCTACATACTTAGTTTTATTTGTTACGTACGTGTTCTATCTTTGTTAACATTTTGATTTTGGCGGCAACAAATACAAAAAATACAAAATAACTTTATTTTCTCATCACAAAAAACTCATGGTTACATTACAGGCAACCGTTGCGGGTAGATTGATAATAGCTGTTAAATTGTCAAAACGAATGTTGTGGGTAGGTATATAAGAATAAAATGTGTGTGTCACATAAATACTTATTTACAAGGTTTACATAAGTTTACCTTAAAGATCTAAAATTAATAGTGTCTTACATATTTGCATCCGATCCGGATCGATTTCCTGAAGAATCTGAAGATCGGATCGACGGATTCGACGGCATGCGATGCGATCCGCGGATCGGATCGTGGTGTTACGATCCGAAAAATCGGATCAACGACCCGGATCGCGCATCCCTACTCATATCTAGTCAGGTAGTCAGGCAGGCTGGCACTGGCAGGGCTGACTGGCTGGAGTAAGTACAGTTCACCCTATATATATACTCACTCAGTTCCCCTCATTCATTCATTTTATTCAAATTCAAGTCTACTCCCTCCCTACTTTTAAGGATATATTGACTACAAGTCAATAACCCTTCAAAAATACTGGTTTTGAATTTGAATTTGAATCAATAACATTCAAGAAAGTAAGACTAGCAGTTAAACAAAATGTCACGGTATCATGATAGCGCGATTCAGAATGCTACAACGCCATCTATGAACGAATTTGTCAACTAAGGCTACGACAAAACTTGGTAACTGAAACATGGCACGCATTTAGTGGAATGACCATTTGATATCTGAAACAAAACTACACTGCCCTGCAAAAACAAACTACTACACCTAATACAACTTAAAATAATTGACGGTATGCAAGTAACTTTTAATTATGAACCCTCCGTCGCTGCATAGCATAAAAGCAAAATATGATTTTCGCAAAATATCATATTAGTAAAACACCATGTTCGCAAAATATCATAATCTCAAATCACCACAGTCTTACAAAATCATATTCTAGAGACATCACATTCGCAAAATAACACATTAACAGAACACTTCGTTAAAAGTACAATAAAATTAATGTCTTATTAATGTTTAAGTAAGTACCTACCTACAAATTAATGTTTAAGTAAGTACCTACCTACAAATTTTTTACGAAATAAAACAATCAGATAGCGTGTAATAACCGTTTTCAAACTCAAAAAGTCAAAATTATTCTTATTGTTAATACTATTTTACTTTTTAACTAATTTACTATTAATTTTATTTTGTATTTTTGTATTTTTTTATTTTAGGTTTGGTGGACCACAAAATCATTCTGTTCGATCGATATTTGAGAGTTCTGACCTGCGCCAGAACTCTCGAATATCTACTACTCATCAGCAGCAGCAGCAGCAGAAAAACAAAACAAATAGGTATCAATAAGAGCAAACAGAAACCCTATCATCAGTGACATATAGGTAAGATGGCAAAGTACATTTTTAGTTAAAATGAAATTACTAATTAAATATTTGTTATTAAATGAAAGTTAAACAGATATCTATCTAAGTTTAACTAACATTAAACGACATGAAAAGAGGCATAAAAGTTTAAAATACATTCATGTTTTGTTATACTTAATCATTAAGTATTCATTGTAGGTATCACTTATATATAAACTTTATGAATAAAACCACAAAATGTGATTAAACCCCTTGAGCACCGTAAAACCAGACACAATTGAATATCTATTGTTTCGCGACCGCCGCCGGCGGCCGTCTTATGATCCTTGACCTATTAACCTTAACTTCAACAACGCTCAATTAATAAAATAAACGTTATTAAAATCAAAATATAAGTAAAGGAACTTTTATTATTGATTTAGTTATAACAAATAACATTTAAGGTTATGTGCGAATGCAAAGCTATTTTCTCCAATTTGTTATTAATCCTTATCCACTATTCCACCGACAGGTTAATAATTTAATAGGTCAAGGATCATAAGACCGCCGGCGGTCGCATAACAATTGATTTTCAATTGTGGCTGGTTTTACAGTGCTCAAGGGGTGGGGGTTAATATTATGTTGTTTCGATCGTTACATTACCTTGGATCATTTATTTAATTAACGCCCGCCGTGTTGAAAAGGCGAACAGAAATTGAGATGTAAAACACAATATACTTCACCGAAAATACATATGCGTTTGCCGTGCAAACATGTACGCACGTATAATACTACGTGCAAAATACTTGTTAATACATTTTATATAAAATAGATAAAGTTACTTCTATTTTTTTATTTTTCTCTACAACTGCACAACGAAACATCAATTCACAAATGTTTGAAGTAGCTAGTAATAGAAGTGCGGAGTACGTTACAAGTCTGCCTGGTTCTATTAAATGCTCATAGTGAGCTTTGCGGGAGCAAATGGTTCTCCGGAGTCTAATTATAAGTGTATTATTGGTCTAAGTGGTGCTCGCTAAGTCTACTATGAGTGTTTTATTAGCAAAAGTACGCGTATAAAATGGGCTCTTTTCCCGTGGTTATAAACTTTTACTAGCCTGTTATAGACCTGGCTCCGGAACCACTACAAGACCACATTTTGTTACTTGGGACTTGATCGAAGACCTGCATGCATTATGTCAGCACCAGTCGACGTCTAGTCTAACCAGTTACTACGTGAAACAACTTTACTAATACTAGGTGGACTAGGTAGAATAGGTATCGAGTACTAGATAATACTAGGAACACGAACAGGTGCAGTGCGTGCACGAGGCACCTCACCTACTAACTAGTATCAAACTAGCGATGGGTAGCTCGCAAACGAGTTGTTTAAAAGAGCCGGCTCACCTATTCTAGCTCAACGTATATCTAGCTCACTTCCGTTCAATTTAGCTCAGTGTTCATTTTAGCTCAATTAGCTCAGTGTTTCATCGGAATATGTCGGCTCGGAATCGAGAGCGGCTCGGCTTGATAGTCAAAAGTGTGTCGGGGTGCAGGACAAAAAAAAATTAAGGTAACTTTTTATAAAAACGCGAATATCTCGAAATCGGTGCGTCGTAGCTAAAATCTAACAAAATTTTGGCCCCCCGTAAAACCCCGCAAGAACTTGAGCGGTATCACATGAACTTAACAAGAAAAAAATAACTTTTATTTAGGAAATAAAATTTAATTTTCTGATTTTTGTATGGAGCTAGATTTCTGTTGTCTAATAAAAAAAGTACCTTGAAATTCAATACAATACGTTGCGCTTCGCGCTATTTCCTGAACAGTACACATAAACGACTCAAAAGCCTTCTATCTTCATGAACTACACTGAGCTAATAATACTGAGCTAGAATTGCTCTCTTCAAATCAAAGAGCTAAATTTCTCATGACTATATCAAACAAATTTACCTAGTACCTACGGACCCATCTCTCTGTACTCATTAGGTATGGGCGTTATTTAACGTAATCCGTTTCAGTAACAGGTTATGCAGCCTGTAACGGAATCACTACTTTCGGCTTGAACAACGAACCGGTGATTTTTCGTAATCAGTTCCATAGAGCAACGACGTTATGCGCAGAGCGCGAGTAACGCCGACTGGTGACGAATGTAGCCAACACAAAAAACGTAATGTAAAAAAGAACAAAAAACGTAATTTAAAAATGTGTAAAAGGCACTATGTGATGTGTAAAAAGAACTATTAAATTTTTTATATACTTAATCAAAAGGTGTAAATAGACAGAAACGATACAAATTTTAATAACTTTTAAATCCTGCATGTGAAAATGTGAAAATAACTAAAATATTATATTAATTTCAAATCATTGTATAGAATGAACTATTAAAAATACGCCTGCATTACATTATTTATCCTTCCATAGTTAATGCAGTTAGTCCTAAGCTAAGCCTGGTTAAAGTATGAAGGAAAGTTCATTAGATCAATGCTTACTTACTTCTACAATAATGTTAAAAAACTTGTTTAAATTGTCACTTATTCCTGATAACTAAATAACGGTAGCTAGCTACATCATACTCATGCATAAGTGATAGGTCGGTTGGTGTCACAGTCGGGCTGTTATAATAAGCTCATTGTCAAATCAAAGCACTTGTAAATATAACTGGTTACGAAAAATCACTCGTTTCAAAACAGGTGACGATATCGGAATAACTGGTTACGTTTCGTTTCTATAAAAATTAAAATCACGTACGACTCATATCATATCTAGTACTCATTACTCAGTAGTCAGTACTCACTCATTCATGACTCAATCAATCAATTCCTACATTCCATTCTCTTTATTGATTGTATGGTATATGGGATATTTGACTACCCTTCAAAAATATTTTGACTTAGATTTTGACTTTGAACATTAAAGAAAGTATGACTCGCTGTTAAACAAAATGTCACGACATCATGATAGCGCGATTCAGAATGCTACAACGCCATCTATGAACGACTTCGCCAACTAAGGCTACGACAATACCACAAAGTACTTTTTTATATACGGAAATAGAGACCTCTCTCGGCCCTCAAAAGGAGGCAACGTTGACAAAGCGCCCTCTGTATTAGTTTTATGGCAACTTTTTTGTTACCTATATAGCTAGCTATAGTACAGTCTCTATAGCTACTATTCATGTACGATTTTTATTTGGGGGATAAGCTTTGTAATATGAATCACCAATTGCATACAATTATGTTTTCCACCTCTCGTCTGTGGAGAGCCGGTATTGCCGCGGCCCCTAGTCTGTGTGGCTCAATTGAGCCATCTCCACAGACAGGGGTTTTTTTAGCTACCTACCGCGAAAAACGTTGTAAAACGTACGTTCGTTTCATTATTAAGCCTTAATATGATAACTAGTAACTCTGCATTAGTTCCTTAATCTATTAAAACCATTCCCAATACCTAAAATATTGTAAGAATAAAGATATGATTTTTTCAAAAAAAATCTTTTTTTTTTCCTAATAAAATAAAAATAAAATATAAGGAAATAACGTATGTTATTGAAATAAAGCATACCATAAGCATTAAAAAGCATGTTATAACATAATAGAGCTCATAATACTATCAACTCGATAATAAATCGATTATTCCGATTTCAATTTATGCGCTAAAACAACCCTACGTTCCCAACGACGATAGTTTATTTTTATCCCTCGGGACGCGACAAAGGAACTTTTGAATCATGGAGCCTAGTTCATGGTGATTCCAAATATGTACGGCATGTCACTAACAAATAAAAAACAAAGGAACACAGAGCCGAAATATGACACCCATTTTCGCCGTCTGTGGCGTGGCTCAATTGAGCCAGCCCACAGACAGGCGCTAGAAAATAGTGGCTCAATTGAGCCATCCCACAGACGAGAGGTATACGTAAAACAAGGAAAACAATATGTTAACAATTGGCAATTCATACGCAAAAACATTCTAAAATAAAAACTAAGTACATACTTAAAACTACCATTTATTTTTTGGTCTTTTACATTTTTTGTAAGTAGTACTTTTTTTGCATTAATTTTTAAGTTATTGCCTTCATCGTCCTGACAGTCCCTTTTGAGAAGAGACTAAGAATTTTATTAATTTCCTTCCAATAATTAAATATAAAAAATCTACTAGTGACATTGATTAAATATTCAATTACTTTGATCAATGAAATCGAAATCAATATGTATTAATAAATGTGTTTTAACAATTAGTTCTATATGGTTACTTTTTCTTATATTCTTTTAAAATCACATCATTTATGTCCTGTATTTCTGAAATACATATAAGTAGTGCATCAGTGGGACTGCCAAGCCATTGGCGCCTTCATACTCTCTGTATTTTATATATTGTGCACCTATTTGTAACAAGATTACGAGAACAGTCTGGATAACTTTTACAAATTTTACTTTTTGTCTTTTTGGCGAAATATCCTCTTACATATTAGAGAGCGCTAATTATTTGTGGATAAGTTTTTGAATCTAAAGTTTAGACAATAATATTGGGTAAATATTGTTAGTCACAGATTGCCGAGGCTTCTTAGGCTTCGCAGTCATCTCTGACGATGAAGGCATGTAAATTTTTACATAAATCACTTTTACAAATTGTTCCGGCTGGGGCATAGACACTCGTCATATTGTTTATTAACATTGTAATAAAAGAATTTTCGAAGTATTCAGGTGTGGAGTTAGTGTTTCGGCCATAGATTTAGGTTTCGGCACCCGTGAATCCATATTGCACCAAAAAAGGTTTCAATCAGGTCTTGGTTTAAGTATCTCATCCATTTAGAACTAATGTTAAACTCATTGTTATTTTTTTAAATAAAACTTAAATCCCTTGGAGTGTCCATGCCTAATTACTAAGAGTTGCAACACTTTAAATTTTTCTTATAATTGGATGAATAAATCTCATTCCCTTAAGCTTTCTTTGTGCTTCCGCCCACTTCTTGTGGTGAATTGAGTTCGGTGTCACAGGCCAGAAGACTGTCCGCAGTTTCTTTGCATTCTTTAGGAAGAATGCCCTTATCTGAAATAAAAAATCAGTTATTACATACACTCACAACTATTATCCCCAAAGTGTTAGTCAGAAAGTAGGCAATGAGGACCGCAAAAGCAGTGCATAAACACCCTACACAGCCCACCAAGTCACAACTACACATATGCTCAGCCTGATAGGTGGAGAGCCCAACTCCTATTCATGCTCTTGGATATGATGTGCAGTCTTCAATGTGTTGGTTGTCTTTTATGGCGCCCGGGAGGGGAGATGGTTTGGTAAGATGAGATAAGAAAATACATTAATTTGCTAGAATGCAGTAAATTAGGATGTTACATTTATAAATTTAGTACAATTGTATTCAACCTGCAAGCAGGCGTGCAAAAATCTTAATTATTGTGACAAAATTATTACATTTTGTAATTCAAGAATTCACTGACGCTATAAAAGCAATAACCCATTAGCCACTTTGTTAATACATTTTTAAATTTATTTATACAAATTAGTTTTATATTGTCAGAAAGCTTGTTAAAAATCAAAATACACATATTAAAAACATTTTTGTTGTATATATATTTATGGCTAGGAGGCTGATATATCAAGTTCATGTATCTTGTTCTATTTTGCCTCGGAATGACCTCACTCCTTTTCTTCCAATACTGCGGATGGGACTTTACACAAACACAAATATCTCTGATATACATACATGCTAGTGGGAGTATGTAGTTGATATTCTTTTGATAATGAGATAATATTTGTTTCTAGAGCCACCTTTGTGGTCTCTATTGCTGAAGCTAAGGGTCTCAGAGCCAGAGGTCCCAGGTTCAATGGTAGGAATTGTAATAAACCAGCCTAGCTACTACTATCCTTTCTAAGTCTGTTGCCATAACAACAATGTTAATGGCTTTGACATGTTCTGACAGTTGAACGATAAAAAAATAGTCTCTCAGTAACGCCTTCTGCGCTTCCACCTTCAGCTTTATCGTCACTTACTATCAGGCGAGTGGAAAGCAAAGCGCCTCTCTATCACAGAATTTAAAAATAACAAGGTTGCCCTATTTTGGCTAATAAATGTTTTTAATGCTTATTGAATAGTAAAGTTACCTGTAAGGTATCCCATATTAGTTGCAACAGTCCTGTTAAATATTTGACTTCGGTATCGCAATATTGCTGATTCTATCAAAATGACAACAAAACTTTTCTTCAAAGTGTGCATGGCACACACTATACGACGTTTATAAATATCTTGATCATCTATACCAATAATATCATCTCCAATTGAATAAACCCATTAATCAAATCTCCCTTTATCTTTTGCTGGATTCGGGAATGCAGAGTTGGATGTGAATCTAAAAGAGATAAAAGATTTTTATTATAAACACTTTATGATTGAATTTATTATTGATATGCACAACAGTGTTATTTTTAAACAAAAAACAACTCACTGAACTTCTATAAAATTACTTTTTTATTATTATTCTAATATTCTCTAAGTTATGATAACAGTGTTGCATAGTGGTGAAAGAATACTACAACCCCCTCTATTCCCTTGGGTGTCGTAAAAGGCGACTAGCGGACTA
The DNA here is from genome assembly GCA_963921215.1 of Scoparia ambigualis. Classification (NCBI taxonomy): domain Eukaryota; kingdom Metazoa; phylum Arthropoda; class Insecta; order Lepidoptera; family Crambidae; genus Scoparia; species Scoparia ambigualis. The sequence continues at coordinate 7,112,837 of OY992517.1, forward strand.
AAGACTGCACATACATCGAACAGCATAGAGTAGCGATGGGCTCACTACCTGTCACGCTGAGCACATGTGCAGTCGTTATTTGGTGAAAAGTGGACTATGGCAGAGGACTGCTTTTGCGGTCCTCATTGCCTAGTCTCTGACTTACCCTTCGGGGATAAATAGTCGTGATAATATTAAATGTAATGACAAGTATACATAAAGGGAAAATAATCTTGTGCCCTAAGGTGGCGGCTCACACAATTAAGTATCCCCAGATTATATGAGATGTACACTTACTTGAGTCCAGACAACCGGGAGCACAGCATTTATTCCTTGACATGGACATTTACAATTAAATAGTCTTAGCGTTCAATTTCACAAGGAAACAAAAATGAGTAGGTACCTACTACTCGATAAACAACGCAAAACTACGAGTCTCTCTCACAATACAACTAACACAATAATGCATAATGCAATATACGGAGGAAACACATTCAACTCGACGGAAAAAAGCAAAAGGAAACTACTGTAAACCATTTAAATTTCGCAATTCGATTCGCAAGTCGCAAGACAAACTTGTGGAAAACAAACTTTTCAAGAGTGTTGCTAGTAGAACTACTCAAATCCAACTATTATTCTAGGCAATTAAAAAAAATAATCTTTTTTACTTTTTATTAAAAGAATTTCAACGCTACCTATTTTACATTGTTATACATGACTAAAGTTCATTTCTGTAAGTATAGGATAATATTTAAAAAAGTTTAATTGTAAGACCTGTTTACACAAAAAAAAACTACTAAAAGCAAGAAAGTGTAACGTAATGTCGCAAATATTATACGATTGATTTGAGGAGATGGCCGTATCACTTGGTAGGTCGTAAAATAGCTTACTTTTAATTTTAGTATTATTATATCGCTGCTAGCGCCATCTCTATCGCTTTTACGGCAACAATCAAATTATAATACTACTAAAATAAAAATACATTATTTATTATGCCAATATTTAACTTTCCGTGTCAAATCAAATTTGGTAGTGTAACAATTTCATTATTTACCAAGTAGCTTCTATGAAGATTGTAGAGTCTGGACAATACTTCTTATCTGAAACATGGCACGCATTGATTGGAATTACCAAATAATCAAATGATATCTGATTTAAAGCAACAAAACTACACTGCAAGCAAAAAATAATGTCACTTAATAAACTTAAAATAATTGACGGTATACAAGTACCTAACTTTTAATTATGAACTCTCCGTCGTTGCATAGCATACCTATAAGCAAAATATGATGTTCGCAAAATATCATAATCTCAAATCACCACATTTTTACAATATCATATTCTTGAGACATCACATTCGCAAAATAAAACATTAGAAGGATACTTCGTTAAAAGAAACAAGATGAGCATTTTCCTGTGCCTGAAACGGTTGTGTGCAGTAGGTATAGGTACTAATTAGAAAAGTACTAAACAAAATTAATGGTAAATTTGTAAAAAAGTAAGAAAATAGCAAAGAAATTGTTAACAATAAGAATAATTTTGACTTTTTGAATAAACTGTTAATTATGCTATCTGATTGTTTTATTTCTTTAAAAATATTTAGGTACTTACCTTTGACTTGTACTTACCTACTTATACATTATGACATTAATTTTATTGTACTTTTAACGAAGTATCCTGGTAATGCGTTATTTTGCGAATGTGATGTTTCAAGAATATAATATTGTAAGAGTGGTGGTGGTGGTGTGGTGATATGAGATTACCTATGATAATTTAGCGAATATCATGTTTTCTTATGCTATGCAGCGACGGAGGGTTCATAATTAAAATTTATTTGTACGAGGGCAGTTTGGCAACTCAATGACTTTAAGGTTGAATAAAAACTTTTTTAATATTTTTTTATCTCATATTTGGAAACTCAATACGAAGCGCATGCCGTTCTTTTTCAAATTTGGCGCGAAAACAAGCTTTTTAGAAACGAAAAAGTTAGGCGACTTCTAAGTATTCTTTGAAAATGAAGAAAAGCGAGTTTCGAGTGCTAACTATACACTATTTTTTACGTGGTAAAACTATTATGCAGACCGAAGACAAATTGAAAAAGTATTATGGTGATTCTGCGCCTTCTCATGGGATGGTCCATAAGTGGTTCACTGAATTTCGTTGTGGACGTACTTACTTACTACCACCAATGACGCGGAGCGCCCAGGAAGGCCGATTGAGGTCACTACGGAGGGCATGGTTATTAAAATACATGATATTGTTTTGGCAGACTGTCGAGTGAAGAAACGCGAAATAAGTGATGCTGTGCACATCTCGACTGAACGAGTTTTTTATATTTTGCATGATATTCTGGGCATGAAAAAGCTTTCTGTAAGATGGGTGCCGCGTTTATTAACAGTCGACAAGAAACGAAATCGTTTAACAACTTCTGAGGAATGCCTAGCCATGTATAATCGCAATCCGAGTGAGTTTATGCGTCGGTACATAACAGTTGACGAAACGTGGGTCCATCATTATACACCAGAGACTAAGCAACAGTCGAAGCAATGGACTTCTACCGGGGAATGTGCCCCAAAGAAGGCAAAAACTGTTTGCTCCGCTGGTAAAGTGATGGCCACAGTCTTTTGGGACAGCCAAGGGGTTATTTACATCGATTTTTTGGATAAAGGCAAGAGAATAACCGGAGCTTACTATGCTGCATTGTTAGATAGATTTAAAAAAAAGTTGATCAAGAAACGACCGCATCTGCAAAGAAAAAAAAATATTTCATCAGGATAATGCACCGGCCCACTCGTCTGCAATTGCGACATCACAAATTGTCGAATTAGGATACGAATTTTTGCCACATCCTCCGTATTCGCCAGATTTAGCCCCCTATGACTTTTTCCTCTTCCCAAACATGAAGAAATGGCTTGGCGGGCAAAGATTTTCGTCAAACGAAGAGGTGGTAGCCGAAACTAAGTCCTATTTTTCAGGGTTTGACAAAAAATATTATTTGATGGGTTGAAGAGGTTGGAACATCGCTGGAATAAGTGCGTAGAGTTGAAAGGAGATTATGTAGAACAATAAAAAAATATATATGTAAAAAGAGTGTTTCTTCTTACCAAAGTCATGGACTTATCAAACCGCCCTTGTATACCGTCAATTATTTATTAGGTGTAGTTCATTTTATTTATGCAGGGCAGTGTAGTTTTGTTTCTATATCAGATATCAAATGGTTATTCCAATTAATGTTTCGGTTATCAAGTTTTGTAGTAGCCTTAGTTGGCTAAGTCGTTCATAGATGGCGTTTTAGTATTCTGAATCGCGCTATCACGATGCCGTGACATTTTGTTTAACAGCAAATCATACTTTCTAACTATCAATTCAAAATTCAAAATCAAAATAATTTTTGAAGGGTTATTGTAGTCAATCAATATATCCCATCCATGTATTAAAGGAAATGAGGACTTGAGGAGTACAGACAGAGACGAGACACGAGAGCGAGACAGGGTAAAGGTAGAGTAGATCCTCTTCTACCCTACCCAAAAATAAGGATGACGGAAATGAAAAAAAATATCAATATCGATTATCAACACGATATTAAACAGACATTAAAAAAAAGAACCTCCTGGTTTTTTAAAGTCGATTAAAAAAAAATTAGGTCAGTCTAGTCCGGTAGTAAAAATAGATTTTTTATTATAAATTATTATTTTAATCATAATTAATAATCGTACTTAAATCAAAGGAATCAGTCAAGCCAGTATTTGTCTTGCAGTGAGAGTAAAAATACTCTATTTTTGACGTGTTTCGCCATCAGCCGGCTCCTGTTGTTAGGAACCGCCAGATTTACGGCAGAAGCCACTCTCTCTGATGGCAAGAAGGAAGACGTACGTAGGTGTAATATTTCCGTTGCGTAGACGCAGCACACATGCACACATGACATGACTTGTATAAAGCAACGCACTGACAGTGACAGTTACGCACTCACTACCACAGATTAGATTAATGGAATTCCGCACAACTATATTTTTTTTAAATCATTACGGCTTTGAATTCTAGCGAATTTATTAAGATCGTGATAAGATGATAATAAAAAATTTTTGACGGTAGGCAAATAACTTCTAACAATGAGACGACTAACACCTGTCTCCCTGTGACCACGGACCCCTGTAAAGGGTTCGAAACGTCAGGATAATATAAAAACTATGTAAATAGTAAATTAAACGCGAGTTATTCCGTAAAAAAGTGTTTCATTTCAAAGTGTAGTGCTCGCTTAAACCTCAGAAAACAATATAATAAAAAAAATATCGATTTTGATACGAATTTCGGTATTGGTTATTTTTTACCGATGTATCGATATATCGGAAAAAAAAATTGCCCAAAAATATCGTTTTATCGAACAAAAATATCGATATATCGATGTATCGATACTTTTTCAACAAGCCTACCCAAAACGCAATGCAACCCTACGCAAAAACCGTCAACGACCCACCTCTACCCTACAGGGTGTACTCAGTCAGTCAGTACTGTAGATAGATAGATTAAACATTTATTTGCAATTTGCATTAAAAACACATACATGCCTAGATGTACAAATAAAAAACATTTAATTAACATGTTCGTAGTTGGTAGTTGGTAGCATGTGAGCCGCAGCGATGCAAAAGGGCAAAAACTAAGTGATACCTTTGCTCATAGAGCAAAGCAAAGCACTTTTTTTCAGTTTTTGCTCAGAGTACCCGCTAGACCGCGGAAACGGATTTTCTTTTAATGGACAATAAAATAATACCAAAAAATTAAATAATATTAAAAACGTGTGGACCTTAATTCTGTGAGTTGACATTAGTATTGTACTGTACTTACTCCAGCCGGACTGTGACTACTCCTGCCTGGTAGTCCTGCTGACTTCCTGCTGTCCTCGACCGACACATTCGGACACATCCTCGAAATATTTACTGCTTTACATAATGTAAAGTGAGTAAGTAAATTTTTATTATTAATAAATAATACTACTTATCGTTAAACCGTATCATTTTGATCCATAGTAAATAATTTAAAAAATTTCTGTCGTATCGATTCAGTAAGGGACTGCGTAAGGTTGCAGACGGATGTTAACGCCTTATACGATTGGTGTGGTGACAACGGCATGTGCCTGAGCATTGGGAAGTGCTGCGTTATATCTTTTACACGCAAGAGGAGTCCCATAGTCTTCGACTACACTATTAACAACAGCATACTTGAAAGAAAGTCGTTTGTGCGTGACTTGGGAGTGCTATTCGATGACAAAATGAGCTTCAATTACCATTGTGAAGCATTATCCAAGAGGTCTACTAGACTGGTAGGATTCATTTGTCGTGCGTCCAGAGAGTTTAGGTCCCCAAGCAGCTTGCTTTTGCTATACAAGTCATTAGTCCTAAGCCAACTTGAGTACGCTTGTGTGGTTTGGTCACCCCAGTACAACGCTTACATTGACTTACTGGAATCAACCCAAAGGCGTTTTCTCAGAACACTCACGTTGCGATTCGGTCGTAAGAGAGAGCTCACAACCTACGCTGATCGTCAACGCTTTTTTAATTTAAACTCCCTTGAGAACCGACGAAAAGTACATGACTTTACCTATCTACATAGAGTTTTTAGTGGCTCAATTAGTACAACCCTTACATCCGATATTTACATCAGAGTCCCTAATAGGTCCGCGAGGCGAGAATGCCTTTTCTCGGTTCCCTTTTGCAACAATAACGTTTCTTTTCATAACCCCATATTTAGAATGTGCCGGGAATACAACGCGTTACTGACTCGGACTGATGGAGTACCTGACATCTGCCAACTATCAATCGGTAGTTGGAAGTCATTTTTAAAAAGTAACATTTAGAAAAAGCAATTTTCACGTGTATGTTGATTGTTTGTTATAATTTATTGTTTAATTATTTTTATTCTAATTTAATAATTATGATAATTTTTGTTCTAGCCAATTTCATTTATATTTCTATTTTGTTAACATTTATATTTATATTTTATTATTATTACCATATTGATTGTATTAGCGAATTCGTTTTTTTAATTGATTATTAATTTATATGTATTTTTTTTTATCTGAACTATTATTATTAGTTTTTTTAATACTGTAGTTTTTATTATCGTTTTTTTTATGTAGTGCTAAGTTTTCGATTATGCATGCTGTTTGCACAAATTAGTGGTGATCCAGCATACCTATGTTAGAAAATGCTGCTATTGTTATTTTTAATTTTTGTTGAGACTCTGTTTTGTGTATAAATAAAATAAATAAATAAATAAAATGTAAAAATAAATGATCCAAGGTAATGTAACGAACAAACAAAAGAACATAATATTAAATTATTATTTGACGACCTCCTAGGTCGTACACCGGTTTTCATGGTGTCGCCATCTCTGAGGTCCCGGGTTCGATCCCCGGTCGGGTCAATTTAGAAATTATTGTTTTTCTAAATTGTCTCGGGTCTGGGTGTTTTCAATCCTATCCTACTAACTACTAAAGTTTGTAAGTATGGATGGATGTTTGTTACTCTTGCACGTAAATACTACTCAATGGATTTGGATGAAATTCGGCATACAGATAGTTTATAACCTGAATTAACACATAGGATACTTTTTATCCCGATATTCCCACGGGGGAACCACGCGGGTGAAACCGCGAGCGGCCGCTAGTGTATAATAAGTATGTATCCGTTGTCTAGTAACCATTTAACGAGTTTCTTCGAAGCTTCTCTTGGGCTCGATAATTGGTGTGGGTGTAGGAAAGTTTTATTTTTTATTTTATTAACCTGTGGGTGGAATGGAGGATAAGGATTAATGACAAATTGGAGAAAATAGCTTCGCATTCGCACGAAACCTTAACTGTTATTTGTTATAACTAAATCAATGATGAATGTATCTTTATTATTAAAATGTTAAGTTTTTTTATAAGTGCTCTTTTTACGAAAGATAATCGTTTTTTGCGAATATGTGTGAGGAACACGACTCCAGTGGGGCAAAAACTATACATTTGTAATAATAATTAAGCATTTGTTATTTTTTTCCCAAGTATTATTTCTTATTCAAAATATCATAAAATTAAAAACATATAATAGAAAATTTACACAAAACGTTGATTTATTAATTTAAAAATGTAATTACTCGAAACTAGACTATGCTGTTTAAATATTTCTAAGTATTGTTATCTAATGTTCTTAGACTTGTCACTATAAATGGGTCAGAAGAAACCAGCATCCTGTTTATTACATCACATAAGGTATCTCTTATTAAAGTTTTTCTGTTGTAATTTTCTCTACAATTTTTTTAAAAATTGTTTCGCGCTTCTAATGATTCTTCACTCAAAAGGCCAATGGGCACCATACATTTTGATACAATTTTATATTAAATATTTCTAAGTACTGGATCCTTATGGAACTTGTTTCGTTTCTGAGAGTTATTTAATGTTCTTATACCTGTCACTAATGGGTCAGAAGAAACCAACATCCTCCCAACTAGCTAAATTTCCTCCTACACATATCCCAAGAGTATGATTTTACCAGTCTTATATAACTCCGATAGACTGCTATAAGTGTGATTTTGGGCGCACTTAATAAGTCTATTCACCCTTAAATATACCTTAAAATGGTCTCGAGAGGTGTATTTTCAACGACCCGTTTTTATATTTTTTAGAATGCGTAAATCTACATACCTCCGCCTACAGTTTCCATTTTAAGTATTGTAAATAACTTTGATAGTATCCGAGAAATCTATATCAATGAATTCTACACTAAAATTTTGTATCACCCAGCTGTGACGAACATATACTGCCGAATGTAAACTTTGAACATCAATACACATAATACAACAGAGGGTAGAGAAAAATAAAATAATGTAAACATTGTACATACCTTCAAGTATAAAAAACCATAATAATATTTACATATAATCCTATTTGTTTTCATTGACTTCATATCATTTCTATGTATGAAAAGGCAACATAGTGCGACGTCTTAGTTGTTTTTTTTTCGAAAATTCCCTTTTAGGGTTATTCCGAAAGTTCATAGTATTTCCAAGTGGTTCTTAATCTAAGAGGAAATAAAAATAATTTTCCATCCTTTCTCATCTTAGGGTTTCATCTAGAGTACAGAAATGGTTCTCCTCTTATCTTCAAGAGCGGCAGCAATCTGTCCGCATCGATGACACAACATCAAATTGGCGTAATTTGGATGCACGCGTTCCACAACGCGGTATGTTTTCTCCATTATTATTTTCAATATTTATCAACTCTATCACCTATCCTATTAAGAATTTTAAGAAAATAAAGTTGATTTAGCCTTAATGTTTATTTATTAAATTTTACAGCAGGTACGAGTTGGATTAAGAATGCGTTTATGACCCTGCCATAGTCTCGTCTCCCCAGTCCTCTCCGCTCTGCTCATCCGTTTCTCAATTAAATTCATCGAATCAGTCAGGATATTTGTCTTTATAATTAGAAGATTAGGTAGGTAAAGTCAGATTCTTCCTTTATGTATAAACTTGTTTGTTATTGCGTAAAAAAAGCGTATAATGAGATAGTTTATTCTCTCATATGACTAATATGAGTAAGGTACTTAACGGAAATGTTGAGAACCACAATCTCTTCCTGGGGTAATTTCGAAATAAAAGACGAATACGAAATTGGTAATGCTATTATAATAAATGGATTTTTTTTTGTTACGCGTAATCTCGGTCGAATAATCCATGTAAACTTTTTAGATCAATGTGTATATAAGTTCAAATTTAAAGAGCTTCGGAATTACCTCAAGGTTTCTTCGCACGAAAGTGAAGCGTCATGTCTGCAGTTTTATTTTATTTTCTATAATTTGTGTTTTGTCGAATATTAATGTAAAATAATGTTGATCGAAGGAAGTAATGGTGGATTATTTACTGTTGTGTGTTTGTGAACGTGCATGAGTGTTAGCAAATAAAACAAGACAGTGCAACATCACTTTTCAAATTCTCTCAAGAAGTCCGTGTGAGTTCTCAATAAAGTCCCACAGCTTTATTGAGTCTCGAGGGGTTTGCGGGAAAATCATTGCATTAAAGGTTCATTATCACTCATTATCATCCACATAATATAAAGAAAATAATATATGGTTTTTTGAGGTTTAAGCGAGCACTACACATTGAAATGAAACACTTTTTTACGAATTAACTATTTACTATTTACATAGTTTTTTTTTTATATTATCCTGACGTTTCGAACCCTTTACAGGGTCCGTGTGTATGTAAATAGTAAATTAAACGCGAGTTAATCCGTAGAAGTGTTTAATTTCAAGAAAATAATAATTTATATTATATCTTACTTGACACTGGCTAAATGTGCTGATCGCATAAAGCCAAATATTACCTCAACTTGTAACGTAATAGCCCTTAAGTCATAAAAATATGTATTGTGTTAGTATTACAAATAATTAAAAAAAATCTAACTTATAAGAATCTAATAATGTTTAAGACGTCACAAGTCTGGCGCACGACTCGCTTGAGTCAAGCAAATGTAAACAGTAAGCCAATATTGATGCAACTCAGCATGCTGCAGTAAAATATAGAGATCTAAATAGTTTGTTGGAAACATTTTTAAAAACGTTTCCATAACTGAGTTATTGTGATTTTTAACTTTCACTAGTGAACTTTTAAATCGCAATAACTCGGCCAAATAAACGTTTTTTAAAAATGTTTTCAACAAACTATTTAGATCCCGTATTTTACTACAGCATGCAAAGTTTCATAAAAAATGGCTTAGATAGATAGATAGATAAAAACTTTATTGCACATACACAAGAAACAGTTACACATGACACAATCTTAATACTAGTATGAGCAAAGGCGGTCTTATCGCTAAGAGCGATCTCTTCCAGACAACCTTTGGTTTATGGACATAATATGAAGGAGATAGGGAAAGTGCACAAGATCTAATGATATAATTACGTAATAACATAAGAGATACATAAATAATATAAACATACATACGGCTTACTTATTGGTCTTTAAAAATTTCGACTTGGAAGATTGTATGGGAAATCGAAATGCGTCCTAAAGTAGTTGCGGTGCATTTCACGTGACGGGTGAAAACAAATTTAAATGGTAATGGTTAGTTTTCATGGCCATCCGTTATTTTTATTGTGTTTGTTATTTAGAGAAACAACTATCGACAACAAGACAGGTCAAGCTAAATAAAATCGTTTAAAAATGAACTTTATCAGTAACCCTTTCGTTCTGCATCATAAAATACGGCATGTTATTTTTTTGTCGCATTTGACTGGTTTGATTCCCGCCTAATAATTTTGCAAAAATCCATAAAAAATCAGAATTTATTGTTTATAAAAATAAAGGAAAGTCTTCTTTACACAGAATGTGCTATTTTCAATATTTAAGGTAGTTGCCATCCATGTGGCATTCGATCTTTCCACCCTGTATGTTTATAAGAACAAAAAAAGACTGATACGAGCTCCATATCCTCTTAGACGAGCTCAACGAGAGAGGACTTAACTATGACTTCAGTATAATATAAATACATACATACAAATAAGAGTCTATATTTTACAATGAGGACCGGAAAAGCAGCCCTCTACCATAGTCCACTTTAACCAAATATTGACTGCACATTACTTAAAAGAGACTATAAACAGGTATTATAGGTACTATATTACTTATTTAAAAGATGTTTAAAATATACAAAATAATTTAATATTAAGTACTATACTTTTCACACATACACTCACACACCGCGTTCCATACTTACTTTGTACTTTACAGACGTATACGTCTGTGTGTAATAATGACTATCATCCCCGAATGGTAAGTCAGAGACTAGACAATGAATACCGCAAAAGCAGTCCTCTACCATAGTCCACTTTTCACCAAATAGCGACTGCACATGTCATGTGTTAAGCGTTAAATTGCAAATAAATTATTAAACTTAAAAATATCGCAATCCGCCTTCCCCGCATATTTACATAGATTATAAATAATATGTTGTGAGCGCAATTCTGATAATTATTTATTTATTTTTTTAATTTATTGTACACAGTACATAATATAAATACGTGGTCACAGGGAGACTATTAGTTGTTGAGGTCCAGCAAAAAGCTTAGCTATTTTTGCGCGGTCCCTGTGAAATTCAGATGTGTAGTATTTAACTTTCCATCACGTAGTTTTGTTTTGTTGAAAACTTTGATCGCCTCCAATAGGTACTTTTTCTTTGCAGATGACACTGTTAAGCTTATCAATAATGGGTTTAGCAGTCTCCTCTTAGAGTACGCGCGATAAATGTCCTAAATATCATTATCATGAAGCTCAATGTTAACTGATTGTGTTATTTTTTTAACAACGGCACACAGGTCTTGTTTCGTATCGTAGGTATTTTGGCTAGGTACTTTTGGGGACATTTCGGATTTCAAGACCTGTCGCCTTTATTTTGCGCTCCAAGAGATCCACTTTATCCTCTAGTTGAGAAAAATACTTTCCATCATTTACCTTTTCATGCTCCATTACATGTAATTTTTCTATTAGATTATCATACTTATCTACACTAATATTATAAAGCTGAAGGGGTTGTTTGTTTGCTTGAACGCGCAAATCTCAGGAACGACTGGTCCGATTTAAAAAATTCCTCCAGTGTTATATAGCCCATTTATCGAGGAAGGTTATAGACTATAATTGATTTAGGTACGGGTACTAACCTGTGCGAAGCCGGGGTGGGTTGCTAGTCTGACATAAATTGGATACTATTTCGCATCTCTTTTACTTGACCAAATCACCGCACCACTGTATGGAAGCAAAGTATTCCTTCAACTCCGTCTTAAAATCATTAAGTTCAGTGCAATCAATAATAGCTCTCTTGCGTTTAGAACATTATGCATCGCAACATTACTCGCGTCGCACCGCTTTGCTCGGATGCAGTTTCTGAAATTTTAGTGACATTTTTCATACACAGGGTATATAACGTTGAACGTTTATATCTTAGTTATTATTCTATGTTTATATCCCTATAATTTTAAATGCTGGAGGCACTGATACTCGTATGTCATTGTGATATGTGTGTGTAGTGTGAGTGTATAACGGATAGCATATATATATATATATATACACTATACACTCACACTATATATATATATATACATACATCAGTGCCTCAAGTTTTTAAAATTTATAATATAGCGATATGAACGTGTAACGCTTTATATTATTATACCCTGTGTATGAAAAATGTCACTAAAGTTTTTTTCTTTTCAGTTTGCGTTATTTTTTCTTTTTTGTTGTTTCATTTTTATCCCAGATGTAACTAATGTTTGATATACGGATCAAAAACAAAAATAAAAAGTCAAAAGCGTTGAAAATGACGACATATGTAACCAACACCTCGGTGGCGGAGTGACCAAAGCAGCCGCCGGAGGATTGCGGAGGACGTGGCTTCGATTTCTATCTGAGGTAAGTCATTATTTTTCTACGTTTCGTTATTTTAGACTTTACTGAGGCCCATTACATCTCGACTGTGATTTTTGCGTAAATGCCTATTTTCGCATTTTGTAGTAATTTTCCAGTATATTTATCGTTTTTATCGAAATCCTACTAACATTATAAACGCAAAAGTTTGTAAGTATGGATGGATATTTGTTACTCTTTCACGTAAAAACTACTGAATGGATTTGGATGAAATTCGGCATACAGATAGTTTATAACCTGGATTAACACATAGGATACCTTTTATCCCGATATTCCCACGGGAACGTATGGTTGGATGTTTGTTACACATTCATGTAAAAACTACTGAATGGATTTGGATGAAATTCGGCATACAGATAGTTTATAACCTGGATTAACACATAGGATACTTTTTATCCCGATATTCTTACGGGAACGAGAACCACGCGGGTGAAACCGCGAGCGGCCGCTTGTAACATATATAGGGTAACGGGTACAATGATTGGCCCTTTAAGACATTTGCTAAGTTTGACCTCATGTTACTCTGTGTATTGACGTATAATTCACTGCCAAAATATGTAGTACCATTCCGAAAATACCTAAAAACAATTTAAACATGATTTGGACTCACCAGCCTGGTGTTAAGATATATTTTTAAGTATTTTTTGTAATAAACACCCAAAAGTAGTATTATTGGCCCCCTGAAGCACAATAATTGACCTAGCTACCTGAAAAACAATGACCGGGCCAATCATTGCACACGTGGTGTGCCAATGAATGTAGTGGATTATGCAATAGTGATGCGAAGCGAAGAAAAAAGTCAAAATGCGTCTTTATTTACTTGCATTTTTTTAAAAGCATCCTACCCCTAGACTCACATAAATAAAGTTTGATCAGCTGTCAACTGTACTTAAGAAAACCCTAAAAAGGCAATCTGTAAATAAATATTGGACAACATCACAGACATTGATGTAACTCCCGAGATAAGTAGCTAAAGCACTTGTGTTAAGGATATTAAATAAATAAATAAATAAATTTTGTTTACGCTCACACCAATTATCTAGACCAAGATGAGTATTCTTGTGAAACTCGTTTATATGGTAAGATAACGGATAAATATACATAAACATAGAAAAAACACCCAGACCCGAAATCAATTTAGAAAAACAGTTTTTTTATAAATTGTACCCGACAGGGGATCGAACCCGGGACCTCAGAGATGGCGACACCATGAAAACCGGTGTACAAACCACTCGACCAAGGAGGTCGTCGAACCAACCAATTAGAATCAACGAAGGTACCACAATTTATAATAACACCCAGGCACAGAACAAATACATGTGTTCATCACACAAATGTTTCTCCTGGGTGGGATCGAACCCACGACTCTCGGCGCAGAAATCCGGGTTACTACCAAATGCTCCATCAAGCCCGTAGGTAGTGCCCAACCTAACCAAGGTACAGTAACACTTATTATTAAATACCTAGGTGACTATAAAAATGGATTTACACTATACAAAACAAAGAAGAAGGTAAGGGTAAAGTCAATGATATTATATAAAACAAATGTAAAGTTATTTAATTTTTGATTTACTGATAAAATAAAAATTAATTAATTTTTTTATTAAAACACGCACATCACTACTATGTCTCTTTGGAGCTGATATGATGATTGGCCCTGATGGAATACAATAATTGGCCGCGGTCAATCACTTCAAAAGCACAATGATTGGCCCTGCCAGTTTTTGTTTACAAAATGTTTATGACGGCTTTTGGACCAATTTTAAAAATAGCGTTTATAACTCGACACAAATTAAGTTTAACATATAATAGAATATTGTGAAACCGTATTTTAATCATTGGCCGTCATGCTATTCAATTAGACGTTCATATAACTCGTAAGTACAATGATTGGCCGTCCATTATTCCTTTTTTGATGTGAGATAGCCGGTTATATTTGAGTTAATTAGCACGTAGTCAATCTAACTAAATGAAAAAAATAATTCATTTACTATAACAAATCGTAATAAACAAGAAACGAAGCAATAAACCTAACCAGCCTTAACAGATTTTGCTAAGAATCCACAGCACATCGACGCGATCGCAACACACAAACAAAAATACTTTTTTTCTCAGTGTTGCTGCTAATTAAATCATAAAGCTACTACATGGTGTTGCCAATTATGAAATATAGGTTGTATATTTTTATTTTGTTAGCTTTATTTCTGCTGGTAATTGTTAATATCTTGCTTTAAAACTCAAAAGGTCAATCATTGGAGGGGGGCCAACAATAGTACTTGTTACCCTATTCATGCTTAATGTTACAAATCCCCACTCTGCGAGAATAAGCTGAATTCGGACGGCCGGCGCATCGCATTTTGTAGTAATTTTGCAGTTGTATTTATCGTTTTTATCGAAACAGTGTAATAAATTCATTATAAAATCTTTCTTCCTCATGAAGTAACAATTATTCTGGTATAAATTTTGCTCAATAATATTATCGTAGATAGGAGAAATTCACAGTTAACTTAAAGCGATTTTCAAAGTTTTTGGGTTTAGAATAAGATTTTTTTTCTATATAAAATCAATGATATCTAAAAATTCCGAGGCCGCTACACGCACTAGATAAACGACTATATAAGAGATAACATTGTAGGTTTTTTATTTCATTTGTTTAGAAAAGTAGTTCAATCGATGAGCTCAGAAAAGTGCCTTCGCGCATTTTATGATAATCTTTCTCTGCAATTTTGGGTTTAATTAATAAGTTAAGCAAAATTTACAAAAATCGATGCCGCTATGAACTATTCTAATAGCTATTTATATATATTCGTATAGATAGTGTTTAGTATGTGTTTTTTAATTTATGTAAATTTATAAGCATTTAAGTTTTTTACAATATTCAGATATCCTTATTTATAACATTTTCTTATATATTTATTTTTGTAATCTTATTAAAATTAGAAACGTCACCTCGTACAGGCCCTGCCAGAATACCAGCGCCGTTGCGATGTGACTTTGTCACACCGTAGCAGCATATGCTGAGGTAGGGTCCTGATTGGCTCGTCACACTGTTGTTAGTAGCATTTTCTGTACTTATATGTGTATTTCACGTCTTTTTTTTTTCTTATTATTCTGTATTTTATTTAATTGTGACAGTCAATAAATGTTTTTTCTTTCTTCTTTTTGTCTATTCTACACTATTCAATAAGTTAAAATTGTTATGTAGTTTTGTTTCTGAGATCAAGAACGCCAAAATTGGCCATTTTACGCATAATAATCGTTATTCACAAATTTAGTTAAATACAAATAAATTATAAAAATATCATACTCCACCTTTCTAATAATATGATGTAAGCGTAATTTTGATAATAATTTATTAGTTTTTTAATAAATTGTAAAAATATGTGGTCACATGGAGACTGGTTGTTGACTGGAGGGTGTAGTTGGTTTTAAAGTTACTTGTATACCGTAAATTATTTTAAGTTGTATTGGGGGTAGTTTAGTATTGCAGGGCAGTGTAGTTTTGTTTCTGTATCAGATATCAAATTGTTTGGTTAGTCCAATAAATGCGTGTTAAATTTCAGTAACCAAGTTCTGTCGCCGCCTTAGTTGGTGAAGTCGTTCATAGATGGCGTTGTAACATTCTAAATCGCGCTATCATGATGCCGTGACATTTTGTATAAGAGCCAGTGTGACAACTTATAAAATGTGTAATAACAATTAGCTCATTAGAAATATAATTTTTGAAGGGTTATTGAATTATTGAATTCAATATATCCAATTATCCATCCACCCACAAATCTTAAATCAATATTCCACAGTAGGAATGGGTAAAATAACGGATTTTTCGCGTATCGTATCGAACCAAAACCAAGTATTGGTTTTCGATAACGGTTTTCAATAGACATTGGTTGTAACAACAGGGTAAATTGTCTACCTGTTATACCTGTCCTGTTTCAGGAAAATAACAGTTCCAAAACCTGTTCCTGTTATATATATAACAGCCCTTTCGTTTCGACGACCAATCCAGCTTTTCTTTGCTGAGGTATTTATATAAATTTAATGAAAAAAGACTGCCGAAAAAAAAACTATTTTTTAACTTTACGTTATAATTATATAAACAATAACTTATAAAAGAATAGATGTTTCAACGATAATTATTTAATTCAACTATAATTGAAAAACTGAAGGTACAAATAAATAAACTTATTAAAACTTATTTTAGTTATTTTGTTCAAAAAAATCTAATCTAAAATTCTACTTGTTACTTATATTTTACAGTGATCGAAATACAACAATTTAAAATCTATTATATTACAACAAGCTTCATTGTTCGCAAGGTCCGTAAAGTGGTCCTAAACTATACTAGGTAGTCCTTTTTGAAGCCTTAATGATTTAGAAAAGTTTAAAGTATACTTAAAATATTTTTACTTAAACTTAAATTATATGTACAGAATTCAAATTGTCAAAAAGCATCAGAAAAATCACTTTTAAAGCGCTAATTTAAAACACGGAACACAGATATTTATCTGGCGCGAAAAATACTGTTACCGTTATGAGAATTTTTTAAGCATTGTTGAAATAAAAAATAAAAAATACTACATACGTTCTTGGCGGGAAAGTGTTTTATCGAATATTAATGTGAATTAACGGTGGATTATTTACTCTTAGGTGTTCGTGAACGTGCATGAGTATTTGCAAATAAAACAAAACTGTGCAACATCACTTTTCAAATTCTCTGAAGAAGCCGTGTGAGATCTCAATAAAGTCTCACAGCTTTTATTGAATCTCAAGGGGTTTGGGGGAATATCATTTACCATTAAACGTTCATTATCATCTACTTTATGTAAAGAAAGTATTGCAACATCACTTTTCAAATTCTCTGAAGAAGCCGTGTGAGATCTCAATAAAGTCTCACAGCTTTTATTGAATCTCAAGGGGTTTGGGGGAATATCATTTACCATTAAACGTTCATTATCATCTACTTTATGTAAAGAAAATATTCACAATAATATTACGTGACACTGGCTGAATGAGCTGACCGCGCGAAGCCATTATTTTAGAGAAAAAAAAACTGTCAGGAACAGGAACAGATAACACGAATAATTTACGAAGTCGAATTTATTATGGTGCTGCAATAGACTAAAATGTAGTTTTATTATGGTCGGTTTATAAAACAGGTAAAATAACAAGCTTTGTCTCTTTTCTATAAATATGTAGCCCATAAGTTAGAGTAAAGAAGCGCTTGTTCCAAGAACAGGCGTAACAGTCATACGGCGTAACTATGGTAACAGGTTGTTACGGTTCGGTACAGTTCCTCCGACAACATTAAGAACAGTGAAGGCGGCGAGAACAGTCTCTGTTTCGAATGTTCCTTTGAGTAACAGTTACTTCGTACTGCTCGTAACAGGGCACAACAGTTACATTTAATTATCTGTTATTTTTATCTGTTACGATAAATACGCCTCACCGCTAGTTTTCAAAACTATTTATTTTTGAAACTATTTATCGGAGATGTTGTATGGTATTGCCAATCCAACGGCAGCACCGAATACCGAAATAACTTGTTTATTGTACGGTATTGGTAAGTTCATGATACCTGTTTGCGGATGTTAAAGATAAAGTTAAGTTATGGTATGGTATTTATAGTCAATAAATGCTGGCGTATTTCGAAGTTCATTGATTTTATATACAATTTGTTTGCTTTACATAATTTACACAGGACTTCTATTTTAATTTTTAAATGTATTAGTTTTTTTGTGTTATTTACATTTTTTAGTTTAATTTTTTTTTGTTTTTTTAGGGTGAAATATTTATATTTTATATCAGTTTGTTTACTTTTGTTGTTCCCTTTTTACATTAATTGGCACTAATTACATTTTTAAAATTAAAATCTAAGTTCTTTTTTTTTCTTGTATTTTTTTCTACTTTTGAAGCTTGATGAGATATTACATTATTTTTAGTTTGTACACCTGTTTACATTTTCACAGTTGGTAAGTAGGTATACCTATGTATTTTAGATTTACTGTCGTTTATGTATTAGTATGTAATTTGTAATTTCTCGCACCTCCGTGAGCTGCGCGCGGTCAGTCATAAAAATATGTAAACAAATTGATTTTAAATATCATCTTAGGGTCTTAATTTGTTATGCAATAACTGCAAAAACTTTATTTTCTATCTCATTAATTTTGATACATTTAAGAGCTAACTTTAATCCCTACACTTATGGCTTAAAATAAATATTTAGATGTTGTGCGTCTTGGTCGGTTATTGCGCGGTAATACGCGACGATGCCAAACCTACACGATTGCGACGATTGAACAAATAAATACGGTACAGTTTTTGTAAACGCTATGGGTATTGTATATCTGTATGTTTCTATCGATAAATAGTTTCACCGTAGACCAATACATAGTTTTGGGTATTGCACCGATAAATAGTTCCAATAACTATTTATGGTTCAAATCGATCATCGCTATTCCACAGAACTCAGCAGGCGGGATTAGGGTAGGCTGCTAGGGACTCCCTAGTAGACATGGGTTGTAACAGGGTAAATTGTCTACCTGTCCCTAGTCCCTATCCCTACCCTAGCTAGGGGGTAGTAAAGTAAGTAGGGACTACTAGGGACACGATTAGAGTTGCAGAAACTATCGATCGATAGTTGACCTCGAAAACTAGTAACAATATCGATAGTGTCGATAGTATCGATAGTACAAATTAAGTAATACTATTGATAAGAAGCAATACTATCGATACTGTTGCATCACAATATTATCGATAGTATCGATATTTTTTAAGTAATACTATCGATAGTATTAATGTATTAAATCGCTAATACCATCAATACTATCGATAGTTTTAAAAACTATCAATAGTATTACACTATCGATAGTTTAATAACCGCCGATAGTATCGTTTCCCAATTTATAGTTTATGTAGTAGGTATATAACTACAGTGAATTGGGAGCGGGTTATATTTTTGCCAACATTCATAAAGTTACCTTACCTTCTTTAAAATAGTTTGTTGAAGTTAAAATAGAGAAAAGAAAATTAGCGATGTGGATACATTTTCGAAAGGAAGCTGAAAGGCGAGTAATAATACATACATACATAATACTAATTGCTTCATGATATTGATAGTGGACTATCGATAGACAACTCTAGACACGATATCGATCGACTAGAAAGAATTGATACTGTACTCATGAGTAGTATCAAACAAAAAATATCGTACTCGTAAAATTATCGATTAATCGATACTTCAATGAATCGATACATTGAAGTATCGATACTTTTGTTTTGTCGAAATTTTTAGGGCTTATGCCTACCTAATGCGCACATAACTACATGTCATGACGTACGCACGGACTATTTATATGCGCATTATGTCCCAAAGTCCACTTTTACTAAGCGGCATTAAGCTCACCAAACAATATTAAATATCTAAAGGAAACAAAACAAACAACACAAAAACAAATGCAAACAGATGACAATTTTCAGATATTTTTTTTCACTTAAATAATGGCTTCGTGCGATCAGCACATTTAGCCAGTGTCAAGTTTTTAATAGTAATTATGATTTGCTTTACATTATGTGGATGATAATTAACGTTTAATGGTAAATAATTTTCCCCCTAACCCCTTGAGACTCAATAAAGCTGTGGGACTTTATTGAGGTCTCACATGGACATCTTGAGAGAATTTGAAAAGTGATGTTGCACTGTTTTGTTTTATTTGTTAACACTCATGCACGTTCACGAACACTTAATAGTAAATTATCCACCATTATTTCACATTAATATTCGACAAAACATAAATTATAGAAAATAATACAAAACTGCAGACATGACGCTTCACTTTCTTGCCAAGAAGTCAATAATTTTCAGATTGAAAATAGTCTTATTTCTTTTTTTTTATCATTTTCCCTGAAGGAACAGACTAAGGTCAGAGACCATACTGCCTAGTCATAAGTTTTTTTATTTCTTTTTTCCCTTGTTGTAGATGATAATGAGTGGTGATTAAGATGATGAATGTTAAATGATATTCTCCCAAACTCCTTGAGTCCTCCCTCAGTAAAGATGTGGGACTTTACTGAGATCTCAAGCGGACATCTTGAGAAAATTTGAAAAGTGATGTTGCACTGTTTTGTTTCATTTGCCAACGCTCATGCACGTTCATAAACACTTAACGGTTAATAATCCTCTATTATTTTACATTAATATTCGAAGAAGCAAAATTTTAGAAAATAAACCAAAACTTCACTTTCCCGCCAAGAGGTCCCGTCTTAATTCTTCTTTGGTTTTATTTCGACGTCTTGAGAATAACTGAATGAATGATAAGGGTGTTTTTTTGTCGGTCGATTTATCCCTTCTTATTATACGTCTGTGATTTTGGGAAAGGCAAAGAGATCTAGCCCATACAGCCTTTTCATCAGCGTAGGTACGTCAACCAAACCTATGTTTTATGTCTTCAGTGTAACAAAGATTTATTCTTGCCAAAAAGTACTCATTGAGTAAAAGTATCGAATACAAAGTATCGTGTACAAAAGTATCGGTATCGAATGGAAAAGTACTTGATATCACAAAGTATCGATACTTTTTCCGTGTCCCTAGGCGGGATGAGGATGAAATGATGAATGACCACTTACTAGTGGAAATTTTCTGACACAAAAGTTGGCGCAACTGTCAACGTCAAATTTGACAGAATCGAGCATAGACTATGCGATATTTTGCGATCACGATGCATAAAATGTACCACAGAACCGAAGTAATCGACCTTGTTCATACTAAAGTAGTCTGTAAGTCTATGAAAACACGGTACAAAGTTAAGTGTGTCTTTGTAGGTGCAGTCTCATGCGACCGCTTGGGGCTTGAGGGGTTGAGGAATTGATAGGATAGGAGGGAGGAGGAGGAGGTAGTCGAGCCGTGTTTCACTCGAGTTTCCGTCGAGTAGCTTTTATTTTACTCGCACTCGAGTAATATATTTTTCCACAATACTGTCAAGGCGTATGCATAAGCGTATGGCACTGGCTGGCAGTAAAGGTTGCCGCTCACGACGCACGCTCCACGTCGCACAGTGGTCGATTTTGCAAAAATAGTCTCGATCTCGATTCGATTTTTGCATTATAGCTCAATATTTTTATTTCCAAAGGGTTTTAAATTCTAAATAAACAATTCATGAGTGCTAATAATTAACAGGGGGTTAGATAATCTACTAAAGCATTTAAAATAAATCCATTTTTGGCAAAGAGAAAACGTTTAATTGTTTATTATATTTTTTGTTGCGTGATTACATATTATTATTTAAGTAAATTAAAAATACATGCTTATATTGCTATTAAATAAATTTTTATATCTTACACATCTACCTATGTCATCAACAGAGGAATCAGCTGGTGCTTATTTTAATAATGATAACACCTCTTATCACTTGGCTCCCTTCTATGAGGTTGAGGACCAACATGTCTGAGGGATTTTATTAAAGTCGGAACCTCGGAACTGTTACAAAAGCGCATGAAACAAATCTTCCATCAATGCTAGTCTGGAACACTTCCGAGTGTTCAAATCTTTTATAACTCCAGCAGCTTTTCGTTTTCTTTCAGAATACAACTTGAGTTGAGTTGCAAAAGCTAACTCTTCACTACTATAGGAAAGTATTAATGTTCAACTCTTTTTCATTTTGTTTCTGAAGAACACGCATGAAAGGGTTGTCTCAAAGAAAGCAATGTTTCTTCAGTAGAAGTATTTTGCTTGGCAATTTGTATTATCTCTTCTAATGGGACTGTTTGTTGTAGCCAATTTTTATATTAGGACCTAAATTTCTGCATAAAACTTACAATACTTTTATTTCTAAAATTTAGGAAATATTTTTGCACTTATCACTTATAAGCTTTAATACGTCAGGAGGGTTCTCGATATTCAATTAAAATGTATCCTTTAAAAATATGAAAAGGCTTTCATTAGTTCGGTCGTCCTTCCAAATTTCAAAGAGTTGATTTAATGAAACTGCGGCTTCCGTACCTAAAATGTATATAACATTTTATGATTTACAGCTTACTGCCAGCAAACTTCCAATATGTAGACAGTGAGATCTTGTGCAAAGATGTGCAAAAAAAGTTAGACCTTAAGAAAACCCAAATTCAATAAAAAAAACCCCTAAACAGTTTTAGACGTCCAATTTAGTAAAAAGTTGGCGTAGTCGTATAATTTAGTAGATTAGTATGTAGCGGTTTAGCTTCAGAATAAACCTAAAATGTATATAACATTTTATGATTTACAGCTTACTGCCAGCAAACTTCCAATATGTAGACAGTGAGATCTTGTGCAAAGATGTGCAAAAAAAGTTAGACCTTAAGAAAACCCAAATTCAATAAAAAAAACCCCTAAACAGTTTTAGACGTCCAATTTAGTAAAAAGTTGGCGTAGTCGTATAATTTAGTAGATTAGTATGTAGCGGTTTAGCTTCAGAATAAACCTAAAATGTATATAACATTTTATGATTTACAGCTTACTGCCAGCAAACTTCCAATATGTAGACAGTGAGATCTTGTGCAAAGATATGCAAAAAAAGCATTAATGCATGCATTGCATTGCAATGCATTAATCTTCTCAGCACTATCGGAAAATTTTATACGAAAGCTTTGATCGAAAGGATTGTAAAAGAAACCGATGAGAAATTATGGAATGCAAAAGCAGGATTTCTAAAATTAATAGAACGGATCAGGTTTTTTCTTGAGAAGCATTGCTGAGAAACATTTAGTCAAAGTTCAAACGTCTGCTTCCCTTTTGTGGATCTTGAAAAGGCTTATGATAAAGTGGTGAGGAATTAACTATGGTCGGTACTGTCAATGTATGAACTAAGCGGCTGCTTCATTCGAGCACTGAAATCCCTACGAGGATTCCAGTGCTTGCGTGAGGATAAACGGGTACACTGAGTGGTTTAGCATCAAAAAGCGTGGTAGACAGAGATATTTTGCGTCACCGTGGCTGTTTAATCTATACATGGACAGTTGTTTGCAAAATTTGATGAATGTGGATGAAGAATGAATGTCTAGTCAAATGTCTTCTCTATGCAGATGACCAGATACGTCGCTGACGACGCAAGTATTAGTCCTTCTACCGATCTTTGCTTACTAGATGGTAACTATAGTATGCAAAGACCGATAGAAGGAAAAGGAATGAAAATGAATGTAAGTAAGAAAAAAGTTATGGTTTTCAACGAGACTAGTGTACGACAAGGTAGACAAGGTAGAGAAAAAGTGGATCAATTAAAAGAGTTTGTGTACCTAGCCACGATGTAAGGGATGGAAAGAATAATAAAGATATTAAAAATAGAGTGAATGCTGGGAATAGAGTGAATGGGGCACACTACGCCTTTATGAACAGCCGAAATGTGTCGCAAAAAGCACGACTGGCTGTGCATGTAGGGGTCTTAGTGACGACACTATTGTATGGAATTTAAAGTTGTGTGTGTGTGTGGCAGAAAAAACATCAAATTCGAGTGAATGTAGAATTCAGAAGAAATGAAATCACAGAAATTTAAATATTTATCGTAGTTCAAAAAAATATAATTTGGTCAGTGGGTTTTGAATTGGACTTTTATGCTATGTATTTAGCTTAAAAACTAATATGGCTCGGCAGGGTAGTACTTTTTGCGGTTTAAAGTTTAATTGTTTTTTTACGTTGTCAATTTCGGAATATAGGAAATTCTTGTAATTTCGAAAAAGTACGAAATTTCGGAATTCCGAAATGCATGCCCTAGGTACCCAATCTCAACAGTCTATCTACACCAGTAGGTAGGTAAATAGAAATAACCAGGCATGTTTTATGCATGTATTTACATGTTTTTGATATTATTTAATATAATTGACCTGCAGTGAAACGATTAATTTACAAATCAAACAACTTGATTGTATTGTAATAATTCGATTCATTTCATTCGATAACAGTAACTTCTTTCTTACGTCGTTTTCTTTTTTCCTAGACTGTAGATAAAGCTGATTTTTTATATTTATCTTACCTATTCAATATGTGTTTAAATGAACAATATTTTATCTCGTTACCTGCTTGTTAAACTTAGGCCTACGACGGTCCGTCTCCTTTCAAATGTAAATATCTTATCAAACGTTGGTACCCAAGTAACACAAGAAAGCATTTAAGAAACGAATAGTACAGTTATGTACAACTTAAGGCCCGTATAAACTCTTATATAAGTTCACCGAGCATCCTAAGTTGGCATCTCAAAACCTTTATGATGCTTTACACCATATAACGGTTGGATAATGGCATATCAAAATGCTTTTGTAAAGCCTTTAGATGTAGTGCAGCACATCTTAACTCAGCTATACAGCTTTTAGCCGTATTAGGTATATACGGCGTGTATAGCGGCAGCGAATACCGCTCAGGTTTGATAATTTTCGCTCGATTACCAAGTGATGTGCCATATGCATTCAAAGGGCAATCGATAATTAATATTTCAAAGAGCAAAATGATGTTTTACTTTTTAATTCACAAAAGGAAATGATGTTTAACTTTAAAATTTATAAATACTAATGTAATAAAACTTAATTAAACATTTGATTAGCTAATTGAAAAGGTAGGTCGGTCAACTTGTAAATAACATAGAATTTATTAGTACCTACGTAATTTTGTTTTTTATTATTGTTTCAACATAACAATTAATGAACGGACATAACCCATTTCTTTATTGATTTTCAGTTTCAGTGAGATCTGTATCGTGATTATAATATTTGATCAATATATTTAGAAAATTTAATTTTTTTAGAAAAATACGAGGGTGAATTTAAATAATAATAATAATTACAGTTACGTTTTAATATTCCGGTGAAGGACAGCTTGATGTATTACCACAATCTCGTCTAGCTTTCCGTATACAGTCGATTACTTTGACGTATACCAAAGAACGATCCTGGGGTTTCACCTTCTCTAATTTAAATGCTCAAACTGCTTCAAATGTGTTCATTAAAAAACTGGAAATCGTCCATATTTAACGTAAGGATATGGAAGTCATCTTCACTAGTTTTAATATATTGGACAAGAACGTTCTCGGTTTGTCTTTTTTTTTGTCTTTGTCTTTTTGGTGAGGCTGCCTTTGATGTTGCTTTTTCTTTTTTTGCCATACAAAAGAGATGGAGAACTTGAGCCGTCGTGGTCTTCCTGGCTGTTTTCGATTGCTTCTGTATAGTTTTAAGTAGTCATGGTGACACACGCAGACACTTAAAATGAATTAGAAATACTTAAACATAATGGGTACGAGAAATTACTGTCATTAAAAAATAAATTTCGAAAATATAGGTACGTTCATTTATATATTTCTAGATTTTTAATAATCATTGACAATCCTACGCCACGGACTCGTAAAGGCGTCCGCTTATGACGTCACAAGTTATATATTGTAACGTGCTAATAAATAAAACAAAAAAGTAGCCTGTGTCCTTTCTTAAGATCTAATCTATATTTGTGCCAAATTTCATCAAAATCAGTTCAGTGGTTTAAGCATGAAAGCGTAACAGACAGACAGAGTTACTACTTTCGCATTTAAAATATTAGTAGGGATTTTATCGTGGCAGTGGCGTGGTAGCAGAATTAATTAAAATAAAATTATTATATGATACACTTTTTTAACAAATGAAGTGTAACGTTCTTAGAAATATTTACTATTAAAACTACACTGGAAATGGCAGAACATTTGAGAATTTAATTAGGTGTAGGTAAAAAAATAAAAAATCTACTCACCTACAGTTCTATATTTACTAGTCGACTCTCTAAGACGTCTATGGCGATGATGGTGCATATTTTTTTAATCAAATTTTTTAAGTTGATTTAAATGGTTCTCCTAAGTAAAATATCGACTTTTTATACTTTTTCTTAACTGAAACTAAATAAGGCAGACATTTTAAATCTGTCGTCTAATTTTACGACGTCGGTCGTTGACGGTCAATTGGTTAAATTGTATATTTTCTTTGAATACAGTAGATGATAATGAGTGATAATGAACGGTAATGGTAAATGATATTCCCCCAAATCCCTTGAGACTCAATATAGCTGTGGAACCTTAGAATAAATTATTCTAAGTGTGGGACTCTATTGAGATCTTACGCGGACTTTTTGAGAGAATCTGGAAAGTGATGTTGCACTGTTTTGTTTTATTTGCCAACACTCATGCATGTTCACGAACACTTAACAGTAAGTAATCCACCATTATTTCACATTAATGTTAGACAAAACACAAATAATAGAAAAAAAAAACAAAACTGCTGACATGACGCTTAAATTTCCTGCCAAGAAGTCAGAAAAAAAATAACCAACGCAACGAAGCAGCCGAAAATTATTTTGGCAAACAGATTCAAGTAAGTAGGCAGTACAAAAATTCTGAAATTGGTTTTATTGTTTTGGTTAAGGATCCCCAAAATGGCGTTCAAGTAATGACACTATTTCAGTCTACATCGAGTCTACTGGTGGCGGCATTAAATAGCTTTCATGAAGGCTCACTCGGCTGCTTTAGACAAATACCATTTTGTAAATATTTTATAACCTAAAATATTATCATTCGGACCTATTTATAAAAGCAATAAACCTATAAAACAAGGATAAAACCTAATTTAATATACTGTCCAACCAATACTGTTATGTTAATTACGCAAAATACGTTCAGACTAGAAATACACAATTGTTTTGGTTATTACACACATATCTTTAATTAACATTTTAGACCAAATCCACAAAATATCGAAGGCGCGTGAAAATTTTCAATGAAACTTTTATAGACATTTACAGTAAACTACATTGCGCATTAATATTTGATGGCATAAATAACAAAAAGTCAAAAACTTTCCCTGTATTATAAAATGTTGTTTTCACAATCACGCGTTTTGACGTCTTCGTCCATTAAATATTGCGAGACAAAGTATAGTTTAATAATTACAACGGCAATGTATTACTAACATTTGTACCGTGGTGTTAGAGATGTTTTTGCAATGATATAGGGTTTATTAAGTTCGAACTGTGAACACTTAAATAGCTAGTCTAATGCTTTTGTAATGCACTGAACATCTTCATTATCAAAAATATTGCTAGCTTAGTGCTTCTGTAATGCGATTAGCAACTTCATTGACCATAATAATGCTTCTTTAATGCCATTGTTACCTTCCTTGACCACAATAATGCTAATATAATGCCTCTGTAATGCAATTAAACAACTATTTGCAGACCTATATAGGGTCTAAAGCCGTATAATTTGTGCCCAAATAAGCATTACAGTAGCCGTATACACGTGTGTAATGCTACTATAAAACCAAATTCAAAATGCCATAACGATACAGAAATGCTGTAATGCGGCTGTTATACTGCTTTGATGTGTTACTTGGGTAGTAAAAGAGGGACAATAAGAAATAATGTATTTTCACACGGTATTACATAGGTATGTAAAATTATAAGAAACTCATTAACTATCTATAAATAAGAATCACCAGAGCGATCAACAGAATAAAGTTATTTTGGAGAAGACCCAATTATAGACTTTATAGAATAATAATGAAGAAGTAACCAACTTTTTAGCCTGTAAGTACCTCCCCGATCATTTATTTATTAAAAGTGACAAACCTTATGAATATTAACAAGGATTTACGATTACTTTGTATCAAACAAAATTTAAATCCAATCTAATAAGATTGGATTTCAATCAAAGCTATTACATAAAAATATATAAATTATTTAATAAGTAAATAATTAATATATATAAAGTGTTAAAAAAAACAAGAACAGAACTTTAAATCAGCGCCTTCCAATGTGAAATGAATATTTTTTGATATGATCTGAAACGTTTTGCAACAAACGTTATCATAATTCTAATAAGACACATTGGATTCAGTTAATTTCTATTAAAATAAACAATCAATGCTATGTTTAAGCATGGATTATACCTAGCTCATTTGACATAAGGCCCGTTTTCCAGTGGCGCGCTATGACAGATGCTAGCGCTAAGTAGCGAGCAGTGACAGAGCGCCGCGGTGGTCACGCGACGCTGTCGTCGCGTCGGGCGTGGCCGTATGATGAATTGCCTTTGATCGTGCCTATGCACTACGTGAGTGTTGTCCAGTATGAACAGCTATGTGAAAACTATATTGTATACACCGTAATGTACGATGTCAAAGGAGGCCTATACCTAGGTGGTAATAAGCTCAGCCCCCTTACTCTTGAAACCGATCGCTATTGGATCGTATTGGTATTGTGAATTTTTGTATTTTTAAGATACGACACCAGCGCTAATTTCGACTCATATTGGGTGAACTAGATGGCATTGAGTTTTGTATTTTTTCACTCAATATCCACGCAATATGAATCCATATTAGCTCTGGTGTCGTAACTTAGGAGTACGAAAATTCACAATACCAATCCGATCCAATAGCGATCGGTTTCAAGAGTAAGGGGGCTGTACTCCAGCGGCATAATAAAAAGACCCATCTCTTTCCTTGGGTGTCGTAAAAGGCGACTAACGGAATAAAGTAAAGACTGCTCATACATTCAACAGCATAGAGGTGCGATGGGCTCACCACCTACCACGTTGAACACATTTGCAGTTGTAATTTGTTGCAACGTGGACTATGGCAAGTGGACTACCTTGGTAGGCTAAATATAGGTTATTGCGGGTTGGTATGATGATGGTAATGATGATGATGAATGTACGATCGAGGAACTTCCCGATCGACCACTTTTCAGTGATATTCGCTTGCACACGATCTACAACGCGCTCTACTGTAGGTAGAGTCTGACCAACAAAACGTGACACGGTCTATTTTCAAAAGTTTATTAAGACAATAATTTTAAGCTGTCAAACGGTTGTCAAAAGTACCTACATATTGTGTACTTGAATTTGTCATTTTGATACTTATCTTTTTTTATTGTTCTTGTCTATTATTTTACATTTTACTCTGAAAAACTAATACAATCGTAAAAAATTCTAGGATAATTATGTAAACTTACTTTTTCCTTTCATTAAAAATTAATAACCTAAATTGACTCTCCAACCAATTTTTGTTTATCTTACCTACAGAAACTTCAAGTACTAGTGAGACAAAACTAAAAGATGGTCAAGAATATTACATCACTTGAACAAATGGAAGTTTTATCTAGTGTATCGCAATATTTGGAAACAATATCGTCAATGACAGACACATTTTCCAACAAATAAAATTCTTCAATTCTACTTTGTAAGTCGGTTAATATTAATTATGGTATTTTCATTTTCACAAATGCTTCTTCAATTATTCTTAAGATTTATTCTTATTTATTAGAAGGGCTAGTCAGAGACTAGGCAATGAGGACAGCAAAACTAGTCCTCTACCATAGTCCACTTTTCACCAAATAGCGACTGCACATGACTGAGCTCAGCGTGACAGGTGATTAGCCCATCGCCGCCCTATGCTGACAGTTTTACGTGCAGTCTTCAGTCCGTTAGTCGCCTTTTACGAGACCTAAGGGAAGAGAGGGGGTGGTAGTATTCTTTCACCGCCACGCGACACGATTTAAAAAATACCTGTGCCTTAATTTAAGAGTCACAGTGATTGACCTTACTGAAGAATTGACCTTACCTCTTGTGGGACGCTCTGTTGTACCTATGTCGGTTAATGACCTATTTACATATTGGTTGTTTAGAAAAAATCTCTGCTTTCTCGCTCGCCATCCATAGCTGTCACTGGTGGATAGCCTTAAAGGAGGCTCCGCTATCTTATCGCAATCGCATATGAAAGTTCAGTTTAATGAATGAGCAGGACTTACGTATGGTCCGTTTTAATGGACAAATGTGTCGCATAACTCAGCCTGTATCCGTCTTGTCATCTTGGATGCGTCGCCCAATCAAAATGCTTGTCGTTTGTCCAAACAAAGAGTGCTGGTTTTTGTAATACAACGTAAGTACCTCATGTTGTTAATTGTGGTTATCGTGAGCATCCAATGTTCTGCTATAACACGTGTTTGTCTGCTTTTTAAACATTATTGTGCCTTTTGGCAATCATTATTATATCTGAATTAATGGCTTCGCCGTTTATTTCAAGTAGTATGTGTCATAGTATATCTAAGGATTGTACGGTAGTTTAAATTAAAATGGAGACTCACAACAACAGCTTATGAAAGTCCCACTGGGGGATGGCAAGGCTTCATACGGATAACAGCACATAGGGACATTGGGTCATAAGCCACCACGCTGACCCAATGGTGGGTTAAGCACAAAAAAACTCAGTTTAAAATACTTTTTAAAAATATTCACTGTTATTTTTGCATTTGCAATTGTTATATATTGGTATTGAAATAGTAGTTGGCTGTCCATGAGGTTTACGTAATGGTTAGATCATAAACCTCAAACCATTTAGGTCCTCGTTCGATTCTTTAGTATTGTAGGAGATCGGGCCATGACCCACCATAGCCACCACACCTACCTAAGTCACAGTGCAGGTTACAACGACAACAACGCAGATAAATTACTAATTTAAAATTATATCTGTTAATTTTAGTGCAATGTCACACTTTATCTGTGTATCACGTCTGCCTGGCTAGTTATACCTCCATTTTATTTTAGTCTGTTTTCATTATAACAATAATTTGCGTTTCGATATGGTAAAGCGCGCTTGATCACAATCATCTTTGACGATCAACTGAAGGACGTCCACTGCTGGACAAAGACCTCCCCCAAAGATCTCCACCACGACCGGTCCTGTGCTACACGCATCCAGCGGCTACCCGCGACCTTCACCAGATCGTCGGTTCTCCTTGTTGGAAGCCTAAACGGGCGCTTCTATATTTTTTTCCTATCTATCTTTTTGTTCTCTTTTCTTGCAACTTGACGTCGCGTCGCTTACCGGCAGATAAAATAAAATTGTCAAAGAATTATGAATAAAAATATCTTTAAAAAATATTGTTCAATTATTGAGCATTAAAAAAGAAAACCTTTTGTTTGTTAAATGAATCTAAGTTTTGTCTCTCATCCTTGAATCATCATTTGTCATCAGGCTTTTTGATGCAATACATTTGATATATTTAGTAATTTTTATTTATCCACTTGCTCTTCATCTTACCTGATGTTCGGTGAGGATAAAGCGCTTTTCACCCGCATTCCTCAACCACCAAGGAGCTGGCTGTTTTCTATCTACCGGAACACAAAAATGCAACATATTGCTGTTATGGCGGCATTTAGATAAGATGATAATAGCTATAGCCAGGCGGACTTAAAACAAACCCTACCACCAACAAAACCGAGTACTGAAGAACCCGAGACCTTAGGGTTTGCGACCGGTGTTCCTAACGATTATCACTTAGCGATTACGAACACGATCATGATTATTGTACCTAATAATCGACGATTACGATTATTTGTTTTTAGTAAAAAATAAAACAAATTATCGATAAATAGTCATTTAAGATTTATTACCATAAGAAAAATCGAATAAAATTTATAAAAAATCAATTATTAAAACTAAAGTAAATACTTAAAATTTTTGTTCAAAAAACACAATTTTATAGCTTTTGGGGCATCAATCTTCCGTATGTCGGTTTGAATTAAACCAGCAGGAGAGAATAACCTCTCCGACGCCCCAGACGATGGTTTGATTGAGAGATATTTTTTGTTAACTGTTTTAGAAAGCAATGTAGTCTTTTTGAGGAAAATAAATGTAGGAAGTAATCTCAAAAAAATCGTCGATTACGATTAATCGTAGTTGTTTCATCACTGGTTCTTACCACCAGACCACAGAGGCGGTTAAAAACTTTCCTGTAAAACTTGTAATACACCGAAAAAACCAGCCAAGTGCGAGTCGGACTCGACCATGAAGGGTTCCGTAGCAGCAAGTAACATCATATAAAAAAGTTCTTGTAGTTTGTTGTAACTTTGATCGAGGTTTTAATAATAAGTAGTGTAT
The DNA here is from genome assembly GCA_963921215.1 of Scoparia ambigualis. NCBI lineage: Eukaryota > Metazoa > Arthropoda > Insecta > Lepidoptera > Crambidae > Scoparia > Scoparia ambigualis. The sequence goes on from OY992517.1 coordinate 7,145,174, forward strand.
TTTTTTATTTATTAATTTATGAGGTAAGTATTAAAAAAAACTTATTAGATCTCGTTCAAACCAATTTTCGGTGGAAGTTTGCATCATCATATATTTTTTTTTAGTTTTAACATTCTCTTATTTTAGAAGTTACAGGGGGGGGCACACATTTTACCACTTTGGAAGTGTCTCTCGCGCAAACTATTCAGTTTAAAAAAATATATATTAGAAACCTCAATATCATTTTTGAAGACCTATCCACAGAATACATCTACATACTAAGTTTCAACAGTATAGTTCTTATAGTTTCGGAAAAAAGTGGCTGTGACATACGGACGGACAGACAGACATGACGAATCTATAAGGGTTCCGTTTTTTGCCATTTGGCTACGGAACCCTAACAATGCAATGGCATTTCATTTTTTGACAGATAATCAAAAATGAACCCCTCGCTTTATTATTCCGTCTGCCAATTAGTGGTTGCCGGTGCTTTCCGGAATGACACGTCCCCAACAATGTTGCCAGTTTACTTCATAATAAAGTGTTATTGCCAAGTTAGCGCTCTTCACAAGCAAAGTTGATAATTTTTTTATCAAATTGGGGTTCTATTCTAAAGGTTTGTATTGAGCTTCTTACACATACATTCATAGATTTATATCTATTACCCCCAAAGGGTTTATATACACACATAGGCTCGAAAGGGGGGGGGAGGGGGTTCAGCAAAAACACGAAATATCACAAGGGGCGAGGGGGGGGGGGGGTGTAGTAAGATATCACGTGTATTTTTTTTTGTCAAACGCGCGATTTCTAATCCAAAAGCGGCGTGTAGTGTGACCTTGACTCGCCGCGCCGCCGTGTAAGTACTAAGTACCTATTATTTTGTTCTGTGGCGCCGCCGTTGCGTAGTTCTAGAATAAAATTAGATTATACCTACTTTATACGACCTGTATTTAAATATAATATTCTAAACATTTTAAGATTCTTTGTAGGTAAGTACTAAAAATACACGTGATTTTGGGGGAGGGGGGGGGGGGGGGGTTAGTCTTAAACCTCACCACGTATCACCAAAGGGGGGGCTTAAAAAATGCTAATAAAACATCACGTGATTAATAGACGGCCCCATACACAGAATCACGATATTATCCCTATCTCTGGCTAATAAGCCAGAGACTCAATGAGGACCGCAGCAGAAGCAGTCCACTGCCATAGTCCACGGCACGCCAAATTACAACTGCGCATGTGCTCAGCGTGATGTGGTGACCGCATCGCAACTCTATGCTGTTGAATGTATAAGCAGTCTTTGGACCCCTTTAAGACGCCCAAGGAAAGAGATGGGTTAGCAGTATACTTTAAGCCGCTGAGCTGAACACAGCTTCTTTAAATATAATGAAATATATTGCTGGTTTTCCCTCTGGCTTTGTGTTACAAAATATAATATATAAAACCACGACTATTATCCCCGGAGGGTTAGGCTGAGACTAGGCAATGAGGACACCAAAAGCAGTCCTCTACCATAGGCCACTTTTCTCCAAATAGCGACTGCACATGTGCTCAGCATAACAGGTGGTGAGCCCAGCGCCGCTGTATGATGTTAGAAGTATGTACAGTGTTTCGTCCGTTAGTCGCCTTTTACGACACCCAAGGGAAGAGAGGGGGATAGTATTCTTTCACCGCTACGCGACGCGGTTAATAAATGTAACATGTTCAAAAATACTAATACATTGTTATAATTTGATTGCTTGTAATTGAGTACTTCCTCTTTCTACACTTGGGTCCATATTGCCAACGCTTAAAGACTTTTTCATCCCCCCATCTCGGAAAGAGTATTTTTACTCTTCGATATCTGAGTGCAAAAGCCGTTTTTATCCGCTAGAGAATAAAGTAAATTGAATTTAGAACATCGTGTGCACTAAGTTTGTGAATTCAAAACACCATTAAACCTATTTACTTCTCCCTCCATAGTGCCGAATTTATCATACAACCTTTTTTAATTTGTTAAAAACTCAGACTCGGAACCTTTTTGGTGTACCTACTTTTTTAATTTGGTTGGTAATTTCCTCGTTGAGGTGGGATGAAAAGTTACGTGTTGCACTCGAGTGCAAAGATTTTTCACCTCGTGCTCTTTTGATTCCCTCGGTAACGCTCAGGATTCTAATTTTTGAATCACTCGCTGCGCTCGTGATTCAATTTTAGAATCCTTCGCTTGCTCGGTCATCAAAATTGAGCACGCGGTTAAAAAGCAAGTTTGCACTCTTGTATAACAAATAACTATTATTTCAAATAATTTCAAAAAATCCTCTTATAGAGAAAATACAAACAGAAACGTACTGTGTCGCGTAGCGATGAAAGAATACTACTACCCCCTCTCTTCCCCTGGGGTGTCGTAAAACGCGACTAACGGACTAAAGACTGCACACATCGAAGAGCATCTACTTCCAACATCATAGAGCGGCGATGGGCTCACCGCCTGTCACGTTCTAATTGTTTGTTTATTTCTAATATTTATTTTATCTAACTTACAATATGGGCATAATTGTTTTTATAGTATGTAGCGTCATCTAGTGTAATTTATTTCACATCTGGTAGTTAAAAGAAAAAGATTTTTTGACCTCCTTTGTAATTTTGCGGATTGTATCCCCCCCCCCCCCCCCCCCCTCCTGTTTACTTATCGAAATAGACATGTAAAATTTTGAAATTAGAGCGTAATAGGTATTTTTTTTTAACATGAGTAAATCAGTTTGAAGTAAAATATGGACTTATTTTAACTTATATACTAATTATTTTCAGACGTTGATATTTGCATAAATTTTGCGAATGCGAATATTCGTTACATCACTAGTATGTATGTACCTATGTAAACAGAAACTATGTTTTTAACACCGACTAGCAACAACGGTTGGTATTAAGACTAACAGAACAACTCACAAACTGAGTGCATTGCGTTTGAGTTGAGTAACCACCTATATTAAAATACTAAGTTATAAATGGATGAAAGGCACCTCGGTGGCCATTTAGAAAGCGTGGTGTTAAACCATTCAATTAAGTAAGCCTCTTTTCCCAGCAGTGGGACAATATGAAGGCTATACTTTTCTTCGTGTATGAAGGCATAAATTTATCGAAACTCAATATTTCGATTTCCATAATAGAGCCCCGCTTATCTAACCACCCGATCTTAATCAGGAGCGTTGCACAGGATGCAAACCAAAAAAGAGTAATTTATTTTTGCACAAAGATTGAATTTCTCGAGTTTGCGAAAGCCCAAGATAATTATGAAGATAGCGACATCAAGTATGCTTTAATTTACTTCGCGAATGTATATCATTGTGTATCACCGATAAGGGCTTGACATTACAATATCACCTTTATTTATCGGAGTTTACAGATCAAATTGATTAGCAGCTGTTGTGTTTCATTTGATGTGTGTGTGTTTGGATGCCTGCCCTTTGGCTTGACGAGTGGACAGGCGTTCCTATCGCGTACGTCGAGTCAGTTAACGCTGAAAGAAATTACACAATTTATTTTGCCCGATTAAATTAGGGTTGGACGACGCCACGTTTCCGTAGCCTGCAGGCTTTGTTTGCATTCGTTATACATAAATAATAGAAGCGTTTGGGTGTACTGCTAAAGCAGTTACTACGTACGAAGTATATTATGTCGTGGCCATATTGTAATATTAGCCATATCATGAAATGCTCGGTTAATTCATGATTAGTTTAGGTTAGGGATTATTATTTTTATTAGATTATTATTAGGTACTAACAGTTTTTTATTTACTATTTTGTTAATTTTATAAGATAATTCTGTTTTTGTGAAACCAAAAAAATATTTTTTGATTTGATTCGATTTCATAATTTTATGAAATATTTTGAGCATGAGCAAGTGTTTAGTAGCATGAATGTAGTGAACTTAAAAATTAATGTAAGTAATCTATTTAAGTATCTACAAATTGTTGTTAAGAACCATTAGAATTTCATGATATGAGTCGTATGAAATCAAAGTCGGCAAAGTATGTAGGTGGGCGAAAATGAGATAAATAAAGGGCAATACTGTAATTCAAATGTTTACCGATAACGTGGTTACTTTCAAATCAAATACGGCCCTAAACCCTTCAAAAACACGATATAAAACTGGCTTTTTGGGATAAAAGACATCAATCGACGGGACCTATCAACCATAGTCGGCAATCATTCGCTGTCAACCAATCAGAAGTGTTGTAAAATTGCTGTTTCAAAATGGCGGATTGCATTATGACCATACTTTTGGTACCAAAGATGGCCATCTTGCCTTGGTTTGGGTTCCAATATGGCAATCTTTTTATACATTTAAAACCGAAGTCGGCAATCTAGCAAATTCAGTGTGATTTGGCACCTCTATGTTTAACTTTTACACATATTTTTGACTGTTTATAGCTCAGTACACGTTACAGTAATATGACAAATTGTTTGTCATTATTATCTATGGATCTCAAGGCTACCAAGGAAAGAAACAGAGAGAGGCACAATCGTTATCAAGTAAACAGTCTGTTTTATGTTACTGAGCCTGCATCCCTTGTGATGGTGCACGGCTACCTTGCTTATGGACGCACGGCTCCGAAGTCATCGCGCGAGCAACGCAGGGTGCGTTGCTCGCGCGTTGAAGCTCATGTGACAAATGATCGTTGCATAATAGTTGAGAAAACGTTTTACATTTCCTTTTGGTTCTATAAAGTGGGTCATATAAACGTGTCGTAGACGTTTATACAACGCAAAATAGGCGCATATTAAACGACATTATTGTTATTTACAAGTTAAATAAACGTCAGTCAAGAACTTTTAAATGTTACATAAAAGTTTTCGACCGACTGTTATCGAACCACTGAAGTCCTATAACAATAGCATAGACATTAAAAGATGACTGTAATGTCGGTTAAGTGTTTAACATCGATTTAAAAAAAAAAAAAAAAAAAAATTAACTGACGTTCATTCAATTCATTCGTTCCTGTGATGTTTGCTGGAAAAGTGCGTGTTATCAAATACAAAATTTAAACGGTTTATAAGTTATAATTTACTTAACTAGTTTTACATTTACTTTAACAATATTATACACAAACAGAGTGTAAGGTTAAATGTGTGCAGTGCACCTAGTTCTTATGGGGCGTTAAGTGATTGGAAGCCACCTAAATTAAAAACATTAAACTCAAGCATATTTCTAAAACCTTACGCACCCGGGGAAATTACTAAGATTAAACATTCTCTACACAACAAAAAAGCAGTTGGATACGATGGCGTCTCTACAAATATCATAAAAGAGTGCGCCAAAGCCATTAGCCCTATTCTGGCACATTTAATAAATATTTCTTTCGAAAGTGGCGTTTTCCCAGAACGATTAAAAAGATCTGTAGTTAAGCCTCTGCATAAAAATAATAGTAAAGAAGATATAAGTAACTATAGACCAATAACGTTGATTTCTATTTTTGCCAAAATCTTTGAAAAGGCCATGTATGCTAGATTGCTGGAGTTTATGAACAAATTTAACATCATAAAAGAAGAACAGAACGGTTTTCAGAAAAATAAATCAACCACTTTAGCAGCGTTTTCATTAATTAAAGCAGTTACAAAAAATATAGATGAAAAGAATAGAGTAGCAGTAATCTTTTTGGATATGTCGAAGGCCTTCGATCTGGTCAATCATCATAATTTTCTCCAGAAGTGTTACCAATACGGCATAAGAGGTCCAGCTTATGATTGGATACAATCTTATTTGCACAACCGTATGCAATGTGTAGAGATAACACGAGTTGAAAATGATCCTGATACCACTTTACGTGTGCATAAGTCAGATTATAAAGTTAATGGCCTTGGTGTCCCACAGGGAAGTATCCTGGGTCCTTTATTATTTTTATTATATATAAATGACCTCCCAAATGTGATCGACCAAAAGTGTGTTCTTTTCGCTGACGATATCTCAATTATTATACCTGACATTAAAAATGATAACTATCCTGACACATCTTATGAAACAATTGTAAATAACACATTAGACAAAGTGATAAAATGGCTAAATTTCAATGATCTTGACATTAATATTTCAAAAACAAAATATATCCAATTTTGTAATTATAGGTCCACAAATAAGTCACTTGACATTAAATACAACGCTACTCCCCTTTCGGAAACTGACGAAATTAAGTTTTTGGGCCTGATGCTAGATAAAAACTGTAATTGGAAAAGTCATATAAATTACGTATGTAGCAGATTAAACAGATTCGTCCATGCTCTAAGGCAAACGCGTAAAACAACCAATCATCAAGCAGCACTTACTGCCTATCACGGTTATGTCGCATCAGTGCTCAGGTATGGTCTCTTGCTGTGGGGAAAATCTACTGATATTAAAAGAGCTTTCCTGGTACAAAAAAAATGTATCCGAGCTGTTTGTGGTGTCGGACCACTGACCTCGTGCAGGCCTTTATTTAAACAGTTGGGAACTCTCACCCTAACCTGCTTATATATTTTAGAAGCAGGAAATTTTGTGAGAAGCCATCCTCATCTTTTCAAAAAAATATCTCAGGAAAGCAAATTTCAACGCCGAGATGTTACAAAGTTAAGAAATCCTTTATGTAAGGGCTCTCTTTGCGATAGGAACTGCGCTGTTTTTACCGTGAGGATCTATAATCACATTCCAAGGATCATTCGGGAACTGCCGGTGCGCTACTTCAACAAAAAATTAAAAGAATGGCTCCTTGAAAAGTCATTCTATACGTTTGATGAGTTTCTTTCTCAGTAAAGGTATTGCTTTGGGTTGACATTGTGTTATTGTTTACTAACAACTGACTATTGTTACTAACTTTTATAATTATGGTTTTTTTTTCTTACTGTTATTTGATTAATTATTATTATTTTACTATCATTATTTTTTACTTAATTTAATTGACCTTAACAAATTTAATCTTTTATTTTAATGTAAGTAATTGAATGTGTCTTAAATATTGTGTCGATTACGATTATTTTGCAATCAACTTAAATTAATTTGCATACTCTTAAGGGAGTGGAACATATAGTACATAATATAATTCTAACAACTGTAACATACTATGTTCTTGGCAAATAAAGAATCATTTCATTTCAATTCAAGTTTTGTGGTAAAATATAGGTGTGTTGTTGTGAATTTTTTTACGCCCCCTTCGAATTTCTTGTAATTAAATTATTGTAGACTATTGCTTAAAATTTGTTTACATACTAAAATAGCAGCCATCTTGTCTAAGTTAAGAAACGACTTCTATACATCAATTAGAGAATGAAAAGGTCGCATAATGCGGTTTCTTGCGACCAAGGTCGGCCATGATAAATTATTTTAGAGTTCCGTGAGATAATAAACATGATAACCTTTAATTTAAATAAAACCTTTATACATGATGTCATATTTTTTGTATTTATCCGACCTACAACCTGGCTTCATAATACGACGATATAATAAAGCAGTCGTAAAAACGTTCTCGTAACCTATACTCTAACACCACCATTCGACGTTGTATGAATCAGTCGTTAAAACGTCTATGTATGATATAGAGAGTCTACATCAATGACTTCCCTAATAGCGTCTCTGCTACCAGGCTATTTCTAGCCAACAATGTATAGTCCAGATGGCTCACTCGAGGAACCTCTAAACCCTACAGCCTATGCTAACTTAATACTAAAGTAATCTTAAATTATAATTAAACTAAAACGACTTACGTACTAGAAGACGGTGTGCCACACCCTTACGGTCTCGTGGTCTTCTGCTCGGCTGCAGTCCGCCGCGCCGGCTGTCTTCGGCACGCTGCTGTCAGCGTGGTAGTGGTTGACCGCGCTCCGGCGCGTCTTCGGGGCTGGTGCTATGGTGGGTGGAAAGGCCCTAAGCGTCCCGTGGCTACCCCTGAGAGCTCTCAATCCCCAGACAAATACGTACCACTTGCACAAATCACTCCACGTGTTGGTACGTCAACCAAAACTGATTTTAGCTAGGCCGCCCTGGTTTCCAACTAAACTTATGTTCACTACACTGTACTTAATTATTACGGACCCCCGAATGAACCTATGTGCCCCACATATTAAATTACACCAAAGTACAAATTAATTACACACGACCCCGCGTTCAAGGTTCCTAACCTAACTCCAATGTGAGTGTGTGTCACTTTGACATTGACAGCCGTCTGTCAAATATAAATTAAAACTACAAAAAAGGTTGCCAGCCGTAAGTGGCCATTTTGTTCCGAACAGTCTACCTAACCTATACATAGGAACCACTATACGACGTTGTAGGAATCAGTCGTAAAAACGTCTACCTAATCTGGTAGACTTACCCTACCTATTCGACGTTGTATGAATCAGTAGTAAAAACGTCTACTTAATCTATACACAGGCACCACTATACGACGTTGTAGGAATCAGTCGTAAAAACGTCTACCTAACCTATACACAGGCACTACTATACGACGCTGTATGAATCTGTCGTAAAAACGTCTACCTAACCTATACACAGGCACCACTATACGACGTTGTATAATACAGTCGTAAAAACGTTTACTTAACCTATATTTTTGTACCATTATACGACGTTGTATAAAGTAGTCCTAAAAACGTTTACTCAACTTATTTAGTGGACCATTTAGTTACGGGACTAAATCGTTGTAGAAATAACGGTTACACAACGTTGTAGTTGTCTAATAACATCAATTCAACAGTTATATAATCGAAAGTCGCATAGCACAGTTTTTATATGACCAATTTGCTAGTTGGAATATTCTGCGACTATTATCCTGGATTTGCGTTTTATGACAAAATACATTTCTTTTGCGTTTTTGACGATATGCGTGTGATCCCTGGTTACTAGTCTTAAATCCTTTTTTTTCTGAACGAATTTCAGTTTTCCGAGGACGTTTAGCCATTATTTGTTTTCTATAGACCCATCTGTTCTTGGGTGTCGTAAATAGCGCCTAACAGGCCAAAGACTGCACATACATCCAACAGCATAGAGCGGCGATGGGCTCACCACCTGTCACGCTGAGCACATGTGCAGCTGTCATTTGGTGAAACGTGGACTGTAGTGGACTGCTTTTGCGGTCCTCATAGTCTGGTCTCGACTAACCCTTCGGGGATAATATATGTACAGTCACGAGCACCAATATGTACACACTTTGACTCTTATTCCATTGTATTAAGAGCTATAATTGTTTACATATTTTTGCTCGTGACTGTACATGTAACTTGGAAATTTAACCCAGAACTTTCTGATTGTGGGACTCGGTCATGTATCGCTGCTACAAACACTGCGATCGTCGTGGAGGTATCGTGTTTCCTAATAATTACATGTTTCGGTTAAATTACCGCACAATGAAGGTTACCTCAGCGCCCTAAACGTTGATAATCACTAGCTTATAGCCGACAGAGCGATTATAATCGATGAGTTAATCGATTTATTAGATGCCTTCCTCAGGCTGCGCGAGTTCGGTTCCTGGCAATTGAAGGGATGCTATATCGGTGCACGCCGCACTGTCGTAGCCCTATCATTTTATACCACTAAGATATATTTTTTATTTGTTTTATTTAACATTTGCAATATTACAACATGGTAGTCTTAATGCCTGAGGCATTCTCTACCATTCAACCATTGGGTGGTGCAGAGATGACCATGGTTGGTGCATTTTTGTGCTCGGCCTGATATGAAGCAGCCCCTTATGTTCAACTCAAAGACCGAGCAAATATTGTTTCGGGTTTTTCGATATATCACCTAGGTCTGTCATTTCATAAAAATTTGCTTATCTTAGTAAAATGTAAAATGTCTTATGAGTTAAATAAATTATTTAAGCGCAGGTTAGTGATCTGATTACCAAGCCAATATTCTATTAGTAGTAGAGATAACTCGATTTGTGTCTGTAGAATATTTATTTCTTATTATAACCATAGCCTAGCGGTCACTTACATAAGAAATTATTAACATAATGTGGGTAAGTGAAGTCCAGTAGTTAGCAGACGTATTGGGATTAGATTACTTACATATTTCAATGTTGAATATATGTTTCCAGTTGTAAAAATGTATATTGTATGTGTATAAAAACATTTCGAGCTCCTCCGAGCTTCGTAAGGCACGTAAAGCCTTTGGTCCCGGTTGTTGTCGAAAGATGGCAGTCGTTAAAACCCACAAACCCGCATTGGGCCAGCAGTGGGACGTTTACAAGCTGATGATTTGATTTGATCCCTCTTAACTCCTTCTCCTCCTCTAAATTCCTTGTTCGCAGAGGTTAAGGTCGAACGAGACTCACGTAGTGCTGCTCCGCGTCAGCGTCAGCCTCAGCGGCAACTACAGCTACGAGGTGATACAGAACGCGCCGTCCTACCCGCACTCGCTCGCCACGTCGCGGCGCGGCTAGACGTCGTCGGTAAGTGCACACGTGACTTCACACACTATGGTTTTAAGAGTTCCGTAGCCAAATGGCATAAACCATGACCATGGTCAATCCCACACCTTACATCACTGTTTATTTGTGCTGGCACCCGAGACCAATTAGTTATGCAAGTATTTCCAGACGTCCCTGCGCCAGTAAAACCATCTGCGTTAGGTCTTGACGCTTAATTAGAACCCGCCGAAGTACTCCTAAGACTAGTGTCTCAGGAGAGTGGCCCCGTGAACACATGTAGTTCACTGCCTATTTTCCAGAAAGGTAACCGGAGCTGTCAAGCTCGCTAGATACTTCTCGTTGCACGAAGAGTACAATTCGCAGTTGCCACTGCTCGGGTCTTCAACTCTAAAGTCGACTCCCAAATGTCGCTTTTTGTACCGAAGTAGTAAGCACACTCAATTTTCGGAACCCATTCGGAAGCCTAGCCAGTTCCCACGTCCCACGCGGCTGGCTGGACCGGAGGCTACGGCATCTAGGGGGCCGCCCTAGTTCTCCAAACTAGTACCGGAGATGCCAACAGCATGCCCAATGAGAACCACCGAACAAAGCTGCTGTCTTGAAGGGAAACTCACGTTACCCGCAGGACTTTTCGCTTCAGGGCCCTTAGACCGCCACTGAGCCCTGCTCGCTGTGCACGAGTTTGGAAGCCGTGACACACAATACCAGGACAAACGAAACATTTCCAAGGTCTACAGCTAACCACGAGCCACCACGAGACCAACCCACGTCTGGTTCCCGCCGGAGGCACCAAATGGTCACCAAACGCAACTGAAACTATGCCTATCCATCCATCCATAAAAAAATAAATTTAGACGATTCAAAATGCTTCATTTAAGCTTACTGAATAATGATATATTGATTTTTTTTCAATTTTGATTTTTTCTACATAAGTACCGTACTTACGTACATTATGCTTTTCGAGCGCTTCTCTCTCGCTCTTTCGACGGTACGCGACGGTACGAGACGGGTATAACAGCGAAGCGGCGCAAATAGGCGCGTTTTATAGGTTTTTATAGGTTATTTGCCTATATAGACTTTATAGGATTCAATGAATAAGCAGGTTCTCAGTAGTACTTCAAAATAAATATTTACATGTAAAAATCATTCGTTTTAAACTTTTATTTGGCCTGTTTTCTGGATTTTTTATAATCGAGTAAAATACATCTAATCGCGTAACAAATTATCACATTCTTTAGGCGATATCCTTTAGTGTTTTATATATTTTTTATAAGAGCGTAATTTTATAGTAAATACATAAACCATTTGATCTAGCAAAACAGTGTTGCCCGCATTTACCGGTGACTCTCCATAAGTATAAACAATGCTTAAAATAAAACCTCCAGCGTATAGCTTCCATTTTGCTCACGCCGCCGTCAGACAGTGCACCTAAACATAATATTTTCTATAACAAATTCAACCCAAGCCACTATTTACTCTGCGATAAATGGCAGTTTAATCGACACATAGCCGTACCGGGGGCGAGATGCTAGCCAGGTAATGAACGGTCAGTGGGTCATTACGGGTGCATAGAATTGGTGATTGCACACTGGGGCATCGTAATTAATGGATATGCCAAGGCGCTCCCCACTGTTCTTGAAGTACGAAGATGGCGATATGACATGCGTTATTAGCAGGGGTCGGAATTGGTAGAGGTTTTAAGTACCAAATGACGTAATTTTCATGGCGAAATCATAACATGGACATGCCTGCAAATTTTAGATTACAAATACTTTATTGTTTTGTCCACTTATGTACCTACTAATGTAGATTTGTAATGTACTAAAAATCTACCACAATACCTTAGAAAATTTTAACATACTTACCTTTAAAAATCCGAAAACCGGTATTTTTAAAAAGCATATCCATGTTATTATTTACCTAAAAACTCTACCTATTCCAAACCCTGGTTAATAAATAAAGTATATCCTGGCAAAGGATTCCATGACAGAAATCAAGTCATCGCTACAATTGATTTTTTTTTATTTATTGATGAATGGATTATGAGAGTAAAATGAAGCAACAGATGGGAAACGGGCGTGATGTATGATATGTTATGTTATAAAATATATTATGTTATAAAATATGTATGTTTACAAATAACACTGATATTTAAAAAAGAAATTATACCCGTGCCGAAAGGAAGAAAAGTAATTTTTCCTCAATTAATAGTTGATTGTTATACAAGGGGCTAAAATGACCTATTATATACGAGGGAGTAAATAGAAACCGAGTTTTAATGGGTTTTTAGCGCCGTGTGTTACACTATGTTTTACACTACGAATGCGAGAAAATAAAACAATCCAATACAATATGAATTGGTTTATTTTATTAAAAATTAACCCGTTAAGTGCTTTAATGACACCCAAGGGAAGAGAAGGGTTGGTAGTATGATTTTGATGAGCCCATCGCCGCTCTATGCTGTTGGATAGTAGGTATGTGCAGTCTTTCCATCTCTTCCCTTGGGTGTCCTAAAAGGCGATTAACGGACTTAAGACTGCACATACATCCTGCAGCATAGAGCGGCGATGGGCTCATCAAAATAATACTACCAACCCCTGCCTTCCCTTCGGTTTCGTAAAAGGCGACTAATGGACTAAAGACTGCACATACATCCAACAGCATAGAGCGACGATGGGTTCATCAAAATAATACTACCAACCCCTCTCTTTCCTTCGGTGTCGTAAAAGGCGACTAACGGACTAAAGACTGCGCATACATCCAACAGCATAGAGTGGCGATGGGCTCATCAAAATAATACTACCAACCCCTTTCTTACCTTGGATGTCGTAAAAGGCGACTAACGGACTAAAAACTGCACATACATCCAACAGCATAGAGCGGCGATGGGCTCATCAAAATAATACTATCAACCCCACTCTTCCCTTGGGTGTCGTAAAAGCGACTAACGGGCTAAAGGCTCACCACCTAAGCACATGTGCAGACTGTGCAGTTTTTTCTTGCTGATGTGAAGCGTGGTCTGTGTTGTCCATAGATTCAAATGATTACTAATTTTGCCATAAACTTTAATAATAACTATCTCAAAAAAGTTGCTGATCTAAGTAAACAGTAATAGGTCGAGTTTTTATTCATGATTATTCTACATAACACTAAATACTTTTTCGATTTTGTAGGCTCATTGTCATGTGACAGACAAAAATTAAAAAAAAAAAACTTTTTCCCCTAGGGCAAGAAAACCTATTTTAGCCCCGCTCTAGAACGTTACAATGACGAACTTTTTGAGCAAGAGGAGTGAAATAGTAGATTGTTATACAAGGGGCTAAAATGACCTATTATATAGCGAGGGAGTAAATAGAAACCGAGTTATAATGGGTTTTTAGCGCCGTATGTTACACTCTGCATTTCACTACGAATGCGAGAAAATAAAACAATCCAATACAATATGATTTGGTTTATTTTATTAAAAATTAACCCGTTAGTTGCTTTTACGGCACCCAAGGGAAGAGAGGGGTTGGTAGTATTATATTGATGAGCCCATCGCCGCTCTATGCTGTTGGATGTATGTGCAGTCTTTAGTCCGTTAGTCGCCTTTTACGACACCCAAGGGAAGAGATGGAAAGACTGCACATACTATCCAACAGCATAGAGCGGCGATGGGCTCATCAATATAATACTACCAACCCCTCTCTTCCCTTCGGTGTCGTAAAAGGCGACTAACAGACTAAAGACTGCACATACATCCGACAGCATAGAGCAACGATGGGCTCATCAAAATAATATTACCAACCCCTCACTTTTCTTCGATGTCGTAAAAGGGGACTAACGGACTAAAGACTGCACATACATCCAACAGCATAGAGCGACGATGGGTTCATCAAAATAATACTACCAAACCCTCTCTTCGCTTCGGTGTCGTAAAAGGCGACTAATGGACTAAATACTGCACATACATCCAACAGCATAGAGCAACTATGGGCTCATCAAAATAATACTACCAACCCCTCACTTTTCTTCAATGTCTTAAAAGGGGACTAACGGACTAAAGACTGCACATACATCCAACAGCATACTGCGGCGATGGGCTCATCAAAATAATACTACCAACCCCTCGCTTCCCTTGAGTCTCGTAAAAGGCGACTAATGGACTAAAGACTGCACATACATACAACAGCATAGAGCGGCGATGGGCTCATCAAAATAATACTACCAACCCCTCTCTTCCCTTGGGTGTCGTAAAACCCACTAACGGGCTAAAGGCTCACCACCTAAGCACATGTGCAGACTGTGCAGTTGTTTCTTGATGAAGCGTGGACTGTGTGGGCGTGGTCTGTGTTGTCCATAGATTCAAATGATCACTAATTTTACCATAAACTTTAATAACAACTATCTCAAAAAAGTTGTTGATTTATATAAACTGTAATAAGTCGAGTCTTTATTCATGATTATTCTACATAACACTAAATACTTTTTCGTTTTTGTAGGCTCATTGTCATGTGACAGACAAAAAATTTAAAAAAAATATATTTTTTCCCCTAGGGCAAGTAAAGCTATTTTAGCCCCGCTCTAGAACGCTACAATGACGGTCTTTTTGAGCAAGAGGAGTGAAAATGTAATAATTTGTTCTAAACTTCAAATTGAAGTGCCCAACAGGGCCCATAATGAACCTGTACCTATAGGTATATTACAAAAACTTTGTAACAATATGGTGTGCAATAAAAATATTGAGTATTGAGTAATTATTTCGGAGATGACAAAACGTTAAAAAAAATTACTAAGTACCTCAGATGGGAATCGAACTCGCGTCCTCCGCATTACTGCGTTACCACTTGGTCTAACCAATACCTCGGTGGCGGAGCGATAAAAAATGACTAACTAGTCATTCTTTTCAATTTTTCGTTATCTTCGTATTTATTAACAGTCGAACGAAATCAGTAGAATGTCTTCTACGTTTGGCAACCCTAAAAAAATAATTGGCTAAGACTGAAAGCCTTCAGTCTTGTTGTGGGTTTACAGTTTGATATTGTTTTTTTTTAAATATAGCGTTACAAGGTTTTAAGTTCTTTTAAATAAAGCAAAACATAAAGTGTGTGGTTTTTACTTTTGTTGGCAATGTTACTTCTGCCATAACAGGAATCTGCCGTAACAAGAATCTGTCGTAACCATAATCTGACCAAACCAGAATCTGTCCTAAGACGAATAAGGGATTTTTAGCGTTATCAACGCAAAAAAGCAATTATTACAAAATTAAAAACTTAAAACATTGCGTACTATCCATGCGATCCTATATCCGTGTACAATCGTCCGCCAGTCATGCACATAAGTCGTATGACAGCTGCACTCCGTCTTATTACTATTAATAATGCTGTAATCGATCTATCGTGCGCCGCAGATCGCCTGAAGGAGGCCTCAAGCAGAGTGATGTCTTCAGAACTTGACGAGCTTTTTAAGCTATTTAAATCTTTAATCACATAATTATAATAACTAGCAACGTAGATGCAAAATCAACGCTCTAAAAACGTCCGGTCAAAAAGAGTTTAGGCACCCATTTCATTTGATAGTGTGCGAGATGTGTCAACATGGCGAAGAGCTCCATAAAAATAGCTTTTCTCCTAAAACACATAAAAAACCGGCCAAGTGCGAGTCGGACTCGCGCACGAAGGGTTCCGTATCATTATCTATAAAACTTTGATCGATGTTTTAATATCGATCAAAGTTTGATTCAAAAATTTTCGGCATCATATATTTTTTTTAGTTTTATCATTCTCTTATTTTAGAAGTTACAGGGGGGGGGGGACACACATTTTACCACTTTGGAAGTGTCTCGCGCAAACTAAAAAAAAATGATGTAAGAAACCTCTATATCATATTTGAATACCTATCCAATAATGGGTTTAATGGATGACGTTTGGGTTAGATGAAAAAAAATTGAGTTTCAGTTCTAAGTATGGGGAAAAATTTATTGTTTCTTTTTTCACTTTTGTGTGAAAATTTAAATGCGGTTCACAGAATACTAATATTTCTACTTACCAAGTTTCAACAGTATAGTATAGTTTCGGAAAAATGTGGCTGTGACATACAGACCGACAGACAGACAGACATGACGAATCCATAAGGGTTCCTTTTTTGCCATTTGGCTACGGAATCCTAAAAACAAAAAAACACCACGAAAGAGTAAATAAATACTCGTCCGCGGTAAACGCTGCCGCTATTCCGGTACGATTCAATATGAGATTGTGCAATAACTAAATAGTTTTTATAAGTGGTCAAAATTAGATACAATACATTTCCTTTGTTATTATTATAACTTCATTAATGGCTTCGCGTTTAGCATTAAGCCAATTTCAAGTAGTATATATTTTAAAATTACATTTAATATTGTACGGTAGATTGAAGTAAAATGGAGTCTCACAACACGTCATGTTGTCGCTAAAAGAACAAGGGAGAAACTCCCTTTCCTTGGTGTTTCTTCTTTGACATCTGGCAGTATTATTCCACGAGAAGCTTTCAGTTTTGTTATTACGAGTATTAAAAGCTAGACTAAAAGCTAGGCTAATCGTAGCCAATGGCTTTTCCTTTACCGATAGCATAAGTCGCACATTAGTAAAAATTATTTATAACACATTTGCTCGTTAAGTGGCTCTTATTACACCGATTTCAGCATCGTAATGTAATAAGCTACGTACTATTGCGGTAATGTAATTTAAAAATTAGTTCCTAATCGTTTGAATCTATGGACAACATAGGTGGGAGCCTTTAGCCCGTTAGTCGCTTTTACGACACCCAAGGGAAGAGAGAGGTTGGTAGTATTATTTTGATGAGCCCATCGCCGCTCTATGCTGTTGGATGTATGTGCAGTCTTTAGTCCGTTAGTCGCCTTTTACGACACCGAAGGGAAGAGAGGGGTTTGTAGTAATATATTGATGAGCCCATCGCCGTTCTATGCTGTTGAATGTATGTGCAGTCTTTAGTCCGTTAGTCGCCTTTTACGAAACCGAAGGGAAGGGAGGGGTTGGTAGTATTATTTTGATGAGCCCGTCGCCGCATGCTGTTGGAGGTATGTGCAGTCTTTAGTCCGTTAGTCGCCTTTTACCTTTATAGTTTAAAAATAAATAAGTATGTCTAGTTTTAGTAATGAAGAACTAAATTTACAGTCTACACCACCGGAAATAATAAGTGAAGCACAAAATGTTATTGACAGCATATTACCATCTAAGTCCAAAGAAAAATACATGTTGGCTTACCAAAGATTTATACACTAGAAAAACAACAAAAACACGCAGTCTATTTCAGAAAATGTGTTTTCCTCGCAAATATTTTATAAAACGTCGTATGACATACGTGCGCTTTGATAATTACAGCCTCTGCTTTCTTGTAGCCCTCGCCTACGGCTCGGGCCAGCAATATCGCCTCTGCTGTAATTTTCAACTTACCGCACTTATATCATAATAATGTACTATTACCACTGTTCAATAGAATCGGCACCAATTTGCAGCAATACACTTATTTACTGTATAATTTCTACAATAAATCGGACATTTCTACTAAGCCATTACTGCTATTACTTAAATAAGAGAGTCGTCCATCAATTCATATTTGCTAAAAAAGCAATAAATTATAGCAAAAAGTGGATAATTCAGTTAATAGGCTAGTCTATGTCAAGGTTATAAACTCCGATAGAATGGACTCAAAGTTGAAAAGACTAGGCGATGCATCAATTGTTATTTGACGGGTAAATTGCAAGGAGAATGTACAAAAAAGGTTAGTTGTTGCGTGCAGCGGCTTTTATTATTTTCCACAACGGGGAAATTCTTGGCGTTTATTTATTTAGGATTGCACTGTCTCCCTGGTGGCCTGAGAGAACTCCACCAACTGACGCCTGCAGCCAAAGAATGGCTGTTAAACTTGAAAATTAAGTTTAGGACGCCGCAGTTTTCCATTCGATATGATGATGATTTTAAGATTGCCGACAGAGTTCACAATACCACATACGATCATACGATACAAAAACAAGGTACGCAGTCGTTACAACCCATCAACCCGCATTGGTCCAACGTAGTGGGTTATGGCCCACTATCCCCTTGTGCTATTGTCCACGTGGGAGGCCTCTGCCCAGCAGTGCGATGTTTATAGGCTGATGACGATGAAGCAGAATAGTAAGTTGCAATTTAGCTATAAAAAACTGGTTTTCATTAACATTATCATAGCGAATAAACTCGCGCTTAGCTCTCATTTCTAAACCAGGATTAACTTTACTACCTACCTGATAAAGAATAAAATGGTGAGAGGTTGAAATTCTTCAATAAAAGAGGTGTCAGATATCTTTCCCGTCAATTACACTCTTTAAGGAATCTTAAATAGTAATTATAGTTCTAAATATTAAACTATCTCTTTTTGTGAGCTTTCATGTATCTAAAGCATTTTATTGTTGATCTAAAATAGCACTTACCACTTTAGACATAAAGTCGTAATCAATCACGTAATAGTCTTTTCGGTTCATATCAGTTGATGCAACATTGTTGCAAATTGCTTTGATGGACGTGCCGTAGTAAATTTGATTCGCAGTACCCTATCTGTTCTTTTTCATCATTCTTTTAAAATATTTCCATGATCAACCGAGCTGTGTGGTAAAGCGCCAACTGAAAGAATACTGCCAACCACTCTCTTTCCTTGGGTGCCCTAAAAGGCGAACGGAATAAAGACTACGCGATGGGCTCTCCACCTATTACACTGAGCACATGTGCAGTCGTTATTTAAACGTGGACTATTATGCCAGAGAACTGTTTTTTGATCCTCATTGCCTAGTCTCTGACTAACCTTTAGCCCTTAGATGCATAGGTACAGTATCAAAAACGATATCGTTTTTAAAATTTTCATGTAATATAAATGTAATATTTTATTACATTTATATTAATATAAATATTTAGAATATACTTTATAATTAAAACATGTTTTTTTTAATATGTTACAAGTGTAGATTGTTGTGTGTGACGTTGCCTGCCCTCCGTAGTGACTAGAACAAATTCAGGTAATTGCCTGAAATCACTCAGTTATTGTCACGTCAACACGATCGTTATCTTTATAATTTTTTGTTTTATTAATTGGATAAAATGCCTTCCATATGTATCCAGAAATTGTAAAATTATACTGCAACCGTAAAAGACAAGAAAAATGTTTCATTTCATTCGTAGGTATTGTAAATATAAATTTAAAATAGAAAATTTCATTTAGTGATGACATTTGCCATGTTGCCAATCCGACATCCATGAGTGAGAAGCGAGTACTATGTTTTCTGTAAGAGTGAAAGAGAAAAAAACAATGGCGGCCGAGATAGCGCATAAATTCTATAAGCTCATGGTCATACTACCAAAAGTCAAAATATATGTTTATCTCTTTTTAACAATAATATTATGATATTGATTTTCCCTTTCGACGTGTATCACGGCATAGAAACAACTTCGACATTTTAAAATGCAAATCCTTCACGTATAGTCTATAAATAAAAGGTCTTTGATTATAATAAAAAAAAATCTTAAATTTAACATCATAGACAATGAAGTTTTACGGAAACCTCTTTGGATACGAGAATGCAACCTTTTTTTTTTTAAATAAATAAAAATACTTCTCTAAGCTCTATTTTAATGATGTTAATTCTA
Source organism: Scoparia ambigualis (assembly GCA_963921215.1). Taxonomy (NCBI): domain Eukaryota; kingdom Metazoa; phylum Arthropoda; class Insecta; order Lepidoptera; family Crambidae; genus Scoparia; species Scoparia ambigualis. Next base: position 7,165,178 of record OY992517.1, read on the forward strand.
TTTTAATGAAACAGATTCGTAAATTATTAAATCAATATAAAGTGAAAAAATAATATGAAATGAACAAAATGAAAATAAATAATTAAGGAGAGCATTTTTTCAAGATTTTTCGTATTTCTTTTATTAAAAAACGAGCAGTGGCAAAATTTTTATTTATTATTTTTTCGATGAGTTGGAATCACATAGTATCCATTAGAAAAGCTTTTTATGAAAAACAAAATGTTACATAAACAAGAACGGTTACAGCAGTTAACGTATCTTTCTAATCCAGTTTACTATTAAAACAAGTCTCTTAGTAAAGTTTAACTTGAGCTAGATTTGGTGTGCGTGTAAAAAATTATACGAACCTGAGGTACTGAAAATTGCGTACCGAATTCATATTTACTAATCGTCGAAGTCTAATTAAATGTCGACGAATACAAAGGCAAACGGCGTATTACCACATTAACTGCTATTACGGAGGCGGGGAGTGAGATGGTTTGCGGTTATTTATGAAGTTCATGATGAGTTCATGCGTCGTTCAATGTATTTCAAAACGGTTTTTTTTGGTTTAAATAATGCATCATGCATGTTGTTGCGTTCTAAAGTTTACGCGAACGTTACACGTTACAATGCAACATTGTATAAAGTTACAAGCTAACATTTTTGACTTTATTGGACTTACGGAGTACCTAAGTAACGGAGTCGCACGGAGTGGTTTGACAAGACCTTTTGTGGAATAGAAAAAACATTTGTAACATAATTCTTTATTTATTTATTCTTTATTAATTTAGATTTTTTTTTATTGTGGCAAGTGATCCTGCCTGATGGTAAGCAGCCGATGCAGTCCAAAATAACGAGAGCGCCCCGCCCCTCACGTGGAATAAGCACGGTAACAAGCGCACCCATTCATGACAGCCTAAAATAATATTCTGTTGTAGCGATCAAACAGAGTGAGCATTCTCCAAATGGCTGTAAGCTGGTCTACCAATTTACTATTGACAAACTAATCAACATAGAGCGGATGCCACTTGTCTAGGTAAGTTGCAAACGTCTATGAGCTAGCTGCGGGGATACGAGTATAATTTACATATACTATTTAAACTCACGTCGCGACTATTATCCCCGAAGGGTTAGTCAAAGACTAGGGACTAAGCAATGGGAACCGCAGAAACAGTCAACTGCCACTGTCCACGTTTCACCAAATAAAAACTGCACATGACGTGCTCAGCATGACAGGTGGTAAGCCCTTCGCCGCTCTGTGCTGTTGAATGTACAATTTTTTTTAATTTGGTTACGCTTTTATCATTATCTAGACCAAGATGAGTATTCTTTTGAATCTCGTTTAAATGGTAAGATAACGGATAAATATACATAAACATAGATACATAGAAAAAACATCCAGAGCCGAAATCAATTTATAAAAACAGTTTTTCTCTAAATTGACCCGACCGGGAATTGAACCCGGGACCTCAGAGATGGCGTGACGCCAGACCCGGCGTGCTAACTACGTGGTAAAATGACCACGGAGGTCGTCTTGTATTGTATGTGCAGCCCTTAGTCCGTTAGTCGCCTTTTACGACTCCCAAGGCAAGAGATGGGTGGTAGTATTCTTTCAATGACCACACCGTAAATACGATTCGATTTAAATGTATGAAACAACTGTTTTTTTCTGAATTTCAGAGTATCCTCCATGCAAATACTTGTTCTTTGCACCTAATAGGTTGGCTTATTCCCGCCCGCTCCAGGATTTTGGTCCCAAACGCTCCAATAGTAAAATTCCCAAGTTCCCAAGGGCTCCAAAAGCGTATGCTAATATATTTCAACAAAACCTCTGATCTCCATACATTGATTCCCAGGAGAGAATGTTTGTTTTGTATTTTTTTTAATGTTTTGGAGCTGTAGGGAATGAAATTGGTAAATGTGGTTTTATATCATTGGAGCTCATGGTAATGAATGCATAGAAGTTGAATTTTGGAGAACAATCCAGTTGCGTGACTGTATAATACCTTTTAATAAATAGCATGTATACCTATATCTATTAACAAACCGTGTCGCGTATCGGTGAAAGAATACTACCACCCAGAGGGGGCTTCCCTTGGGTGTCGTAAAAGGCGACTAACTGACTAAAGACTGCACATACATCCAACAGCATAGAGCGGCGATGGCATCACCACCACCACCTGTCACATTGAGCACATCTGCAGTCGCTATTTGGTGAAAAGTGGACTATGGTAGAGGACTGCTTTTGCGGTCCTTATTGCCTAGTCTTTGACTAACCCTTCGGGGAATAAGTTTATCAAACTAAGCACAAAAATGTAATTGAAAATAAGGGAAATAGCGTATAAGTTGCACCGAGGCCTAGGTCTTAATTAAGATAAGATAAATGTAGAAATAAGAAAATGTAATAGCACCTATTAAACAATCTGCATAGAAAATAAAAGATAGAATAAGTACATAGTAATACAATAATTAGAGATTAAGAAATAAAACAAAACACTGTAAAAAGTATAGCTAGCAAAGAAGGCGGAGTCCCATACACTAAGTACAAAAGATGTAAACTAGAATGAAAGAGAAACGGTACCTTAGAACTCCAATCATCACGTTGGAGGTGTCTTTTAAAAAACCCTTCGGGGATAATAGTCGTGATTATATGTATGTACTAGCGGCCGCTTGCGGTTTCACCCGCGTGGTTCCTGTTCCCGTGGAAATATCGGGATAAAAAGTATCCTATGTGTTAATCCAGGTTATAAACTATATGTATGCCGAATTTCATCCTAATCCATTCAGTAGTTTTTACGTGAAAGAGTAACAAACATCCATCCGTACTTACAAACTTTCGCGTTTATAATATTAGTAGGATGTATTACCAAACGCTCAGTATGTACAGCACGTGTACTGACATGTATATAAAAGTACGAGTATCATACACAAACTGTGCAGCGTCTGTTAATTTGTAGATTAGAACAATTGCAGGAAGCGGGTGTTGATAAGCGGCGTCAATTGAGATTGATTAAGCGCGCTATTTTTGATACGAACAAATTAATGCTATTTCAGGACCATCAATTGCCACTGCAAATGAGAGTATAACATGTTATACTCGTTACATGAGGTTATACAACTTCGTATTGCCTCGGTGGATGAGAAGAGAGAGATGAGATGAGTGGCCAAGCGCTAGGCCCGATATCCGGAAGACCTGGGTTCGATTTCCAAATCGGATAAAGTGGTTTTTTTTAAATAAAAAATTAGCGGATCCTCGCGGCTTTAACTGCGTTGTACTTGGTCCCGTAGGAATATCGGGATGAAATTATAGCCTATGACACTTGGGAAGAACGTAACTTTCTAATAGTCAAAGAATTTTCTAAATCCGTCCAGTAGTTCGGAACCTATTCAATTCAAACAAACAAACAAATCTTTCCTCCATAAAATATTAGTATGGAAGAAAGCTAACGATCAGGAGGGTCACCTGACGGAGAGCAATCACCGCCGTCCATGGACACGCTGAGCACATGTGCAGTCGCTATTTGGTAAAAAGTGGACTATGGTAGAGGACTGCTTTTACTGTCGACATTGCTTTGTCTCTTAGGTACTTCGGGGATAATAGTCGTGATTATATGGATGTATGTAACATGTATAAAAACTTTCTCTACTCGCTTGAATGATTAAAAAGACTCGAGTAATTGACTACAATTTAAAGTGAATGGCATTTCGTGTTTACCTTTCAACGCCTCTTTAATTATACAAATGATAAACATTCAGAGTCGATTCGTAATCGATTAGTGCGAACGCACAATCGATTTGTAATCGGTTAGTAACGCGTTACTTTGTTGCATTTGTTTACTTAAGTCGCTGCTTAGCAATTAGTAATCTCATTTTTCCTTTTTAGCCATTGGTTACTGATGATTATTGATAAACGCAAATGTTACTTTGTCGGGCTGTTAAGTCAGCCGGTTTTTTTAACATTTTACGTATCGTACGTGATATCATAGATTTTTGTCTTTGATGTTTGCTTTGCAACCACGATGGCGGTAAGCAAACTGTTATTTAAAAGCGACTTTTGAAAATAACTCATTCATCTGTATGTGTGGATGGGATGGCCTGGTTGACCAAATTATAAACATCTTTAAAATTATAAAAAGCTACTCCGTACTTCAAAAGGCGAGTAAATCCGTTGGTCCCAATTGTTGCGTAAGATTCCTTCCGGGACTGGAGTAAAACCTACTAGTAGAAGTCCGAGTACACCTGGGCCGGTTAATGGATGAAAAGTATTTTAAAATATATTGCGAGTAGGTTGGCTGAAAAATTTGAGTCCAATATATTATGATTAATCAAACGTTTAAATTTTTTTTAAACCTTGCAATGTGATGGATAATAGATAAATTACATAGGTACCCAATCGAAAGTATGAAGCCTATAGAATATGTAGTAATTATTAGTAATTTGAAACCGTCTGGTTAATAAATAAAATTAATGTATAAATAAAGATAATCTCATTACAAACACACACAATATTAAATTATCATTATTAGTGCTGGATTGAACTTTTTCAGCCATACTCGCGATATATTTTTTCAACATATTAAATTTGATATAAAATATTTTTCATCCATTAACCGCTACTCCTCTCCTCGCTCATCCATTAAATCCTACTCGCGCAGGAGACCATCTGCGTTAGGTGTTGACGCCAAATCAGTGCCCGCCGAAGCGCGCTCTTCATTCGTACTCATAAGACTAGTGTCTCGGGAGAGTTTCCCCGTGAACACGTGTAGTTCACTGCCTATTTTTTAGGTAACCATAGCTGTCAAGCTCGCTCACTTCTTGTTGCACGAAGGGCACAACTCGCAGTTGCCACTGCTCGGGTCTACGACTCTAAAGTCGACTCCCAAGTGTCCACCTTGGTCGCGGAGTAGTAAGCACACTCACTTCTCGGAACCCATCCGGGCGCCTAGCCAGTTCCCACGTCCTACGCGGCTGGCTGGACCGGAGGCTACGGCATCTAGGAGGCCGCCTCTACTAGTTATCCAGACTAGTACCGGAGACGTCAACACCAATGTCCAATGAGAACCACCGGACAAAGCTGCCAACTATAAGGGAAACTCACGTTCCCCGCAGGACTTTTCGCTGCTGGCTCCACAGAGACCGCTACTAGGCCCCGTTTGCTGTGCGCGAGTTTGGAAGTCCTGCCACACAATACCAGGACAAACGAACATTCCCAAGCTCTACAGCTAACCACGAGCCACTACGAGTCCAACCCACGTCCGGATCCCGCCGGAGGCGCCGGTCAAGGCACAACCAGCAGGGGGCTTGAACCGGAACCCCGTAGTACCCCTGAAAACACAGCCGGACCCGTAGTTCCAGCTGCGATACCCTATCTATAGGGGTCAGTAGATAGGGACACTGCAAAAGAGCAGTTAAACAAGTTGAGTCAACGCTATCAGCTTTCGCTCCCACTTAACAACTAACCTAAATGGATTTACCGGGGTCAAGTGACGGCCGCCATTATGTCGATTAGCCCTGCGCAGGCGCTGGGTCACTGTTTATTATACGCCGCGGTGGCCATACGTTCTGAATTACGAGACTGTCCTGTAGTAGGAGTTAATCCGTAATTATGAGCAAGGAAAATTATGTTTTACGCTTACATGGGGCATAGGGAGATCCCAGTTTATCGTTTACTCTGCTCGTCTCTCCTCATTCCGCTGATCCTATTTTATCGCCTTCTTTGTCGTCACTCTGCTCTTCCTATCTACACGCCTCCTCTCATATGTTCTACCATCTCTCTCATACTCTCTCCATCCTTCAGGCCAGCTAAAACCCCTTCATATATGATGTAAAAATAACATTTAAATTTTGTAATTTTTTAACATGTTTTATATAAGTACTTGCAGTATTCCGTGTCAAAGAAAGGATAGAAGGAAGGTAGGACTAGGGTTTTCTATGATACGGGCAAAAAGTAACTTAAAAATTCAAAGTTAGGTAGGTACTGAAAATGTTTCGACGCCCCTTTTATAAAAGTAAATATTGATCAACCAATCAATTTAATGTTACTTTTTGCAGTGCCAGTCTCTTTTTGTTTATATTGAAAATGACTTGAACTAATTATACAATTGAAAATGTATGTTCGCGGTATCACTTCGGAATGACTGCACCTACATAAGTAAATAGCAAATTCTTTTTTGGTTGCGTTTGTAATTAATTGTCAGGGCCAGGTTTGGATAATACCTATATATATATATATATATATATATATATATATTATATTTGGCACCACCATTCGAGTCATTCCGATAACTAAAGAAAATCCCGCTTTAACTTTCAACGAGAATTGGCCGCCTCACCATACGGGCCGCAATTGGCTCTTAGGGCCCGTATCATTAAAAAATCTCCAAGATAGTTAACGATTTATCTGGCGTCTTCTTCCCCGTAATGGTATCGTTCTGTAGCGTGGTGGCAGCTATTAAAGATGCCAGATTACATCTGATGGCGTCATGTAAACGGTGGTCGGAAATTGATCTAAAGATCTGTTGGAAGAGAAACATGTACATACACACATATAATCACGACAATTATCCCCGAAGGGTTAGTCAGAGACTAGGCAATGAGGACAGCAAAAGAAGTCCTCTGCCATAATCCACCTTTCAAAAAATAGCGACTGCACGTGTAATCAGCGTGACTGGTGGTGAGCCCATCGCCGCTTTGTGCTGTTGGATATGTGCAGTCTTTAGTCCGTTAGTCGCCTTTTACAACATCCAAGAGAAGAGAGGGGTGGTAGTATTCTTTCAACGCTACGCTACACGGTTATTATAGAAACATGACTGTGATGCACTTTATATTCTGCTAGTAATGTTTGAAGGGTTGAACACAAACTGTTTTGGTACCCTGGGCTACACCTAGGCCTGACTGATTTCTATTTAATGCCAATATGTTGGTACGTACGCCTAACTGCAAAAGGTCGTATCAAGTTAGTAATTATATTAAGGCTTATCATTAAAATATATTTACTTAATTAGGCAGTTAAACTTAACAGAAGGAAGGCAGTTCGGCAGTTGTATGCCAGTTACCGAGAAATTATACAAAACAAATCTATTTTAAAAAACCCTTTGTACCACAATATTTTATGCAAAACAACTTTTGTTTTCGTTATATTTTAAGTAAAACACCTTGATTTGTTTTCTACTTATGAAAAGTTTAGCATTGCACACATTTTGAACAATATCTCCCTTATATGTTTTATTATCAATTGATACAGCTTGATACGAAGCTATTCCACTAAATTTATGGTAAGCGTAACGTTGCATAGTAGAGTTCAATCGAATTCAATTGCGGAATATGTGGCAAACGCTTCTACAAATTAGCTTGAATTATGACTCCTGTGCCACTATAAGCTGCAGCGCTGTTTCAGTCACTTACATGACATCTTTAAGGGTAAAGGTATGACTCCAATGGAGGCTTCAGACGGCAACTTCAAACTGTAATAGCAGTCCACAGCTTGTTTGTTTGTGCGGCAGCAGTTCATATGAATTAATAATAATAAAGAAAATACATAACTATCTTCTTCTTATATTGCTGAAAATGCATAAAATATAATACTGCGTTAGGGAAGCAGATGGATGTATAATATAGGACTACCAAACAAAACTCTTACGCTTACCGCCAAAACTATCACCGTAGTCTAACAGACTGAAGGAATAAAAAATAGAAAACAATTTTAAATAGCAGGTTTTTTTTTAAGACGAGTGATTTTCCAAAATACCCTAGGAATCGCTGTACAATGTACACGAGTGTTTGCGCGGACAAAGTCGCTAGCGGCAGCTAGTTTCATACCGAACCATACAAACTAGTATGTTAGCTTGCAGTTTGCAGCCGCCAATGGAATCACACCTTTACACTGCGTAAACATAAAACTATTTGACACTTACACGCTGCCTTGCGTCAATCCCAACCAAATTATTATTTACCATTTATTGAACACTAGCTTTTTTTCCGCACCCTTATTACGTAGGTCGTAAGGTCGGTTGTCTTTTGAGGATGTTTGGACGCCAGCATCATAGTCTGGTGTGACAACGTTCATTTGACTTGCTGCCATTTGTCAGGGTCGTCAACACTGTAATGGATTAGTTCAATTCACTTCGGAGAATCTCGGGACTGACGGTCAGTGGATAACGCTGCAGATGATAAAGAGTACCTACAGGGTTTTTATGACGAATATTGTGGAACGTTATAATGTACTTACCTATATCAAAAATAACGAAAAGTTGAAAAAAAAGATCTGCCTTAATGGAAAGAATAATATTTATTTCATACAAAAACGCCCGTTTTTGTATGAAACCCGTCCAACCCCTTGTCAGTTCCCACATGGTATGTTTCGAAATAAATTGTGTATTTTGTTGTAAGGACAGCAAATATGGACGAAATGAATTAATGAAAAAAAAATAAAAAAAAGGTAAAATGAAAAATAAAAAATGAAAAATGAGGGGGTGTATGTAACCTCATTTTTCATTTTTTTTTTCATTTTATACGACTACTACTGATTTTATACGAGTCATATAATACAAAGTAAACTGCGAGGGAGGAGTTTAAATTCAAGAAAAAAATCTTGACTTCAATTTTATATTATCATTTATTATTTTAATTTTCTTCTGACAGATTTTCTGTCATACAATAAAATGCTTCGCTTTTCAAGTACTTTTATTTGTTGCATAGATGTAAGTGTTACAAGGGGGGGGGGGGGGGACGTTTTGCCCATTGTTATCTTCGAGTTTATTTGAGCGTAATTAAAATAAATAATCATGAAATACTGCCATTATTTGGTCATCCTTTCATAGATCCGGCATTGTAAACATGATCACAACCTAAAAGCACCTAAAAGCACCTAAAAGCGAAGGCCGTGTTAGTACTTAATCTAAATAAATCTTATATAGACTTTGTGATGAATTGTCTAAATAACTGTCTCATGATGACAGTTATAACTGCACACATATTGGGGGAATATGAAAAGCAAATGATCATTTTTTTGTACTAACATGTGGAAAAGTATTGGGCGAAAGAATCTGAAAGAAATCGAAAATTATAAGAAAATTCTGTAGTCCCTACACCCAAGCAACAAAATTTGGTACTATAAAAGTCATGAGAACGTTTTGGAGCGTGCTAATTAGTGTACATGATTAGCAGTATAATGATATTAAGAAGATTTATAGAACCCCAAATAGGCCCTAGTTTTATCACTGATTTATTCTATAAACATTACATAAAGGCTCTCACGGTAATAAATCATCTCTGTAGTTGAAACCTAAAAGTGTCGAGAAACGCTATTTGGTACTGAAATAGTGCTATCTGCAGCATTTATTTCACAAATTTGCACTGTAAAAGTCACCAAAACATGTTTAAATTGCTTTTTTGCACTATAAACAATTCGAGTGATCTTTTTTCACACTTATTCAATCATTATATTCGTGTTCTGGTCGTGTCGTGTGTTCTCCAACAAAAATCTACAAATAACATAAACAAATACGAGGGGCGTTCAAAATATTCTCGGTATGTGGATAAAAACAAACAAGTACGAAAAGTTTGATATTTTTATTTTTCAATATACTCCCCCCCTATGTTCATACACTTATAAGATCGATCAATTATTTTTTTTAATCCCTCATAAAAATATTTTTTATCTTTGGTGTAAAAATGCTCCTCCACGGCCGTCTTCAACGCTTCATCGTCAGAAAATTTATTTCCACGCAGATCCTTTTTAAGATTGGGGAACAAAAAGAAGTCGCTTGGGGCTAAGTCCGGACTATAGGGTGGATGAGTAACAGTTTCAAACCCACATTCAACAATAGCTGCCTTGGCAATATGAGCAGTATGGACAGGGGCGTTGTCATGCAGAAGCAGAACACCTTTGGTTAACTTTCCTCGCCTCTTTTCTTTGATCGCATCTCTTAATTGACGTATAACGTTAGCGTAGTACTGCCCTGTGATATTTACACCTTTTTCTTTATAATCGATAAGCAAAACTCCTTCACAATCCCAAAATATTGTGGCCATGACCTTGCCAGCTGACGGGATTACCTTGAACTTCTTGGGATGAGCTGAACCCTTAATGTGCCACTGCATGGACTCCTGTTTGCTCTCTGGGTCATAATGATGAACCCAGGTTTCATCTCCAGTAACTATTTTTTGCAGCACCTCATCGGGATTTTCACCACACAGGTCGATAAAATCTGAACAGCAAGCCACACGCATATCCTTTTGAAGAAGCGTCAGCATTCGCGGAACCCATCTTGCACTTACTTTTGACATATTAAGATGGTCATGTATAATGTCATGTACGGTACCAATAGAGAGATTGGTTACTTGAGCTATAGATTTTACCTTCACTCGGCCGTCTTCCAATATAAGTTTTTCCACTTTATCAATATTTTCTTGTGAGGTAGCCACTACAGGCCGGCCAGGTCTAGGGTCATCTTCAATACTCTCCCTTCCACGCTTAAATTCGCTTGACCATTTTTGAATAGTAGATAAAGAAGGAGCAGACTCACGGTAAACACAATCCATTTCCTCTTTTATGGTTTTTTGATTTTTACCCTGTTTTGTCAAGAATTTTATGACGGATCGGTGCTCTAATTTCGTTAAAATTGTTAATTCGCTCATGGTGTTCATGTTTGTTCGGCAATTGCAGAAAAACAAAAGAACATCTCGGTTCCAATTTTACTTTTTTTTAATGTCAATGGATGAATCTTAGCGGCCAGTAACAAATATATATATAAAAGAGGTTGTAACGTATCAATACCGAGAATATTTTGAACGCCCCTCGTATCTATGCTTTATTTCATTCACCGATGTAATAAAAAGGAAAAGGACACTACGTAGCTCTGTCGTAAGTTGCACTTGCGAAATTAATAAAATAAAAATATAACGTTACGTAATGGTTGTGCAAGGTACTTTTATAGTGCAAATTGATCCTGTAATAGTGTTTTCGACACTCCTACAATACTAGTACTATAAAAGTTATTTTCACGCATTATTATTGCGACATAGATACACAAAACTGTCAATAAGGTCGTCTATAGTACTAAATAGTACCATAATCGCTTTTACCATATCTATTACAGTGCAACACTTTAATGATTCTTTCGTATAGTCCTGAAAGTGTTCTTAGAGCAAAATTATAGAACGAAAATACTCATTAATTTTATAGAAGCAAAACGCTCTGTTAAAAACCTGTATAGTACAAGCAGTCACAATGATTACTATTATAGGCCTCCTATATCACTGTTTGGTGATAAAATGCCTTGGTTATAGAAGCTTTTGTTACTTGGGTAGTATTACCTACATCAAAAAATTAAATACCAAGACAATACGCAGCAATACAGAGCATTACTAAACTCAAACTCAAAAGAACTTAAAATTTATTTATTCAAACTTAATTAATAAGCACTTTGAATCGTTCAAAACCGTAACGTATATGTATCGCTGTTCAAAACTGGTTTTTTAACCTACCACCCATTCAGGACGTCATTTTTTAGCTGTGAAGAAGAAATGGTTTATTGAACACTAGACGAAAAAAATTTTAACAACAAATACCAACCTGCTCCGAGCGATTTGTTCCCGATTCGTCGTATTCCTGATTCGTCGTATTCCAGAATGGTCGTATTCCAGATTCGACGTATTCCAGATTCGTCGTAATACGTACAGTCGAGTAGGCACATTAATATATATCCAAGGAATCTTTTCACGAAGTTCTTAAAAACGTTTAAAACATATACTTAGATATATTTTGTTATGGTTTAGTAATTATTACACATTTTTACACCTTGACTGTACAATCTTAAGAAAATAACTCTTACAAATTATATTAAGTACCTTTCTAGACTTTGTGAATTATGAGTTTAATTGTTTTATTTTATGAATTTATTGAATTAGTAACAAACTGTTTTTTGTCCTATCGAGGAGAGTTTTTGTTCCAATACTTATATTTGTTTACTTAAATAAGTAACAATTTGTATTTGGTTTTTTTTTTTAAATAAATATGATAGGTATTAAGGTGGACTGTATTACGACGAATCTGGAATACGACCAATCTGGAATACGACGAATCAGGAATACGACGAATCCGGAACAAATCCTTCGAGCTCCTCTGTCCCTATGTCATGTGTCCGCTCGTCCTAACAATTAATCCCACTGCCAGCATAATTACAGTGAGATAATATGACAAAGGTCCGGCGCCTGCGCATTTGCCGGTCGCCATCCGTCGCCCGCTGCCGCTGGCGCGCGACTAATCACATTCGCAGCCAGCTCGCATTTGTTTCGAACACAAAGCATAATTAATCGAATTGGTGATTTTGTTTCGATCGTCATTTCCTTTTTTGTAGACTTGAATTCGGAATACAGGACATGGTTTTGTTGCAACGAGATATTGGAATTGGACTATGCCTACTGTTACCTCTTAGAGCATTACTGTGCAAAAATTGTAGAGAAATTTGTATAGCAAGATTAAAACAATACTGCTGGTCAGGCGGCGTCGTTAGTAATATCATCTATAACGCGCTTAAGAAATTATTTCTACATATACCTACTCATAATATTGTAACATCTTGTTATGAAAGTAAAAATTAAAGTAGGCCTATTGTACTCTCCCAGAGTAGGGTCAGAAGATTCATTGAAATCAAGTCATCGCTTTATTTGATGAGTTATAGGCGTAATAAACATACCTATAAAATAATAAATTAATGAAGCAAAATAATTGAGTCATGATCTTAGCGATTTGAAAGCTTTGTCTCTAACTTACCCCTCTAGAAAACTTGTACTGTACGTATAATATCTTGTGTTGTTAATAACTCATTTATTTACAAACATACATAAATATTATGCCTATTTCCCCGAGGGGATTATAAAGTCAAAGTCAAAGTCAAAAGATATTTATTCAATAAACTCAATTAATAAGTACTTAGAATCGTCCAAATCTTTTTTAACCTACCACCTATTCAGGACGTAATTTTTAGAACGGGCGCAAGAAACCACAGAAGCGACGCTATTTAGAAAAAAGATGTCGTTACCAGGCTTAGAGCTTTTAACCAATGCTCTAAGTTACCAGGTCATGAAATACAAAATATGAAGTTGAATGTAAACCATGTAAATGGTACTCTATATAAATTAATTATAGAGAAGTAGAAATAGCTATTGGAGTACTTGCAGCATTTCAGACCCAAGCTGTTCTGTCTTCTGTGTAATCTGGCACTTTATAATAAGCTTTTTAAAAAGCTTTTCATTGATTTTGATAATAAATTTATTAATCATTATACGATAATGTACTAAAGTAATTACAGCACAAACAACTAAATGAACATAACAATGTTATTAATTGTTTTTAACTTGTTCGCCACAAAACATTTTTAAGCCTACGTACTAATGGTATTTGCAAATTAATGATTCCTAGTTTACATTGTTCTGTCGACTACAAAGAGTAATTGTGTGTTTGTAGCGTCGAGATCACAGGCGCTGATTAACAGGATTCGTCACTGGTTACGTTAATTTATTAAAATAACAATATAACGCGATAGCCTTTTGCTCCTCATAATTAACGTCACTACTTTCAAACTTTTTTAAAGTTTGTTAATGTTATAAGTACATGTAAAATTATAATTACGCCAAATTGTTATAAAGGGTTGAAGTCACTCGTAGGTTTACCCTTGAGACCCTACACGTGACCCCTGGATGGTGCTAAAAGATTTACACTGTTTAAATGGTAGAGCCACGCTACATTGCAGCACGCATTGGGCCGGCTTGCCCGGCGTAATACCAGCCTCTCGCGGAATATAAGCGTAAAACAATAGCACTCCTTGCTGTTGTGTTTCGTTCGGTAAGTAAAAGTACCGAAGGCCCATCTTTTTGACCTCACAATTCCTACTCCTTCCTCAAGGATCCTACGCCTTCCTCAAGGATCCTACTCAATCCTCAAAGATCCTACTCCTTCCTCAAGAATCCTACTCAATCCTCAAGGATCCTACTCAATCCTCAAGGATCCTACTCATTCCTCAAGGATACTACTCAATCCTCAAGGATCCTACTCCTTCCTTAAGGATCCTACTCCTTTCACAAGGCCGGCTATACATCGGCGACTCCTCTGGTTTTGCGAAATGAAATGAAAAATATTTATTCTGTGACACACGTACAAATAAAATAAATACAATGTTTATAATAAAAATCATGATTTATAGTATGTGTCACAAAAAAAGCTTCCACTCAGCATAATGTTAAGGTACCTCTAGGTGCCATGACTACCTTCTACCTACCTTCTAAGGTACCCCGACGCTGGTTTTCCGTGGACGCAACTGCTCGTTTGATTCCTTTTCTCATTAAAAAAACACGTAACCCTAAGCAATACTACGTCGAAGTGGCATGCAAAATTCTCATACAAAACACAGAAAAACGACGTTTCGTAGTCCTATGTTTCCTCCTTCGGAACTGGACCAATTTTTATTAATTTTTCAGCATCGGTTAAAGAAAGAGATTTCCTATGTCTGTATGTTTAATTATTTTTTTAAACCGGCCACTTAATGTTTTGAAGACGCCTTAAAACGAAGTGATTTTGCTAAATTTTGAAGGCTCGTGGTTATTAAATAAATGACTTAATGCAAAAAAATCCAACATACAGACATAGAAAATCTCTTTCTTTAACCGATGCTGAAAAAGTAATAAAAATTGGTCTAGTTCAGAAAGAGGAAACAGGGGACTACGAAACGTCGTTTTTCTGTGTTTTGTATGAGAATTTTCATGCCTCGTCGACTGGCCTGGCACCTACAAACAACTTGCAAACACAAAATACAATCATCGCAGTTTCAATGCTGCATCGCCCTATAAACACCAGCTCAATTCAACAGTATAATTGAACGATGACTTTCCCAACTGAAATTAATCGGATTGACAATTAATAATTGGATTGCACAATTTATTATTGAAATATACCAATCTCATACCAGATAGGCATATGAAAACGTGTCAACGTAAAGTAAATGTCTGCGGTGAGACAATTATATTACATTGAGGTATTACCGCCTCTGTGGTCTAGTGGTTCGACCATCGGTCTCGGAACCTGGGTACGGAGTTCGATTCCCAGCGAGTATTAAATTAAATTTTATGATCGCTAGTAATATACTATGTCATGGTTATTTATTATATCTAATATTAATTTTAGCAATCCACAGTCAGTTCTAGAGGCCTCAGTGGCTACTGGCCTAATTAGTGTTTCTCAGAAATGCGCGAGTTGTTGAGATCTTAATGCTTCCACTGCTGTGAGAAAGTTACTCTGTCCGTTCGAAGAACACGATTCCAGTAACTATGGGATTGATGGGAAAGGATAGAGAAAATAAAAGCTTACACTTTTCGATAGACAAGGTAAGCTGACACAAAACGAACTGAGACATATAACCGCATCTGTGGTCTAGTGGCTAAGCCACCGGTTTTAGACACAGAGGTCCCAGGTTCGATTCCCAGCGGGGGGTACATCTTTGTGTGCTCGGTTTGGTTGGTGGTAGGGCTATTAAGTCCACCTGGCTAGCTACCACCATCTTATCTAAGTCTGTCGCCATAACAACGATGTTTATGGCATTGTTGTGTTTCGACAGTTTGACATAAGATCGCCAGTTCCTCAGTGGTTGAGGATTCCGGGTGAAGCGCGCTTCCACCTTCGGCCTTATCGTCACTTACCATCAGGTGAGATGAAGGCCAAGCGCTTACCCGTTGTTTCCTATGAATCATTATCATTACTTATTTTAAAGTAAAGTCGCCGTTTTCTGAGACTTTGTCTATGGCACCGCCTTCCTTCTAAGCCATGCAATGGATTACGCGGTTTTTACTGATAGAAAGATCGATAAAGGTACGATGGTATTATTTATATAATTTTGTACAAATTGGCAGAAGTGTGACAGTGATTCTAAGTACTCGTAGCGTGGACGAAGACGCGGGGCGGGTCGCTAGTTTATTGATAAATTGGTATATCTCGTCGTATGGCCAGCGCCATTATGCCAATATGGCGGCATCTGTCACTCTACTTCCGTATTACTTCCTGTTTATGTCCGGTCTAGGTTTATTGACAATTTCCATGAAATTTGGTATGGAGACTTTATTAAAAACTTTTTGCACTGTAATCATTATTAAAGCTATCTGGCTATGTATATTATAGTATAGTTTGATGCTACCATTAAATGCGAAAAAAGGTAAAAGTACTTTTTTTCCCCGATTGATTTAAAAAAAATTATATAATTATAAATGAAACCATGAAAGGTGTAATAATTACTACGAGTATTATTTGTTTTATTAACAATTTAGAATTGGTACTCGTTTAAAACAGAATAAACCTCTTACGCCAGAAGTGACGCATAGTACCGGGCGAAAACGGTGACTGAACGAACTCGTTTATGGGGATATCACACGTGACATAACTTGACCATAAATGTCCGTATCATCATCATCATAGCCCGCCCGTGTCCAGATCACTGCTGGATGTAATGCATTGCTGCGCCCAGTCTTCGGCTTTCATTATGCAACTGATGCCAGTCACTATTTCTCCTTTTTATTTATTCAATCTTCTTTGAATAAAAAAACTGCAAAAGGCGGACTAAACACCACATGGTCTTCTCTACTAGTCAACCGATAAGATGTGGAAGACTAAGAAAGGTGATAAAAACAGTTAATTAATGAATACCATCATAAACCACTAGTTCTCGTCTATTCTTCTATTCGTCTCTCATCTCATTACACTGAAAGAACAAAAAGGTTGATTTTGCACGGGTTGGCGCGACACATTAGTTGAATTAACAAAGTGATGGGTTAAAGCAACATGAACAAATTGTTGTTTTCACAGAAAAGTTTTTGTTGATATGAAAACAGTTGTTTTTACCTATTTGTACATGTTGGCGTAACAATTCATGGTTAATTCAATAGGTAATTGTTGATTTTACTGTTCAAGTTGTTTCAACAACTCTATGTTACAACTGTTACTAGTGAACGTTTGTTGTCATCGCTGTACCTCTGTACAGCGATGACAACAAACCTTCATTTCATAAAAATGTAGGAAGACCACAAATTCTAATTATTTTGTTATACCTAAATAAAAACACAAAATTAAATTTCTAAAACATAACATGTAACTACTATTATTATTGTAATGGCCATCATTTACTTAGTCGGAATCAGTAAGTCCTGATTACCGATAAAAAGTCTTCATGTAGGTATACAGCAACGTGAGGGAATTCTTTTAATATGTGCTTCTAAGTTTACTGTTCAATTAAAATACAGAATTTGTACACACTCAAGAGACCAAACAAGACCAAGACTGTATTTCTAGTACTTGTATTAGATTCAAAATGCATTGAAGAAATAACAATTACAAACGGCATAATAAAAGAAAATACAGAATACACAGGGCTAGTTCGGTTTTGTACATATTACGACCTTGTGGTGTAGCGGTGAAAGAATACTACCACCCCCTCTCTTCCCTCGGGTGTCGTAAAAAGAGACTAACGGACTAGAGACTGCACTTACATCAAACAGCATAGAGCGGCGTTGGGCTCACCACCTATCACGCTGAGCACATGTGCAGTTCTAACTTGGTGAAACGAGGACAACGGAAGTGGACTGCTTCTGCGGTCTTCATTGCCTAGTCTCTGACCAACCCTTTGTGGATAATAGTTGTAAAGAACCATGGGGGATTTTGTATGAACCCCGTCCCCACGCTCAACAGTCATGGGATACGTGTCAATTTGTTCATTGGGATCCAAAAAAGCCTAAAGTACCTGTGTTAGTTGCAAAAAGTATTGGGTTTATTTATAATAAAAAAAAACTTTTTTATTAGTTTCTTGCTTTAGTTAGAGTTGTTCGAGTGTGTCATGCTCTCTCAAAGTGTCTCTGCGGTGGTGGCATGTGCGTCGGGTCGTTATATACGTTCCCTAAAACATGGTAGAGCGAAGCGATTGATAATTCACATGTCATACTCGTGAACGGGTGCCGCCTGTGGTTGCAATCTTATTTTGATGGAAAAAAAAATATTCAAAAACAATATATTTTTTTATAACCTAAACCCCACGTTTTTGAAGAATGTCGCCATAGTAAAAAAATATCTATCCTACTAGACCCTTTCAAATGACACTAATTTCAAATCTGTTGGATGGTGGTGGACGTTTCTTCCGATGGACCTCTAAGTAGTTATGTATTTTATTTAATTGCAAAGCTAACAACGGTCACATATTGTTCTATGTTACCAGACTAATCGGGTCAGAATAAAAAAGTCATTGTGAACATGTTTATTCACAGAAGTATTAGGAGAAATCATGTCTGTAATATTTTAAAGAGGAATAAAACTTAATACTCTCCTTTTAGTACACCTAACTTGTTTATGTATTCAAATTTTGTTATACAGGAACAGTTAGATAATTATAGAGCTAATATATCACAGCCTTTCAAAAAGGAATTAAGCATTTTAAGAATTACAATATGTGCTCTTCGGCTGGAACACACTGTATGAGAGAAATAGAAAACAGGGTACTTAATAAAAAAAATAATAATTTGTATTTTAGACCTCTTTATGTGTTCTAAATGCCGCCTCAGTGGCCGAGTGCCAGCGCTCGGTTCAATATCCGGAGATCCCGAGTTTAATTCCCGGGTAAAAGGAGAAAGACCAAACCAGCCTATTCGATTACTATTGAATCTTAATCATTCACATATCAAAAGTGTTCTCTTAAGTTATACATATGATTACTGTTTAAAAAGGTTTTCTATAGAACGCCGCGTTATGAGTCAAGTGATAAATAAATGCTGAACTGAACTGATAGTCATACGATAACAGTTGTCATAACCTCAAAATACCTAAAAAGTCTTAAGCTAAAATGAAGATAGCTTCAAACTCTCGCATGATATTGTAATGTAATTTTTTCTTCATAATTCAGAGCATTGCTGCTATTGATTACTATTTATTTCATTAAAGCGCTGTGTTACGCAAGCTAGTTAAAAAAGTAGCCTAACTCCCATAGTAAAGAGGTCATTCTCCTTTAACGATTTACAGCCCGGGTTTGTGATGACCGACCCGCATTTGGCAAGCGGGATGATTAAGCCATTCCATGTAGCTATAATTTCAAAGATGGAAGCCTATCGCAGCCGCCCGGATTGCGAAGGACGCGGGTTCGATTCCCGCATAAGGTAGACCTTTTTTTTCAACGTTTCGTTATCTTTAAGCCTATGTTATTTAACTTCAATGATGGAAGTACTAATGCTAATTTATTAAAAAGTACTTACCAAATGTCTTCTTTTTATATAATTTAATTTTTATTATATTTTTATAAAATTGTAGTAATAATAATACTTTAATTTTTTTAAATGGGAAAATTGCAATACTCTAACAGGGTTCAAGTGTAAGTTTCGAAAATGGTATGTCCTACTTTTGTCCTACCTACCATTTACACTACATGAGTGCAATAAATGATTTGATTTGACTTGTCTTGCATTTGTACACTATACTTACTCGTATACGAGTAGAATACATTACAATATTTATAGGTACTCCACACAATAATGTAATGTAAATGTTTATTATAGAAAAATAAATTAAATCCACAAACCCGCGTTGGGCCAGCCTGGTGAGTAATGCCCCCATCTGGACATGCGCTGTAGTCATGTGAAAGGCCTGTAAACTTAACAAAATACATTCATAATAATTTCCCGAAAACGTAAGATGAATTACTATATTTGATTTATTGTTTATTCTCTGTACGAGGGCCACACCGAAAAGATCGGGAATGGAATACTTTTGAATAAATTAGACTTAAAATCTTTTTGGTATTTGAAATTTAGTATTCTTACGAACTTAATTCCATTTTTGAAAAATAAAAATTTTCAATAAAAGAAGAGTGGTAGCTATTTCAAATTAAGAAGTCAGTGAGAAAATGGAGCTTACGCGGGAACATTTCCGTGCGATAATTTTTCACAACTTTCGCCGAGGTTTATCTCAAGAACAATGTCTTGCCGAGCTTGTTTCTATTTATGAACTTGAAGCACCTAGTAAAACGACTATATATCGCTGGTATTCTGAGTTCCGTTGAGGACGTTTATCTCTTACCACAGTTCCTTCTACTGGTCGGCCAAAAACAGCGGTAACACAAGAAAACATCGATGCTGTACGCCAATTAATACAAGAAGATAGACATGTGACATACGAGCAGATACGGGCTTCCCTCAGCATTGGTATGACAGCCATTCAAATAATATTGCATGATGAACTGGGTGTCAGGAAGTTAGTTTCCCGCTGGGTGCCCCATCGCTTGACCGAAGAACAAAAGTCGGCTCGTGTTAATTGGTGTCGGTCTTCTCTGCAACGGTTCGATAGAGGGAGCTCAAATGCTGTTTACAATATCGTCTCGGGTGATGAATCGTGGATTTATTCATATGAGCCCGAAAGAAAACACCAATCGGCTGTTTGGGTCTACGAAGGTGAGGTCAAACCAACAAAAGTTGTGCGCTCTCGTAGCGTGTCGAAAAAAATGGTCGCTTCGTTTGTATCGAAAACCGGACATGTGGCTACAATTCCTTTACAGGAACGGAAAACGGTTACTGCTAAATGGTACACAACAGTTTGTTTGCCGGAAGTCATAAGAGAACTTCGTAAAAGTAATCCGAACCGTCGCATAATCCTTCACCACGATAATGCGAGTTCCCACACCGCTCGGCAAACGATCGCGTTTTTAAATCAGGAAAACGTGGAGTTGATGGACCATCCTCCATACAGCCCTGACCTGAGCCCCAACGATTACTTTACATTCCCAAGAACTAAAGATTTGCTACGTGGTCAACGGTTTCCAGGTCCAGAAGAGGCAGTCCAAGCTTATAAATCGGCCGTTTCGACTATGTCTACTTCAGACTGGAATTACTGTTACAATAATTGGTTTGAACGAATGCAAAAGTGCATTGATTGTCACGGAGAATACTTCGAAAAACAATGAAAGTAAATATTATTGTGTTATCTTTGTAGTTTTTTCTATTCCCGATCATTTCGGTGTGGCCCTCGTATACCCAGTCTTATTCAGATAATGTCATTGGCATAGACAATAACGTTGCGTTTAAAACGCGTCCCATATGCACCACTCTTAACAGCTGAGAAATTACAAAGCGAATCCTTTACAATATAATATCGCATACGAAACCGGGCAGCAGTAAAACGGAGCTGGTAGTTAAACTGCAATTTGTTGTTAGTAATCGATTTTTGATGGAACCCGCCTGGCCATTCGCAAATTGGCCTTTTTGCGACTAGCTCAATGATTATTTCTGTGTAATGTGTAATGATTTTAGCCGTCTCTCTGGAGGCGAGCAATCATGGGATTGCGCTGGATACTTGCAACCATTGTGTTCTATTGGTCAGTCAGTGGTTACTTTTTGCGTTCGTGTCGAAGTGTAGTGTAAATCAACACTTAACTCGTTTACTTACTAGAATCGGTATTTAAGCAGTGGACCTAGCACAAACCTTCATTGAAAACGTTAAGTCCTAATATTTTATGTGACAGATTATAGAACGACATCTGTCGGTTGTCAAGAGTTTCTCCCGTGGTCTTTTAGCAACGTTGTGGGACTCCATTTTAATTTAATCTACGGTACAATACTAAATAGAATAGAATAGAAAACTTTATTTCAGGCTTCTATGGCCCATATAACATATACCTTATAGACTAACATACATATTATAATACAATCTTGTTAGTAAATAACTTAAAAGCTATGTTAGTATTTTAATTATTTGGACACATTTTGTGTCGTATCAGTGGCAGCCCGTTGTCCACAGAATCGCCTATATACCACGCCCTTCGGCCAGAAGTCCTCGGTCATGAAGGTGTCCAGCCTGGATGACGGGACCCGCACCACAAAAGCCTTGAAGCTGTAGTTGTGGCGCGACTTCAGCGGCACCACCCTCAAGTCAAAATAGGTCTTCATTTTGATGTATTCTGCAATCTCCTGCACTGTGGTAGTATAATGCAGGCGAGACAGATACATGGCCGTGGTCGGCGTCGCAGCCCGCAGCAGGAAGTTTGGCCCTGTCGGTGCGGTGCCGCGACGATTCTGGACGACGCAACGTCGTCGCGCCTTCTTACTTTGAACCATAGTGAAACCATCTTCATTTCCATCTGCGTTAAATGTAAGTACTTTAAAAATATATACCACTTGCGTAGCCATTTAATAAGTTATAATCATAACTTATACTAGCAACCCGCCTGCAACGTCGTCATCCACGTCCACGTGTTTGTCATTGTCAGGAAAGATTTTTTTTATACAAAACTTGTCCTGAGTTCCTGACAATAACAAACACAACCAAAAAAAATAGCTTAATAGATGCAGCAATTCTGAATGGATGCACGTGCATTCATGGCAATTGTTTTTTTTTATTTAATGATGTTATGATGCAGTTTTAGTTTTTATACTAGAAAAGACGTCGAGACTCCTTTGAATATCTTTACAATGTATTTCAGATTTTTCTATTACCATACATTTTCAAAATTGTATTGTACTAGTACGGTCTCCTTGTTTGTCATGGAGACTGCTAGAGGGTGCTATCAATTAGATTTCTATTGTTTGGTGTAACTCTTATAGTTATCTTTGCGATGCGGAAAGGTGTAGTTGCTTGGTAATGCCAATACAAGTAGTGTCGTGCCAAACTTTTTAAATACACATACATATAATCACGACTATTATCCCCGAAGGGTTAGTCAAAGACTAGGCAATAAGGACAGCAAAAGCAGTCCTCTACAATAGATAGTCCACCTTTCACCTTTTGCTAATGTGCTCAGCGTGGCAGGTGGTAAACCCATCGCCGCTCTATGCTGTCGGATGTATGTGCATATTTTAGTCCATTAGTCGCCTTTTACAATACCCAAGGGAAGAGAGGGGGTGGTATAAGGAGTATTTATTCACCGCTACTCGACAAGGTTAAAAACCTTTTACCAAACTTTTTACAGTTAGAAAAAGTGTTTTATTTAAGCACCAGTGTCGAAATACCTTCGCCGCAAACAAATTGTGCTGCAGATTGTTTTCTGGAAACCGCGGAGGCATTTAAAGGTCGCAAAAAGGGGTCTTGCGACCTTTAAGTGCGGCTCGAAAACTTTAATTTGACAAATTCGTAAATCACCGCCGCGCCATATTTGGAGAGTGGTATGTGATAATTAAGGGGCTGGGGTATTCAGGAACGGGCTCTATTTATGCTAAGAAATCATTTAATTTAAGTCAATATTTAAAAAAAAATGTTCTTACGCTCTAACTGCTGGGATCCCTATATTTTCTTCTACTGATTGCGGTCCTGGTTTTCTTCACGAATTCTATTAGGTTCAAGTAGCATCTGAGCAAGTCGTTTTTAAATACCTATGGTTTTCGTTTGTGATTGCTATCTAACTATTAATAATATTTTTATATGGGTTTATAATAACTTAATATTGACGACCTCGTTGGTCGAGTTATTTGTACACCGCTTTTTATGGTGTCGCCATCTCTGAGGTCCCGGGTTCGATCCCCGATCGGGTCAATTTAAAAATTATGGTTTTTCTAAATTGTTTCGGGTCTGGGTGTTTTCTATGTATAATAAATATGTATTTAAGTATTTTTAGTATGTTTATCCGTTGTCTAGTAACCATTTAACGAGTTTCATAACGAAGCTTCTCGTGGGCTAGATAATTGGTGTGAGTGTAGGAAAGTTTATTGGTTTATTTATAATAATATTGCATAATAGTTCTGCACTATGCAAGTTAAAGTACGTCTATTAAGTAATTATTGTAGAGTTTGCTTGTAAGTAATACTTGTCGGATTCATCCCGGAATCCAACTGGATGGTAAGCAATTTCTGCCGCCATGCAGTATTGTCCTAGCTCGGATTGTCGGACCAAATTGAAACATTTGACGGAGTAGGCATAGTATTAGGTCAGCCAGGCAAAAAGTCGGAATAAAAGTAGGACGACCTCCTATCACACATAAAAACGTTTTTCACTCCTCTTGCTCAAAAAGACCGTCATTGTAGCGTTCTAGAGCGGGGCTAAAATAGCTTTTCTCGCCCTAGGGGAAAAAGTAATTTTTAAATTTTTGTCTGTCACATGACAATGCGCCTACAAAAACGAAAAAGTATTTAGTCTTATGTAGAATAATCATGAATAAAGACTCGACTTATTACTGTTTACTTAGATCAACAACTTTTTTGAGATAACACAGCTTCAGCAAGAAAAAACTGCACAGTCTGCACATGTGCTTAGATGGTGAGCCTTTAGCCCGTTAGTCGCTTTTACGACACCCAAGGGAAGAGAGGGGTTGGTAGTATTATTTTGATGAGCCCATCGCCGCTCTATGCTGTTGTATGTATGTGCAGTCTTTAGTCCATTAGTCGCCTTTTACGAGACCCAAGGGAAGGGAGGGGTTGGTAGTATTATTTTGATGAGCCCATCGCCGCTTTATGCTGTTGGATGTATGAGCAGTGTTTAGTCCATTAGTCGCCTTTCACGACACCGAAGAGAAGAAAGAGGTTGGTAGAATTCATTTGATGAGCCCATCGTCGCACTATGCTGTTGGATGTATGTGCAGTCTTTAGTCCGTTAGTCCCCTTTTACCAAATCGAAGAAAAGTGAAGGGTTGGTAATATTATTTTGATGGGCTCATCGTCGCTCTATGCTGTTGGATGTATGTGCAGTCTTTAGTCCGTTAGTCCCCTTTTACCAAATCGAAGAAAAGTGAAGGGTTGGTAATATTATTTTGATGAGCCCATCGCCGCTCTATGCTGTTGGATGTATGAGTTGTCTTTAGTCCATTAGTCGCCTTTTACGACACCGAAGAGAAGAGAGAGGTTGGTAGTATTAATTTGATGAGCCCATCGTCGCTCTGTGCTGTTGGATGTATGTGCAGTCTTTAGTCCGTTAGTCCCCTTTTACCAAATCGAAGAAATGTGAAGGGTTGGTAATATTATTTTGGTGCGCCCATCGCGCTCTATGCTGTTGGATGTATATGCAGTCTTTAGTCCGTTAGTCCTTTTTTACCAAATCAAAGAAAAGTGAATAATAATAATAATAATAAATTTATTTATTTCGATAAAAAAGTTTTGCATTACAGTAGTTAGTGACCGGAGTCTCCTTTTAAGCAAAAGATTACCTGTTCCAGAGGACTCCGCTCTTCCATTTCTTACATTATATTGCATATTATAGTTAAAGTTAGGTAACTAATAATTTATGATTAACAACTAAAAAATACTTAAAATAATTTGATACAAACTTAGAAAGAGGTTATGCCTGTGTGTGTGTGTGTGAGTGTGTGCGTGTGTGTGAGTGTGTGTGTGTATGTGTTTTTATACATATCAAACAAATATATATTTAAGACAGGAAAAAAATATTATTTTAAGGCATTATTTTATTTGTTGTAAAAATAGCTCTGTCATGTCATAATCAAGCGATTTTAACCATGCAAGCACCAGCTTTTTACATTCTTTATAATGTTTGGAATAAATGTCTAATTCCTTATTTATTTTATTGTAAATTCTGCCCGAAAGACTATTATACTGCGAAGTAGCAAACTTTGTAGTTGTTGAAAGAACTATAGCTACATTACATTTTCTTCTACTAATTTTTTTATTTGCAACATATGGTAAATTCTTGTGCTTTTTTAAAATTAAACGTATTATAAATAGTTTTCTTACTGAGAGTAAACCACAGTCAATATAAAGTTGGTCAGTAGGGTATCTAAAGCGTTTGAAATACATTGTTTTTATCAGCGCCCGCTGCGTGCGCTCAATTTCTATAAACTTAGTTTTAGCCGCACCTCCCCAAATAGGAATGCAGTACGTCAAAATCGATTCAACCAAGGCAATGTATAATCTATTTAAGAGATTACAATGAGATCCACGATCCATATTAGATTTGTAATCCCTTGGGACCACATGTCTTGAAGGGTTGGTAATAATATTTTGATGAGCCCTTCGCCGCTCTATGCTGTTGGATGTATGTGCAGTCTTTAGTCCGTTAGTCGCCTTTGACGACACCCAAGGGAAGAGATGGAAAGACTGCATATATCTACTATCCAACAGCATAGAGCGGCGATGGGCTCATCAAAATAAAACTACAAACCATTCTCTTCCCTTGGGTGTCGTTAAAGCAACTAGTGGGTTAATTTTAAATAAAATAAACCAATTCATATTGTATTGGATTGTAATATTTTCTCGCATTCGTAGTGAAAAGCAGAGTGTAACACTCGGCGCTAAAAACCCATTAAAACTCGGTTTCTATTTACTCCCTCGCTAAAGCTCGGGAGTAAAACTACCTCGTATATAATGGGTCATTTTAGCCCCTTGTATAACAATCTACTATTTTAAGAGGAAACACTACGTCGACGTGGCATGCAAAATTCTCATACAAAACACAGAAAAACGACATTTCGTAGTCCCCTGTTTCCTCCTTCAGAACTGGGCCAATTTTTATTACTTTTTCAGCATCGGTTAAAGAAAGAGATTTTCTATGTCTGTATGTATGAATTTTTTGCATTAAGTCATATATAATAACCAGGAGGAGCCTTCAAAATTTAGCAAATTCACTCCGTTTTAAGGCGTTTTCAGAAACATTAAGTGGCTTGTTTAAAAAAAAATCAAACATACAGACACAGAAAATCTCTTTCTTTAACAGATGCTGAAAAAGTAATCGAAATTGACCCAGTTCTGAAGGAGGAAATAGGGGACTACGAAACGTCGTTTTTCTGTGTTTTGTTTGAGAATTTTGCATGCCACTCCGACGTAGTGTTTCGTATAACGGTGAAAGAATACTACCCTCTCTTCCCTTGGGTGTCGTAAAATGCGATAAACGGACTAAAGACTGCACATACATCCAACAGCATAGAGCGGAGATGGGCTCACCACCTGTCACGCTGAGCACATATGCAGTCGCTATTTGGAGAAAAGTGGACTATGGTAGGGGACTGCTTTTGCTGTCCTCATGGCCTAGTCTCTGACTAACCCTTCGGGGATAACAGTCCCATAAATCGGTATTAAAAAAACGTGTGCGACCTAGTTTATACTACGAGTACCTTGTACTCCTTTCTCACCTCTTTATCTTGTCAGCACCTCTTGAGAGCTTCGAAAGCCACAATTACCAAGTCACCGAGCACTCGATTCAATGTTAATAGGAAGGCGTCGCAGATCACTAACTCCGTTGCGGTGACAACGTTGACCGCGTCCGGAGCAAGTAAAGCCACATCAAATGGTATAAATATAAAATGGCAACTCGTTTTAAACCTTATACCCTTTGCAATAAGAGCTACTAATTCTTAACGCATTAATTTTATTGCCAATGTAAAGGGGTATTCATAATAGTACGTGCGTTCTGGTTGCTTGATTTTTATGCAGCTATACCTAGAATGTTAGTGTTTTAAATCTAGAACAAACTGTAACAAGGCAACTAAAGCCTTGTTGGTTTTTGTGACCTTCTTTGTGAATGACATTCTTTTATATTTAGTTTTAAATTTAAAATTCAAATATTTACTTGTATTCTCTGTCTAGCCTCTGTTTTCATTATAGCTCTACTCTTTGATGTAAAGTCAGTTCAGATTCATCCGCGGAGTTAGAATGAGCTCCTTCTTATTATTGTTTTCCTTCCGAAATATTGTTATTGCGAATAGTGCTTTGTTATAACTAGGCAGTTCCAGGCATACGTCCTGATAATAATAATAAGTTATAACCTAAACCTTTACCTAGTCGTGTGTGTGTTAACGTTTAAATTGTGCTTCATATAATAACTAACCATTTATTTAAAATAATATACGTCTCAACTCTTCGTGCTTTAATCTTCATTCTACTCCTCCTCATCCTGTCACTCCCCCGTTCCTCCGCGACGTGACAAAACACACTTAAAAATACACAAGACTGCAACCTGAACTACTAAAAATAATTTAAAAAGTTTTTGTTAATTATTTTACTGTAGGTAAAGGTTGTTTGGAGTAAAAATGTTTTTATTAAACTAGCAGCCATTACCCTAGCCTCTTTTAATTGTAAAAGTGTAAAGAGTTCTATCGACTCCGTGATAAATCTGTGTAAAAGTGCAGACATCATTGCACTTCAAGAGACGTGGCTTTGGCTTCATGACACGGGTTTCCTGGGCAATCTGGATGAAAACTTCGCCTATACAAGCAAGTCAGCGATGGATACGTCGGTCAATATCATTACGGGAAGACCTTACGGTGGAGTGGCTCTTATGTGGAGGAAGGCAATATTTCCGTTGGTCTCTATTGTGAAGTGTGAAAGTGATCGATTAGTGGCAATCAAAATTGTGTATGAGAATCGTCCTTTATAATATATAATATTTTCGGTTTACATGCCCTTTGACAATGGTAAGAGTGACAATTTAGTTCAGTTTACACAATGTCTTAGTGAGATTATAGCAATCATTGATGGTAGTGGTACGGAGTCTGTTGTTATACTTGGCGACTTTAACGCCCACCCTGGCTCGCGTTTCTTTAATGAACTAAGTTCTGTGTGTGAAGATCAGAAATGGGTATGTGTGGATTGTGAGCTCCTTCCTAAGGACACCCACACTTTTGTATGTATGGCCAGTGGCTCGCGGCGCTGGTTAGACCATTGCGTGGTGACGGGCGCGGCGAGGCATTTGGTTACCGGTTCTTCAGTGTCATACGGTGTTTACCATTCCGATCATTACCCGCTTATGTTTCAGTGTAACTTGACTAAAATTAATCAAAAGGTATCAACTTTGAACTTACCTAGTAACAAAGTAAGATGGAATGAAAGAAACGATAAACAAATTAGTAATTATTATAAATTCTGTAATGACAGATTGAAATTATTAGATTTTCCCGAAGAATGTGTAATGTGTGCTCAGAATGGCCGTTGTAGAAATTCAGACCATTGTTTGATTTTAGATAAAATGTATTGTAGCATAGTATCAATACTAAGGGTGGGTGCCCTAAGTACATATGTTGGTGGTGATCATGTCAAGCGTCGAAAGTATGTGACGGGCTGGAACAGGCATGTTAGCAATGCTCACAGGGAGGCTCGATTAAGTTACCAAACGTGGTTATATTACGGCGCACCTACAGTAGGTGAAGTGTATGACAAAATGAGGGAAACACGTAAGGTATTTAAGTCAAAGTTAAAAATTGTTCAGAAAAATCAAGAACAAATTAAATTAGATATCTTGACCAAATGCCACACAAAAAAAGACTTTGGTAGATTCTGGAAAGCTACGAATAAAATGAACGATAGGTCGAGCCTCCCTGTGAGTGTGGCCGGTATGACGGGGCCAAATGATATTGCCAAGCTTTTTCAAAGGCATTTTACGGTTGAGTCTCCTTTAAAGAGCGATATACAGCGGGTGTTTGATGATGGGGGCACTGTGGGATCTAATGAGCTTTCTGTTGTATTTACAGTAAAGCAAGTCTATTCTGTTATAAAGACTATGTCTAAAGGCAGGTCACCTGGCCGTGATGACCTCAGCATCGAACACCTGAAGCATGCAGGACCGCATTTACCTAGAGTTCTAGCTGTGTTTTTTAATCTTTGTCTTAGTCACAGTTATTTGCCAAGGGACCTCATGGAAACCATTGTAGTGCCAATTCTCAAAGATAGGACGGGAGATGTCTCCGATGTGTCAAACTACAGGCCTATATCGCTGGCCACAATAGTCGCCAAGGTACTGGACAGTCTGCTTGATGAACAGTTGGCAAAACACACAGCATTATGTGACGTCCAGTTTGGTTTCAGACCCGAGCTGTCCACAGAGAGTGCCATTCTGTGCCTCAAGCAGACTGTTCAATACTACACCAAGAGGAAAACGCCAGTGTTTGCCTGTTTCCTGGATCTGTCAAAGGCGTTTGACTCGGTATCCTATGGGGGTCCTTTGGAACAAGCTATATAAGGAGACAACACTGCCGCCCGAGGTCATATCCTTGTTCCAGTACTGGTATTGCAATCAAAGAAATAGTGTAAGATGGGCAGGGGCTCAATCCGACGTGTACAGTACAGGATGCAATGCGGGGTGAGACAGGGAGGGTTAAGTTCGCCCCGCCTTTTCAACTTGTACATGAATAGCCTGATCGGTGAGCTCAGCGGAACACATATAGGTTGTCATATTGACGGAGTGTGCTTGAACAATATGAGCTATGCAGACGATATGGTTCTGCTGAGCCCATCGATTGGAGGTCTCAGGAGACTCGTGGCTATCTGTGAGTCCTATGCGGTGACCCATGGACTCAAGTATAACGTCAAAAAAGCGAGCTCATGATGTTTAAGTCGAGATCCGTCAACTACTCTGATGTCCCTGGAGTCACGCTCTGTGGTAGTCCTTTAAGTTGGGTGACGAAATTCAAGTACCTGGGTCACTGGGTTACTGACGATTTAAAGGATAACATGGACATAGAGAGGGAGCGGAGGTCGCTGGCTGTGCGATGTAATATGCTGGGCAGAAGGTTTGCACGATGTACGAATGCAGTAAAGATTACTCTGTTTAAAGCATACTGCCAATCTTTCCACACATGCAGCCTTTGGACAAGCTATACGCAGCGAGCATACAGCGACCTACGTGTCCAATATAATAACGCACTCAGGATACTGTTGGGGCTGTCGTGGCGTTGCAGCGCGTCAGGGATGTTTGCGGAGGCACACACTGATGACTTCTACGCCATCATAAGAAAAAGATCTGCCTCCATGCTCACCAGGCTCCGCTCGAGCACTAGCAGCCTCCTGAGTGTGTTTAAAGACCGGTGGGACACCCCGCTGCTGCGACACTGGGTGAAGCTCCACACCGGATAGTCCCTAGTGTTAGAATTATTGTTATTTTTTGTTTTTATTATATTTTTCTATTTCGATACTAACATTAACATATAAGTATAAATTGTTTACTAACACTATGGAACCTGTTTTCCGAAATAAATTATTTGAATTTGAATTACAAATATTGCATGTATTCCTGAAAATTATCAGTAAGTGATCAATCACATCGGCGTTAAGTGGCTGGCTAGCTACTATATTTGTCTATGCTACTACTGACAGCAGTCAATAAATAAATAAATACATTGCTGACCCGAGTGCCATTGAGGTTTAAATAAGGTATTTACAGTAACCATTATGTGAACGCGTCAGTGTGAATGCAGCCTTACTCTTCTCTTGGCTAACTTATAATTTTTAATGTC
Organism: Scoparia ambigualis; assembly: GCA_963921215.1. Taxonomy (NCBI): domain Eukaryota; kingdom Metazoa; phylum Arthropoda; class Insecta; order Lepidoptera; family Crambidae; genus Scoparia; species Scoparia ambigualis. The sequence goes on from OY992517.1 coordinate 7,196,329, forward strand.
CATTCGCTCCAAGTAAAAAGGTTTCGCACCTGAACGACAGTTGCTTAATAGAATACAATATATCGTTATTTTTAATAAGATAACAAATAGTTTGATAAAACGTTACGCTTAAATCTAATTCCAGCTGTGATACAGCGCAGCATGACGACAGTCGACGATCGTTAAATACTTACAGCTTTTGTATTTTATTACGGTGGTATGATTCTGCTCAGAATCCAACTAGATGACGAAAACATATAAAGAAAATGTAAAAAGCTTTCGGTTTCATTTGAAAATAAAGATTAGATGAGTATATTATAAACCTACTCAAGCACAACAATGCTACAAATATTGATGTTATTATGGCAACATATTTAGATAGATAGATTAGGTGGTGGTAGCAGCAAGGCAGACTTATCAAGCCCTACCACCACCCAAACCGTTTACAAACATCGTAGCCCCCGCTGGGATTCGACACTAGGACCTGTGGTTCTTAGACCGGTGTTCTAAGCCACTTAGGCCACAGAGGCGGTAAAAAAATATTATGTTTATACTTAATAATTTTACTAAAACTACAAATAGTAAACACCCTAATATTCCGCCCCCTACCTTAAAATAGAATCAACAGTGCCAAGCTAGCATGACTGAGTTACGTTCAAAAAACTTTCTATAGTGGCTAAGTTTTTAACCGCCTTTGTGGTCTAGTGGCTAAGTCACCGGTTTTAGACCCAGAGGTCCCGGGTTCGATTCCCAGCGGGGGGTACATCTTTGTGTGCTCGGTTTGGTTGGTGGTAGGGCTGTTAAGTCCGCCTGGCTAGCTACCACCATCTTATCTTGCCATTGCCCATAATCACCAATGTTTACACACACCCACTCATGACTGTTCTTGTCAAGCTTTAGAAATGGTTGAGGAACACATGTACATTGGCCTGATCATTGACAGTAGATTTAACTGGGGTCCACACAAAGAACATGTTTGTGCAAAACTAAGGTGTTTTTTATGTAAGCTAACGATACTTAAATATAAACTACCATATAACACACTCAGGCTAATGTATATGGCCTTAGCTGACTAGGTCATTGGCTATGGCTTGAGCAGCTATGGTATAACGTTTAAAACATATATTGAAGATATATATAAATTGCAAGTACCTAAGAATTCTAAAAACTATAGTTTTAAAGTATATTAAAAAAATATATAAAGATAATGATAGTGCACTGTTCAATCATTGTAAATTAATGAATGTGTTTGATAAAGCTAAATTTTGTATTTTAACTGAAAGTAACTACATACCTAACTTAAGATTATATAAACGACAACAAAACTTAGGTAATATAAATTTATTATATGGTACTCGAACACTAGACTATGCGTTTCCCAATTTTTTGAATGAAAAGCCTGCGTGCATTCAAAATTGTTATTCAGAGAAAAAATGGAAAAATAAACTTAAAAAATACTTCTTGGGCGAATCGCTGTAGATAGATAAACCATTATTGGTTTGCGAGCTGCAACTTCTGTAATAAAATAAATTATTGTAATTTGTATTAAATAAATACATTAAAAAAAAATCTAAGTCTGTCGCCATAACAACGATGTTTATAGCATTGTTGTGTTCCGGCAGTTTGAGATAAGATAGCCAGTTCCTCAGTGGTTGAGGATTCCGGGTGAAGTGCGCTTCCACCTTCGGCCTTATCGTCACTTAGCATCAGGTGAGAGGAAGGCCCAGCGCTTACCTGTTGCCGAATAAAAAAAATAATAAATAAAGTTGCCGGCACTATAATCGGAGGTCCAGAGTTCAATTCCCAGGTGGGGCAAATGGTGTTTGAGCTCATGAAGCTCCAGTATATTAAAAAGCCCTTGCAAAGAAAAAAAGAAAGACAAAAACCGAACAAAAAATCCTGCAAAAAAGCGGGAAGCAGATGATTATTTATAAAAAAAAAATATAGGGATGACTTGGTTTTTATGACCTTTGCCCATCAGTGAGACAGTATAAAAGCTAATAAACGTTTTGTCGCATAATAACCAATACTAGAATGTTTTTTTCATTCCTCATACTCGGAAGGTAGATCTGAAGTTGCCTGAGGAGCGGGAGGAAATCAGTACTTTTCCGCCCTAGGGAGAATCGTTTTTCTGACATGTGTAATTGTGACTTATTATTAAAATATTACTACCAACCCCACTCTTCGCCTCGGTGTCGTAAAAGGCGACTACCGGACTAAACACTGCACATACAACCAACAGCATAGAGCGGCGATGGGCTCATCAAAATAATACTACCAACCCTTCCCTTCTCTTTGGTGTCGTAAAGGCGACTAACGGACTAAAGACATTCATGTTTTCGTTTTTACTTTCCTTATATTCGTAGTGAAAAGCACAGTGTTTACCTCGGGTGAAAGACTTATTTACTCCCTCGAACTATTGTCCGTCTCGGGAGTAAATAAGCTACTTTCACCCCTAGGGTAACAATGTACTAGTTATTCTCAAAATATGACACTAAAAAAGGAAATCAAATTTTATGACCACCGAATTTGAAATCGTTATTTTGCGAGCCAAAAGTAAATCGCAGAAAATGTGATATTGCTTTTGATATGAAGCTGTCTCTTTTGTTGCGTGAATACTCAAAAAAAAAACACCATGAAATATCTCAGAAAGATGGTATTTTCGCGATTGAAACGTATTGCATGATTTTTTTTGTAAGAGTGTTAATACCTAATGTTTTAGAAGTATGGTGTTAAAAAGTATAATGTGTGAAATGATTTATACATAAACCAGTTATCTAGTCTCTAGTGTGTAATCGTTAATCCACCTCACCTCCCAGACAAAATGGGTGGTAACTAGATAAATATCAGATATTTAATTACCTATTGAAACTATTCCGGTAATTCTTTCCGTTCTCAGTTTGTAAATAATATTAATAAAAACTAATATTTTAACTTTCATAAAATTAAAAATACCAATTTAGAGATGTTATCTATTCTACTGACACACAAATCTCACGGAAGTGCTACAATCGATACATTAAATATCTTAAGTCACAAACAAAATTAATTTGGAAACCTATAATTAATTATTTAAAATAAGTACCAGTAAAGGAGGTTGTTTTTATTCATCTCAGGATACAATTAATATAACGCTTTCGTATGTCAGTTCATAGGCTACCGCGAAACAATTAGTTATTTAAAATAAGTACCAGTAAAGGAGGTTGTTTTTATTAATCTCAGGGTACAATTAATATAACGCTTTCGTATGTCAGTTCATAGGCTACTGCGATACAACCAGCAAGAAATATTTTTCTCTTTTTGCTAAACTTTTTTTAGATATGCTAAGTGTAGGTAGATAAGAGTAGTATCAAGGACGATTATTATCTTATTTGTCTATGGTAGTATCTCGAATCGAATCGGCAGTCGAACCGATACAATACTCATTTCCTCTAGCAATAGCTGAGTCGTCTCGATTTGACACCAGGGGTCTTACCACAAGACCTTAAAGGGGGTTCAATAGTTATTTTTAATAAAGACACAGACCGACACGTCGTATATCTTTCTTTGAAGACAAAGATATCTTCCTAGCCTTAAGATAAACCGTGTCTCGTAGCGGAGAAAACATTGAGCTATAAGAGTACTATTACCCCCTCTCTTCCCTCGGGTGTCGTAAAAGGTGACTAACGAACTAAAGACTGCATATGCACAAACATCCAACATCATCGCGGCGTCGGGCTCACCACCTGTCACGCTGAGTACATGTGCAGTCGCTAATTGGTGAAAAGTGGACTATGGTAGAGGACTGCTTTTGCTGTCCTCACTACCTATTCTCTGACTAACCCTTCGGGGATAATAGTCGTGTTTATAGTATGTATATGTATAGATATGTACTTTAGATGGTATGCGACTAGTATCACAGAAGATGATCGAATAATTACTACGAATTATTATATGAATAAGCTCTAAATAGAGAGTTTAATTGAATCAGACGTGAAATCGATTAGCGCGAGCGGGCTTCGTACACCGTGGATAATCCCAGATCGTGTAGACCACGCGCGGTGTTCAGATACACTATTGGAGTGACTAATTTGACTTTAAAACTATTTTAACGGGACCTAACACGATTAATTTTTGTAAGTAAGTACATATCTACTTACTGCTTGACGTTTCGGCCGCGATGCTGCGGCCGTATTAGGTCCCGTTAAAATAGTTTTAATGCAATGCAACGCAATAGTTTAAAGTCTTAATTTGACTTTTTCGCTGAAGCACTATTAATAAATTAATTAATGTTTTTCTGATACTAGTAAGCATATAATTTAATTATAAGAAAATCTTATAGGAACAAACGTATGTTAATGTATTTCTCTGCCAATTTTACTTGTACTATGTCCTAAATAACCTGATAAACATAATAAATATATTATTTTTTTAAATTATGACGTGCAAATGTTTTACTTAAGTATCTTGCGGCAGCGACAAGGTTGTGGTGTAAGCGGAGTGGTACGATTTCTGTGACCGTTGCGGCAAGGCGGCAACAATCAATCAATGATCATAGAGAGGAGTAGAGGTATTAAGAGGACGTAATGTACAAAGAAACCGCTCGCTGCTCCGCTCACAGCGCGGCAAGGTCGTGGCCGAGTGGTAAGAGAATAAACGTGAACTTATTATCTGCTGTGTGCTGCTAAGCTACCTAAGTGGTGGGGGCTTATTAAAAGAATATTACTGACCCATCTCTTCCCTCGGGTGCCGTAAAAGGCTACTAACAGACCAAAGAGCTCACCACCTCTTATGCTGAGCACATGTGTAGTTGTTATTAATTGGTGAAACGCGGACTCTGGGAGAGGATTTATTTTGCGGTCCTCAGCCTAGTCTCTGACTAACCCTTATGAGATAAAAGTCGTTAGTAAATATATGTTTTATCTGCCCGTTTGGCGTTTACTGCGTCCAATACAACCTGATACACCGTCTCACCTTTCGCTTATCAATACCGCCGCTGCCCTGTCGCACAACTGACGCCCTGCAGTCAAGCTGGGAATAGGGATAGCCTATTCCCTTAAACGAGCTTAACTTACTGGTGCAGAGGCTCACAACCGAATTTAGTAACCAATCAAGATAATATTGTTTTGCCTACAAGTAAATTTTCGACTAACCCCTCAGCCTCCAAGCGGTCGCATGAGACCGCACCTATAAAAACACACTTGACTTTGTACCGTGTTTTCATAGACTTACAGACTACTTTAGTATAAACAAGTTTGATTAATTCGATTCTGTGGTATATTTTATTCATCGTGATCGCAAAATATCGCATAGTCTATGCTCGATTCTGTCAAATTTGACGTTGACAGTTGCGCCAATTTTTGTGTCAGAAAATTTCCACGAGTGAGTGATGCTTCACACATACGTACTATGTCATCGCGTTTTAACTTTTCCGCTCTCGCACCAATTCTCTTGCCCAAGTTATAAGAGCCCTGTTACCTACATTTCGACTTTGATTTTGGCGTAAAATGTACAATTTTGGCGTTCTTGGTCTCAGAAACAAAAACACATTAACAATTTTGACTTCATGAATAGTGTACAATAGCTATTGGTACAGTTCGTAGCGGCCTCGCTTTTTGTAAAGTACGCGAAGGCACTTTTTTGAGCTCCTAGATTGAACCACTGTTCTAAACAAATGAAATAAAAAAATTAAAATGTTATCTCTTATATAAGTAGTCGTATAGTTCGTAGCGGCCTTAGAATTTTTAGATATCATTGATTTTGTTTAGAAAAAAAAATCTTATTCTACCTAAACCAAAAAACTTCGAAAATCGCTTTAAGTTAGTGAATTTCTCCTATTTACGATAATATTATTTGAGATATTTGTAAAATTAAGCATGAATTTATTATCCTATTACGATAAAAACGATAAATACAATTGCAAAATTACTACAAAATGCGAAAATGGGCATTTTACGCAAAAATCACAGTCGATATGTAATTTTACGCATTTCGGTTTCCCAAACAATTTTTCAAGTTGAAATTTTTAAAGACCATTAAGCCAATTTTAATACAACTTTGCATGCTAAAGTAAAATACAGAGATCTAAATAGTTTGTTGATAACATTTAAAAAAAAAAGGTTTATTTGGCTGAGTTATTGCGATTAGTCCACTATAGAAAGTTTAAAATCACAATAACTCAGTCAAATAAACGTTTTTTGGAAATGTTTTCAACAAACTATTTAGATCTCTATATTTTACCTCAGCATGCAGCGTTTCATCAAAATTGGCCTACTCGTTTTTAAATATTTCGATTTGGAAATTTGTATGGGAAACCTAAATGCGTAAACCCTCTTAAGATTCTTTTGAAACTTATTTTCATTAGTTAGATAACAGATAAACATTATTACTTATTCTACATAAGAAAATGCTTAGATTTGACATCAATTTTAGAAAAACAGTTAAGTAAGTAAGTAAGTTTAACTGACCCGCAAGGGAATCGAACTCGCGACATCAGAGATCGCGACGCCAAAACCATAGCATATGCAGCAGCTGGGACTCTACTGATAAATTCACCTCCAAACATAGTAATAATAATTTACATTACCAATTAAGCTGTAAGGCTACATGCTCGACGGTGACATACGACAACCCTTCCCAAAACAATAACAAAACGAAATAAAGCCGGGTAACCTAAAGCGCGCGCCCTCGAGCTACGGGCCCGTAACAGGAGACGCGACCTTCCGTCTCCAGTTACACCATCCAACTGTTTGCCGCCACCACAATTTTTATTTATTACGCCCCTCTTCTCGCTTTATCGTGAATCACACGCGGGAAATTTAATTTCGAATTTGGAATTTCGATTCGAATGTTTTGTTTTTCTTTTATAAGGCAGAAGGCAATCTGTTAATCTACAACTATTGGCTAAAGCACAAATCGTGCGCGCCATTAAACATAAAAAAAAATCTACAACTAAAATTAAAATAATAATAGGTAAAATTATATGATACTTACTTGTCGCATGGTGATAAGTAAGTATAACACGTGGTGGTCTCTGTTAGTGAGTAGGCACAATGGAATGTTACTTTTCTATTCAATTTAAATAAATTAGTCTTATTGTTGAAATTTTGCATTCACAATGCTATATAGATTTATGATAAAATGTTTACTAGAAAAAAAAATCAACCAGTCTCAGGAAGCTCGAATGGGATTCGAACCCACGACCTCCACCACCACCACGAGCAACTACGAATTCTCTAATATTCTACAAAAAACATCTACCTAAGAGCAGTGGACCGGCAATCCAAAGGTCGTGGGCTCGAATCCCACTCGAGCTTCCTGACACTGGTTGATTTTTTTTCTAGTAAACATTTTATCATAAATTAGTCTTAATTTTAAAAATAATCTTTATTATATTAATTAAGTATTTTATCTTATTTATCATAATTTATTATCTTAATTAGAGCTGGACTTTTTCCAGAACAATTGGTCTCTACGTGCAGTCTTGTATGGAGCAGAATCCTGCGCCACCTGGGCTAATTATAAGCTAATATAAAAAAAAGATTTAAAACATTAAAATCCTCAGCCTATAAACGTCCCACTGCTGGGCGCAGGACCTCCCACATGGACCACAACACATGGGGAGGTTGGGCCATACATAACCCACCACGCTGGCCCAATGCGGGTAGGTGGGTTTTAACGACTGCCATCTTTTAACGACAACCGGGACCAACGGCTTTAAATAATAAACTAATAATAAACTTTCCTACACTCATACCAATTATCTAGCCCAAGAGAAGCTTCGTTATGAAACTCGTTAAATGGTTAGGTACTAGACAACGGATAAACATACATAAAATACTTAAATACATACTTATAATAATAGAAAACACCCAGACCCGAGACAATTTTAGAAAACAATAATTTCTAAATTGACGCGACCGGGGATCGAACCTGGGACCACAGAGATGGCGACACCATGAAAACCGGTGTACAAACCACTCGACCAAAGAGGTCGTCGCTTTACGTGCCTTCCGAAGCACCAGCATCCAGTGACCCGGTATTGCAAAAGTTGCTTAGCGGGCAAGATCGCAAGCCGAACACGCTAGCCGCTGCGCCACCGAGATCCTCATACGGTTAAAAAAATATATTTAAGTTATAATATCATAATTATTACATACATATTTTAACCGGGGGTACATCTTTGTGTGCTCGGTTTGGTTGGTGGTAGGGCTGTTAAGTCCGCCTGGCTAGCTACCACCATCTTATCTAAGTCCTGTCGCCTTAACAACGATGTTTATAGCATTGTTGTGTTCCGACAGCTTAAGATAAGATAGCCAGTTCCTCAGTGGTTGAAGATTCCGGGTGAAGCGCGCTTCCACCTCCGGCCTTATCGTCACTTACCATCAGGTGAGATGAAGGTCAAGCGCTTACACGTTGTCGAATAAAAAAAATACATACGAGTACATTATAATCACGACTATTATCCCCGAAGGGTTAGTTAGAGAGTAGGCAATGGCGACCGCAAAAGCAGTCCTTGTCATAGTCCTCTTTTCACCAAATAGCGACTGCACATGGTGTTCAGCGTAAAAGTGAGCCCATCGTCGCTCTAAGTTGTTGGATGTATGTGCTGTCTTTAGTCCGTTAGTCGCCTTTTACGATACCCAAGGGAAGGGGGTGGTAATAGTACCTATTCTTTCACCGCTACGGAACACGGTTAATAATTATTATTGTATAGTTATTACAATTATTAATAACCTGATTAATCGAATATATTGAAAGTAAGTTGCACAATTCAAATGTTACTTTATTCGCACCAACTCAATTTTAAAGGAGGTTTTAATTGTTAATTTATAAGGTTTTAAATTATCCCTACAAAATGGTTTGATATTCAATTATTTTTTGTAGTATCTGTTGTCATCGATAATTTCCCATCATAAATGTTTTAAAAGAATGCAATTATACACAAACTGTAGCTCAGCGATGCTATAGTTCGAGATAATATCTTATCTTCAGTATCTTCAATGCATACTGACGAGCATCGATAAGTGTATCGATATTTCAAAGTGTCGCCTGAAGGCGGCTGTCGATAAATTGACAGCCCACGTTATGCTTTTGACATCACTAATTTGTAGACTTTTGCAAAATTACAGAATAAATTTTACTAAATTCATAAAAAGAAATAATTGTGTAGGTACGTTATAAAACCTGTTTTTGTTTTCTAAAGTCTCGTTATCGGCATTCTCGTTTGGGTTGCGGTTTTGCTAGGCTAACTTTCGCAATGCTAAGTCATCGGAGAGGTAACTAAATTAATAACATCTCGAGCACTCCCTGTCCTTCGGCAACTTGATTTTCTGTAAGATGGCCCAGTGATGATCTTACACTATAGCAATCTTCTACCAACAACCACTAGGTTTCTCGTTAACCACTCACTCGTGGAAATTTTCAGACACAGAAATTGGCGCAACTGTCAACGTCAAATTTGAAAGAATCTAGCATAGACTATGCGATATTTTGCGATCACGATGCATAAAATGTACCACAGAATTGAAATAATCAACCTTGTTCATACCTAAGTGGTCTGTAAGTCTATGATAATAGACGCGTTTTACCTGAAATAAAACGCATATTAAATACTTACCTCATTAGAAGCTTATAATATTGAGATAGGCATATCCGTTTCCCGTCGTATTTTCCTTCCCTTTCTTCCGGTATATCGCTGTCTCTCTCGCTCATCCCACTCAGTGGCGTCACCAGGTGGCGCGGTGGGGGAACCAGGAGATTTCACACCCGTGCCCATTTGTTCATCATTGCGTCGAAATATGCAATAAGCACCAGGCGGAAATAAAAACTAAGCTTCTAATGAGGTAAGTATTTAATATGCGTTTTATTTCAGGTAAAACGCGTCTATTAAACACTTGACCGTCATTAGAAGCTTATAATATTGAGACCTGTTTGTTATCGCCTGGTGAAAACGCCAATGTGAGAAATAAATTAAACTATAAGTGCGAGAGAGTTAATCATATGATTATAGTTTAAACAAAAAGTTATAAATTAAGTACTAATTATTTACAACTTAAGTCATGTAAGAAAATAATTGGCCAGTCATTGATGAAAAATCAAATAATTTAGCTTGTAAACCATGTAAACGAACATTATTATTAGGAAATAAATATTGTTTACTATTTGATTTCAATCACTTTACAGGGTATAAATAAAAAATGAAAAACTTCGTGACGCCTGAATCAATATTTCACGACAATAAACCTTGTGAAAAGTATTAAGTAACTAATCTCCAATTACCAATAGTTAGTATATCCTCAATGGGTAAATCTTATCAATCTAGTTTGTAGATGCTACAGCGGAGCAAAACACAACCAGGTGTGGCTGTAATATACATCTAGCTACCACAGTGCATGAAACAGGTGACAGGTGAACCACTCGAAGTTTTAAATAAATTAGTTTAGCCATTTTGTACAATATTTATTGATCCTTTTAACCAGTAGCAATTTCTAGCTTGTTTGCCTGTAGTCCCTACAGTCAGTTTTTGACCCAAACTGTCGCCATAATATTACTGCATTGTCCTGAACAAAATAATGTTTGGTGTCCACAGCAAGGTAACAAAGGAGCAATGCGACAATAATATTGCAGTGTTACGAACTAGTTGATTCTAGGTTTGAAATACATTACAAAAGTCTACAGACTAATATTACTAAAACCTGGAAAAAGGAGGTTTTGTTGTTTTTAAATGTTTAATTGAGATTGATTTTAAAAACATGTTTAACTATTACCTCGTCACTAAGATTTCCATACAATTGTGCGCTGCAAAAAGTAGAAACGACAATTTATGGTAGTGTATAGTATTGTAAGAAAGATTTAAAATATTAAGTGTAAATCTGCCAAAAACTGGACTGACTAGACCCATTTGGTACGCGTTCCGCGTGTGGATGGCGCCGCTGCTGCTGCTAACGCCCTTGATTTGATTTGATTGTGGTTCCATAACGATATATCATTTAAGCACACCAAATTTCAACGTCATGTCTTGAACCTTGGGGGTTGGCAGGCCTGTGGTTATGTCTACCAGGCGTCTACGTTTCGAATTCCATACTGTGAATGAGGCAGCAATGGGTACCACAATCAGATAAATTCCTGTTGAGGTGTGCTAGCACCCGGGGGATGAGGGAAGGTGGTGCGAATTTCCAAGGCAGAGAAAAGCGTTCTACTTCAGGCTGAAAGCATTGTGAAACATCGCTTCGTAATAATTGAGATAAATCTGCATAGTTTACCCACTACTCGAGCGTTCTTGGATACAAACAGGTGAATTACTGGCCAGGCCCACTTCGCGAATATCGTTTGTGTGAATTCTGGCAGTAGATGCCACTCTAGAGCTTGGCTATGTCGAGACAGTTCATCTGCATGGCTGTTCAATTTCCCTGGAATGTAATGAATTTTGACCACAATTTGGTTGGTGGTCATTTGTTGGTTGGCAATTTGGAGGATTAAAATAAAATTGTCGCAGGTTTCGTGTTCGATGCTTGTAATTCTAAGACTTAGAACAGCCCGCTTTTCTTTTTGATTGCAGTGCAGCTTTTGTTCGGATGCACTCCACCTTCCCGATAGGGCAGAATTGTTGAGTTGTGACCCCCCAATCCTGAAGCAACGGTTGTCAAAAAGAATGTTGGTGGAGGTATATGTATTGGTGTTTCTGATAATTTTTAGCTACCAATACATTTAACTACATCGTAAGGTAGAGTCTATTTTACCGCCCAATTTCTTCTCTTAGGTATCGTAAAAAGCGACTAACAGACCATAGATTGCACATACATCCAACAGTATAGAGCGGCGATAGGCTCATCACTTGTCACGTACATGTGCAGTTATCATTTGGTGAAACGTAGACTATGGCAGAGGACTGCTTTTGCGGTCCTCATTGTTTGGTCTCTGACTAACCCTTCGGGGATAACAGTCGTGAGTATATGTAGGTATGTATGGACGCTTGTGATTCCTCCATGTATCCTAGTATGTCCTTGCGGAAGACATTGATTTTGGTAAGCGCCCTGCGAGGGCGGTCAAACAGACTTTTTGAAGTTTATGTGGACACCAAAATAAGTAAGTGTTTCTATTACAATGTTGGCATGTCTGGACAGAACCATCTGGTCTTTATGTCTATAAGATAATAGTCTAAGAAAACATTGCCGTGCTCATCTCAAATGGAAGGCATATAATTTTTAGTAATTCGCCTTTGTAGAACAGACGAAGAAACCATTGTGGGATTTGGCTATAGTCAGATGGTAGTACCTAGGTCTGAGAAAAGTAATTTGTACATCTCGTCTCTTGGCCGTACACAGTCCGGAATTCATATAATAATTTAACGACTTCAGGTTAAAAATTTGGACGGAGTGACCTTTCTTGAGTGCTCTTTGGTACTAAGAACTGGGTTAAAACGAAGTTTGGAAAATAAAACTTACTGTTTCTAGAAACCTGTTCCTTCATCTGTGTCAGCATTGCAGACATTTTGTCCGATACAAGCGTGTAACAACTGTCGATTGTAACGTTTGGAACCTTGAGCGATGGCTTCAGATAAAACGGTATTCGATACCTTTGTGTTATGATAGAAAACTTGGAGCACCTATTTAGTGCCAACGGTGTTGATAAAGTGCAAATTGACCGGCTCGAAATTTCGGAGCGTCATTGTCTACGTCTTTTGTTACCTCTGTTAGCAGAGAAGATGGACGTTTTTGTCCTGATTGATAAAGCTGCCAAGCCTATGATCCTGGGGATAGAAAGTAAGAACAGCCTCCGTTGTTTATATTACAGCTACGATGTGGTTCGTGGCTGGCATAAGTATGTCCTTGCTGAGGACATTGTTTTTGTTAAGCGCCCTGCGAGGGCGGTTCATAGCCATGATGTGGTTTGTGGCTGGCATAAGCATGTCTTTGCGGAATACTTTGTTTTTGGTAAGCGCCCTGCGAGGGCGGTCCATAGCCACAATGTGGTTCGTGGCTGGCATAAGCATGTCCTTACGGAGGACATTGTTTTTGGTAAGCGCCTGCGAGAGCGGTTCATAGCCACAATGTGGTTTGTGGCTGGCATAAGCCTGTCCTTGCGGATGACATTTATTATTTAATTTAATTAAAAACGGTTACATAACCATTTACAACAATTAAACGTATTATTCAAATTCAAATAAAATAAGGGACATTTAGCATAACATTAACATACATGCATCATCTCGCAAAAAACCGCAAACACTCAAGTAATATTACCATTGATTTTGGTAAGCGCCCTGCGAGGGCGGTTTATAGCTACGATATGGTTCGTGCTGGCATAACCGCATAAGCATGCCCTTGCGGGGGACATTTATTTATTAAATTTTATTATAACGGTTAAATACCAATTACAATAATTAAAAATATTATTCAAAATCAAATTAAATTAAATAAGGTACATTTAGCATTATATTAACATATATGCATCTTCTCGCAAAACCGCGAACACTCATGTAATAACCATTGATTTTGGTAGGCGGGCAGATTATTGCCACGATATGGTTCGTGGCTGCCATAAGTATGTCCTTGCGAAGGACATTGATTTTGGTAAGCGCCCTGCGAGGGCGGGCATATATAGCCACGATATGGTTCGTGGCTGCCATAAGTATGTCCTTGCGGAGGACATTAATTTTGGTAAGCGCCCTGCGAGGGCGGTTCACAGCATGCTGTGCGTGTGTCTGTCCCATGAACCAGAAGAACAATGCGATGGTACACTATAAGAAGTTTGCCCTTGCGACAGGTAACCGTTTGTTGTTAGTACAGGTTTTACTTGCGAGGCATTCCCAGTACTAGTATTTAATAACTGGCCAAAAGTTTTCTAACAGGACAATTTTTTTTTTTTTTTTTTTTTTTTTAATGCAACTGTAATCTGTTTAGAATTAAACAAATGTGTGTTTGAAGGTAGAATCTTATTCAAAGTAGCAAGCATTAGAGGGTCTTTTACATTTTTATGAGTACCTATCCTCTTTTCGTATATTTATAGTTTCAGTCTACAACCTAATCACCACTGAAAATAAGACCTTTATGAGAGGCATCAGATATTTGCAACCAATCAGTAAACTGCGCAGACAATTATTAAAAATATCTTTTTAGTTTTAAAATACCAAAAGTTATTGGTTGTGCACCAATTTATCAATATTGGTGCTTAAGGCCTAGCTGGCTCTTTTAGTTTACTTTTAAAATCAAAAATCAAACTACACGGAATATTTAAATTGTTAACTGTTTTAGTCAGTATTGGTAACACCTGCGAGGTGCAACAATCGTTGTAAGATTTCCTTTAACGCCCGATAAAGCAGACACATGTCGTTATCGTCATGAAAGGCGGGTAGGTACGATGACCATGCTTCTTTGAACGATGACGACTAACTCGAACTCAACCTTCGCCGATGCGATCGGGATTGTTAGAAGGACTAGCTTTAGCCGCTTAGCTACAATTCATTTTTCTCATTATCTAATGTAAGCACTAATTATCGGTGTCTTATCTAAAATAAAAAGAAAAAGTGCCTGGAGGGTAGATACCACGTATTAAACACAAAAAACACTTTTAAAAATACTATCTTTACTCGAATGTTTTCTTATCTTAAAAGAAAAGGTGTATCTACATCTCTGGCGTGTAAAATAAAAAGTTTGATATACCAGATAAGTTTAAATTATAAATTCAGCGAACGGTAACACCGTTAAGTTAAGAAACTATTCTAAGTACTCACGTGTATTGTAGAAACTCACGAGAACTGTGTTGCAGTTTAAATAAAAATAATTCTATTTCTTTGTCACTTGATCACTATGTAGTGCACAAGTTACGCCGACGGGAAATTTCACGCCAATGATGAACAAATGGGCACGGGTGTGAAATCTCCTGGTTCCCCCACCGCGCCACCTGGTGACGCCACTGAGTGGGATGAGCGAGAGAGACAGCGATATACCGGAAGAAAGGGAAGGAAAATACGACGGGAAACGGATATGCCTATCTCAATATTATAAGCTTCTAATGACGGTCAAGTGTTTAATAACACTGTACAAAGTCAAGTGTGTTTTTGTAGGTGCGGTCTCATGCGACCGCTTGTGGTTTGAGATAATTACTTTGATGATAGTAATCATGTCGAATGATTCTTTTTCACCATTGGGTGCTTTGTCCACCTATTATCATTATTATTATCTAATATTAGTATTTCATGAACACAGTGTCTTAAAGCAACGCGGTGTCTCAAAGATTTCATGAGTAATCATCCAACTCGCAAGTACTTTAAAGTGCTCGAAAGTGCTCGCAAGTACTCGCGAGTTGCTATAACTTGACTGTCGGTCGGCCAGTACTTATATCCGAGTGCAACACGTTAAGATGAATTGAAAGCGTGCAAATCGCTCTTGTATGAGATAAGTATCAACTTTTTTTAGTACTTTACGCACTGTGCACACGGGAGGGAAGTTGGAGTTTCAAATTATTTGACATTGAAACTGCTGCGGTTTTATATAGTAATTAAATGATGTTGTTTAAAAATTAGGAGGACATTTTGATATGAAATTAGTCAAACACCACGTCGTTCGGTCGCATATTCGTGGGACGTTGAAGCGTTGCCAGAAACCCAAGACAGCCACGCTTTGATTAGATCTCGGCGGTCGTAGCGTTACACTGTATGGGTACAATGACGTTGTTAATCCATTCTGTTGTCGCTCAGCTACTCGCAAAACGATGCAAGTGGGTTGGCTGACTGCATTTCTTTTCCACAGTATTACGACGAGATCCGAAACCATAGGAGATACAAGGAAACTGTTTTAGGAACTATTAGTCTTTTTTAGAACCAATTTTAGCATAGTTATTTGGGCTAGCGTAAATTCCCCATGAAAATTACACATTTTGGATAAAAAATATCAATACATTATACAGGTTGGATAAAAAAGACCGTGGTGGGAGGAAAAGTACCCTTAATATTGATGATGGCAAATTTTACTAAAAGTAAACATTCCTTTATTTTTAAACAGAACTAAACCTGCATTTATAGATTTTTTTTAAATCATCTGCTTGAGCTGGGAATCGAACCGGTAAAATGTGAAATAAAAACATCCAACATTGTATGATACCGACCAACCGAAAGAGTCATTCTTATGGATCAATTTCTTTTAAACAACGTAATATCTTAAATTAAAGAAAGACTAAGTAAAATATTTTTTATTGTAAAGCTTACTCAATACAGAAAATAGTTCACTTAGCTTATGAATTTGCTCAAAATAAGACCCACTTTCACGTATGCACAGACTTACGAGTATTCTTCGACTGAATTCACTGTTCAATTAATTCTGTATTTTGTTTCACATTTCACCGGTTCGATTCCCGGTTCTCTCCGGACTCCGTCGCTTTACCAGTCTAAAGGTCAAAATCCCTTGCACACCGCGTCGTCTATTTGGTACGGGCACACACCCGGGCGGGCGGCGCGCTTCATACGAAAATGTCTGCAAAGTGGTAAAGCGACGGTGACCCCGACCGTACATTGACGTTATGATAACATATTTAGTTAAGTAGCTAGCCAGGCCGACTTTAAACGAGGCCTAACACCAACCAAACCGAGTCCAAACATGTACCCTTGCGGGAATCGAACCCGAGCCCGAACCCCTAGGTCTGAGACGAGTGGTTTAAGTCCACAGAGGCGGTTAATGTGTGATCCGAAGTGGAACCTAAATCCAAAGTGTCCTCTATAACTCCCTGAAAGATAGTGTGTTCCCAACCTAAGCGCCTCTAATATCCCACAACTTTGTAACCGTAATGAAATGAACGTAATGAAAAAGCACGCTTGGACATTGTCATAATTCACATGTTAAACGAATAGCTCAATAAACACGGCTGCGCTGGCAGACACGCTAAATTCAAAGGTTATATTTAATGAACAGATCATTAAGAAAGCACAAGACTATGTTGCACTGGAGTGTCAGCTCTGTACTTACGACTTCACACACTAAGGGCACTGACATACGAGCGAATCTTCACAGTTTTACTGCAGTTGCAGTCACCAGTCGGCCGCTGTATAAGTACTGTAAATATTAAGTGAAGCACAAAATGTTATTGACGGCCTATTACCATTTAAGTCCAAAGAAAAATATATGTTGGCTTACGAAAGATATACTAGAAAAACCACAAAAACACGCAGTCATTTTTAGAAAATTTGTTTTCCTCACCAGTGTGTTGAATAAACGTCGTATGAAACGCGTGTGAATTGGTAATTACAATTCCTCGGCTCTCATAACCCGCTTCGATTGTAATGACCAACATTGCACACTAGTATCATAATGTACTATTATTATGCTCTTTGTAATTGTTATTATTATTCTAACTGTATTGAATATCGCTCAATTTTAAGTCTTCCACATCCTTACCGGTTGACTGGTAGAGAATGCCTTGTGGCGTTAAGTCCGCCTTTTGCAGTTTTACATGTAAAGAAGATTAAATAAATGTGTAAGTAAATAACTGTGGAGAACTCAAGCTTGACCAAAATTATTTTACAAAAAGCACCTAATAATAATTTATAAGCATTGATCTACTAGGTATGGTATCTCTTCGTACTGTTACAGTTAAATAAAAAAACCGTATGTGGTGTATGACTAATTTCATAACCTAACAGTAATTGGTCTTGGGTGTCAGTACAAATAAACTTAATGAAATGAGCAGAGGGATGGTTGGATGGGTGTCTTCTTTAGGTGTAGACACGTGCTGTCGACCAGCGATCATACCTCCTTCCTGATGACCTCAGACACACCATAGACAAATTATTATACAACCTCAATTTTTATTCGCTTTAATGACGATGACGACCTTCTTGGTCGAGTGGTTTGTACACCGGTTTTCATGGTGTCGCCATCTCTGAGGTCCCGGGTTCGATCCCCGGTCGGGTCAATTTGGAAATTATTGTTTTTCAAATTGTCTCGGGTCTGGGTGTTTTCTATGTATAATAAGTATGTATTTAAGTATTTTAAGTATGTTTATCCGTTGTCTCGTAACTATTTAACGAGTTTCTTCGAAGCTTCTCTTGGGCTAGATAATTGGTGTGATTGTAGGAAAGATTTATTTATATAATTATTATTTAATGATATTGAGGGTTAGTTCCACTCATGAAACTGAACAAAATTCACCAAGAAGCCTACCTATGTGCAAAAATGACAAAAAAATTTCGATCTCCCATACAAAACTGTCCTAATAGCTGACGACAATAACAATAGTATTGGAGGTCGACATTTTTTTGTCATTTTTGCACATAGGATCTTTTGTTCAGTTTGATGGGTGGAACTTACCCTTAATTTCATTAATACAAACAAAAATTAAGGGTGTATCGTCCTTGGACACACTAAACAAGCATGCTAGCATAGATCAAAGAAATTTACTCAGACCCACACGCACTTCCTGAAGTCACACATGTCCAGACATGTGCACTTTTCTCCTCCCTCAAAACACGGTTCGAGTGAAAAAGTGAAAAAGTTCTTCAGAACACTCTCCGTAATAATTTAGTAGAAGACACTGAGAGAGGCAATGTCTCTACGCAGCTGGAGGTCCTCAAAAGAGGCAGTAACCTCAGCATCTCCAGTAATGCGTACCGCTCGCCTTTGCAGTCTATTAAGTGCATCGAGGAGGTATTTAGCGGAGCCGTCCCATAGATGGGAACAATACTCCATACTCGATCGCACCTAAGTCTTGTACAGCAAACAGCGCTGCTCGGGAGTGAAAAACCGCCTCACCTTATTGAGAATACCCAACTTACGGGAGGCAGTTAAAATAACACTCTCGATGTAGCATTTTGCTTTCCGTTCCTGGCCAATGCCAAAAATGCTAAGGTCCACTGAAATGGGTAAAGGAGAGCTGTGAAGAGAGGGAGGAGTAAGGAGGGCGTGTTACCTTAGACAAGATTCACTACATACTTAAAATTAAAATTAATGTCGGGAAGGCACCGAGGTCCTTATTTAATCTGTGACCGAGGCACGATTGCAAACATTACAAAATTGTAGAATCGAGCCCTTCCAAGTGTACGGTTCCGGTGAAACGCCAACCGTACACTTAGCGCGTAACGTGCGTTTAACACATTCATTACGTTCTCGTTACTTTTGAACATTGCAAGAAACACTGGTGCCTTGCGGTCGCCTCCAAATTGCAAGGTGTGCCTGCAAATACCACTTTCCAATTAATTGGTCAACACAAGAAACAATGTGCGAAAATAAACTTTCACGTGTAGCGTTTAAAATGCATTATCGTTTAGCGTAACGCATAGTTAGTTAGCATGTCGCACTGGTGTTTTCCCACGACGATCATCCGTGTGTGGCAGTTGTCATTGGAACCGGTGGAATGTACTCCCTGACTTACCACGCTTGTGATAAGGTGTATATTTCTTTGTCGTACGCTGAATAATCGCAACAGTCCGCTAGGGGGACAACTATGAAAACCTTAAACATTTGCGTCGATGGCAAACTGCTTGTTACATTGCTTGTTAGGTTACTGCTAATTTCTTACAGAATGTACGCTTGAGAAGCAATGTACGAAGAATACGTGTGCGTCGAAGTTTGCGACTAAGGTAGCCTTAATAGGTCCCTTGGAAGGAATGGAGGCTTTAAGGCCCTTGTATGGGTGTGTGTAATTAATGGGTTGCAGAGCCTAGCTGGCATTTCATGGTCCGTTGGATGAGAAATCTTCTAAGGAAACTGACACTTCTCATTATGAAAAAGTTGTCAATTGCTTTGTGCGAGGCTGTTGTTTACAATCGCTGATTGCAGTGCTTTTTGTACTATTAGCAGTGCAGATTTCCGTTTATAGACCACCATCGATGTGGGGAGTTGTGTAAATGTGATAATCAGAATTGTGTAATAATAATAATTACAAGATAAGTGAAACATTGCGAATTCACATTGCTCGGTCTAACTATCGACACTCATATTATTTGGAAACCTCATATTAAAAAGGTGCGTGCTAAGCTATCAAAATTTTGTTATGCGTGTGCGAAGCCAAAAAGACCACAGACCAACAAACTGCACTCATGACCTACTACGCCTATGCTCATTCTTGGCTCAGCTACGGAGTTACGCTTTGGGGTAATAGTACAGACGCACTCTCAGTATTTATACCATGCAAAAGAAACTAATTAGAATTTTAGTAAATATTGACGAAACTGACTGACATGCAAACCACACTTTCAAAAACTTAACATCCTACCTAACCTTACCATGCATCTACATATTTGAATTATATATGTATGTTTGTCCGAAAATACCCTGAATTCTATAATACAACGTGCCCTTTTTGATTTAGGGAAAATTGAGGTAGTAAGTGAGACCGCCTAATTAATGACATGAGAAAAATATTATTCCGATTCTTGCATTTTCGCTTTTTTCCGTTTTCATACAAAATAATTAAATTATTGCAATGAACTAGGTGTGGCTCGGACTGACTTTATGCGATTAATAGAAAACTTTCTTAAGTCAAAACCATTATTTTAAGGTAAAGAATAGTTGTTTAAAATTTCCCTAAATCAAAAAGAGCACTCTGTATAACAAAAATATTCAAAGCAAAATAATACTTAGACATAAAAACAGGTTAAATCTTCCTACTTCCCGTATAACAATGCACTCTTCCGGTCCCTTGGTTATGTCAATAAAAATATATAGTTACCTGAACACCCTGAAATATATTACAACAATACCTGAAAAACGAAGACACGCTGAGAAGCTATAATAACAAATTTAAAAAATTCTGCTTAACAAAAGCTAATAAAGCTTAAAGGAATACTTTGATGATAAATTATCAACTATTAATTAATTAATTCTATTTACTTTTTTTAAAATTTTATTTAACCAATGATTAATTAAAATACATATAAGTAATATAATTATAATGATTATTCAGGATAAAAAATACTAACTTACTTATATATGTTATCTAAAATAATAATAATAATAATTAAAAAATAATGATCTCTCTTCCTCTCTCCTACTAAACTATGCTGTGTCCGACAGGGTCCATAATTGTATTGATCCCATTTTAAAAACCTACCATCTTATTTGTTAACATTATGGAATGCAACAAAGTATTGATTATTGAAACATATCTTTAATAATGGAGTGTTAAGATTTCTTAGCGTTGTGTTTGTACTTTGTTTTACAACTTTTTTGTTCAGGGTCAGGTGTAGGTACTACTAACATTTACCATGCTATTTGTGTTAAATTACTTGGAGCTCTTAAACATTAGCGTAAGATTATTTTATAATTTACCTAAGACGTATAGAACCCTACCAGACATTACGTCAAACGGAACTACGCATCAGCACGTCATATGTTTTATTCTCTTACCTACTTTTAGTACAGACAATAATTTTACTTTAGTAAAATTTAATACCCAATAAGTACTAATAATACCTACCAACTTTATTAGATTATGTAGGTATAGCTTAGAATACATTAATAGTAACTTCGACTATATTTTAAAAATACAGAGATTAAAATACTAAATACAGAAACTAACTACAACATTCCTAAACAAGAAATTAACAAGAACAAACCAAATTATATCGGCTCATTGACACCCACTTGAACTGAGTACTTACCTTACAAAATGCATCAAAGAACCACTAATATCTTAGTAAACAACTAAGCTTCAATCGATCAGTTGTAATCCCGCAAAAAGTGCAATCCGCTGTCGATATTTTAAGTCCAGCGAGCGGTATTTAATACCACTTAAGGGCCATCTCGGACTGACGCGGTAATCCCCGGTTATTGAGTGTGCGTGTGCATACAAACGACCTAGTGGGTGCGCGGCTTATGTCTTAATTTGGCAGATGAACTTGGGATTTCTATCTGATTCTATAAATAGTTTAGTTGAGTAGATATTTACACACTTTTGAAGGTCCAGTAACGTCTTAATTGTATGAATAGCTATCCACGACTTCATAGGCGTCATGAGCTTCTTTTTTTTTTTTTTTATTGGCAACGGGTAAGCGCTTGGCCTTCATCTCACCTGATGGTAAGTGACGATAAGGCTGAAGGTGGAAGCGCGCTTCACCCGGAATCCTCAACCACTGAGGAACTGGCTATCTTATCTCAAACTGCCGGAACACAACAATGCTATAAACATCGTTGTTATGGCGACAGACTTAGATAAGATGGTGGTAGCTAGCCAGGCGGACTTTACAGCCCTACCACCAACCAAACCGAGCACACAAAGATGTACTCCCCGCTGGGAATCGAACCCGGGACCTCTGGGTCTGAAACAGGTAGCTTAGCCACTAGACCACAGAGGCGGTTAAAATATTAAGCTGACAATATTACTAACACTCCAAAAAATGAAATCACACTAAGGGTATGTACAGATGATGAGCGCTCAACGCGCGTTTACAAACATGGATTTTATTCTAGGGGTACACATGCTAACGCACGTTACACTTCTATACCGTTCTATAAATGCGCGTTAAGCGCTGATCATCTGAAGATACCCCAATACGCGCAGCCGTTCTGAAGTTATGCGCGAACGTACATTGGTGGCAATAGATGTTTACATATATTTATGTAGATTAAATAAGAATAATGTTTTTAACTCCTAAACCGTGTCGCGTGACATCACCCCTTTCTTCCCTTGGGTGTCGTAAAAGGCGACTAACGGTGATCTCTTACTAACCCTTCGGGGATAAAAGCCGTGATTATATGTGTGTATGTTACATTTATTATATAATGTTAAAGGACATTGTTGAAGTTAGCCTAAGAACCAACACAAACATGACATACATGATAATTCTTAGCTTATTTTTTACGACAGTTATCAGTATTTAGATTTTGGCGGACACTTTTAGACAAGTAACCAATAATAAGAAGATGTTTTTGGACATTAATATTGAGTATCATTTCTTTTATTATGGATTGGACATTGAGAGTTCAGTGCATACAGCCATTGAATTAAAGGTTTGTGACCAAAATATTTATGTACAAACAAACCTAATAATATTATGCACGCATGGCTGACTCGATATACTTAATACCAAATACTCCAAGCATCGATAGAATACGATACATCGCATTTTCGGCTTAGGATTCTTTTGCTTTTTCAATTAGGAGAATTTTACTTATCTGCGGTGCTGTGTCACTCACTGACTGACGTTCACGAAGATGTAGGGAATACTGGAGGCCAAACTCAGTACTTTAAGTTGAAGCCCAGTAGCTATAACCTCTATTGACCTTTCGTTGGACTCCTGGATGGCCATCTCATAAATCTTAATTTACCCGTGTTTCATAAAAGTTAGGTACCTACCTACTGCTAATGTTACCTAATATTATTTGACTCATTAAATAATAATATTAGTTCATTGAATTGTTTTGTACTACGTATTAGAGGAGCTATCCCAAGCAAAAGTCTTGTTCTATTTTTTAAACGTTAATACAAAAGTGCGCTGCAGTAAAGTCCTACATCTTCACTGGAACTCAAGTGGTTTGGGGGGAATATCATTCAGCATTAAACGTTATGAACGTTTTAGCATCACTCATTATTATCATCAGTTTAAGCATAATCAATGAACTGTAATAATACGATTGAAGAACTAGTATCCATGGTCAAGAAAAAAAGTTGACGTTCTGGACTTCTTGGCGGGAAAGTGAAGCGTCATATCTGCAGTTTTGTTTTATTTTCTTTATTCTGTGTTTTGTCAAATATTAATGTAAAATTATGATGGATTATTTAAGTGTTAATGAACGTGCATGAGTGTTGGCAAATAAAACAAAACAGTGAAACATCACTTCTCAAAATTCTATAACTAAACATAACCTAAAAACAATTATAAGGTTTCCTGATATTTAGATTCTCAGGAGTGTCCGTCAAAAATCTTTGTTTTTACAGTCATTTACTTGCAATTTCGAACCTAGAAAAGAATATTTCATTTGTTTATTATTTTTTGGTTCTTAGGCTAACAATGTATGGGCGCAAAACATTGTCCTTTTTAGGAAAGTTGTAAAACGCAGTCTTACTTAATACCTATGCAAAATCCCATACAAATTCATCCTATGTCAGTAGGGTCCCTGGGACAGAGCCACGAGAGTTAATAGGAATTCGGAAAGTAGCAGGCTAGAATCCAGCTTGCTGTTTTTATACATTTTCCAAACTTAACATAGGTAAGTACTTACCTAAGTCTTTTTTTCTAGTAAGCTCACTCTTATAAGCCTTTTTAAATAGTCATGCTGTTTTTACTGAGCGTATTAAACGCATCTCGTATGTGTACGTTGCTATTTTGACATGTCCACAATCGTGTGCCGTGATTGACATTTGGACTAAGTACGAGTAAAATGTCAGAATCTATGACCCATCGAGACACGACTGTGGGCGTATTAAAATAACAAGCCTTGACTGGAATGGAGATCCTTTGCACACTGTGGCTTTTAGCAGCGACGCAAACGATTTTAAGGTAAAAGCACGGTAAATATCATTTATTCTCTAGGTATCATTACCATTAGCTATAGTAAAACATCATTTTACCGTGTTAAAGTCAAAACCGTACATGTGACCCCTGGGTGGTGGCAAATGAGTTGTCAGTGTCCTGTCTGACAGTGTCCTGTCTGAGCGGTAGAGCCATACGTGCCGGCACGCATTGGGCCGGCTCGCCCGGCGTAATACCACCCTGTCACAGAATATCAGCGTGAAACATTGGCACTCGTTGCTGTTGTGTTTCATCCATTAAGTGAAAGTAAAGGAGGCCCAACTGAGCAGAGTTGGGCCTCCGGTACCCTCACAGGGTTAGTTAGGTAGGTAGATTAAATAAGTAGGTAGTTAAGAGGCCTATTACATCTCGAATGTGATTTTTGCAAAAAATGCCCATTTTCGCATTTTGTAGTAATTTTGCAGTTGTATTTATCGTTTTTATCGAAATAGGATAATAAATTCATTATAAAATCTTTATTCCTCATGAAGTAACAATTACTCTAGTATAAATTTTGCTCAATAATATTTTTTTTTTTTTTTTTTTTTAATTTATTCTGGCACGGAACAGTCATTACATAATATAACACTTAATATAATCGTATAGGAGATATTCACAGTTAACTTATAGCGATTTTCGAAGTTTTTTGGTTTAGAATAAGATTTTTTTCCTATATAAAATCAATGACATCTAAAAATTCACTATTCGACTATTTAAGAGATAACATTATATTTTTTTTTTATTTTACTTGTTTAGAACAGTAGTTCAATCGATTAGCTCAAAAAAGTGCCTTAGCGCACTTTATGAAAAAGTTTATCTGCAATTTTCGGTTTAATTAAAAAGTTAAGCAAAATTTACAAAAAGCGAGGCCGCTACGCACTATTCCAATAGCTATTCTACACTATTCAATAAGTCATATTTGTTTCTGAGATCCATAAAGCCAAAATTGGCCATTTTACGCAAAAATCACAGTCGAGATGTAAGTTCTCCTTAAGTTAGTTAGTTCCTCTTAAGTTAGTTGATAAGATTTAATTTAACTACATGTAGTTAACTTTTTTTTATATAATAACATTTTTGTGACGTCCATAAGTACCTGTAAAGGTCTAAATTTAATAAAGCATTTGACTTTGACTTTGACAATTCCTACTTTTTCCTCAAGGCCGAACGCATCTATGAATAGTCTTTGCGGGTGTCCATGGGCGGCGATCACTTTCCATCAGGTGACACGACTGCTCGTTTGCGGCCTTGTCACATAAAGTAACCGCGTCGCGAAGCGGTGAAAGAATACCACCATCCCCTCTCTTCCCTTGGTTGTCGTAAAAGGCGACTAACGGACTTTTAGGGGTCAAAGTTGCTCGCGTCCGTAGGTTTACCCTTGAGACCCTACACGTGATCCCTGGGTGGTGCTAAATGAGTGACACCAACTGAGTGGTAGAGCCACGCTGCGTTGCAGCACGCATTGGGCCGGCTCGCCCGGCGTAATACCACCCTCTCACTAATATTCGGCGTGAAATAATGGCACTTGGTGCTGTTGTGTTTCGTCCGACCAGTGAGGGTTCCGGAGGCCCCTTCCCCCCCCCCCCTCCCAATTCCTATTCCTTCCTTAAACCTATTTCTCCCCTAAAGGCCGGCAACGCGTCTGCGATTCCTCTGGTTTTGCGGGTGTCCATGGGCGGCGGTGATTACTCTCCATCAGGTGACCCGCCTGCTCGTTTGCCTCCCTCTTATATAAAAAAAAAAAAGACTGCACATAGGAACATCTAACAGCATAGAGCGGCGATGGGCTCACCACCAGTCACGCTGAGCACATTTGCAGTCGCTATCTGGTGAAAAGTGGATTATAGCAGAGGACGGCTTTTGCGGTCCTCATTGCCTAGTCTCTGACTAACCCTTCGGGGATAATAGTCGTGATTATATGTACGTATGTTTGTATGTCACATAAAGAAAAAAACGCGATATTGGCCTAACCACCATGCTTTTCAACCCATGATATGCATCGAAAAGTTTTTAAATATTATTAACAGACCGGTGAATTGAACCGGTCCCTTCGGATATCGGACCTAGTGAGTTGCCACTTGACCAACAAGGTATCTTCGATGAATAAAATGCATCAGTAGGTACTTACTGTATATTTCATAAACAATTTTTCTTTCAAAGCGGACATATTTTCTGTCTATCTCTATTTATCTATTTTTTATTGGGGTCTCCTCAAAACTGTGTTGATGTTTTCTGTGATTACCGTCACAACAAGAATATCGTCTAGATAGATAGCCTCGATAAAGTCATGCATAACGGGGACCAACGAAAACAGACGTAGAAATGTAGTTTACTCTATGACTTCTTTGTACAATTCCATTTTTGCTGTACCTTGAATAACATTTTTAACATTAAACCCGGTACACACTAGAGTAAATACCGCGTAATAAGGATAAACTAATTCTTAATTAATAATTACAATACCGTGTTGCGGTGAAAGCATACGGCCACTCTCTTCCCTTGGGTGTCGTAAAAGGCGTCTATCGGACTAAGACTGCACATACATCCAACTGCATCGAACGGCGATGTGCTCACCACCTGTCATGCTGAGCACATGTGCAGTAGTAACTTGGTGAAACGTGGACTATGACAGTGGACTGCTTCTGCGGTCCCCATTGTCTAGTCTTTTACCAACCCTATGGGGATAATAAGAAATAATAAGAAATAAGAAATATTTATTGTCACATAATTGTTACATATTTGTGATGAAGTCCCTGACCTCTATTTTAGGTTTGTCACCTAAGTGACATAGGCCAGTACCCTCTTCGTTAACAAAGGTACTTCAAATGACAAATTAAATTAACAAATAAGCATGTTGAAATCCGACTTTAGAACAATTAAAATAAACAAACTAATTACCAGAAAGAAGTGTGCGTGTGTGTGTGTTTTTGTGTATAAGTATGTGTATGTGTGTGTCAGTGGCTGTGTGTGCGGATAATAATCGTAAATCCATATAAGTAGATCACAGTTTTAGTAATCGAAGAGATAAAACTATAAAAAAATGTCCTCCAACTGTGGGCACATGGGTACGGTCCCAAGATGTAGGTACCTAGTTTTATTTTTACTTTTTACGAGATATTTACCATGAATATCCATGAGTTTGTCCTCCCGATACTTCTTACACATACCATGGTCACGGGAAACTGAGGCTTGCGGGTGGATGCAGAAATTTATTGGCAGACGAATCGGTCTACCCTCTTCCGCACTCCTTTATTTCGATCGATACCCCTACTATCGGTTTCACTCTCACTATCGGGAGGACAAACTCATGGATAATCATGGTAAATATCTCGTAAAAAGTAAAAATAATGTTAACAACCATGATAGTCATAAAAGTTATAGGTACCTAGTTGTTGTGATTATGCTATAAAATAAAAAGTTACAAATAAAAGTGAACCATCTTAGGCTTTAAAATTCAGTCCCTCATTTTCGGTTTGTTAATTCACTACCATGCAGCCTCCTCCTTACGCCGCGGCCGGTTCTACGAAGAGACCTCTCGAGCCTTCGCAGAAACAATCAAAGTCGGTTACTATGCTATTCGTCTCCAATTACCGCCGTTCAGAACCATTGAGGTGTTACAACTAGAGACGTCACCGCAAAGCAAGTTTGTGCGCACCCAGTTGCGGTTAAAGAGCTGCAAACGACTAAAGATGGAACAAATCATTGATAGCAGTGAATAATCATATGATTTAGTTTTTCATATGACATCACTGCTATTGTCATTTGCAATCACAGTGATTATGATTTCTCATTAGTGCGTGTATGAATGAAATGAAATACAATTTTATTTCACTTTTCATATTGATTTTTATCGAAGCTAACGAAATGAAGTGACATTTCTCCTGTGCGTGGGCGGTCGTCCTCGCCAAACGTGTCCTGTTTCATCATAATCATTATTCAATTACCATGTCATTTCATTTTAATATTTTTAATGATAAATAGTAAGAAAATCGCTCTCAATGAAAAATAGCAGGTGTGAAAAATAACAGGTGATTTCACATATGATTATGATTTCTAAATACCAATCATTTTCATCTCTACAAACGACTTATTGATTGTGATCACTCACAATTTGTGAGTGATCCGAACAATTTGTGGACCTTGCGGCCGCAGCAAATTAGTGCGCAAAGAATTGCTTATAACTAGAGACGTCTAGTTATAATACCTGAATGTTCGGAACCCAGTGGCATTAGTGCGGCACTTATGAGGCAAATTGTAAGGGCCCCGGGATCGTGTGTACGCGAGGTACTAATGTGGAGGTGCTCGGAACTTGGTACTGTTGTGAGTACAATAAATACTCGCTTCGGTTCAACTTGAGGTACACGTCGTGGATGTAGTACACACTGTGTATTTCATTAGTTTATTTTATTTAGTAAGTATTTTATTTTTTATTTTCTTTGAAGAAAGATTGAAAAAAGATTTTATAAGTCATTTTCGGTACAACCTATTCATCCCAATGCTGAGAAATTTTTGGTACCCAATCTTTTATTTAGACGTCGAGATCATCCCTACGACAAGTTTCATTTCATACTTCTTCAATACTAATATTTTAAAGAGGAAAGATTTGTTTATTTGTTTGAATTGAATAGGCTCCAAAACTAATGGACAGATTTAGAAAATTCTTTGACCATTAGAAAGCTACGTTTTTTCCAAGTAACTTAGGCTGTATTTTGTCCTGATATTCCCAAGGGTACAGGTACACACAGGGCTATGCTCGGGGTTCCCCTACGTGATCGAATCAGAAAAGAGGAGATTCGTAGACGAACTAAAGTGTGGGCAGTGTGTGGGCAGGCCTCCAATAAGGTGGTCCGACGATCTGGTGAAGGTCGCGGGTAGCCGCTGGGTGCGAGCAGCACAAGACCGGTCGTGGTGGAGATCCTTGGGGAGGCCTTTGTCCAGCAGTGGACGTCTTCTGGCTGATGATGACAGGTACCACGCGGGTGAAACCGCGAGGATCCGCTAGTGTATAACAAGTATGTTTATCCGTTATCTAACCACAAAAACAAGTTTCAAAAGAAGCTTCACTTAGGCTAGATAATTGGTGTGAAAGTGGAACAGTTATTATTATTTATTATATTTATACTTCAATTAATAGTGAGCGAATAATAATATGTAAGACCAATGATTAAATGGTCACAGCCAGACTTAAGCGTTTCTGTTCTTTCTGACAACATGATACAATCAAAATGTATAATGGGTGCGATTCTTTTTACGCAAAATTTTAATGTACTTACAGTTTCGGACGATAAAAAGTATAATGAATAAATGAAACAATCATGATTAGATTCATATCAAAGGTTTCAATTCAAGATAAAAGACTCCGTTAATATTTTGCTTTAACAAAAAGCAATATCCTTTGGTATACTCGTACAGCGAAGAATACTTACTTTTAATTAATGGTTCTGAAACTCATCGTGCATTGTAATAATGAACAAGCATTGTTTGTAATTGTCATTTAGGGTTCTGTACGTCAATAACCACCGCAGATTGCACCAAAGAGGTAAATTTACAATTTTGGGGGTTAAAGTTACTCGCGTCCGTAGGTTTCCCTTGAGACCCTACACGTGACCCCTGGGTGGTGCTAAATGAGTGACACTGACTGAGTGGTAGAGCCACGCTGCGTTGCAGCACGCATTGGGCCGGCTTGCCCGGCGTAATACTACCCTCTCACGAATATCCGGCGTGAAATAATGGCACTTGGTGCTGTTGTGTTTCGTCCGGCCAGTGAGAGTTCCGGAGGCCTCTTCCCCCCCCCCCCCCCGCCCCCTCACAAATCCTATTCCTTCCTTAACCGTGACCCGCCTGCTCGTTTACCTCCATCTTATATAAAAAAAAATTAACGGTTTTAATAAGTACCTTAGGAATATAACAGACATATATAAATATAACAATTAACGCTACATAGTCGACAACGCGCGCTTGGACGTTTGGTATTTAAGAATATGCTCGTTTATTGGCTCAGTATCTTTATTAAGGTTACAATAAGTATATCAGTCTTCGAAACGTCAGGATTAAAAACAATACTCATTTGTGAAAACTAAACGCGAGTATATTCAAAAGTGCTTTATCTACATTAACGTTACCTAAAACGTACCGTATTATATAATATATAAATAAAAATCCAATTACCACGAATGTATGTGCACATCACTTCAGAACTCCTGTACCGATTTGGCTAATTCTTGATTTTAATTAATTATCACGACAAAGTTTGTAGAAAAGAAAATGTTTAGGATTTCGAAACGGAATACAGAGAGGTCACGCGCAGGGACTGAAAGCGGTTACGGAATAGGGTTACGTCACCGGTATAAAATAAGTGTATTAGGGCGGATTCGACCAAACATAAGGTCTTATGCCTAGATTAAACGCCGAATTTGTATAGACTAATCTCGGAGTAAGTCTTATTCCTGCATGGTCGAATCCACCCTTAATAAAATGGAGGTAAGGCTATACCGTTATTTAACCTTTATGCGATATCGGTACCGAAAAACGATGCATTGACAGTTGCTGGGCGCGGGGTGAGGAATTTTGATCTCGAGAACAAAGCAAACTAATGCAAATTGAGGAAAAAACCATGATATTAGTCGTTTATGCTTGAAATGGTTGTTAGCGGTCTCTTTTATACCGAAATATACCTTTATTATTTATAAACTTAAAATTACGGTACCAAAATAATTTTTGACTATAAATTTTCACCCAAAACAATTAAAAATCAGCATAATAAATTCAGTTGAACCAAGATTTTTTTATGGGGGCTGAAGAGGTAGCCAAATACCCCTCCAATCACTCCATTCGATTTGGCACACGATGCATCAAACACCCTGTATATTCAAAAAGACACCAAAACACTTTTTTGAATTTTGATAAACGGAACCATCGATTAACCAACACGAATTCAACTGGCCCCATATCGTCGTGCTAAACTTTCATATCGAACTCATCAGTAAATTAATTAACCGGTACACATCCGTAGTTTAATGCGGGCCGAAAGTAAAAATTCGTAAACGTCAATAAGGACTGCTTCGGTAACAACTCATTAGGAGTTTATAAAAAAGTAATAATTAAAACAATTAACACGTAGGCACCTCGGGACTGACTTTCGTTAAATGCATTCCTACAGCTTCATTATAACGTAAGCGATATCGCGTTTATTAGCATACAATGAGTATAATAAGAATAAATAAAATAAAAATAAAAAACTTATTTATTGCTATACCAAAAACACACAACATACATTTACAAGCGGCACAATTCTAAGAATACACATATACAAACGAACTTAAACTATATTATTAATGCTTGCTGCTAATTTATTAAAAATTTATATGTATGTTATTCGGAGGGCAAAAGGGGTAAATTCAGCATTTGCTGCGCTCACATTGTTATGTGCACGCTGCGCTGTTTTTCAATTTATCCCTGTGCCGGGCAGGTATTTGCCGGGGTAGAGTGAAAGAAGCGTTTACAATAATGGATTTCATGTACGACTCGATCAAAACTGGATTAAGTAAAAAATAAAAGACACAAAATAATACAAAAGGTTACTTATTTTTCTGTCGCACAAAAATAATTAAATACTCGCCCAGCTAACGATATAAATATAGAATTAACCGCGTCGCGTAACGGTGAAAGAATACTACCACCCAATCTCTTCCCTTCCGGTGTCGTAAAAGCCGACTAACGGACTAAAGACTTTCGTCGCTGGTATTTATAGCACAGGGTTTCCTAACATAAGTACCAGCAGCTATATAATAATGTTTAAAATTGTTCAATTATCCTTGTCAAATGTTACGTACCTAATTGTTTTTGTGAAATAAATACATTTATTATTATTTATTAAAGACTGCACATACTTCCAACATCATAGAGCGGCGATAGCTTCACCACCTGTCATGCTGAGAACATGTGCTGTCGCTATTTGGTGAAAAATGGATTATTTAGAGGACTGTTTTAGCTGTCCTCATTGCCTAGTCTCTGAGTAACCCTTCGGGGATAATAGTTGTGATTATATGTATGTAATATATAGCATTATGCACATGGACAGCATCACATAAACAGATTGGGCCTTAGGTGCCATAACCCAAATAATGCCTAAGAATTTTAAGATATGCGTAATACAGTTTTTTCCAATTGAAATGCTTTTTTTATGCTTGATAAGACAGCTCTTGACCTCGATCTCGCCTGACGGTGAGCGTAGATGAGGTCTACGACAGAGCGAGCTGCCCCAGAAGATGCCTATTAAGAGGAAACACTACGTCGAAGTGGCATGCAAAATTCTCATATTAAACACAGAAAAACGACGTTTCGAAGTCCCCTGTTTCCTCCTTCAGAACTGGACCATTTTTTATTACTTTTCCAGTATCGGTTAAAGGAAGATATTTTCTATGTCTCTATGTTTGATTTTTTTTTAAACCAGCCACTTAATGTTTCTGAAGCCGCCTTAAAACAGAGTGTTTTCGCAAAATTTTAAAGAATCCTGGTTATTAAATAAATAACTTAATGCATAAAACTCAAACATACAGACATAGAAAATCTCTTTCTTTGCTGATAAAGTATTAAAAATCGGTCCAGCTCTGAAGGAGGAAACAGGGGACTACGAAACGTCGTTTTTCTGAGTTTTGTATGAGAATTTTCCATGCAACTTCGACGTAGTGTTTCCTCTTAACTCTCGCCTTGAAGGCATTCAGGTTATAAGTTTTTGAGAACACAGACGATGGCAGAGAATTCCACTCCTTGACACCACGCTTGTAACTGCCTCTCGCTACGCTACAAAACAGCTCGAAGCTCCTATAACTTAGCAGCTTATCAAACATCACAACAAGTCTAGCTTTAATTGCACAGGCCAGCTCACAGCTCAAACTTATTATTAACGTCGGAAATGTCTCAATCGTCCAGATGTGACGCCTGATAGCCTCCCCACAATTACAACCTTATTCGAACACGAATTATAAATTGTTACATTCACCAACGGGGGCGTATTATCAAACGCAAAGTTGTTTTCGAGTTACGTTACTTCTGAATAGGAGTTGGATTCCGTAAATCGATCTTTCTGTCTTGGTAGCAGTCGACATGAAAGGCAAAAATATGTATTACGTATCACGGTAGTGAAGGTAAGTGACGGAAATTATTTTAAAACATGTAGGGGTCCTTGAGTATATTTTTTTTATAACTTCTTTCTCCCAATATTGTCGGAGTCCTTTTAAAACTATTCTTCGTTCTCACTCCAGTTCTACCTTTCTTACTAGTACTTTCATTTATCATACTACACATTCATACTTCCACATTATTAATAGACTAACAATTTTTTTTAAGTGTGTTCTATTGAGTTTGTTAACGGCCGGTGACATTAACCTATGTTGTTTTGCCAACTCGAGTTAGAAATTTGACTTTAGCTCCATACAAATTATTTAAAAAACTAGTATGTAGGTTGAGTTTATGTTGTTTAAATAGGTTATTGACACTGGTCGTTAATCTACAAGGGTATGATGATTTCCGACAGCTATTTCGTCTTAAGTATCTGTAAAAGTTAAAGACTAGGATTAAGCCTTTTAATGTTCTGATGATTTCTGTCAACTCATTGTGTAGGAAATTTATTACTAGCCACTAGATAATTTACATCCTTCGCAGTTCGTTACATCGACGTAAAGAATAGGACCCCATCAAGAAAATTACACATCACAGTTGTAAATGTTTTATTTTGACATTTTGTAAAAAAAACACAAATGATACGACGGGAAAATGTTCACCAGTTCTATATGTAATTAGCACTGTGTTGTTTCATTAATTATAGTTTTACAGTGGATCAACGTACGGAATAAACTGCTTTTAATTAAAAAAATAACCTTTTTTTCATCTCTGATCGTCGTAGGGTTATCTGAAAAAGAAAAACATATTTATTAGTGCGGTTAAGTCCAAAACATAATGATTAGATGGATGGAAAAGGAGGAGCCAAGAAATGAAACACAATAATGCTAATACAACATTACTCATAACAAGCCACTGACTTAGACAAAATGGAGGTCTTATCATACACTGAAAGAACAAAAAGGTTGATATTGCACGGGTTGGCGACACATTAGTTGAATTAACAAAGTGATGGGTTAAAGCAACATGAACAAATTGTTGTTTTCACAGAAAAGTTTTTGTTGATATGAAAACAGTTGTTTTTACCTATTTGTACATGTTGGCGTAACAATTCATGCATAATTCAATAGGTAATTGTTGATTTTACTGTTCAAGTTGTTAAAATAACCATTTTTAAAGTTAAATTTACAAAATAAATACGTTAAAACAACAAAAGATATATGTAATAAGTTCAAATTACCGTTACTAACTGATCAACAATACAGTTTTTGTTCATTCAACAAAACTCAAGAGTAGGTGCTATATTAACCCTAAAATTTTGTTGAAATATGGTAAAACCAACTAATAATTTCTTTCCGTGTACCAGCTCTCCCACACAAAAAAAACCGGCCAATTGCGAGTCGGACTCGCCCATGAAGGGTTCCGTAGCAGCAAGTAACATCATATAAAAGTTCTTGTAGTTCGTTGTAACTTTGATCGATGTTTTAATAATAGTGTATTTTTTTTAATTAATTAGTTTATGACGTATTAAAAAAAACTACTTACTAGATCTTGTTCAAACCAATTTTTGGTGGTATGAGTACATCATATATTTTTTTTAGTTTTCTCATTCTCTTATTTTAGCAATTATAGAGGTGGGGGGGGGGGACACACATTTTACCACTTTGGAAGTGTCTCTCGCGCAAACTATTCAGTTTAACCTCAATATCATTTTTGAAGACCTATCCATAGAAAACTGAAAACGCCTGGAGTAGCTATTGGTCGATGAAACATCTGATGAAAGGCCGCTGCCGCTGTGCCTAAAGCGCAAACTCATGGACATGTGCATTCTCCCCATCCTTACTTACGGTGCTCAAACATGGTCTTTGACGGCTCAGCAGAGGTCTAGACTCGAGGTGTGCCAGCGGGCAATGGAGCGCAGTATATTGGGTGTCCGCCTAACGGACCGTATAAAAAACTCAATTCTGCGCTCAAGGACCAAAGTTCAGGACGTCTCTCAAAAATCTGCCCAACTTAAATGGAATTGGGCCGGGCACGTTTACCGCATGCCAGAGGAACTTTGGGCCAAGGCCACTACCGTTTGGGTACCTCCCAATGCTAGAAGGCGACGCGGCAGACCGAGGCGAAGATGGCGTGACGAGCTGGACGCATATCAGCCAGATTGGACCACTGTGGCGGTAGACAGAAAAAAGTGGAAAGAAGGAGGGGAGGCCTTTGCCCTGCAGTGGGACAAAATAGGCTGACAATAATAATAATAATAATAATATCCATAGATAGGTACCACACTACTATGGGTTTGATGAAAAAAAAATTTTTGAGTTTCATTTCTAAGTATGGGGAACCCCCAAAATTTATTGTCTTTTTTTTCTATTTGTGTGAAAATCTTAATGCGGTTCACAGAATACATCTACTTACTAAGTTTCAACAGTATCCAAGTAACAAATTATCGTTGCATAATAGTTGAGAAAACGTTTTACATTTCCTTTTGGTTCTATAAAGTGGATCATATAAACGAGTCGTAGACGTTATACAACGCGAAATAGGCCCATATTAAACGACATTATTGTTATTTACAAGTTAAATAAACGTCAGTCAAGAACTTTTAAATGTCACATAAAAGTTTTCGACCGACTGTTATCGAACCACTGAAGTCCTATAACAATTGCATAGACATTAGAAGATGACTGTAATGTCGGTTAAGTGTTTAACATCGACTTTTATTGTACATATTAGTTCATTCCATTCATTCGTTCCTGTGATGTTTGCTGGAAAAGTGCGTGTTATCAAAAACAAAATTTAAACGGTATTTAAGTTATAATTTACTTAACTAGTTTTACATTTACTCTAACAATATTATTCACGAACAGAGTGTAAGGATAAATGTGTGCAGTGCACCTAGTTCTTATGGGACGTTTAGTTTTGTTGTGAAATATAGGTGTGTTGTTGTGAAATTTATTACGCCCCCCTCCGAATTTCTTGAAATTAAATTATTGTAGACTATTACTTAAAATTTGTTTACATACTAAAATAGCAGCCATCTTGTCTAAGTTAAGAAATGACTTCTATACATCAATTATAGAATGAAAAGGTCGCATAATGCGGTTTCTTGCGACCAAGATGGTCGGCCATGATAAATTATTTTAGAGTTCTGTGAGATAATAAACATGAACAGATAACCTTTAATTTAAATAAAACCTTTATACATGGTATCATATTTTTTTTATTTATCCGACCTACAACCTGGCTTTATAATACGACGATATAATAAAGCAGTCATAAAAACGTTCACGTAACTTATACTCTAACACCACTATTCGACGTTGTATGAATCAGTCGTAAAAACGTCTACCTAATCTATACACAGGCACCACTATACGACGTTGTAGGAACCAGTCGTAAAAACGTCTACCTAATCTATACACAGGTAGCACTGTTCGACGTTGTATGAATCAGTCGTAAAAACGTCTACTTAACCTATACACGGGCACCACTATACGACGTTGTATAAATCAGTCGTAAAAACGTATACCTAACCTATACACAGGCACTACTATACGACGCTGTATGAATCAGTCGTAAAAACGTCTACCTAACCTATACACAGGCACCACTATACGACGTTGTATAAATCAGTCTTTTAAACGTCTACCTAACCTATACATAGGCACCATTACAAAACGTTGTATAATACAGTCGTAAAAACGTTTACTTAACCTATATTTTTGTACCATTATACGACGTTGTATAAAGTAGTCCTAAAAACGTTTACTCAACTTATTTAGTGGACCATTTAGTTACGGGACTAAATCGTTGTAGGAATAACGGTTACACAACGTTGTAGTTGTCTAATAACATCAATTCAACAGTTATATAACCGAAAGTTACCGCATAGCACCGCATAGCACAGTTTTTATATGACCAATTTGCTAGTTCTTATAGTTTCAGAAAAAAGTGGCTGTGACATACGGACGGACAGACAGACAGACATGACGAATCAATAAGGGTTCCGTCTTTTTGCCATTTGGTTACGGAACCCTAAAAACAATTAAGTAGGTACATGGTGTTGGTGAACCATCCGCTAGGAATTTGGTAGTTCAAGTGCTTTAGTAATAACAAATTCTTAAGTGTAGTCGTGAAATTTCTTAAAATCGCAATTATCAATTTGTGATGAGGAAAAATATATGTAAAGCTCATGGTATGTATGTATGGTAAAACCAGAATATACATAAAAGGTAATTTACTTCTAAAAAACAATATAAAACTTCATGCTTAATTAAAAACATTTGCAACTGTACGAGTATAAACCCATTTTTTATGAACTTTACTTAGTTTCTTTTGCTTTGTAATTAAGAGCCAACGAATCAGAATTAACAAAATGTGAATATTTTATTTGGACGACCGCTGTAGTACTGTGGTTAGCACGCCGGTTTTGGCGTCACCATCGCCGAGTTCGATTCCCGGGATTTTGGGTCTGGGGTGCTTAAGTATGTTTATCCGTTAACTAACCAATAGAACAAGTCTCAAAAAGAAGCTTATGTTAGGCTAGACTGATAATTGATGGTGGTAATTAGTGTGAGTGCGATAAAATTGTTTTATTTATTCGTATACTGAGCATATGTGCAGTCGCCATTTTTTGAAAAGTGGACTATTTTAGAGAACTGCTTTTGCTGTCCTCATTGCTTATAGTCTATGAATTACCGTTTGGGGATAATATACGTGATTATAAGTATGTATTTATTCATATTAAGTTCTCAGGTTATGGTGAATTAGTAGATTCTTTTTAAGAATAAAGTTCCTTTATAACCATTTATAAAAGATAAAATGTTTACTAGAAAAAAAAATCAACCAGTCTCAGGAAGCTCGAGTGGGATGTCACTCGAGCTTCCTGAGGATTTTTTTTTCTAGTAAACGTTTATCCGTTATCTATATAGCATTGTGAATGCAAAATTTCAATAATAAAGATTTATAAACAATCTTCAAAAAATTACGATGCCACAGATAATACAGCATCATACATCAGACGGTTTTACAACGGTCGGGATCCATTATGTACCCCAAGGATACCACAATCAATGCCCCGATTGTGTTTGAACACTCGCACAATAGTCACCCGCGGCGCTGCGGGTTCGAGTCCCGGCTCAAGTCCCGGCTTAAGTAAGCTCTTAGACGGTAATGGAGCCTGGGTGTTTATGGCCCACTCGTCACGAGTAAACAACTATGTTAATGGCCGTGGAATGGTGGAATTTTGAAAGGTGCCACATTGTGCGAGAGTAGTTGGTTGTACCAACAATGTCGTCAATGTAAAACGGAATATTTAATGGATCTGATAACATAACAATATCTTTAAACTTAATTTATGTATTCAAAACTAACCTACTCAGTTGAGGATTTTAAGATTTTCATATTAGTTAACGCTACATAAAGTACTATTCGCTAAACCATATTTTGTCTTCTGTCCAATTATAATTTGCTAATGAAAGAAAGACACCGAGGAAGAAATAAATCAGTAAGTATTAAATGTTTAATAATGGTTAGTGATATAATTACTTCTCTAACTAATACTACTTAGTTAATTCCGATTGCGAAGCATTGGCAAGCGTGGTGGGTTATCTCCTGAACTCCCCTTGAGTTATTGTTTGAAACATAAACTTACTCGTATGTTTGTAAAAATTTTTTTATAGCAATAGGAGGCAAACGAGCAGGCGGGTCACCAGGGGCCCAAGTCTGCTAATTTACGAATAGCATAATTGAATCGCAATTGGATCGCATTGTAATTGTTTGACACATTTGGTATTCTCTTACTCATTTATGAATACCAAATGTGTCAAACAATTACAATGCGATCCAATTGCGATTCAATTATGCCATTCGTAAATTAGCAGACTTGGGGCCCCTGATGGGGAGTAATTACCGCCGCCCATGGCACCCGCAAAACCAGAGGAATCGCAGGCGCGTTGCCGGCCTTTAAGGAAGGAATAGGGTTAAGGAAGGAATAGGAATTGTGAGGAGGGGGGGGGGGGGATGGGTCTCCGGAACTCTCACTGGCCGGACGAAACACAACAGCACCAGAGCCGTTATTTCACGCCGGATATTCGTGAGAGGGTGATATTACGCCGGCCGAGCCGGCCCAATGCGTGCTGCAACGCAGCGTGGCTCTACCACTCAGTCAGTGTCACTCATTTAGCACCACCCAGGGGTTACGTGTAGGGTCTCAAGGGTAAACCTACGGACGCGAGTAACTTTAACCCCCAAAACCACATTCCCACACCTCCAACACCACATTCTCGGAAGGAAGGCAAATAGAAGGAATTTTGCCTCAGTCGTGTTCGTCCCGGGCATTTTACGGTTTTGTGACAACTCTTCAGTAGCGTAGTCGGAACATCTGCATTATAAAGCCGCCGCACACCAAACGCAGTGTTGGCAACTAGGCAGGCCTCCAACAAGGTGGACCACTATCTGGGTAAAGGTCACAAGATGGGACTTTGTGGAGATCCTTGGGGGATGGCAACAGTCCATCAGTGGAAGTATTTCGGCTGATAATGACACCGAACGCGATTCGACACTCTCAATTGGCTAAAAGTGACCTATGTAGGTAAGTTAGTTGATCTGTGTAGTTTATTAATTCACAACTTTAAGTACTATTTTTTATTGCACCGCCTACAACTCTTTCTGCTAGCCTTAGGGTTGACTAGTAGAGAATGCTTTTCATTGACTGTTATTTAGTCCGCCTTTTGTACACTCTTTCTTTAATTTTGTGTAATAAAGATTAAAATAAATAAAAATTGTTGGGAATTTTGCATTTCGACGATTAGATAATTAAATATGTCGAAATATTTAATTATCCTTCTTTTTTTACGCTGTCTACACAATTCAGCTATTTATTTAAATAATAAATAAATAAATCTTTCCTACTATCACACCAATTATCTAGCCCAAGAGAAGCTTCGAAGAAACTCGTTAAATGGTTACTAGACAACGGATAACCATACTTAAAATACTTAAATACATACTTATTATACATAGAAAACACCCAGACCCGAGACAATTTAGAAAAACAATAATTTCTAAATTGACCCGACCGGGGATCGAACCCGGGACCTCAAAGATGGCGACACCATGAAAACCGGTGTGCAAACCACTCGACCAAGGAGGTCGTCAATAAATTTTCAGTACCTGTCTTTTCTTTAGTTTATTTTATAAGCGGCATGCAGTTCGTTGCCTTATAGGCATTATTTCGGCACAGTTTTATGCGCTGTTCGTTCGTACGTATACAGATATTAGATAAAAGGTACATATTTCCGAAATTGGACCATCCTTGATATTGGAGCAACTGCTTTACCATACAATTACGCCAAATAGTTTTTGCAGTTTTATACGTTCCCGTCTCGAGCTGAAGTATAAGTGTCACTTTAATAAGTTTTATTCCATACATTTTCTTAATACATACTTAATAGGTACATCAGAAATTTGAATGCCGCACTTGGTGTATGTTACTGTTTAGGGCAGTTTTTGTGTGGAGGTAATTGGCATGGCAACATACGAATGTCCTAAATGAATTGCGTGTGAGTACGGTAGGGAAATGTAGCCCTCACCCCCTTTAGGAGGAACGAGCGCTAAACGGTTTTGTTATAATTCAGGAATGAATATTACTAAGCATCTTTAATTTGTTTCTTTTACAAACCTTTTTTGTAAGTGATCTGTATCTAAGAGCTCTTTTTTTTTAATCTACTAGGAGATGGCTTGGTTTTTATTTCAACAGATTAAAACTAAGTGAGTAAATAGTATTTAATTTGAATAAAATTATTACTTATTTAATTATTTTAATTATATTACCTGTTATAGTTGATCATTATCATTTTAAATTATGTCGACATATTATGATTTTATTTTACCATTCAACATTTTAATTTTGTTCAACAATGTATGAACACATTTTGCGAACCCTGCCAAAGGTTGCTACGTTCAGAACTGAAGCTACTTAAATTATATTTCACCTGTCGAGTAAAATAAATAATTCGATTAGAATTTGACTATAAAATCGAACATTATACTACTTAGGTTCTGAAAAATTATAATTTTTGAAACACAACAATGCTTATAACACTTTTTTATGGCAACAGACTTTAACCACACAGTGCTAAGGCGAGCTTAGAACAAACGCTAGTATTACAATATACACTTCTCGTTGAAAATCGAAATTAGAGATCAAATCTAAAATGAGAGACTGGTAGTCTAAACACTACACTGCTGAGGCAGTAATTAAAAATACTTTAATCATATTTATTACGACACGTGTAAAATCTTTTCAAAATGGTCAAATTAGCTACTTTATTTAAAACTATATATACCATTTAGTAGAAACTTTTCTGAAGTGGCAACATTTCTCTACACACGCTCACCTCGTTAACATAAACAAAACACTTCCTTAAACAGACAATTGTTGTACAAATGACAACAAATAGCTTTTACTGTTTAATGCTAAGTACACATGGAAACTGCATTAGACTCATGCCACAGAATAAATAATAGTACTACCTCATGCTACCTAGAAGCGCAATTATACAACAAACTATTTATTTATGCTGCCTTCTCTGTAAAGTATGTTTTATTAATTTACCTGACGGCTTGTGTACCTCAACTTCGTGTTGGTTAAGAATCAGTTTCTTGTTAATTCTTTGTATTTTAATAATACGTTAATATCTTTGTACTAGCCCAAAAAAAACGTATAATAATAACTATTTCGAAAGAAACAATAATTAATTAGTCCTTTTGTATCATGTTGTACATTTGACACTTAACTTTTTCATAACTATTATTTATCTTAAACATAATATGTGAAAACTTGTAATTGGCTTTATTTTATTGAGTTATAGTTATTATAACTTTGTATTAGCTGTAAGTTTTCCTCAAAATTGTAAAATAAAATAAAAATAAAAAAAATAACCGTGTCGCGTAGCGGTTAAATATACACCCCCTCTCGTAAAAGGCGACTAACGGACTAAAGACTGCACATACATCCAACAGCATAGAGCGGCGATGGGCTCACCACCTGTCACGCTGAGCACTGTGCAGTCGCTATTTGGTGTAAAGTGGACTATGGCGGAGGACTGTTTTTGCGGTCCTCATTGCCTAGTCTCTGACTAACCCTTCTGGGATAATAGTCGTGATTATTTGTAAGTATGGAACCCACCATCGCGCATTAGGCCAGCTGCGCATAATGGCCAGCTTGATGGATTGTGGCCAAATCTCCCTAATAGATTTTGTTCTGACGACCTCCTTGGTCGAGTGGTTTGTACACCGGTTTTCATGGTGCCGCCATCTCTGAGGTCCCGGGCTCGATCTCCGGTCGGGTCAATTTAGAAATTATTGTTTTTCTAATTTGTCTCGGGTCTGGGTGTTTTCTATGTATAATATGTATGTATGTATTTAAGTATTTTAAGTATGTTTATCCGTTGTCTAGTAACCATTTAAAGAGTTTCTTCGAAGCTTCTCTTGGGCTAGATAATTGGTGTGATTGTATGAAAGTTTAAGTTTTAAGTTTAAGTTTATGTTAAAAGGCCGGTGACCATGACTTTGTAAACCCTACAGGCGGAGTAGAGTAACATTCTACTTGTAAGTACCAAGTTATTTACACTTTCATGTATTATTGTAATTTAAAAAAAAACCCTATAATATCTTGCCTGGATTGGAAATGAAAACTTCCGAATTTGTTGCGTGATTGCGTTTGTCATTTATTTTTATCTTGTTCACCTTATTTTTCTTGCACTCTGTGTCTGCATTATGTAGAGTATAATCAATATAATATTTTTATAATTTACCATAAGCATAGAATAATAACGGGTTATATTCAGTTTTGTAGACCTAAAAATAAAATAAAAAACAAAGATAGAATCCAGTTACTTCTTAATGCACCGTAGCCGCTTACTTAGCGATAATAAAACCAATGCAACAGGGGATCTATTCCAAACACCGATTTCATTACGAAGTATATATTTTCATAATAGATTTACATTTGATACCGTTATACCTCAGCAGGTGTCGAATCGCCACCTACACATAATCGTTTTATAGCTATCTGTAATAAGCAAATTTAAATTGAATTATTTAAAGTTACTATCGTAGGTAATAAGTGTAATAACTTATAAGTTAATGCTTACAAGTTTATTATTTTATTACTAATAGGTTAAAGTATTACTGTTGAGCAAAAGCCTACATCATTAAAATCAATACATAGCTACAATTAATAGATAAAGGCTTTTGATCACTATGCTTGCCAAATACGGATTTGTGATTTATTACCCGAGCTATGTACCTATAGAAAATCTGTAAAAAAATTTACCCGACCTTAGAATTAAACCCGGGACCTCTGGGAATCAGGCCAAGCGCTATGCTACTCGGCCACCAATATAATAAAAGATGCCGTTGCTCGATATACTTACAAGTCTACGCATTTTTTAATACATATATGCATAAGAATGAGAATACTGTGATAAACTTAACTGCTTTCATGTATAAATACTGTTGGTGCTTATTAAATAATAACGTCAGCAAACGAAACACTTTTACAATATAACAACAATTTCATCAAATAAAATCCTTTTACCGGTTAAAAATTCCAAAGGAATAGCGTTGGCCCCAACACGCTACCCTAGCGTACGCGAGCCTACAATAAAAAGATAAGGAAAGCCCTCAGAACGCCCTCGCAGGGTCTGACGCCTTGATGTGATCCGAGGATCACTCAGCGTCCCCCCTTTGGTACTGATGGCAACAAAATATTAGTGGGTGTGACGCACCTTGTCTTTGTAGCGACGGTACCTATTCGTAGATATATACTAAACTAATATTTATTATCCAAATAATTAACCTGGGATGGTCGTTAGTCAAAAAGTTGATCTGTACATATAAATATATATCACAAAAGCGAACGTTTTTTGTTGAAATAAAATACATATTATCCTACTTATATTAGAAACGCGAAAGTTTGTAAGAATTTATGGATATTTGTTACTCTTTCACGTAAAAACTACTGAATGGATTTGGATGAAATTCGGCATGCAGATAGTTTATAATCTGGATTAACACATAGGATACTTTTTATCTCGATATTCTCACGGGAACGGGAACCACGCGGGTGAAACCGCGAGCGGCCGCTAGTTAGATATACTCATATTACGATATGGCCACGAATATACTTAGGTACATTGAAACACGTTAAAGCTCAAATATTCCGTAAACTGGCAGCACAACACACCGCGACCACCCACCATTTTTCCGTTCAGCACACCCATTTTCTTTTTCGCCATATTAATTTTTCTTTTTAAGTTATTTCGCTCTACCCTGCATTCTACAGCCGTCCAATATACAAA
Source organism: Scoparia ambigualis (assembly GCA_963921215.1). Taxonomy (NCBI): domain Eukaryota; kingdom Metazoa; phylum Arthropoda; class Insecta; order Lepidoptera; family Crambidae; genus Scoparia; species Scoparia ambigualis. Next base: position 7,241,212 of record OY992517.1, read on the forward strand.
GAGCTCTAGGGTTGCACGTGACTCGTTTCTCTTTGCACTGAATATGAAATTGCAAGAGGTGAGGAAGGTCTCGGTTAGTTGGTCAGTAAGAAAATAGACAAAAACAAAGAAAGTGGGTATTGCTTGCTTACTCGCCGTTGGTAACCGAACAGAAAACCCTCTCATTTGCGCGTGGTTAAAAATGCACGCAGTTCTAAATACTGCAGTCTGACGATTCTAATGTTTACCCATTCAACATTTTGGGGAAGCTGTCTTAAAATAAAAGCAAGAGATTCCAACCTCAGAACGGTAAAAAAATGACACCTTTTTTCACTATGGCCTTTGCCATTCATAGGAGAAAATGCAGCAGGAGTCATGAAGACAACATAGCGGTAATTATCAGTCTCCCTGCTTTCACGGAATTTGTGAAGTGTTCGAAACGCCAGGATAAAATAGAATAAAATGAATGGCGAGTAGATTCGTAAAAAGTGTTTCATATCAAGTCGCGAAAACTTTAAAAAGCAATGTATAAAACTTAGTTAATAAACATCAAGTAACGCTACGATTAAAATTATGAATACGATACTCGTTACTTCATAAAATATAAATAGCAGCGTATTTTGCCATCAACAATGCAACATTAGAATCTATTCAGCGTAGCTCAAATAAATTACTTCTTCAAAAATCTGTTACAATTTCCATTCAAATCTCTGTGGTAATCCTTCCATCTCCATAATATGTACCGGCGAACCCCGACATATCTCAAGCTGTGTGACAGACAGACGGGATTACTGAAATGCTAGAGAAGAAAAAACCGCGCAAGTAAAATATTACGCAGTACCTACCTTCCGAATAGATCTTGATAAATTAACACTTTAAATTTTTTTTCCACTATATAGATTACGCACTTGCTAAACTTTCGGTATTATATGTGATCAAATATTTAAAAAAAACATACAATAGAATAGAATAGAATAGTTATTTATTGTTCACTGTGTACAAATTAGATCGTGATAGAACTCCTAAGTTCTAGCCTTACAAGGCCCAGTGTATTGTAATGCATAAAATAAAGATTTTTCAAAATTTATCTTCAATACGTGTTCATTTAATGGTTTTTATTCAACCCTTTTTTATAAATGATTATATTTAATACCTTGCCAAGAACGAAGGTGGGTTAAAAGATACTGCTTCCCAATTTCACCGCATATTCGCCCGTACAAAAGGCTAGGGAGACGAGCCTAACCCTTGTCGCACCCCATCTGGGAGGGATGGAGGTGTTTCGGCGCTCGCAACGAATTTAGGAAACAAAATGGACAAGTAATTTCGCCGGACCTAAAATGCATCTTTGTGGCATCCGTGAAAAAATTATTGATTTTCTTAAACCGGTTTAAGAAAATCAATAAAAGTTGCGTAACCAATGCGTGAGTGATCAAATCTACAAATTATCTTAATAAATAATCTTATCGTAAAATAAACTGAATTTCAAGTCTAATTTCAAAAGAGGGATACTAATCGATCTGTCTGGGGCACTTATTGTTAATTTTACATCGTAATTACGAAAAATTGCTTTACCAACTTATAAAGCCTTTCAACATTCATGCTTAAAATTTTGTGCAAGCTTAAGTCTCGTAGTTTTAAGAAAAATCCACTGTTTCCTGCTTTCGCAAATTTTGCCAACTCTCTCATTATAATTTCAAGTGGCTGGGGTTCCGATGAGTGCGGAGTCAGGCCCGTTCGTGACACCGCATCAAATGACCAATCTCGCTGTTTGGGTGTCTTATATCGTGGTACGTAACGTAGTAGTGTACTTAGCGCGTGTGATGGAAATGGGATGAAATTTTTAAGTTTTCACTTTCAGAAAGTTGCTGAATAAAAACGCGATTATATTTGTAATCACGCTTAGCTCTCTCTCTCTTAGCTTTGAGATTTAAATTAATTCAAAATTACTAATTTGATTTAGTTACCTACGTCTCGATTTAAATTACAAATAGCAATAATCGTGTGATTATGCATGTTTATAAACGTGAAAAATTTGATTGATACAAATAATTACGGCGTTTGAATACTCAAATTACACGATCAAATTCTTCGTCTTCCCAGTGCTACTTGTCATTATAATTTCACGGGGGTATTCAAAAATCGCCGGCCTCCTATATAGGGCTCGAGTCCCCTCGCGTGGAGTGCCCTTGGCTTGCAGTTCTCACGGCGTACTCACGTGGTGCTTCCCACCTCTTCAGGTGACGGCGTTCCGCCATCTGATCCGTAGATAGTGCATGTTCCCAATTTTGTGAAATGCTTGAGTGTGAAGCGCCAGAATCTGTCTCGTGCCTTGTTTAGTGGAGAAAATGTTTGAGTGACTTTGCAAGTGAAATAATGTTTTGAACCTGGGCGGATATCTAGATTAATGCCGAAAGACGCTATTATTATTTAAGATTAAGACATTAATGTTTAACATAGTTTGTAAATAGAGGTTTAAATTTGAGATGCTGTGCTCCTTCAATTTTGTTTTTTTATTTTATTAAAACTTTTGCAATAATATATTACATGGCGGACTTAATGCCTAAGACATTCTCTACCAGTCAACCATAGGGTGGTGCAGAGATGACATGGTAGGTGCAATTGGCTGCGGTGACAAAAGATGTAAAAAAACAATAAATATATTTTTAAGCATATAATTATATAAATACACATATACTTGCATAGGTGTAGGAATATACATACCTAAATACTTTTACAACATATAAATATACTTACATACACTAAATAATATATAAATAGGGCGTTATTGAGATGGTTCTGCCATGGTTCTATCAAAAAGTAGCATGTGGACTTTCTTTTTAAAAGCGTCACGAGTGAGTCGTTGCCATTCTGACTTCCTGAGGTAGCGCGTTCCAGAGGAGTTTTTACATAATTTCATAATTTTTTTAGTGAGACTCCTTACTTTTTATTGGCAGATAAAAGTGCAATATCACTACCGGTATGTTATTGGAAACTCGAACACTTGCATCATCAAGTACCTATCTCATGGCCCCCGGGGCCAAATGAAGCGTGTTACGAGTAGGTACTAAATCAGAGAACACTTGGGTGGCAGCGTGTCTAGTATAGCCAATAAGCTAATGATGCGTGATCCTAATTTTGTAGTTCGTCAAGTTTTTCATTGTCTGAAGAGTGTACAAGTATATGTATTAGATGTTGTTTAATACTGGTTGCATGGGCTTTCGTATATTTTTTAAACATTTGTGTTTGAACTTTACATTTTCATTTAGATATTATTATTTTATTAGCCTTTATCGTTCCACTGCTGGGCGTAGGCCTCCCTCCCCTTTTTCCAATATTTGCGGTAGCAACGGCTGATGATCAAGCTTATCCCTCTACCATCAGACGTAGAAGACAATAAATCAGGGGTCAAAAGTAAGCCCAGAACTATTTAACGTTATTATTACATCAGTATCACAACTATCCAATAATTAACCTCTAAGTCTTGGAATCGAAATGTCAAATAAATTTGACAGCAGGTGCGATTTGGTGGGAATGGAAAAAAAAGTATTTTGCGGAAATGGAAAAAAAATCGACCTTGTTCATACTAAAGTAGTCTCTAAGTTTATCACAACACGGTACAAAGTGGAGAGCGTGGCCATATATGGCCGCTTAGGGTCTGATGGAACAGCAAGTTTTTTTAGGTGCGACCATATTATTTTGGCCGCTTTTGGCTTGAGGGGTTAATATAGTTATCCTTAATTTTTGTTATTATATTTATCCCCACTACACTATTTATCACACACTATTTACTCCCACTGCAGAACAAAGGCCTCCCTTTCCTTCTTTCATTCTTCCGCAGCGATCTGAGACCTGTTTTATTGAAAAAACTCCAGCCGGTTTACATATTTAAATATTTTTATTGTATTTAAACATTTTAAAATCTCCTTTATGATCGTTACTCGCCTAGCCTGCCAGTATCACAGTTTCTATGTCATGATATGCACGGTTTATCGCCTAGCCTGCCTAGTATCACAGTTTCTATTTCATAATATGCATGGTTTATCGCCTAGCCTGCCTAGTATCACAGTTTCTATATCATGTTATGCACGGTTTATCGCCTAGCCTGCCAAGTATCACAGTTTCTATGTCATGATATGCACGGTTTATCGCCTAGCCTGCCTAGTATCACAGTTTATATATCATGATATGCACGGTTCATCGCCTAGCCTGCCAAGTATCACAGTTTCTCTCAATTTCATTTGGAAATGATACGTCAGAAATGTTTGCGCGTTACTCAATTCACCATTAGATTGAAAGCATAAAAGTCTCGAAACGCTTATTAGTAGCTTATTTATGAACAACAGTGCTTTTAACTATGAATACAGAATGAGCATCGTGCACTAAGGAGTTTAAGTGCAAACTTTGTCACGTTTTAGCAAGTCACCGCTTCAACGCCTGTCTCATACTCTCACAGCCGTCTCACGAGCTACTCGCCTGTTTCCAGCACGATCCATTCCACCGATTTGGAGATAACACATGTTCAGAATGTCGTGAACCGTTGCATATTCTGAAAAACTGGTGCAAGTGTGACTTTTACTAGAAAAAGTGGTGCAAGGTGAATGTGATGTAAGGAATTGGAAGGCTATTTCCCATTTTGAGTGCACACGATTTTTAATAAGATTACAATCTGACAATCTGCGTATGTAGATAGTAAACGTGAATCGTAAAACCGTGTCGCGTGGCGGTAAATGAATACTACCACCCTCTCTCTTCCTTTGGGGTCGTAAAAGGCGACTAATGGACTAAAGACCGCACATACATCTAACAGCATAGAGCTGCGATGGACTCATCACCTGTCACGCTGAGCAATTATGTGCAGTCCCTATTTGGTGATAAGTGTGCTATTTTTACTACAGAGGACTGCTTTTGCGGTCCTCATTGCCTAGTCTCTGACTAACCCTTCGGGGATAACAGTCGTGATTATATGGATGTACCTATGTAGATAAGAAACTATTAGAAACTAAATTTAATAACCATTTGGATAATATCTACTGTATTTTATGAAGATCTATTCATTTTATGTAGGTGTCTGATTACAGCTTTCAAAACTATTAATATACTAGTGATGTCATATAGACTGCCTACAGTTCCATCTTTACATAAGAATTATATAAATTTAACAATATTTCATTATTATTCCGTTAGGTTGTACTCCGTTAGAAGCGATGTAGAAATTGACTGTCGATAAATTTATTGCTCTCCAACATAAAAATACGATAAACATTCACAGAAAATGTATTCAGAAACCCACACGGGAATTGATAATTTCCGAGTTACACTTACAATTCTAATCCGGAGACATAAAGTTGATAATTGTCGTGCCTGTTCGATGGCTTAGAAATTATGTAAGTGACCTACCGGTGCACAAAAGAGATGTGCTGCACCGAGTAAAACAATAATAACGGTTTCATCGTTTTTATATGAACTTATTCGTACATTTGATATCTAACACGACTTTGTAAATTATTTTAATGTTCGAAAAGTATATAGACAAATCGTTTTTAATTAGGCGACACTTTGTTAAAGCAAATGTTTACAAATTTTGAAATAGACGATATTTTTCTACTTTATATGATACTGTTCAAAAAAGATTACTTTTTAATTGTATCATAACTTCTTCGAAATAATAAATAAGTAATCACATTTTAACATTTTACAAAATAAATATTATAGAGTTATTCTTAACGGTATTATAAATAGCATATTTTAAAGGGATAACACATTCAGTCAACAAAATAAACTATCTATCTCTTAATTTGATCGATTCTTCTCCCTACATGTAATTTACGTGGCAATTTCTTCCAAGCATAACGTTTACAGGCAAATGACGATGTTATTCTCCACTAAAACTAGTAAAAATATAATCTATCGACAAATCGACACTCGATATTATCCCATCCCTAGCCGCATGGTTCTCACGCTGGCCGTGATTTATCGGCAGCAGTGGCGGGCCGTGGGCGGCGGCGACTACATCTCGTTACTGCGCCGGGATTTATCGGGACTGCTGCTGGTGTACATGGTACACGGTGACCCTTGTAGGAACTGCGTATTAGCATACGAGGTTACGTAACCTTTGCGCCAGGTTGCTGTTGTGTTTTCAGGAGTTCGGTTGGCAGAGCTTCTTTTTTATGTGAAAATGATGGTCACCTGGATGGAAAGTAATCACCGCCGCATGGACGCCCGCAAAACCAGTGGAGTCGGAGATGCGTTAAAGACCTTGAGAAAGGATCAGGGTCTTTGAGGAACGATTAGGATATTTGAGGAAGGGCGGTTGCAATAGATATTTTCTCATGTAAATGTCAATAATTTGTTTTACAAAAATTCTTCTTTGAATTTTGCCTGTTAGTCAGATATAAGGCTATTTTACTTTTGGGAATAACAGTAGTTAGTGTATGTTAACAGTTACATACATACATATAATCAATCATGACTATTATCCTTAGGATAAAATGTTTACTAGAAAAAATTCAACCAGTCTCAGGAAGCTCGAGAGCAGTGGACCGGCAATCCAAAGGTCGTGGGTTCGAATCCCACTCGAGCTTCCTGAGACTGGTTGATTTTTTTCTAGTAAACATTTTATCCTAAATCTATATAGCATTGTGAATGCAGAATTTCAACAATAAAGATATTATCCTTAGTCAGAGACTAGGCAATGAGGACATCATAAGCAGCCCTCCCCCACGAGCAGCAGAAATAGTCCACTTTTCACGAAACATGACTGCACATGTACTCAGCTTGATACGTGGTGAGCCTATTACCGCTCTATGCTGTTGGATGTATGTGCAGTCTTTAGTCCGTTAGTCGCCTTTTACGACACCCAAAAGCAGAAAGGGGCGTAGTATTAACCGCCTCTGTGGTCTAGTGGCTGAGCCACCGGTTTCAGACCCAGAGATCCCGGGTTCGATTTCCAGCGGGGGGGAACATCTTTGTGTGCTCGGTTTGGTTAGTGGTAGGGCTGTTAAGTCCGCCTGGCTAGCTACCACCATCTTATCTTGTATCTTTCCTAGCACACGAGACAAATCTCCGTGATTTTTTGTGTGTTTAAAATGTTTTTTAAGCTTATATTTTTGGTTAACAACGAAAAAAAAAATCTAAGTCTGTCGCCATTACAACGATGTTTATAGCGTTGTTGTGTTCCGACAATTTGAGATAAGATCGCCAGTTCCTCAGTGGTTGAGGATTCCGGGTGTAGCGCGCTACCACCTGCGGCCATATCGTCACTTACCATCAGGTGAGTGAGCGCTTACCCATTGTGGAATAAAAAAAATAAATAAAAAAAAGTATTCTTTCACCGCTACGCGACACGGTTCCGTTAGCGGTTGTTAACAGTTAGCAAAAGCTTTTCCTAATAAATTTGCTAGGCCTACAAGCCCTTCCTACAGAATTGTTATTCCATGAAATCACAAAGGTGCGCCTTCCTTCCAACAATGTTGTTCGTATGTCCAGAGTACATAAGAACTATTGGTTTTGTCAATCAGCGGCACTTATCGTCTCGTATTATCTAAACTTATTGGTACAGTACAACTAGTTACTCGCTAGAACAAATAGAGATAAGTATACTTTGGTATCGACGGCACAATCAAGAAACTCCGACCACCATGCTTGATTAGTTGCGTACATTACCTACCTACGAAATGCTAGACCTCGTAACCTATTGTCAAAGAATGCATAGGACTAGAATTAGATAAATAACATACATACATTTAATCAGGACTATTATCCCCGAAGAGTTAGTCAGAGACTAGGCAATGAGGACCGCAAAAGCAGCCCTCTGACTAGTCCATTTTTCACCAAATAGCGATTGCACATGTGCTCAGCGTGACAGGTGGTGAGCCCATCGCCGCTCTATGCTGTTGGATGTATGTGCAGTCTCTAGTCCGTTAGTCGCCTTTTACGACACCCAAAAAAGAGAGGGTATGGTAGTATTCTTTCACCGCTACGCGACATTATATGTATTGGCACACAGTTATGGAAAAGAAACACAAAGTATTCATCAAACTTTTGCGTTCATTATAAACAAACATTCAGACGGGGATTAACGCTAATTACTAACAACACAAAGTAATTAATAAATAACTTGGTTTAAAACTGATGCCGTCTCTTTGTTTTTAATTAGAAACATGTGGCAGGCAACATCAGTAATGTGTGTCAACTATATTCCACATTTTGATTTAGGAACATTACTTTAACATTTCAGAGTGTCCTTCTATGGTAGAGAGGGCATTTGTCAATATTTGACGCTGCAAAATAATAAGGAAAATAAAAAGCACTTGCTGAGTTTCTTGTCAATTCTTCTCAGAACAAGATCTCCATAAACTTAAAAACGAATGGCGTAATTTTCAAAAGAGAAAATTTCAATCTAAAAACTAAACTAAACCAAATATTTTGAATTTTGAACCGATGATGGCGTGGTGACATTTTTAAGAGCGTAATTCAGAGAAGTGTGGATTAGGCAGTGGCCACTGCCTAAACTGAATAAAACATTTTAAAAACGTCGGTAGTCAAACGGATAGATGACCTGGGAACTGATCCAGGACCTTTGCATATAGGGTCAAGCGCTTTACCGCACTCGCCCACAGTGGCGTATGGCCTTAACTGAAGAAAAAATTTAAATGATGTACCTATTCTTTTACATTTTTTTTTTACATTTTTACCAGGATTTTCATTTCTGATCAGCTACTGCCACAGCTGACCGTACTAAGCAGATAAAAAACGTTTTGTGCCCGTGCCCCCTTTCGCGCTCACGTAACCGATTGGTATTTCGTATACCTACACTAAAACACTGCTTGATTTACGACAGGGCACACCGATAAACCTATGATTTCTTTCCCATTCCGTCCAACAGCGTGTATCGAATAACAAATGTGAAACGCGACAGGCTCGTAAGTAAGTAACCTACTAAATGTCAGTGTTCCGTATAATTAATTTTAAACTTTTTAATTTTAGTCATTATGATACAATAAGAAAAAATAAGTGGGCCACGTCTCTAGGTAAAGGCTTGAAATGGTTAAAAGTGTAGCTTTACTTTACGATTCAAGTACCTAATAAAAACGAAAAATTACGATTATGTTCCATTGCTGGGTTGTACTGCATCAGTAAAAATGAAGTCAGAATCGCTGCAATTGATGGATAATGTAAAGGTAATTATTGCATAAAGTTAGGATAACTCTTAATTTTAGATTCTAGATTATATAGATACTTATCGAACTATCAACCGCTAAAAAGCAGGCATGGTATCAGAGCCAAAACAAGAACTTTGTGGCATTTTGTTACTCGGATTGAGGTGTGTGATGGCGGCTCATTAATTAATAAAATAATGAAGAACGCTGAACACGTGTGCAGTTGTTATGTGGTGAAACGTGGACAGTGGCAGTGTAGGTACTACTTCTGCGGTCCTCATTGCCTAGTCTCTGACTAACCCTTTGGGGATAGTCGTGATAGGGTACCCCTCAGTCCGGATTACTCCGGACATGTCCGGATTTTTAGACTCTAGTCCGGACTTAGTCTTGGTCTGAAATAGTAACGCCGTGGTATAAGTATGTATGTATGCTGCATCGATGTGATCAATTAATGATGAATAGAAGTCTAGGAAACTTAGTGAGAGCCATTTTTCTGTCACGATGTATTAGATGTATTATTATTACACAGATTTATTATTCTTTCATTTCTTAAACATTTTTTTATTATTTTAATTGTCACAAAATAAATATTTTTACATTTTATTTCGTACGCCTTTGGCCTTAACAGGGCGTCAATAAAGGAAACCCAGCGTTTTAGGCTTAAGTTGTATACTTTTTTATATTTTTATCTGTATTTTGTAATTTATTATCTGGCAATATCACAAATGACAGTTGTACAGCCGCTGGCTGTCAAATCAAACATGACATGACGGCATTTTTGACATTTCACTTTTTTAAAAGCAAAAGAGTTATGGTTTATTCAGCCACGTTAGATTTTTTAAAGTAATAACATGTCTGCCTTTTGAAGACTCAGTGTTTATACATATTAAAATATATTATATAACTCTTATCCGCGATTCGATAAAAATAAGACAAAACTTGGTTTAGTTAGCAAATAATATTAGCTTTAGTTTATGACCAAGTTCTATTGTATGTATACAAGTTAAGCATTTTTTCTATAGAAAGTGCCGGTTCTCCTTTCTGGTCGCCTTATTTCCAGGCCACCGACCTTATCATCATAACGTCGGCTCAATCTCTCATACAAAAGATTAATGTACAATATGACATTGGGCCGAGCACCGTGCCTAATTGATAAGTGATACAGTCACAATACGACCTTGCTGATCTTTTGATCTTTAACTATCTTTTATACAGCGATTTTTTTAACTGTCAATATGCCAACACAATCTTGGAGGGTTCCATAGACCATCCATCATAAGAGTATTTAAAAACATCATATGATTTAAATTGATTATTTCCTTTATTATCATCAGCCTATAGACACCCCACTGCTGGCCGCTGGCTAGGGTAACTAGCACATGAATAGATCAGGGTATAACCCACCATTATGGGTCCATGCGGTCTGGTGGGTTTTAACGACCTTCTTACGAAATCAATAGGTAATAATGCCATGATGTTCCTTAAAAAGCATGTAAGAACTCGTGATATTTTGTATAAAAAGAAATAAAATAATAAAATTAAATAAATAAATTAGATCACGTTATATTCTGTGTGTTGTTTTCATTAATCATGTGACTCATTTTCAATTAAAAGGTTAAACAAAATTTTCTAAATCTTGGTTTAGGAAAAAGGGAACGGACATAATTCTGTGCTCAAACCGCTAGAACACTTCAACGACGATCTAACCTTCAAAATGGAACCCTAAGCTCGTTGTAACATACCAGTACAACATACATTACGGACTTGGGAATTGCAAAACAGATAGGTGTGAACGTTCGGAAACACATTTGGGAATTCGGATAGGTGCGTTAGGCGCGCCCACGGAGGTGATAATCTACGTAAATCCGACGATGGGCCATCTCGGGGCCCGTTGCGTGCGGGCGAGTCACTTGCTTATCCCTTTCTCTGTCGGCGGCCATTTTGCCAATATGGCGGCATCTGTCACTCTACTTCCGGATTACTTCCTGTTTATGTGCGGTCTAGGTAAGATCTCAATACATCTTCGTACTAAAATTATTTTTAATAAATTACGGGGGCGAGATAATTTGTAATGGGAAGAACTATATAGAAGTGTCGTGTAGCGGCTAACTAAAAGAATACTTCCTACCTCTCTCTTTCTCTTCCCATGGATGTCGTAAAAGGCGACTAACGGACTTCAGGCTGCACATACATCCAACAGCATAGAGCGGTGAATGGGCTCACCATTCATCACGCTGAGCACATGTGCTGTTGGTATTTATCTATTCCATGGTAAGTTGACTTTTTTTGCGGTCCTCTTTGCCGTCTCTGACTAACACTTTGGGAATTATAGTCGTAAATTTATGTATGTATGAAAAAAAAACTAACTACGAGAAATATATTTTCTTTTATAGTGTCAAAATATTGGTAAGTGTCTTTATTAGCGAATCCTCGCGATTTTACCCGTGTGGTAACCATTCCCGTGGGAGTATCGGGATATAATATAGTCTCTGTCACTTAAGAAGAATGTACCTTTCTAGTAGTCAAAGATTTTTCTAAATCGGTCCAGCAGTTTCGGAGCCTATTCAATTCAAACAAACAAATCTTTCCTCTTTATAATATTTGTATTTATAGAAGGACACCTTGTTACTTCTATGTAAAGCTATGGAGTTTTTTGTGTCTATTCTTTACGTCGGACTTTTATGGACGTCCTGAATTGGTAATAAGTAAAATGTTTAGACGATTCAAAAGTACTTAAAAAAGTTTTTTTTTTATTCGTTATTTTTGATGATTCTTTGCGTTAATGGCGCTCAAATGTCGCACCTCAGGAAGTCGTTCTTTAAATTAACTTTTCATTACCTATAGGCGAAAAAACTTCTGCCTTACCTAACTCTGAAACACATAAATCACTCATATATAATCAATCACAATTCCTTCTTTGTGATTACTTCCCATCAGGTGAACCGCCTGCATATTTGCCTTCTTTACACAAAAAAATACAAAATACTACATTACTAGCCGATTTGAACGCAGCACCAGACCAAAGCGTAGGCCCCAATAGTGTCAAGCCATAAAACGAAGCGGGCGTTGCGCAACATTTTCTGCTCTCCATTGTCGCTTGTGAATTGATTGATAATGAACTCAAGCTCAAAATATATTGTAATGTATCCAAACTTTCACAAACTTTCTTATAATAGTAGTTACCTATGAGTATAAATAACTTCTAAAACTAACATGGGATCATATTTTTTTAAATCACCATGCTATTCCATGTTTTTCGATGCTTATGAATATACGATATTTTGGCAAAAGTTCGTGTTTTGGCGAAAATACGGCACGAGTGTCTTCCTATAGATAAACGTCCACCAGCGGAACTTCATTCATGGTACAGAATTAAAAACATGGTAATAATCCCGTATAAGTATAAATATTTATGTAGTTATCAGACCAACAAAAAAAGAAAGACGAAGCATTACACGTAATTTTAGTGAAGCCAAAAATACCGTGCTGTTACGCTTTCACGCACACAGATGCAACACAACCATGCTCATTTTGTTTAGTACGAGCCTGAGGTTGGCTCGTAAGTATTTTCTTTTTTGTTGGTCTGAACCAACAAAAAAGAAAATACTTTTTCATTTTTTGTCGGTCTGAGATGTAGTTCAGTAAAAGTAAAAAAAATGCGCCGCATCCATAGTTTTCATTGTCAGTATTGTATAGATAACTAGTATTTTTTCGCGACTTCGTACTACATTATCAGCACATACGAACATTTCACCGGGATATAATACGTCTACAGTATCCTTTTATGTAACCTGACAATGCGTATGCAAAAGTCGTGAAGATACTTAGTTGAGTATTTAAAGCGTAATAGCATTACAAACTGACTTTATTTTGAAAGTATCTGAGGCTCATCCTTTCCCTCTTCCCCTCCTCACAATGAGTTTGGGAAAAGTATTTTTATTTATTTATTTTTTAAATATTTACATTTTAACTTCAAATATGACATTAAATTTTTTTCTGTAGCCCTTCAAACTACTTCACACTTAGAGCATTCAAGTTGGTTGAATGCTCTAAGACTTCACAATATTTTTTTAAAGATTCATAAAAATGACCACGCGCTATTGTTTTTGTGACAATCAAAATACGCGCGATACCCGCAGCGTGACGTCATCGGATTCCATTCTCTCGCACGGGTGGCGCGACTCGCGCGATTTCGTTTTATTAATATGTGGTTTTAGAATAACGACTTCTATAATAGTATAAAGTAAAAATGATTTTTTTTTTCATTTTTCCCAAGTCCATTACCAGGCCTTCCTAAAAGGTACTCCTTCCGCAATGCCGGCAACGCATCCGCGACTCTGGTGTCCATGGGCGGCGGTGAGGGTTGCCAGGTCGCCAACGCGGCAACGTCCGGCAACGCTAGCGGCGATGATTACATTCTATCAGGTGAACCACCCCCCCACCCGCTTGTTTTTCTCCTTTATTTATTGCGTAATAAACAAAAACATACGCATTTATAATATTATCCCATTGTCTGTCAAAAAGACTCCTAGAGATTACTAAAACTAATAGTCAATAGTCAAAATATATTTATTCAATAAACTCAATTAATAAGTACTTTGAAACGTCCAAATATTTTTTAACCTACCACCTATTCAGGACGTCATTTTTTAACTGTGGCAAAGAACGGGCAATTTAATTATTTAATTAATTTTTAACTGTGGCAAGAAACCACAGCGCACAGAAGCAACGACACATACAAAAAATATATTTATCGTTACCAGGTCATAAAATACAAAATATGAATTTAAATAGTTTAATTAAACATGGTGCTCTATATAAATTAATTATAGACAATTAGAAATAGCTGTTGGAGTACTTGGAGCATTTCAGACCCAAGCTGTTTTGTCTTCTGTATAATCTGACACTTTATAATAAGCTTTAATATAAAGCTTTTTTTGATTTTGATTTTAAATTTATCAAGATCTAATTTCTGAATATCATTTGGTACTTTGTTGTATAATCGTACACACAGACCCTTAAAAGAATTATTTATTGTACGGAACTCCCATTTTAACCACTGATCCCAGAGATCTTTTACCGTTAATGTCGACCTTTTGAATCCTGTTACTCAAGTATGAGATTAGAAGGCTCAAAAAAGCATCCCTAATTCCATAGTGGTGAAGCTTCCTGACCAAAGTTTCATGTAAAACACAATCGAAAGCCTTGGATAAATCACAAAATACCCCTAGGGCATCCTGTGATTCCTCCCAGGTATCAAATATTTGGATTAAAAGCTCAACACCGGCGTCAGTTGTAGAGCGACCCCTAGTAAAACCATACTGTTTACAATGTAAAAGTTTATTTCTATAAAAATGAATTTGCATTTGGTCTAGCATCAACTTTTCAAAAATTTTACTAAATGTGGGTAGCACAGAAATAGGTCTAAAATTAGAGGGGTCAGAAGTGCTACCTGATTCAAATAATGGAATTATTTTACTATATTTCATGAGGTCAGGAAATACACCACAGTCAATGCATTCATTAAATATGCAAGCTAAAACTGGAGCTATTGTCATAATTACAGATTTAGCGACGTCCACAGAATTACCCCACAGATCAGCAGTTTTCTTTTTATTGAGAGTGTTAAATGTTTTTAATATATCTATAACACAATTTTTTGAAAACTGAAATTAATTTCACAATCTTTAACATTCTCCTTCAAAACAAATTCAGCTACAGTGGAGGAGGAAATCAAGGCTTTTGTAGTAGAAACTGAAATGTCAGTAAAAAACCTCTCAAATGCTGCAGCAACATCAGCATCAGAAGTCATGGTTTTATTATCGCAATTTATATTGTACTTATTATTACGACTTTTGACCTTTCCTGTTTCACTATTTATAATATTCCATGTCATTTTTATTTTGTCATTACTATTCTTAATCAGACAAGGTGGAGCGACGATCTTCGCAAGGTGGCTGGCAAGAGCTGGATGAGAGTGGCCGCGGATCGTGCTCAGTGGCGTGTTCTTGGAGAGGCCTGTGTCCAGCAGTGGACGAGTATAGACTGATGATGATGATGATGATGATGATGTTTCTTAATCTTAGAACTCAGATAGTTTGCCTTGGCTAATCGGCATACTCTTTTGAATAACTTTGAATAATTTTTAACATATAATTTGAAGTCATAGCTGGTATTATAGTTGCGTTCACCATAAAGTTCTTATAGGCGTTTCCTACTTTTGTGAATACCAATTGTAGCCCATTCATTAAAATTTACAGTACCACTAACCAAGATCTTTTTTGAAACAAAGTTTTATTAAAAAAATCATTATAAAAGACATTAGGGTTGTTATTGTATTCTAAA
The DNA here is from genome assembly GCA_963921215.1 of Scoparia ambigualis. NCBI lineage: Eukaryota > Metazoa > Arthropoda > Insecta > Lepidoptera > Crambidae > Scoparia > Scoparia ambigualis. Next base: position 7,256,694 of record OY992517.1, read on the forward strand.
TAATTTAATTTTGTATCTAGATTGCTTTTAAAGCGTTCCAGCCGACCAGCAGTTTTTGGCACTAAAGTGATATTCTTTTTCATCACTTGCTTAGCTGGTGTGGAAAGCTGACCATTTGGCCACAAGGATCAGAGTCCAGGTTATTAATGATTTGCTTAGCCAGTGGTTTTACATTTGTATATATGTTATCAATACAGGTGGCCGAAGTGGCAGTTATTCTTGTTGGCTCCAAAAATAAATGATTTAAGTTGTATGATAGAAATAGGTTTTTAATTTTAGTTGACATTGTGGAATTTTCTAACAAATTAATATTAAAATCACCACAAACAATTATTGTTTTACCTACATTGCGGACTTTATGTAAACTAAAGGTCCTAGAGGTTATGGAATTTCTATTATCTGGTTTTGCGGCAGTTGAACGAATATAGTTAGGATAGGGTTGACACATTGCATCAATAAAACTGTGAAGGCGGCATAACTCCTCCCATCTCACATGTGCCGATAAAGATTGGGCACACACTCCACATGAGGAAAATGGAGGAAACTCACGAATCGAGCCAAGGGCGGCGGCACATGTCACCGCGAAGGGCCCGCCCACACAAAGACACGCAGGAAGTATTGGTAACATACATGACAATCAATATTACAGTCTATAAACTAAGATCTATAAAGATTACGTAGGTAGATAATCTATAAAAATAATCGCCAAATATGTTGCTAAGCACCAATCTTATCGGTTGAACCGATTTGACTGATTCCTTTTTTGTTCTGTTTGTATCCCCGTTGAAAATTCCGTAATCTGATTACACACTTAGCTTTCCTTTAAATGTACAAGTAATATAAGTTATCACTATAATAATGTGTACGTTTAGCACTTATGTTCAACTTTTATAATGTGTATTATATTTAAATAAAAAAAAAACTTTCCTACAATCACACCAATTATTTAGCCCAAGAGAAGCTTTTATGAAACTCGTTAAATGGTTACTAGACAACGGATAAACATACTTGAAATACTTAAATACACACTTTTTATACATAGAAAACATCCAGACCCGAGACAATTTAGAAAAACAATAATTTTTAAATTGACCCGACCGGGGATCGAACCCGGGACCTCAGAGATGGCGACACCATGAACACTAGTGTACAAACCACTCGACCAAGGAGGTCGTCATCTTTACTTTTATTTTGTATTAAACTTTTAATTTAACGTAATGCATAAAAATAATGTTTAGCACCATTCATTGCAAGCACACTTGCAGGGTGTCTCATGTACAGTCACGAGCAAAAATATGTAAACAATTGTAACTCTTAATACAATGGAATAAGAGTCAAAGTGTATACATATTGGTGCTCATGACTGTACCTACTATTACTATTAATTATGTCATTATACTTACTATAAGTCTGTGCAAAAAAGAAATTGAAATTAAATTAATAGTCCTTCTAACAAATAGTCCTTACTTGGTTATTTCAATAAAAAAGGTGACTTCAAATGTTTATCTACCTATTTAAATAGAATAGAAACATAAACTGAAGCTTCAGGATCGGCAACGCACGCATAATAGCCCTCCCCGCAGTGGAACATTTACGATGATGTTTCCGTAAACCGATAATGATTATGTAAAATACCTGACTTACACAACAAGAACGGATCCCACAACCGATATTCAATTTACCGCTCCCAAAAAAACTTAAGCCTGCAATCTGGAAATCATTCAATTATTCGCCAGCGGATCAACCCGCTTATTAGTCACACTGAATATGATATATTAGTGTAATAACAATTTACGATGTTTGCGGTGGTGATAAGAGACGCGGCCATCTTTAATTAGGCTCTGCCTTTCACTTGACCCGGGTCAAGGTTTCGTCGGTAATATTCATTGAGGTGTTATAACTAGAGATGCGTGTCGAAGCTATTTTTGCGCACTGTGTTGCGGCCGATGGGATCAAACGCGCTGCAATCGCTTAGAAGTGACTAGGCGTTTGCAGCTCATGTACATGAGCATGAGCAGTCGAGGACGTTCCCGGTTTCACTTTTCGGCGGTAATTGCTTGCGCTCCATTCCGACCGCGCGTACCAACTAAATCTGCCGTATACCTACCACCTTAAGGGCTATTTTCATTTGCATTTGTCCTGTCCCAACATCATTTTTAAACTTTTGCTACAACATCCCTCTATTAACTCAAAAATCATAAAATTGTAAAGACAGTGAAGAGGTTAAAAAAGGGACGTTTTGTTTATCTTTAATGAATGAAAACAAAATCCGGAACGGGTTATGGCCACCATATGCCAACAATTTCTTTCTTTTAAATAAACGGTTCGTTGTCGTTGGTCAATGGTAAACAAAGGGCGGGACGAACTATGGTCATCTTGTGCAAGCAAAACTTTTTGGAAATGGCACTGCGTCGGTTTTGTTGATAGTACAGTTGCATTCGCGTAGATCGTGTGCAAGCGAATATCGCCGAAAGGTGGTCGACTGGGAACTTCCGCGTCTGTACATGCTAATGATACAAATTCAACACGAAGATGCATTTACGTTTAGAACAGCACTCGGCAAACAAACGTCCTTATGCGACGCATATGCATATTGTTGGAATTTAGATTAAATACAACTCCGGGATACTTTTTAGTGAGGCCAATATAGCCGTTTGGTTCGATCTTTACGTTTTTTCGCTCGCCGTGTGCAGCATATAGGCCGCAACTCTGTGCGAAATAAATTGTCATCTCTAGTTATAATACCTCTATGGTGATAGGCGCCTCTCTCTTCCGGTTCGTACGCATACGGGGGTCGGAAAGCCGGTTTCAAAAGCTTTGTTAAATTGTCCGAGCTTCTGACCATAGTATAAACGGATGTTTATTTCATATTTTTCTATTTTAAACTCCAAGAGGAGGAGGTGTCGCCGACTGGTGCTGAACTTCCATGGCCAATCAAGAAAACACTAAAACGTCTGGGCCCAGGTCGATTTGGTCGAGCAGAATCTGTTTCTCAGTGGTTGAGGATTCGAGTGAAGCGCGCTTTTCGGTCTTATCGTAACTTAAAATCAGGGAGATGAAGGTCTACCCGTAGTGGATAAAAAAAAGAACTTTGCTGATGGGGGTTTCTTGATCGCACTGGATTGAACACACACACACAATAGAGTTGTTAAATTATATGAATAAAATAACAACGGCAAAATTGGACGCTAATGAAGTGCTGGCCATCTTTAGCAAGAAACTAAAAGAAAACTAGATTTAATTTTTGTATTGTTTTGACACTTTGACTTATTTGTCAACTGGCATGTGTGGAAGTGGCGCTTACGCGCGAGTTGGCACCATCCGATTTTACCTATTTTTTTTGTCGTCAACTCGCTCGATCGTGAAAATCTGACGTAGTATGTTTCCTATACATACTTGAACTTGTAGAAATAAACTTAAAGTATGATACTTTTCAAGTTTATTTCTAACATTTATTTGTGATTATTTTGCCCGTCCGCCCCTTGTGCCACTCCCAGAAAAGAATCCTGGATCCGCCCTTGAATGCAAGTGTGGAGACTCTTCTCCAGTCTATGCAATACCTGCTTGCCTGTATGCCCAACTTCATGCACGATTTAAGGTTTCGAGGCAGTTAAAAGGTAATTGGTCCTTAATTTGGTTCTTAAACCATTATTAAGAATAAGTCTACGCATAAACAAAATAACTACCTTTTACCTACTCTGTCTTACAATCGTACTAAGTTTATATGAGTGCGACGAAGTACGATAGAAGCCCTAAGTTGAAGTAGTAATGAAATTCATAAACTTTCTAATTACTTTTTATTTTTTACAGCTAAAAGCTGCTAAATAATGAAGTCCAAATAAGGCTTCCAATTAAATACAATCATTTTAATCGTATTTCAACCAAAAAATTATCTCTCTTTCACTGAAATCTTTGACAAGACCTATTTCATATTGATTTTATAACACACCAACCACAACATATTTATTATTATTATTATTATAACTTAATTAATGGCTGTCGCGTGAAGCATTAAGCCATTTTCAAGTGGTTTAATTTTTAAAAGTATAATTTAGTGTTGTACGGTAGATAGAAATAAAATGGAGTCTCACAACACGTGTTGTTGCTAAAAGAACACGGGAGAAACTCCAACCACAACATATAAGGTAACAATCCCAAAATCATCGTAAAAGTCTTCACATGTCTATTTCCAAGACGCTGAACACAAATTAAACCGTATTCTCAAGACGTTAACATCTGTATTAGGCAATCTTCGGTGGTTCCACCCTTCTGCCTGTTTCCACATGTGAGTATGTTAGCTGGGGCGAAGGGCTTGAAAGCTCCGTAGGCGGTACTTTGAGGAAAAAGTCGCGATGTTTCCACATTCCTTTTCTACTATTGGCGGTCTGTGTGTAGGTAAAAATCGCGACTTTGTAGAAGGTAAGAGACAGTATAACAAAATGCTCAATGCTATGCTACATACATACATCATACATATAATCAGGACTATTATCCCCGAAGGGTTAGTCAGAGACTAGGCAATGAGGACAGCAAAAGCAGTCCTCTACCATAGTTCACTTTTCACTAAATAACGACTGCAGATGTGCTCAGAGTGACAGGTGGTGAGCCCATCGCCGCTCTATGCTGTTGGAAGTATGTGCAGTCTTTAGTCCGGTAGTCTACTTTTACGACACCCAAGGGAAGAGAAGGGGTGGTAGTATTCTTTCACCGCTACGAGACACGGTTAATATTCGTTTCGTTCTTTTTTAACATTCGTCCACGTTAACGAACGATAAAACAAGTCGTCATCATCGTCGGCCCATAAACGACTCACTATGATAGGTACATGCGTGGTGCATGTGTGGTACATAGGGAAATTGGGCCATAACCCACCACGCTGGCCCAATGCGGGTCGGTCAGGTTAACGGAAACCAGTTTTATGCCAACAATACCTGACCAGGTCGTCGGTTTTAGCTGATTCCGAAAATAACTGTTTCTTAATATAACAAAATAAGAACTATTTTCAAGGTGTGTGTTTTCATTGTATCTTAAGTATTAGATAATGTACTGTTATCCGTTTTCTAGTTAATTTAACTTTGGCTAGATGGTTAATGTGAGTGTAGAAAACTTATTATTATTATTATTATTTAGTGCGTGCGAGTTTTATTTCACCATTCGATCTTTCATTTTATTAAAAATAAATTTATATTAGCGTTTAGTCCCTTTTTGCTTATTAAAAAATATTCTTAGCGTTAGTCATAAACATTAATAATTAATGTAATGATTGACGTGATAATTAATGATTATTGTTCTTCTTAAATGTCAAGATATTTTGGCATGTTGCTGCACAATAAAAATGTTGTGGTTTGTGACTTAGTACGTGCTTACTTAATGTGGCATTATTAGCCACTTTTGTATGGAGTGTGTGAGAGTAAAGTTTCATAATAATTCACGATATAAATGTCAAAGTACTCAATGTACAAGTTTTATTTGACTTTGACACTTCACTAACATAAACAATTAGGTGCTTATATTTTTTAAAGTTTAATAGGACAACGTCTCAGTGGAAGAGTGGTCAATTGTCCGATATCAGGAGATCCCGGGTTCAATTCCCGTTTCGGGAAAGTGTGTTTTCGGATTTTTCTATGCAGAGCCCGGGTTTGCGATCATACATACATATAATCACGACTATTATCCCCGAAGGGTTAGTCAGAGTCTAGGCAATAAGAACAATAAAAGCAGTTCTTTACTATTGTCCACTTTTCACCAAATAGCGACTGCACCTGTGCTCAGCGTGACAGGTGGTGAGCCCATCGCCGCTCTATGCTGTTGGAAGTATGTGCAGTCTTTAGTCCGAAAGTCGCCTTTTACGACACCCAAGTGAAGAGAGGTGGTAATAGTATTCTTTCACCGCTACGCGGCATGGTTATCTGTTTTGTTATATATAGGTATATATGTCTACTCTACAAAACATAATACAATCATATATCTACCTACCACCTACCCACATTATCTTTAACAAATATATTCCACGCTCCGTCCGAGATATTAAAAACCTCTTAGCGATATCGGAGTGATTTCATTTTCAAAACTCCTCATATTTTTTCATGGCACGGATGTCATATCACGGCAAGTCATAATCTGTCACCCGTGCTGTTAGAATATCAACCTTATGAAGTGGGCGATAGAGTCTATAAGGGTGGGGGGGGGGCGGTTAACAATCCCTCCTTTGCTATTCCATACGATTTCACCCAGTAATGATTCGCCTCGTAATGAGAGCGACGCGCCAGTAATATTCTGAGAGGAAAGCCGTGGACCATATAAAATATTGGATAAGGATGTAATATAATACATTAATTTGAAAAATAATCATTATATTAGATTGTTAATATAAAAATAAATATTACTTACAACTACGTAGTTAGTAATAATTTTATATGTGTAGTTACTTTGATTGTAATAATGTACCTAATAAATTTAATCATTGCAGTTGCAGAGACCGAAACACAGTAACTTGTAGAAAACATATAGATTATACTAAACAGCTTTTCTCAAAAAATATGACAAAGTCATCAGTCATTCATTTACGAATCTCTTAAGTTTTATTTAATATTAAATATAAAAGCTTAATATTTTACTAAGTAACATAAAAATCGTCAAAGTTGTCAAGAAGGTATGACGGCCTGGACTAAACCCTAAGAAGTAGTTTGTATTTTTGAAATTTACCAGTATTTATGGAAATATATTTAACTGACATATTGACCACAAGACTACAGAAAACATCGGAAACTTTTAATGTAGACAAGAAGCAAACTTCAACACGGTGGGTCAATTTGACCCCAATAACGTAGTACAAAAGGAAAAAGGTTAATCCAAAGCTTTTCTACTCCTTGGAGCAAAACATCCGTTCTTCCGGAGTTTATTATAGCTGTTATTGCTTCCATACGTCAAACAGAGTTCTTTGCATCACTTTTACATTACTTATATTAACTTTAGCTTATAGTAGGTAGGTACTGCTGGCGTGAAATCCGGTCTATTAAAAAGTAAAGACTCTCGAGCAAGGACTGAATAACCCAAAAATCTGGTACCTTAATATTACGGTATGACACCATACCGAAAAATAACGGTTACCGGAATATTCCGTCCGATAACCAAATTTATTACGGTACCGTAATTTTGAGTATAGACTTAAAAAAGGTTTATTACGGTATGAAAGAGACGGCTACCAACCATTTCAAGCATAAACGACTAATATCGTGGTTTTTCTCATTAATTTGCATTAGTTTGTTTTGTTCTCTAAATCAAAACCTCTGACCCCGTTCCCGCGCCCCGCAACTGTCAATGCAACGTTTTTCGTTACCGATATCGCTTAAAGGTTAAATAACGGTATAGCCTTACCTCCATTTTATTAAGGTAAGTACATTGAAAGGAAACACTTTTTTACGGGTTACTCGCGTTTAGTTTGCTATATAAGATAGTTTTTTATATTATCCTAACGTTTCGAACCCTTTACAGGGTCCGTGTTCACAGGGAGACTGAGGTGTTGGTCGTCTCATAGTTAGAAGTTATTTGCCTACCGTCAATAATTTTTATATTTGACCGGGTGCGTTCAGGTTTACAAAATACGAGCTAACAATATTTTTAGGTCTGGCAATGTGTTGCTATTGAAGCTGTGATTTGATGACCTGGATAACAAAAAAAACTACAAAACGAATTTAAAAAATAAAATAACTATAAAGAAACGAAACGACAGGATAATATAAAAAAACCTATGAATATAGTAAATTAAATGCGAGTTAGTCCGTAAAAAAGTGTTTCATTTCAATGTGTAGTGCTTGCTCGCACCTCTCCAACCACAAGCGGTCGCATGAGACCGCACCTACAAAAACACACTTGACTTTGTACCGTGTTCTCATAGAATAGAATAGAATAGAATAGAACATTTTATTGCATAACTGTTACATTGTATCTTATTACTAGGTGTAATTGTAATAGTTGGTCCTAACAGTTACCCATATCGGGCATTACAATAAGTATATATAACTATAAGATAACCATGCCATATTAATTAATTATTACATAATCGAGTATAATCCAGGAGCATTGTATAATATATTGAATATAAATTAGAGATAATCATGCCATATTAATTAATTATTACCTACGTAATATAATCCAGGAGCAATGTAGGTATAAATATTAAATAAAAATTAGAATAACAAATTAACAACAATAGCTATGTCAAAATTACAATTATATAAAAGCAAAATATTCGTGCAGGTCATAAAATACATTACAAAATAGCCATTCCTTTAACGTTTTCTTAAAAATATGCTCAGGAACTTGTTTAATATGTATAGGTAATTCATTGTAAACACAGACAGCAGACACGTGGGCACTCTTTTCAAAAATAGCCGATCTAACTCGTGGTAAATAAAGGTCATCAAAATATTTTCTAGTCGTTTTTCTAACTTTCATTTTAGACTTCTTTGGAAATATATGATTGTTACTTCGTACAAATAGGCAAATTTCTAAGATATATATGGCGGTTAAAGTTAATATCTTTTTCTCTTTAAAAATGGCACGCAAGGACTCGTCATATTTTATTCTAAATATTGTTCTTAAGCATCTTTTTTGTAACAGGAAGGTACTATTTACATTGACTGAGTTACCCCAAAATATTATCCCGTAGCTTAGGACGGAATAAACGTTTCCATAGTAGGCGTTGATCGCTACCTCTACAGATGATACGTCAACCAACACCGATAAAGCGTAACACAGGCCATTGATTTTTTTATTAATTTTTTCAATATGGAGTTTCCAGTTTAAATGACTATCTAAGACTATGCCCAAAAACTCTTTATTTTCGACTTCATCTATTTTTGTGTTGTTAAGTTCAATATTTAGATCAAGTGAATCCCTTTTGTAGTTTCTAAATTGAATATAATTAGTTTTTAGTAAATTTACTGTCAAATTTAAAGAATTGAGCCAATTTGTTAAATTATTTAATGTCTGGCATATATCATTTTCAAAGTCACTCAAACTGACATCAACATTTCTTACGAATAAAATTGATGCGTCATCTGCAAACATTACACACAAGTGTTTAGTAATATCCGGTAATTCGTTTATATATATGAGAAACAAAAGAGGCCCTAAAATGCTACCCTGTGGAACTCCCATAATTATACTTTCCAGATTTGATTCGACCACTTCGAGTGATTTGGTCTCTTTGTTAAATATTGTCAGCCCTGTTTTTTGCATTCTATTACTAAGGTATGACTGTAAGAGGTTTAAAGAGCCACCACGTACACCAATATGATGTAGTTGCATCAATAATATTGAATGATCGACACAGTCAAAAGCTCTTGTCATATCAATCAAGAGAGCAGTACAATCTGTTTTGTTGTCAATTGCCTGCCATGCTTTACTCAATAAACAAAAGGCAGCCATGGAAGTTGAAGAGCCTTTTCTAAATCCAAATTGAGATTCACTAAGAATATTTTGTTTGTTTAAAAAACTAAGTAGTCTGGCATACAGTAATTTCTCATAGACTTACAGACTACTTTAGTATGAACAAGTTTGGTTATTTCGGTTCTGTTGTTCATTTTATGTATTGTTATCACAAAATATGGCATAGTCTGTGCTCGATGCTGTCAAATTTGACGTTGACAGTTAGTGTCAAAAAAGTGTCAAAAAAATCCAAGAGTGAGGGGTTAAACCTCAGAAAACAAAGGTAAGTATACACTTATAGGGAGTTTAGTGATCCCGCCGTAGGGCCATCCCACAAAGTGCAAAGAAAGAACAACTATTTGTATAGGAGCAATCTGAAAAAGCAAAAAAAAAACAGGTGTTCTATATACACCTTTAATTTTTATTCAACAAAAAATTAAGGGTGAGGTCCACCTATGAAATTGAACAACTTTCCCCAAGAAACCTATGACTGTGCAATAATGACAAATAAATTTCGACATCCCATACATTGTCGTCAGCTGATCGGACAGTTTTGTATGGGATGTCAATTTTTTTTGTCATTTTTGCATAATTATATGTTTCTTGGGGAAAGTTGTTCAGTTTCATGGGTGGAACTCACCTTTAATTTTTTTCGGTGAATAATAAAAGTTAAAATACATTAGGTCGAATAGTATTTGCAGTTTTGTATGGAACTAAAATGTTATAGTATGGAACTTTTGGGGGTTAAGTTGCTCGCGTCCGTAGGTTTACCCTTGAGACCCTACACGTGACCCCTGGGTGGTGCTAAATGAGTGACACCAACTGAGTGGTAGAGCCACGCTGCGTTGCAGCACGCATTGGGTCGGCTCGCCCGGCGTAATACCACCCCCTCACGAATTTTCGGCGTGAAACAATGGCACTCTGTGCTGTTGTGTTTCGTCCGGCGAGTGAGGGTTCCGGAGACCCCTCCCCTCCCCCCTCACAATTGATATGGCAGCGAACTGTAATCTAGATTTACCCCAGGGGGGTACCGACACATCCAGTGTCGGAGAATCCCCCCCTGAGCGTTCTCGCTCAGGCTGCCCTACGTATTCTGGGGAGGGCAAAAGTTCGCCCGTGCCAAGGCATGCTGCAGGCAGGAGAAAGGCGGGACAATTGGCACCCCCTCCTACGCTTCGCGTGGACTTCTGCAATATCAGGGGAATCCACTCTAATTTGAGCGCCGTCCATTACCACCTCGAGACGGCGAAACCGGCCTTGCTCTTCCTCACCGAGACGCAGATATCCCCCCCTCCTGACATTTCGTACTTGCGCTACCCGGGATACAACCTGGAACATGCATTTGTGCCACGAGCCGGTGTTTGTGCCTATGTCAGGGAGGATATGTGCGTTCGTCGCCTTGGCAATCTTGAAGATAGGGACCTCTCCATCTTATGGCTGCACGTCGACTGCGGACGTCATCCTCGCGTCTACGCGTGCCTGTATAGGTCCCACAGCGGTAACATCGGAACTGACCAACTCATCGAGACCGTCCAAACAGCGACAGACTCCCTTCTCCAACGGATCCCCTCGGCCGAGATTGTGGTATTGGGAGACTTCAATGCCCACCACGTCGAATGGCTTGGTTCACGCACAACTGACCACGCGGGTAGAGCCGTTCATGACTTCGCTTTGGCCTACAGTCTGTCCCAATTGGTAACCGAGCCAACACGGGTTCCAGATGTGGAGGGCCATGCACCTTCTTTATTGGACCTTCTGCTGACCTCGCACCCAGACGGCTATCAAGTTTCTGTTGATGCACCACTAGGCTCATCAGACCACTGTCTGATTCGCAGCACTGTGCCTCTCACAGAAACTTCAAAACCGCAACCAGCGGCTAGCCGTCGAGTCTGGCATTATAGGTCGGCGGACTGGGATGGGATGCGAAGTTTCTTTGCGTCCTACCCGTGGTGGCGAGTTTGCTTCTCGCTGGATGATCCTGATGTCACCGCTGACTCTGTCGTTGATGTGATACTGCAGGGAATGGAACTTTTCATTCCAAACTCTGTGGTTCCCATTGGCAGCAAGTCCCAACCATGGTTTGGTCGTTGCTGCAAAATGGCGTCTCGCCAAAAGCGACAGCATTACCAAGCCTGGGCTAATGCGGTGTCATCAAAGGAAAACACCAGTGCGCTCAGAAAGAAGTACAACTTTGCCGCCAGATCCTTTAAGAAGGACATCGCCAAGGCGAAGTCATCATTCATAGGTAGAATTGGCGAGAGGCTAGTGCGTCTTCCTTCGGGGACGCGTGCGTTCTGGTCTCTCGCCAAAGCTATCTTAGGGAATTTTTGTCAGCCGTCCCTACCACCATTGCACAAGACCGATGACTGCCTGGCCTATACTGCAAAGGAGAAAACCGATCTCTTGGGCTCTCTTTTCGCATCAAACTCGACCTTGGACGATGGGGAAAACTCTCCACCAACCATACCGCATTGCGCTTGTACAATGCCAAACGTTCAGTTCCTGCAAAGGTCAGTTCGTAAGGCTCTTTTTTCCCTTGATATCCATAAGGCGAGTGGGCCAGATGCAGATGCATTGTGCTTCGGACGTGTGCTCCTGAATTGGCACCAGTTCTAACGCGCCTTTTCCAGCTCTCTTACACCACTGGCGTCGTCCCGAGCTCTTGGAAGACAGCCCTTGTGCACCCGATTCCAAAAAAAGGCGATCGCTCAGATCCGTCTAACTACAGGCCAATAGCTATTACCTCTTTACTCTCCAAAGTAATGGAGTCCATTATAAACCGCCAGCTCTTAAGGTACCTAGAAGAGAACCAGCTACTAAGTGATCGCCAGTATGGTTTTCGTCGCGGTCGATCGGCTGGTGATCTTTTAGTGTACCTTACTCACCGATGGGCGGAGGCAGTCGAGAGTAAAGGAGAGGCACTGGCAGTTAGCTTGGACGTAGCGAAAGCTTTTGACAGGGTATGGCACAGGGCTCTTTTCTCTAAACTTCCATCATACGGGCTTCCTGAGAAATTGTGTTCATGGGTTGCCAGCTTTCTTACTGGGCGTAGCATCAGAGTCGCAGTCGACGGTTCGTGCTCCGACATGAAGCCCGTGAATGCTGGAGTCCCGCAGGGGTGTGTGTTGTCCCCTACTTTGTTTCTTCTGCATATCAATGACATGCTGCATAACAACAGCATTCATTGCTATGCGGATGACAGTACTGGGGATACGCTCTACACCGGGCGAGCTAATATTTCTCTGGAAAGCGTCATCGAGAGCCGGAATAAACTTGTGACTGACACCGAGAACATGTTAAGTCATGTCTCGGATTGGGGCCGATATAACCTAGTCCGCTTTAACCCCTCCAAAACACAAGTTTGCGCATTTACCGCGAAAAAACATCCCTTCGTCGTACCTCTGAACTTTGAGGGAGCTCCCCTTGATACCAATCCGATTATTGGAATCCTTGGCGTCGATATTTCGAGTGACGTTCAGTTTCGTGGTCATTTGGAAGGTAAAGCTAAATTAGCTTCGAAAAAGCTGGGTGTGCTTAATAGAGCGGGTCAGTATTTCACGCCGGCCCACCGTTTACAACTGTATAAAGCACAGGTCAGGCCGCATATGGAATACTGCTCCCATCTCTGGGCTGGAGCACCCCAATACCAACTCCTTCCATTTGACCGCATTCAACGCAGAGCTGCTCGAATTGTCGGCGACGTGGTTATTTCAGGTCGGCTCGATCCACTGGCTCTTCGGAGAGACGTTGCGTCTCTCTGTATATTGTACCGTTTATATCATGGGGAGTGTTCTGAGGAATTGTTCGGCTTGATCCCTGCCGCTAATTTCCTTCACCGCACTACACGCAATCGACTGTCATTCCATCCACATCGCCTTGATGGATGGCGGTCTACTACTGTGCGTTTTTCAAGAAATTTCTTGCCTCGAACTACAGTGTTGTGGAACCAGCTCTCGGCGGCGGTATTTCCGGACCGTTACGACTTAGGGATCTTCAAGAAACGAGCCTATTCCTTCCTTAAAGGCCGGCAACGCGCCTGCGATTCCTCTGGTTTTGCGGGTGTCCATGGGCGGCGGTGATTACTTTCCATCAGGTGACCCGCTTGCTCGTTTGCCTCCTTCTGCTATAAAAAAAAAAAAAAAAAAGAACAGCAGATTTTTTCGCTTCTTCTGGTTGCTTCCATAATGAACAATCGCGTTTATAATATGAGTTGAAGTGTTTGTATGAGACAAAGAGAGGGATTTGATCTTCCTGGGAAGGACAAAAATAATATCTGTGGATTTTTACTTTTCAACGCAACGACAAAGTAAGTCATTGTTTCTACGGAACAAATTTTGCTGAATTGAAAGATTTCGACATGCATCTGCAAACGATTATGGTGGATTATAATCCGATCCCTCTTATCCCTCTGTTATTTATGTGGAAAGCCTGAGACCCAATAATGAGAAAATTCTACTTAAATAGATAATATGATAATTTCATCTTTTGATTTTCACTATAAAAACCTAAAACCTATTTTAACAACAAAATAATGCTGATGTTAACGATATATTTTACCAATACTTAACATTGCTACGATCAAAGTGACGCAAATGAAAAATTATAGTTGTTCAGAGTTTAGTACGCACGACCACTAATGATAGTAGCAAGTCGGTTAGTCAGTAGTTAGTGAAGTATTCCTACAGTCAGAGAGGAATAGACTGTTCTTCTGTTGTTAAAGATTCCGAGTCAAGCACTTCCAACTTTGGCCTTATCGTCACCTACCTCATGGTAGGTGTCACATCACACCTGATGGTCTGACGAAGGCATCGTTCCCCCAGTAACAAATCTTACATCAAAATTACCAAAATCTTTATTTTCAACTCTAAATATCAAAGACTGATTCTTAATAAGCAGTCGCACAACACTTATAAGTGAGGAGCAAAAAAATAAACAAGTCAGCGCGCACACAAGCCATCGCCCACTCGCGCCGTAAAACCAGAAGCTCTCATCTCATTACCGAACGACAGTCGCATTGCTCAAAATGCTTCAAGCACTAGTACAAAGGAGGCTACATTTTTCATAAAATACTTGCCCAAATGCCACCCACGCGAGCCCGAGGCCATGACGTAACGAGTGCCAGTGTATGAAGACTCTCAACACGAAAGCCACTCGACATCACCCTCTCGCTCTGACGCTGCGCGAAGGAGCGGGACGCCGTCGATACCACTCCGTCATACTTTTCCCTTTACCACCCTAGCCATCTCGAGCGTTCTTTTACATAAAAGAGGTTCTCGAGAAAATAATAACGCGACTGTTCAAAGGGCACCCAAGTTTCGCTATTCGCTTCTTTGATTCGCGTCTTCGCAAAGAATTCCCCGACCACAAAGAGAATTTTCGATATTAAGCAAGGATTTAATTTTTCCGTTAATACATCTCATCCTGCATAATTGTTTGCTTGAAGATTTCACGGCCGATGTAGCGGTTATTCGGAGGCTTTGAACGCAAATTGGCCGGCGCGCACAAATTGCCCCGCTACATGCGAACCTATTTGTACGTATTTAAGCGCGGGAATAATGGAGCTCTCGATTGCTTTAAGAATGAGTTATATTATTTGCCGTGCCAGGGAATGCGGCGATAATTCCCAAAGTGCCATCGGAAACGATCGCGTTTACAGTCCATTCGAATACTCGTTACGAAAACACGGACGCCATAAAGAGAAATATCCAATAAACATTTTCTTTCTTTTAGAGTAAAGTTAAGCGTCGCCGTAAAAGCCGACATATCCCTCATAACTTGAGTACGCAAAAACATTTCCACGCGAATTTTTCTTTAGACGAGAGATTTTATGGGGACAAATGACAAAAATACTCAACGTTTCATTGTGAAACTTGGAAACGGCGCTGCGAGCATTTTTGTGCACCCTTAGCGATCCTCTATACATGTGTACAGAAGGGCGAAGTTATTTGCCTTTGCTTCTCTTCCGTCCATTTGCCCCACCACCCTCCTCACCGCGTTTCCGGTTTCCATATTCCGCCTACCACCCGTCGCGGCCACATGGGAAACTACAATGGAATAACTACCCTAACACAATATCATACGGGTCGAGTTGCTCTGCGTGTGCGGTCACTATTTTTCTTTTGGCGTCTGTAGTCACGTGACATTTTTCGCGGAGAATAGAATCAGAACTTTGAATCAAAGGGGCACATTTGAGTTTAGAAGAGTTTGTCGGCGGCGCATCCGCGCTTTCGGATACGTGTGCCTGCTCCCCCCCACCCCCTCCCGCTGCGAGGGCATCCACCGTACAAAAAACATATTTTTCAGATAACGACAATGAAAAGAAAATATTCAGATGAAAATTCTCCGATACGACGCGCCGGGTGCGCCCGCGTGGAAGATATTAAGGGGAGGCGTGTGCTACTTAACGATATTTTTCGACATGCTTTACTTTTATTGCCGAGTCACGGCTGCGATATCGGATACCGTATATCAAAATTTTAAACCAAACATTCGAACACCGAATAAAACCTAATTGATAAAAATATAACCCCGCAGAGGCGAGACGTCGATTCCCTTTTCCCGGAACAAAAAGATCTCTGACAAATTACGAAAACATTGAAATATTACTCTCAAAAAAATACTATCCGAATTTCCCGGTGGGTTTAAAGTAACACGATATTAGCATCCCTCGAGTGGAAAGAGACGTAGTAATGAATTTAACGGTTAATTAGAAAGGGATGGAGAATCGAGGGGACGATCTTGTCTAAAGGACATTGGCCTCCGGGGCACGCGACCGTTGATACGAACTCCTTTTTAATTCTTTTTTATTAATTATAGCGCGACTTCGCGCTCTTGGTCCGTTGACAACGGTACTAATTACGTAATTTATGGTACATACTTTAGTTGTTATTGACCTTCTGAGCCCAACTCTAATAAAATATACAGTTTACTTTTTGTTCGCTTACTTCAATAAAATGTAAGAGATAATTATGGAACCGGATTTACTGTGGCTAGAACTACAGATTAAATATCTCGTCCTAATGATCTTAAGATTATTTAGATTAACTCTTAATCGATGTATTAACTTTACATTTAATTATAGTTTCTCTATTTTAGATATTTTCTTATTAAAGCACTATAATTGGAAAAAAGAGTAGGTAGTTCTTATAAAGATTAAAGGATAAAAATAACATTAAATTAAATAGTTTACTCATATTAATTACTTTAAACGAAACTATTCACGTTCATTTTAGATTTTACTTAAATAATTTTACCTTTTTATATTTTATGTGATGGGTGGACGAATGGTTACATAAAGTAAGAAAGGAATAAATGCAGAGATGACGGCTGATAGAGCAACTGAAAGACTTGTTATGCCGACCATATCTATGCGATAAGGCTAAGGGAAATGATGATGATGAAAACCGATTCCTTTGATATACCGTAATAAACTCTACTAAACTATACTAAAAGTAAATTAAAATACGTCCCCAGAATCCCATTGCCCAAGTATCAAGAAGCCGCGTCGGCATGCAAATCTTAAACGGGCCAGCTTCCTCTGTCTCATTAAAAAGCTTTTTCTTGGGCGCTCCCATTCTCAACTTAATGGCGAGGTCTGTTCCTTTAATGTAAACTGGCATGAATGACCCGAGAACTGGGGGAAGGGAATTGGGTCAGTGTTCGACTTAATTTTTTTTCTCTCCAAGGTCGGCGGTGATCAATAGAGGGGCTGTTTCTAAATTTACGCCTGCCAGTAATTATATCCCGCCAATCGATTTTGGGATAGGTCGCGCGTTGTACAATCGATTCCGTAATTAAATTGGGGTACCGACGTTTGCTGAGGGCGAACGCAATACAATCGACGATTTTCGTAGAACGATTCCGAGTTGATGTCGGGTAGATGTGTTTTACGTTTTGAGGTGATAAGAGTTATAATTGATACGCCATCGGTAATGCTTTGGCAATCGTTTTGATGTCACTATGAGATTTTCTTCTCTTCTCGTCCACATTGCAGTGCCAGGTGCATGCAATAATTATTACCTTATTATACTTATACGTATGTCTTGTTACGGACATGCATTATTAGAGATAATAAAACGGATGTAACTCGAGGAACAATTATGACGATTAGAAGACACCAGAAAAAATTGTGTTGGGTATTATACAGTAACGAAGGAGTTATTGATGAGACGACTTGCTGGCCATCATAAATGGATGTTACTCGAAACGAAGAAATAGTTGCGTCGACTACAAATATAAAGAGAGAAATGCAGAAGCTGGAAAGCAGAAAGATTGTGATTATTACATGATCTACATTAAGATTATTCTTTAAGTGGAAAGTCTAAGAACAGAGATAGACAGTGACATTTTTAGTTGCATCTAAAAACATCTTCAAGAATATTACGTAGATAACCCTAAAGTACTATATTCAAATCAAATATAATGTTTATTGCGAATACAGCTGTAACTTAGTTTCGATATTTTTATGTTCAGCCATAATGTCTTACTGACAAGCAACATTGAATGTAAACTAGGATACATTCATATTGGAGCCACCTTGCCTATTTTCAACTAGTACTATAAAGGTATAATAAATAATAAATATAAATATTATTAATTAATATTTTTATAATAAATTATAAAATTATTAATTAATATCAAGGTAACTATTTTACAAATAATAACCAAAATACAAAATACACTGGCCTGCAAAAATAAGTATCACACTATTAAATTTTTTTTTTTTTTTTTAAACTATAGAAGTTAGAGATTTAAAATAAAAAAACGTTTTACAGCAATTTTATCAGCTTTTCTTTGAGAGTATAGTAAATTATACAATAGTAACATTTTTAAGTCTTGTGTTTCTTGTTTATCTTATGTACTTTAAAAGTTATTGCAATTTTAAAAGTGTGATACTTATTTTTGCATACCAGTGTAGGTACTTAAGTCAAAACAAAATATTGGACACCATCGTCACGCCACCGCAATCCTAACCTTCTATTTCGGTGCGTCCACTCCGCTGTACGGACAGCAAAAAAAAAACAATACGACGAAATGCAAAGCCTACTCACCATATTTGCTCGGAGGCGGAATGCGGTAGCCGAGAGTGCGCAAATATAGCTATTGTGCCGTCGGTCAACACACTCGCGCGAATCTTGTCCGTTTGCGGCCCTTGTACGGTCGGCAGAAGAAGTCAACGGATACTCAAAAGTATAATTATTTTAAAAGAGAAATTGAATTGGGATGCTTAGGCCCAAATTGCAATGTCTGAGGAACTTTGGGCCAAAATCACTACCGTTTGGGTCTCCTGAGCCTCCGGAGTTTCTTGCTAGTTCGTGTCAGTTGAAGGCTCTCCCAATATCCAACCTGATTATTTAAATGTTAGTTAATTGTTATTTTACTAGTTTTTACGTCATTAAGTGCCTGTAAATGTTTATGAAAAAAACTATTTGACGAAGAAGGCGACGGGGCAGATCGAGGTGAAAATGGCGTATGAGCTGTGTACACATAGGTATCAGCCAGATAAGACCACTAGCGGCAGAATAAAAAAAATGGAAATAAGTAAGGAGGTCTTTGCCCTGCATTGGTACGAAATATACTGTTAAACAATAATAAAAAAATAAATTATACGTACATAGTAGCTGCCGCTATTGTCCGCGACTTCGTTCGTGAGGACTACAATATCGTGCCTTGACATTACCAAGATTAGAAAATCAGGATAAAAAATCTGCAGTCTTATTTTATGTTCTAAAATTTGGGATGTTTTTTTTAAATATTAATTAATGTAAAATCATATGGACTATTTAACCGTTAAGTGTTCGTGAACGTGAATGAGTATTGGCAAATAAAACAAACTGTGCAACATCTCTTTTCAAATTTTCTCAAGAAGTCTATGTGAGATTTCAGTAAAGATCTTTACTGAAACTCAAGGGGTTTGGTGAGAATATCAATTAACATAAAAACGAAAATATGAAATTTTATCAATGTGAGATTTTAGTAAAGATCTCTACTGAAACTCAAGGGGTTTGGGGAGAATATCTAACATTAAAACAAAAATAACTTATTTTATTTATTTTACTTGACACTGGTTAAATGTGGACACCGCACCAGCTAAAGAAAAAAAAAGAAGTTAATAAGTACAACGCAAATTCCTAACAGTAACTATTTCTTTTTTGCTGTCTGTTGTTCACCTTAAATCTCTTCTAGCAAACAGCATGTACGATACGCAAATTATTATATCTAATACAAGCCCGGTGGAAATTGAATGTCTATTTGTTCGTTTGATCAGTGAAATAAATATTCTGAACTGACTAAGGTTGGTAGTTAGCCAAAGTGACAATGGCACATTTGTAAATGGTTTGTTTGAAAACATTGTCACGAGCAGGAATTGAACCTGCACCTTTCTGACATTCTAGCACTACCAACTATACTTACTATCGTGGCTCTGTCTGTTCCAAATATGATAGAATACTTAAAAATTAATACAGCTACGTTTAGAAATATTTTATATGGAATTTTTCTATTATATACACTCTATATTTACATTGATACTTAAATAGTACTTGAAAAAGTCTCTTTGAATATGTATGTATGTTGTCTAATGGTACTGGTCGGCTTGTTCGTCTGTGCTTAGACTTAATTTCCCATGCACACCTTGAAAACTATTACATTGGTTGTGTACATTACTAGCCATATTCTACCAACATCCACACTCATAATATCAATAGCAGCAATGCTAAACATTGTCTAGGGGACAAACATCATGGCGGGCTCATAATGAAATAGGTAAATATCACTGCTCTACCAATATTGGATGATAGTTTGAGTCTTATGTGTTTGTAGAATGCATTCGGTATATCACAAAGTACTGAGAATCTAGCTCCGGTTTTGATTGAGACCAGTTTTTTTATTTTATTAATCTTAAACGGTTAGCACTTGGCCTTCATCTCACCTGGTGTTACGTGATGATGATAGTGGGAGTGCACTTCACCCGGATTTTTCAAATACTGAGATACTGGATATCTTATCTCTAACTGTCGGAACACAACAATGCGAATAACATTGATATTAGTGCGACATACATACTCACGACTATTATCCCCGAAGGGTTAGTCAGAGACTAGGCAATGAGGACCGCAAAAGCAGTCCTCTGCCATAGTCCACATCTCACCAAATAACAACTTAAGGTATGGCGACATATTAAGATAACATGGTAGTGGCTAGCCAGGCGGACTTAAAACAAGCCCTACCACCAACTAAATCGAGTACAAACATTTACACCCCAAAACGAACCCGAGACCTCTGGTCTAACCACCGGTTTTTGATCTAATCCCGCCCTCTCCTTTCCTGTCCCGGACTACACGTGCTGGTTTTAGGAACCACCATCATACTGTGCAGAATATCAGCACTCGTACCAAAAAATTTGGCTAGTCGTTCCTCTGTAAGACCATTCGGCTTTGGAATTCTCTGCCGGCGCATGTGTTTCCCAGTTCCTATAATCCCAGGTCTTTTAAACGGGGCGTGAAACGGCATTTATGCAGGCCGTCATGAATGGGTGCGCTTGTTACCGTGCTTGTTCCACGGTGAGGAGCGCTCTCATTATTTTGGACTACATCGGCTGCTTACCATCAGGCAGGTAAGCAGCCGATGTAGTCACTATGACGTGTCACATTAAAAAAAAACCACACACAGACGGTTTTTTTTTTAAACTTTAAATAAAAAAAATCATTTGCTTATAGGTACTCAAAATAGTGATAGGTGCTATATCTGTACAATATATATCCATCTGGATAGCTACCACCATTGAATTTAAGTGTTTCGCCATAATAACAAAGATATCCGTGCTTCGGTAGGACGTAATATATATCATGTAGCTGTAAATCTCCCAAAGTAACAAGACATACGTAAAAAGCTGTGAAAAGTTACTAATTTGTCTGAAAACTTCCAAATTAAAATGGCGAATTTCTTGGCAGTGTGTCGCACAGCAACTCGGGAGTTGGGAGGGCAAATATCGAAAGTTCACATTGTGGAATCAATTAAAGAGAGGCGCTACGTCAAAGAAAGAATTTCTCATAAGTCTCGAGGGGTAACGTTACCTACGTCTTGCGTCTCGACTCGACACGCTCGCGACGCGACGACGTGCAAATTAAAGTGAGACATTTGTTTGTGTGTTGTGCTGTTATTGAATTGGGCTGACCAACTTTTAAGTAAGTTACTCGCGTCCGTAGGTTTACCTTTGAGACCCTACACATGACCCCTGGGTGGTGCTACGACACTGACTAAGTGGTAGAGCCACGCTGCGTAGCAGCACGCATTGGGCCGGGTCGGTTTGCGGGTGTCCATGGGCGGCGGTGATTACTCTCTCTTTTATAAAAAAAAGGTATTTATGTAATACAAAACTAGTAGATCCGACAGACGGTGTCCTGTCCAAATATTAATAAATATGTTAGACCCAAGTTAGGATCAATAACATAATATTATCTCAACTGACAGAAAAAAGATAAACGTCGCGATAAATAAGAAACAGCAAAAAGTTTGTATACACCAAATTAATATCGCACTTTTTTTATTAAATCAGAACATAAAAATAACGTAAACTAAAAGGATATTCCCTATTATTTTTATGTCTAAACCACCTCTGCACTAAACGAACAAAATAAAACAAAACATATTGAAATTGGTCAAGCCGTTTTTGACTCTTTTGTTATAGATCGGTAGTAAGAAAAAGCAACAACGAATAATAAATAATCAGCCAGTGAGCCAGCCAGCCACCAATGGACTCATTGATGGGCATAGGCCTGTCCCTTTGCCACTGTAATGTCATGACCTTAACCCTATTCCTTTCTTAAAGGTCGGCAACGCATCGTTTTGCGGGTGTCCATAGGCGGCGGTGATTGCTCTCCATCAGGTGATAAGACTGCTCGTTTGCCTCCTTCTTACATTAAAAAAAAACTGCGTATGTCTTGATTCCACCTAGCCTGTGTTTTATTATTACATTTTTATTATTAGCAACACGCAAGTGCGTAAATCACACTGCGTACAGTAAAAAAGTAGAGTACAGTCTTATACTGTTCTACTGCAGGGCCTCCATAAATGAAATTAAGCCTTACCCACAATTTATCGTTACTGGTTTAATCACCACACTTAAATTGCCAAATTCGGGTTTGTGATAATCACTAACCCGGGCTTTCCACCAAACAATCCGAAACACATTCTGCAAGATCTTTGTGCCACAATTTTTTTTATTTATTTGAATTTTTTATTTTAATAAACACAGCAATTATCTATCCCAAGAGAAGCTTCCTTATGAAACTCGTTAAATGGTTACTAGACAACGGATAAACATACTTAAAATACCCAAACACACACCCATTATACATAGAAAACACCCAGACCAGAGACAATTTAGAAAAACAATAATTTCTAAATTGACCCGACCGGGGATCGAACCCGGGACCTCAGAGATGGCGATACCATGAAAACCGATGTACAAACCACTCGACCAAGGAGGTCGTCATTTTTTATTAATGAATATTGCACTCAACATCCCTATCGCTAATTACAAGCGATCCCTGATTAGTGCCACGCTCCGGTCGGCTTTAATTAATGGCGTCGATAGACAAAAACAAAAGAAGTGAGCAGGCAGCGCGCGAAACGGGCTCCCAAGAATCTCTCAAAGAAAGAATTTGCAATATATCCACGCCACGCCCCCACACACCCGCGTATGTGTTGGCGAATGGGGCCATCGGAAAAACTGGGGAAATGGGGGTAAGTGACCCATCGGGGAAAGAGTTGGGAGGGGCCGGTAAGACGCGCCTGATTCGAAAGAGAGCGTTTTTCCTTGGATGCCCCGCGCTATTGGCGGGCGGGAAGATTACAGATTTATCGACATGTAATATATTGAAATTATTGGTTCACTAATTTTTTTAGTTACTTTTATGAAAGATGAACTTCTCTTATTTAAAATGGACATTATTAAATAACGAGTTTAGTCTAACTTAGTCCTTAAATACCAACTGAGAACACGAATTGTAAACCCTTTTACATTTTTTTAAACCTATTTCATAAATACTATACTTTTATTATACTTTATGCTTTATTCCCACACGCAATCGACTGTCATTTCATCCACATCACCTTGATGGATAGCGGTCAACTACTGTGCGTTTTTCACGAAATTTCTTGCCTCGAACTACAGTGTTGTCGAACCAGCTCTCGGCGGCGGTATTTCTGAACCGTAATGGTTCGGAAATACTGAAATACTCGGAAAGACTTAGGGATCTTCAAGAAACGAGCCTATTCCTTCCTTAAAGGCCGGCAACGCGTCTGCGATTCCTCTGGTGTCCATGGGCGGCGGTGATTACTTTCCATCAGGTGACCCGCTTGCTCGTTTGCCTCCTTCTGCTATAAAAAAAAGCTTTTGTTTTGCTACGATCCTGACCGTCAGGTAAGTGTCACAACATTACTATTTAGAAAATATGTCGTCAACTTTGTATAGTAACATAAAGAAAAACGCAATAATTAATAAATAAATAAAAATTTATAATCCATTCACCATCACGTATTTTAAAAGCGTAGTAATTTAAGCCAATAACTTTATCCATCAATTGTAGCGAAAACTTGTTTTAAACTATGTAGGTATTGCCCAGTAGTGGGACAGTTTATAGGCTGGGAACCACTAATAATAATCTTATAATTTATGTCCTCAATCGGAAATTCACACAATAAACCGTCACACAAAGACGTAGACATTTTTTGCTCACATAAACCTCAACTTTTTAAATAATCAACGGCTTTCAAGCTTTTGCAGCGTTAAGAGATTACAGCTATTGTGGCTATACCATGTGCTTTCATGAAAAATTTCAAACTCCTGGGCGGGAGAAGAAAAATATTTATACCCCAAGTAGAAACTTAGTGGCGCGACTTGTATGAATATGGAGGTTCAGACTATCGCGATATTGCCGAAGTTTTAGTTGCACCAAACTTTTTTATTAAAAGCGGCGTCTTTTGTTCTATGCCGGCACTCCTTTAGAACTCTTAACGCCGGACGAAACATGTAAATTATACTTTTTATTGAGATACTCGCTGAACTGTTTATGACTAGATCCGTTTGCGCGATATTATAGGGTTGTATTCATTAGCGGTAATCTATTAAGTTTCGTTTTAATTGAAATTGAATTACAATTACCTTTTTTGTTAATGACGTTTTTTTAGCAATTTGTTAAATGGGCTTGCATGCGTATCTACAATTGTTAAAAAATATTATTTAATTACTTTTTAATTCTTCAGAGGTACCTAAGCAAAGGAAAGTGTTTTTCTATTTTAGAGATGACTATGGTTGACTAATATTATGTTAAATTTTAATAAGCTGTTAATATTGAGTTAAGTAAAAAACAGTTGTTTGGGTATGACATTTTTTTATTAGGGGAAGCAAATGTCGGTCAAGGGTTCACTGACCACGGCCGATGCAACACGGTGATATCTTTGGTATGTCTAACTTAAAGCATTAATAGTTTAGCATTAATACAAGCTATTTAAATAACTTTAAAAAATAACTACTTATTTACTTACGTTTTACTCTACCTTGGTTTTACCTTTCGTACAATTATCTTAACTTTTCCTACGCCACAAATGCATGTACTTTAATTATTTACTAAAATCATAACCGTGTCTACATGTTTGATTTGTGTATTTTAAAAGTTTACTTCTGACAAAGATTTAATGCAAAGCATCCAAGTTCTAGACAATGACTCAACAAAGTAGATTGTGTCATTAAAGTGCAACGACTTATTCGTACTTACAAGTTATGTTGGCTGTTGGAAACTTTAGCGAGAACTAGTTAAAACTAAAACTAAAGGAATTTCTATGTTTAGTGTTCATTTTGAATAGTTTTAACTGAAACTTATCAGTTCAAAGACTTTATTCACAAGTGACATTTGTCACTTACCTACAAGCGAAGATATAACTAAGCATACTTGAATATTGTATAGCCGTCACAATTTATTTATATATGAACGTCCTATTTATATATAGGGTGGAAAAAAAAGACCGTGGTTGGAGGAAAAGTACCCTTAATACTGATGATGGCAAATTTTACTGAGCGAAAACATTCTTTTATTTTTAAAAATAATTGTTAAAGATGCAACTACAATAATAATGAATTACATACAACATTAGTTCCTAGGTTTCAAAATAGATGGCGCTAGTTGTCTGCTGAATCACGCTATCGAAGTTTCCTTTTAAAATCATTAGGTCTTGTGACATACATTAATAAACTGTTACCAATCTGAGAGCAATTTTTATTTGGTTTAATTTTCAAAAGTCATGAGAAATTTAGCTCTTTGAAAAGATAAGAGCCATTTAGCTCTTTACCCAGCTCTTCTAGCTCAGTAGCTCATTTAGCTCATGCTCAGTGTAGTTCATGAAGTTAGAAGGCTCTTGAGTCGTTTAAGTGTGTTCAGGTTCAAGCGCGAAGCGCAGCGTAGCGATTGTCTTGAATTTCGATGTATTTTGTTTTATTATAAAACAGAAATCTAGCTTCGTACAAAATTTAGATTATTTTTTTAAAATTTTTTTTTAATAAAAAGTTTTTTTATATAAGTACATCGGATACCGCTCAGGTTCCTGTGGGATTTCACAGGGGGGCCAAAATTTCGTTAGATTTTAGCTACGACGCACCGTTTTCGAGATATTCGCGTTTTTATAAAAAGTTACCTTAATTTTTTTCCAAATTTTTATATTTTAAGGCTCCATGTAAAAATCAACAGAAAATTTTGTCCTGCATCCCCTTTGCGACACCCTAACCCTGTTGTACCTATATCGAGGCGAGCCGCTTTCTATTCCGAGCCGACATATTCCGATGAAACACTAAGCTAATTGAGCTAAAATGAACACTGAGCTAAATTGAACGGGAGTGAGCTACAGATACGTTGAGCTAGAATAGGTGAGCCGGCTCTTTTATACAACTCGCTCGCGAGCTACTCATCGCTAATTTTCAACCTTATGAAACCCCCTAGTTCAAGTAACCACCCTAACAATAATTAAAACTGCATTTAAAGATTTATGAAAAATCATCTGCTTAAGCCGGGAATCGAACCGGTGAAATGTGAAATAAAAACATCTTTCTTTTCTTGGTCTTTCTTTAATTTAAGATACTATGTTGATTAAAAAAAATTGATCCTTAAGAATGACTCTTTCGGTTGGTATCATGAACAGGATGTTTTTTTCACATTTCACCGGTTCGATTCCCGGCTCAAACTGGTGATTTTCAAAAATCTTTAAATGCAGTTTTGATTATTTTTGAAAATAAAGGAATGTTTCCTTTCAGTAAAATTTGCCATCATCAATATTAAGGGTACTTTTCTACTATAAACTATTAACCTTTTTAGTTTATTTACTTGTTATTTATAGTATCTACTGTATACTATAAACGTCCCACTGCTGGGCTTAGGCCTTCCCACATAGACAACAACATTGGAGGAGAAAAAACCCAGAAAGCTGAATTTAGCACAGAGTTTGTCTTTATTTGACGACCTCCATGGTCAAGTGGTTAGCTAGCCGGTTTTGGCATCGTCAGTTTTTCTTAATTGATTTCTGGTCTGGATATTTTATATACCTATGTAATATTGATTACATTTTTATGTAAAGTACCTATTTATCTGTTATCCAACCAATAAAATCAAGTTTCAAAATAATCTATTGTGTTATATAATTGACGACCTCCTTGGTCGAGTGGTTTGTACACCGGTTTTCATGGTGTCGCCATCTCTGAGGTCCCGGGTTCGATCCCCGGTCGGGTCAATTTAGAAATTATTGTTTTTCTAATTTGTCTCGGGTCTGGGTGTTTTCTATGTAAAGGGTCTTCCAATAGGCATGTCCGAACTTTGACAGTTGGTAGCGGCCATCTTGTTGAAGCTACATCTGTCAAATTGGTTGTCATTTATTCATTCTGTTTTGCCAAATCATCATGGATAGCTATAGCATTCAACAACACGTGCAAATGATAAAATTGTTTTATTAAAATGAGTGTTCTGTTCGGGCAACGAGAATCCGAGGCAGTCGATTTCGCGGACTGCCTCGGATTCTCCTGCACACTCTCACGGACAGCGGCGATGTTTTCGGCAGACCTTGCGTTTCGTTGACGTTGGTCGATCATTTACCGAACCAGTGGACTCAAATTTATCCACCACACGAGGAATAGTCCTCTCGGTAGGACGATTATGGTGACCGTAATGGGCGAAGCGCGCGGTGCGTTGCCCGAACAGAACACTCATTTTGATTAAACAATTTTATCATTTGCACGTGTTGTTGAATGCTATAGCTATCCATGATGATTTGGCAAAACAGAATGAATAAATGACAACCAATTTGACAGATGTAGCTTCAACAAGATGGCCGCTACCAACTGTGAAAGTTCGGACATGCCTATTGGAAGACCCTTTATAATAAGTATGTATTTAAGTATTTTAAGTATGTTTATCCGTTGTCTAGTAACCATTTAACGAGTTTCTTCGAAGCTCTCTTGGGCTAGATAATTGGTGTGATTGTAGGAAAGATTTATTTATTTATTATTAATTGGTGTGACAGTAGAATCTTATTTTTTTTTTAAACAGATCTATGTAAGTACACGAGGAACAGGGCTAGACTTTCCTAATTTCTTGCAAGATACGACTGTTCACGCTTACGAAGCTTGGGTGGTCGCTAGTTAACTATCAAAGGCTTTCCATTAAGAACGGAACTGTTCAACTCGATATAAAAACTCAATTTTCCAACTCAATTTTCTTCCGCTAAACCGAAGCTAAATCTTGTTCGCCACAATATTTCACACGGGCACCAGAACGAGCCAGACCGATAGTTCCAATCCACTTAGGCCAATCTAAATAAACATAAACAAACGCAAATCCGTCGCGGCCAAAACGAATCTATATTCATGGGTAGGAGCCGCGCCCTGTTTATTTTTCCTTTGCCACTTTCGTCTCTTTCGCGCGAATCTCTATCTACAGACCACTTGTACTTAATGCTCAATCTATATACATAGCCGTATTATGTACATGCATTTCATTTACTCTGTGCCAGCTGTCTCTGTCTGGCACATCTGCTGTCTCCTAGCCAGGATTTCCAAGCGCCAAATCCTACTTATAGCGTCTCTTGGCTTAGCTGAAATGGATTTTTTCTAATATATGTCAACTGAGCAATTTTGATACTTGGTTGGATATTGTCGGTTAGTTCGGGCAAAAAAAACTGATTCGGCACTGTTATTACGTCTGCTACCATTAACATACAATTTCTATTCACACCGTAATGCAGATGATGAAAGCGCACTGTAACCATGCACACCACCAACCATAAACCACTCCAACAAAAGCTCTGCTGAAAAACTTATTTTCCCGAATATTTTTAAGATAAAAATAAATTACGATGGTAATAGAGGAAAAAAAAGCCCTAGATTAGAGAGTTAGGGAACTAACACGGGAGTCCCACTCGATTAAGAATAAAAGGAGAAGTATGGTTGTGAAGTATGAGGTATGAAAGTGCGAGAGGAATTAATGCGAGAACTGGTATAAATGAGAATTAGTTTAAAATAGGCTCTAATTAAGTTGGAGCAGAGAGCACATAAAAAAAAACCATAAACCACTAAAGAAATTAAAACTAGTTTAATTAGCTACAACACACGAGACATTAATAACATTAACAGTATAACAACATAGATAAAAAAACAGATTAATAAAAACACTCATTCTAAGTAATAGCTTAATCTGTGGTAATAGCAATAGCACATTGTTTTTGTCAGGTCCAATGGAGCCTGACGCTGGTTTTCAATGGGCTCCTTCAAAAATGTTTTTTTCGATATTTCGAAATATGTAATTGATGATCCTCAAAATTTCAAGGATCACAGAACAACAGTTTTGTTATGCAACGATTTGTACGAATAAGATGGCTAGCCAAAGCAAGTATTGCAACCAACTGGGCATGACATGCACCCCCGCCGGGAGTCAAACCCAAAACAGAGAAAAGATCTTACAAAACAATTTTCATTCAATGGCTTTTTTTGTTAGTTTGACTGCAATAAGTTTTAACTGTAACCAGCACATATTAAATATGTTCATTTATTAAATAAGGTGGTGGTAGCCAATTAGGCGGACTTAACAAGCCCTACCGCCAATCGAGCATCATCACATCATATAATGGTTCCACTGTTGAGCACTGTCTTTCCCCCATGCCGTGTGGGCAGAATGGGCCATAACCCGTTACTAATAAAACATAACCCAAAACAGAGAAAAGATCTTACAAAACAGTTTTCATTCAATGGCTTTTTTTGTTTTTGTTTGACTGCAATAAGTTTTAACTGTAACCAGCACATATGAAATATGTTCATTCATTAACTAATAAACACATAACCGCAATTTTCCATTGTCGTCTAAGTCCAACCAAATTGTAAAGGATAGATTTCATGCGTCGTTTCGGCTTATATAAACAAGTCAGTGTTGTATTCTCAGAAAGTAATTAAAACCGTACGTTATGTAAGCCGACACCCAAAGGTCGCTTACACGTGTTGGCAAAGTGCCAAAGTTTGTTGTACGCCATACAACCAATCATTTCCATTAGTGGCTTCAATTACTGAAACAATAAACATCGTCGGGCACCCAAGTATTGTCTAAAATTAAAAGTATTGATTAGTGGTACTACTCATAAAGGGCGGTCTAGCATCCATGTACCTACTGTCTAAAACTAAAATGATTGACTCGTTGTTTTAATAAGCAGCGGTTTGGTGTACATTATTTTCATTTAACTTTTATTTCTTATCTGCTACATTTGGAGAAATCACTTATATGGTCCTCGTCTCTGATAATAAAAAACTCCCCAATCGTGTCTCAGTGTCCTAATTCTTAAATTATCCCTTATTATAAATATCTGTAGCCACTATGTCAAACAAAACAAGACAAAAGAATATCATATGTAGAATATGTCTCCAAAAAACCGTTGACGCCGACAAAATAATACATCAAAAAAATGTGCCTCCAATTTATCGAAGGAAATACACCAAAAGCGGTCGTGTAATTGTCGTCTTTCACCTGGCCCGTAATTAGCATAACACGAAATTATAATGCAAGAAATTTCTGTGGTTACAAATAATCACCTGCAAATTATTCACTTGTCCATACAATCTCATAACATTGTGTGAGTCATTATACCGACGAACGGTCTTCACCAACCATCAATTTTCATATGCAAATTGCAAATAGCTTTGGAAACCGCATTTGTACTCTATAGCAAACCTCACAATGCCAAATCATTAGAATTCAACCCATGCATTATTTTACTACTTATTCAGATTTTCTTTATTCAATCTTGGCCACAGGTATTGTTTTTGTACCTCTACGTCATCGGCCAAGTCTCATAGATGAACGAAGGAAAACCTCATAAAATCCGTCATTAAAAATCTTATCATGGGCTAGAAGAAAATTAACACAAATATACAAAGTAATAACTAGACTAATTTAGCAGAAGTGTTGGCCTTGTAAACGAAGTATGTATAGCTTACAAGTAGGTACTTATTGCTAAACTCTATTGATTAAAATTAAATTGAAGAAGAAAATCTTCAAGTAATTACCTACCACAACGTTCAAAACAAACCAATGATGAACAAGTAAACTAAATCCAACATTTAAAAACAATTCTTGCGACTTTCTCGTTTATCTGGTTATAAAGATGAACTGTTACAAAAAGTAACTCATCAGAGTCGAGTCAGTAAGAATATACAGTCAACACTAAATGGTGCAAAAAGAGCATCAAATATAATATATTACATTTCATCGTATACAAAAAAAAACAAATTGGTGAATCGGACACTGAATCATTCCCTAAATGGGCCCACTTAATACATAGTACTACTCAAAACGACGGGCCCTCCGCAGGCAAGACGGACGTTTTGGACATTCCTAACAAAAACGGGATGATATACAGCTTCACCGCTACCAAAAACGGTGATATTTTTAAATAATGACCATCCGTGGACGATAAAGAGGGCCCAAATATGTAAAAACGCATGTGACGCCGGCAGAAATACATCTTGTGCCGCCCGTTCAGTGAATGCATTTGTTTTAACATCGGATCGAGTTGGCGTATTAGTTTTTATTGCGGTCCTTTGGTCAATATCAAAGTCGAAGCCAGTTTTATCAGGCATTTATATGGAAGCGTGTTCTTCATGTTTTTATTTAGGATACACATAGTTCGTCGTTTTAAAATATTTATCAATAATATTTATTTAATACTAGCGGCCCTCCCAAGACTTCGTCTTCGTAAACACCTCGTAACCACGATTTTTTCTTACAAACCGTGTCCTGCCAATTACAAACACAACAAACAAAATAGTCAAGGAATCTAATACATGTAAACATGTATTAAGCTTAAAAGCTTTAAATAAAAACAACAGCATAACTTAATAAAAAAACTTAATAACATAAATAAAATAATTATTTGTCACCAATATTTGCTCCAATTTTTTTATTATTTCACTTTTTTTTAAATCTTGTTTAAATCAGTAATGTGATGTGTTGTGTTTATAATAGTACTATTAAAGTTTAACCTGACATTAAGTATATTATTGTATTTAGTGACCGATTATTTTAAATTTTTTATTTCTTTTGATGCAGGAAGTAACTTTGCTCCGTAATTTCTCTTTACCAGTCTGTAATTTACTTTTTCAATAGAGAATAGTTATTTTTGTCATTTTTATTTTGCTCCGATAGGACAGGGTAATAGAAAGCAGATGGTTTATAAAATCACCTTTATTTATGAGAGATCAGTTTAAAAATCACGTTTTGTTTTCATAACAAGTTTAGAAGATGCAAATAGATTTTACTCACTTTCAAATAGTCACCTTGTAGAGCGATTCAATTTTCCCACTCACAGAAAATATTAATATCTGACTTTGACATCTGTCAACTCTGGTGTTGCTAGATCATGAAAAATATTTTCAGATGAAAATATTGGATTCTACTAAATAGTACGCAAAATCAGATTATATCATTTTTCGAATGTGGAGCAATTTTACCACCCTAGGAGCAAAGTAGAACCAGATACCGTTCGTCTAACCCATCGATCGACGGTCGGTCGACGTTGATCGATTAACCCTGGCTAAATTCCATCAGTTTCTTTCGAAATGTATTCAGAAAAGGACTCGTTGTTTTTGGCTAGTACGATGTTGCTCGTATTATTATTACGGAGACGCAAACGCAGAAGAATCTGGATGCGGCCGTTTTTTAAAGCCAACGATCGCTTATTTTATCCAAATGACATTTTAAGCAGCGGTTTTTGTTTTTTTTTTTTTTTTGCGTAGCGATTGTCATGAATTTCGAGGTTAGTAGTTTCGAGGGAGGTAGAGAGGAGGGGGATGGAGGGGGTACGGTAATGGTAACTTAGTAGAATATTTGTTTTTTTTCCTAAAAATAACCTAAAATAACCTCAAAATAAAAATATCTTGAATACTATGCATTTTCGCACTTTGGCCCCCCTCCCCCTCCCCTTCCCCCTTTTTCGGTGTTGCTTAATCTAAAGTGCTTCCCAAGGTGTTTGGGGGAATATCATTTAGTATTTAAACGTTCATATTATCATCACTCATTATTATCAACATAAACATAATCTAATATTACGATTATTATCCATGGGCACGAAATATATATATTTTTTTTTTTTATAAAAGAGGGAGGCAAACGAGTAGGCGGGTCACCTGATGGAGAGTAATCACCGCCGCCCATGGACACCCGCAAAACCAGAGGAATCGCAGACGCGTTGCCGGCCTTTAGGGGAGGAATAGGTTTAAGGAAGGAATAGGAATTGGGAGGAGGGGGGGGGAGGGAAGGGGCCTCCGGAACCCTCACTAGTCGGACGAAACACAACAGCACCAAGTGCCATTATTTCACGCCGAATATTAGAGAGGGTGGTGTTACGCCGGGCGAGCCGGCCCAATGCGTGCTGCAACGCAGCGTGGCTCTACCACTCAGAAAAGTGAAGCGGCCGGTGCGTCTAATCAAACAGCTCGATTTAACACCCAATCCATTTTACCGGTCGATTGTCGATCGACGTCGACTAATCCATTCTACCATCGATCGATGCCGTCGAGATCGATCGATTGGTCTGGTAACACCCTAATATCCGGCGTGAAATAATAGCCCTTGGTGCTGTTGTGTTTCGTTCGGGCAGTGAGGGTTCCGGAGGCCTCCCCCCCCCCCCGCTCACAATTCCTATTCCTTCCTTAAATGCCGGCAACGCATCTGCGATTCCTCTGGTGTTGCGGGTGTCTATGGGCGGCGGAGATTACTCTCCATCAGGTGACCCGCCTGCTCGTTTGCCTCCTTCTATTATAACAAACAAATAAAAAATAATAATTTGTGTAGTAAAGTGAAGAGCAATACTTTTTACTATTCATATTCCCGCCCATATTATTAAGATTCAATTTTGAACTAAGGCTAAAATTTTTACTGTAAAAAAAGGTTTTTCAAAATGTTTGAAACAGAGCCTTGAATATTTTGTAGGCTCTCAGTTATCACGTCTAATAGCTTTAACCCATTCACGTCTTATTTCCGGGCATTTTGGAAACCTAAAAAAAGAATAATAAAAAGAATATTAGTAATATCGATAAAGCTTCGATACACAAATACGTACATCACTAATCATTATGCCAAAAACAAAGCCTTTAAATTAATTTAATTAAGGTTTAAAACCTGATTCTTATGAATAGTGTACGATATAGTATGATTTAGAATTAGCAAAAATTAATGCTTTGCCGTTTTAATTATTAAAAAACTCATAGTAAAGCATACATATTATGAGAAATCACTAACGTATGAAATGATAATGCCTGGTCTTTCACACCTCCTTTTGTTGTTCTTGACGAACAATAAACAGCTGAACAAGACATTATGTCAATTGTATATTACACAAATAACACAAACACTAAGATTTCTTAATATTTCACTATTATTTCGCACAATCCAGCAATGTTTTGACCTAGTAGTCGGTCATGAAATGACACGTCTCACACCGACAGTGCGTCGTTGCCAAACGTACATTAACTATCTCTTTTACTCATATCACACTACAGTCATACAGACAGAGATACAAATACTTTACTTTGATACACGTATGTAAAAGCGGCAACGTCGTAAGACTCTGTCCATGTAATATTTGGTCCGAGGTGGGTACGGTACCAAGAATGCTGGCAACATTACTTTTTTAGGTAGCTGCCAGCCTTCTTGTTCGTTTGGCTTCAATAAGGCGAGTACTTAACTCTTTAACGAATCTCTTTTCTCTTTCATTAGCCAAATAGATGCAGTCGTTCTGAAATTATGCGCGACTTCCTAACTCTGGAGAGTTGCAGCGGCGATATACGCAGAGAGTGGCTGGCAGCAGTTGTATATTAAGAGCCAAAGATCAGGCCAGTAACGTACATTTTGCATGCCTATGTGTTGCTACTACTTGCTTGTTTTAAGATTACGAGAATGTAATACATTCATGACATTTTAATGTCAACTATGTTTAACTTTTTTTTAAATGTGGCTCGTCATATTGACCATATCTAGCCTGATGGTAAGCAGCCGATGGTATACAGTCGAAAATGATGAAAAGATCCATTAGTTTTTTAGATCAATAATTATGTAGAATCGTATTAGTATTTTGAGTTTAAGTTTAAAAACTATTTGTTCTTTGGATTATTTTTGTCAAAGTATCTAGTGCTATCGGTCGGCGTGTAAGAAAGAAGCATGGCGGAACGCATTCCGAGAGATATTTCTTTATATTCTGCGACACAACCACTCTTGGGAAATAAACGGTTGCCAGTTGCGAGCTAGCGGAATAGCCCGGCCATGCTCGCGAGCTTTCAAATCTTTAGTATTATGTGGCGGCCTGAGTCGCCACATAATTTATTATCATCACGTATTGGTTAAAGAGTCTGTAAGCACATTCCTAAACGCGTGCAGATCCGATAAAGATATGACACGGCATCATCCCTCCAACATCTACGTAGTTATTATTGTATAAATAGTCTTGTAAGGTTTAGATAAGAAGTTAGTCACAATGTAGTCACTGTAAATATACATAACTTTAAGAGACGCAGTCGTTATTTACATCGCAACATCCCCCGATGAAACATATTACTTACATAAATATTCTTATAGTTTTTCAAACTGCGTATACATACATCCAACAGCATAGAGCGGCGATGGGTTTACCACCTTGATAGGTGAGCACTTATGCAGTTGTAAATTGATGAAACTTGGACTATGGCAGTAGACTACTACTGCGGTCCTCATAGCCTCGTCTCTGACTAACCCTTTGGGGATAATAGTCGAGAGTCTATATATTTTACCTATGTATGTGTGAAATTCTTATCGTCATTAAAATCGCCTCGGTGGCTGAGTGGCAGCGCTCGGTCCGATATCCGAAGGTCCTGCGTTCGATTCCCAAGTCGGACAAAATGTGTTTCTGATTTTTCTATACTTAGCCCGAGTTTGTGACAACCAACCTGCATTTGACACACGTGTTCATTAAACCACCAATAAAATTGTAGCGACCAGTTGATTTTATTGTTGAAGTGCTCAGCTTTAGGACA
Source organism: Scoparia ambigualis (assembly GCA_963921215.1). Taxonomy (NCBI): domain Eukaryota; kingdom Metazoa; phylum Arthropoda; class Insecta; order Lepidoptera; family Crambidae; genus Scoparia; species Scoparia ambigualis. Next base: position 7,292,713 of record OY992517.1, read on the forward strand.
GTATTTAGGCTTTACTCATACTTTACTTCATCGTCGTCGCTTTTGGTGTGTAGCGGCCTTTAGTTTCATCAAAACAATACAAGCTAACAAAGCAGATTCAACCAAAACGGATTCTCTTAGGGTAATAGGTACATTTATTTATTGGTGACAGTAACTCTCTATTCTGTTCCAGCAGGACTGACTCAAATAGTTGCTTCTCATGTTTGATTTGTCGTAGTTCATATCGTTCCTTGTATTACAACATGCGCGGGCCTCTTAAACTGCGCTGCGTTTAGTATATAGCGTCTCCACAAAAACGGATTCTTAAATGCTTAATTAAAATGAATTTTTAAACAATCAATCTAACGAAGCAATGTACTTCTACTACGACTAAATAAATAGCAATAGAAGTGTCTATTGCGAGAGTTTAAGGCAAAGCAAGACAAGGCTTAACTGCGCTGCTTTTAGTGTGTGACAGGCCTAAGTTTTAACAAGTCAGAATACAAGTAGGTAACAAAGTAGCTGACAGGTTTCCACAAAAACGGATTCTCTTATAATATATAGTAATACATCAAGTCGTTGGTGACAGTAACGTGGCCGGTGCCACCCGCAAAGGTGGAAGATTACATTGTCCCCTTTTGGTGACGGAATGTCACCTACTCGCGGTAACCTGTTGTCGGTAATTTTGAGTTGGCCATTCGTATTTAAAAATGTGAATATATCGAATTCGAGATTTTTTTGTGAAACCACCTTGTGGGCTTACTGTTCAGGTAAATTTACATAGAGGAACGACTGGATGTAATGTAATAAGGAGTAATAATAATATGGGTAATAATGAAATTAAACAAGTTTTCCACTTTATTAAATAGCTATTTATTATACTAGCTAAAGTTAAGCTTCTTATAAAACTTGTTTTAATTGTTTAACTTGATAACGGACAAACTTAGTCAAAGTCAATAAATATGTTTTTATTTTTCTCAAATCTTAATTAATAAGCAATTTTAAATCAACAAAAATCATTTCTCTTTCTAACTATAAAACTGCAGCAGCTTTGATACTCCATGTTCATGTTAAAGTCTAATCGAAGCTTCCGTCTTTACTTCTGAAGCACTAAGAAAATTACCGACTTGAGGCTATTCCCAGCGGCTTGAAAATGTCTCTATCGGTTTTTGTTCTACTTAGTATTGACAGTTCATTAATACGGATTTTCAATATACCTGTAGGTATACACTATAACATGAACATATAATCACTTCTTACTACTATCTATCACTATCTTACCATAATAACAAGTTTCAAAAGAATACTCATCTTGGTCTAGATATAACTGGTGTAAGCATACATACATAAAATCACGACTATTTTCCCCGAAGGGTCAGTCAGAGACAAGCAATGAGGACAGCAAAAGCAGTCCTCTAGTAGTCCACTTTTCACCAAATGGCGACTGCAATAATAGTAAGTAAGTATAAGAAGTCTCCCACTTACGACACCCAAACCAAATAAAATCACCCAAGTCAAACAATTTTGAATACTAAACCAAATATGAGTTGTCACCATCTTCATTCATTACCAACTATATACCCGCACTAGATATGCAGGTAATACATTTTTATTGACATTTTTATTTAGATCTTGTGATATATACAATAAAAAATTCACATCAATAGATATATTTAATTGCAATGTCTCAAATTTGAAAACAAAGTTATATGAACTCTTACAAAACCAATTAGAATAATATTTAAATTAAATTCTTAATTAGTACCCTTAATAACTTTAAGAACTGTCTTAGAGTCCTAATATTTTTAAATGTGTTAATTAGTAGTGGAAACATTACTGATTACTGTGTAACTTTTGTTTAACATTTATATTAACATTATTGTATTGTTTGTTTCCCAAATAAAATAAAAAATAATAAAATAAAAAATAAATTAATGAAGAAAAATGGAAGGCTTTTGGTCTCTAAAGACCGTTCTAAGAGTTGGTAAATGAAGCAAAAGATCATGATCGTAGCATATGATAAGCTGTGATCTTTACCTACATCAAAGTCACTTTTCACTTTCCCGCCAAGATTTTCCGTCCCGTTTTCTTTCCCGATTTCCCGATTTCCCGACACTATCCACTTTCCAGTCAAACACAACTCAACCTCGTACATAGCAACCACCAACGCAACGTGAACCCAAAACCATTGACGCACAGACACCCTCAGAATCCTAATGCATCGCCGTTTTACATTTTATTTTGTCATTCAATCATTCTCCATTCGTCTTAACGATTACCATTCGCTAAACGAGACAAATTTTAATCGGAGGATGTACTTATGCAGTTTGCATAATGGCAACAGTGTGGCTCGTCCGCCATTGTATGCAAATAGATCTTAAAACTTTAAATGGAAAATTATTTATTTTCAACGCAGCATGACTATGGGGGTTTTAACAGTTCTACGGTTAACATGAATTAGCGGTTTTTGGAGACCTTGTTTTGTACTTAAAACGTATATTCAGTATGCACTTCAAGTAGTGAATAGAAGCGTTTAAGAAAAACACAACTTACTGTTACTGCTGTTACTGTAATCATCACGGTGTTTTGTTTATCAACATCCTACTAATATTATAAACGCGAAAGTTTGTTACTCTTTCACGTAAAAACTACTGAATGGATTTGGATGAAATTCGGTATACAGATAGTTTATAACCTGGATTAACACATAGGATACTTTTATTCCGATATTCCCACGGGAACGGAAACCACGCGGGTGAAACCACGAGTGGCCGCTAGTTGTCAATATTACTGCAAAAGTTGACAGTGTTAATCAAAAATAGACTTAAATGCTGACTGCCTTAATTGGCCTATATGTAGTATGTGTATTAGATTAATGTTAGTGCTGTTGTACTTTATGCAGTATTCTTATAGGATCTAATTTACCTTGTACGAACCTATTTGTACCTTGTTCACAAACACTAACATGTATAAATATTCCTAAACAGTACTTGCGAAGAATTTCTAAAAGTATGTTGCGCTTTAAAAACCGCATTACAGATTTCACGTGGCCCTCGCATGCAAGAACGCCTTCTAAAGCTGCAAGCCAAATAAATTATAGCTAACTAACTATACTTACTCAGCTATACCGAACCGAGGCAAAGAAAACGCCGGTGAACTATTTAAGCTATTTGAAGTAGTCGCCCGAGCTAATAAAAAAAGAGCAAAGTTATTCCAGCGAGCGGTTGTTCTACTGTTAAATTGTTTGAGTAATTCTTGTGGGCGTCTAACTTAGACTGCCAATATTGGACTTGAGATGTTTCTAGCAATCCCCCCCTTTCGCGTTAAATGTAATTGCAATCTGTAATTAGGTAAACTGTTTGAGTGAATGTAATAAAACGCTGTGGTAGTCTAACATGTCTCTGTTGATTTCATTTTTATTACTAAACGTTTACATAATTTTGTCAGAGGGCCATGGGAAATTTTGTTCCCACCATCCAACAGATTTGAAATTAGTGTCATTTGAAGGGTCTAGTAGGATAGATATTTTTTTACTATGGCGACGTTCTTCAAATAAGCGGGATTTAGGTTAAAAAAAATATATTGTTTTTGATTTTTTTTTTTTGTCCAACAAAATAAGATTGCAAGAGCAGACCAGACTCCACAGGCGGCACACGTTTACGAGTATGACATGTGAATCAGCCATCGCTTCGCTCAACCATGTTTTAGGGAACGTAACGACCCGAAGCATATGTCACCACCGCAGAGACACTGAGAGAGCATGACACACTCGAGCAACTCCAACTAAAGCAATTGTTAGTAATCTCTAGGATTCTTCGTGACAAACAAGGGGATAATTTGTTCGAAGCTTGCGTCAAATTTCTAACTCTAGTAGGCAAAAATAGATAGATTGATAGTAAATTTCAGCCAACAGTAATCTGTCTGTAAGAATTCAATCTACGATTTAAACTGTTCAAGCCTGCGTTTATTCAAGTCGGGACAGAACTTCAGACGCGTCCTTTTTTTTGTTCCACCGGCGGCGCCGGAAGGTTCCGCCTTCGATTTGTCTGTCGTTTTAAGTTTCGTTTACTATTTTCCGACAGTTTAATGGAAAAAGGTTAAATGGAAAACTTTATGAAGCCATTACTATTAGGTACCCACTATTTTTTAAATTAATCTTCATTACATTACATTACATAATAACAAATGAAAAAGAAGGACTTAACGCCACAAGGTATCCTCTGCCAGTCGACTATTAAGGATTTGGGGAAACTTGATGTAAGGCGATCGATACTACTCGTATTAAACATTTACGTTTTGAAAAGTGCGCTTAATAATAATTCATTGACGATCTCTCCTCGCCATCGAGTTTTCAATTCCCGGTACAATTGCCGATCGTGTCAATTTAGATATAAACGTTTTTAGGGTTCCGTAGGTAAATGGCAAAAAACGGAACCCTTATGGATTCGTCATGTCTGTCTGTCTGTCTGTCCGTCCGTATGTCACAGCCACTTTTTTCTTCGGAAATAAGAACTATACTGTTGAAACTTGGTAAGTAGATGTATTCTGTGAACCGCATTAAGATTTTCGCACAAAAATAGAAAAAAAAACAATAAATTTTGAGGGTTAGAAATGAAACTCAATTTTATTTTTATCAAACCCATCTATGGATAGGTTTTCAAAAATGATATTGAGGTTTCTAATATAATTTTTTTCTAAACTGAATAGTAAGATAATGATAAAACTAAATTAATTAATTTAAAAAATACACTATTATTAAAACATCGATCAAAGTTTTATAGATAATGGTACGGAACCCTTCGTGCGCGAGTCCGACTCGCACTTGGCCGGGTTTTTTCTAAATTGTTTCCAGTCTAATTGTTTTCTATGTAAAACAAGAATATTATTTTACGTAGGTACGATTGTTTAAGTAGACAGCATCGATGTTTACTGTGTATTGTTATGACCATAATTGTTTCAAACGGTCGAGCAAAGTGTGTCCTCGGATTTATCTATGCATAGCCAGGGTATGTGGCCACCAACCCGGATTAGGCAAGCGTGGTGAACTGGTGATCAAGCCAACACCCATCTACTTATTTATTTATTTATTTATACAGCGTGTTTCTTGTAAGGTGTCAAGCCGATGTGTGGGGATAGGGAACTACCATACCTATCCATTGAACCCCCATGTATGTTCTACGATTTTTTTGTAGTTTTCGAATTATAATTTTTTTTTCGTTATTTTATGATTCAACGACGAGACGGCTCTAAAAAAATTATATCTTTTTTTTGGGACGACTTTTCTTCGATGTTTTTTTTAAATACAATGCCTATTGATTGCACTTTTATGAGTAAAAAATCTCCTTCCTCAATTTTAGATTCAATAGATAGGTTGACACCTTACAAGAAACACGCTGTACACAATCCAACTAGATACTAAATCATAGCGTAATAGAAGCAATTTTAACACGTACATTTGACGTAGTTATGTGTTTTGGCAGAATAACATTTTTTTAAAGAGCACTCGTCAGCCGTGTCGAGCAGCGGTGAAAGAATACTACCACCCCCTCTCTTCCTTTGGGTGTCGTAAATGGCGACTAACGGACTAAAGACTGCATATACATCCAAATGCATAGAGCGGGGATGAGCTCTCCACCTGTCACGCTGAGCACATGTGCAGTCGCTATTTGGTGAAAAGTGGACTATGGCAGAGGACTGCTTTTGCGGTCCTCATTGCCTCTGACTAACCCTTCGGGGATAATAGTCGTGATTAGATGTGTGTGAAGTTGATACTTTAGTATCAAAAGAAATGAGCACCTACCTATAGGGCGTGCACCAGGTTCTACCCGGTTCCAAAATGACCCGGTTTTACCCGGTTCTTTAAATCATCAAAGAACCGGTTCTTAAAATTGTATTACCCGGGGTTTTCGGTTCTTCCGGTTCTTATCAATGTCGTCAAATAAATCAATTATTCAAGGTGATCTTCTAGCGTACGTTACTCACGCATGGGGTGAAGCAAGCATGGCGAAGCCCTGGTACTTAGCATTGATAGCGCCAAAGCTTTCGATGGAGATGAAGAAGATTCGAGAAGATGTGGCATTGTCTCTTCTTTCCAAGTTTCCGGCCTTCGGTGTGCCATGTCGCCCCGTTTGTGCGCCTGGGTTGCAGACTTTCTAGAAGAGCGGAGGATTTGTGTCTTTGTGAGGGTAGTTCCTCCACGTTCTACAAAATAAATGCCGGAGTGCCGCTGGGTTCTGTGCTCCCACATACTCTATTTCTTCTGCATATTAATGACACGTTGTCCTTGGGCAATATTCATTGTTATGCGGATGACAGTACGGTGCAAGCAAGCAAGCCGATATCGTGGTGAAAAGGCAAGAACTGGTTGCCAAACTAAACCTGGCTCTCGATCGTGTCTCTAAGTGGGGATCTGAAAACCTGGTCGAGCTTAATGCCAGCAAAACCCAGGTTTGAACATTCTCGTCCAAGGTTTAACAACCCTTCCTTACTTCCTCCTTCAGAACTCTCCGTTACCCTTTTCGGTAAACCTCAGCATTCTTGGTATGCGCATCGGCCAGGACTTGAATCGAAAATGCTACATCGATAGTGTTATTTTAACTGCCTCCCGTAAGTTGGGTATTCTCAATAAGCTGAGGCGGTTATTCACTCCCGAGCAGCTCTGTTTGCTGCACAAGACTCAGGTGCGATCGAGTATGGAGTATTGTTCCCATCTATGGGACGGCTCCGCTAAATACCTCCTCGATGCACTTGATAGACTGCAAAGACGAGCGGTACGCATTATTGGAGACTCTGAGGTTACAGCCACATTTGAGTACCTCCAGCTGCGTAGAGACATTGTTTCTCTCAGTGTCTTCTACCGGAATGACTACGGAGAGTGTTCTGAAAAACATTTGATCTAATCCCGCCCTCTCTTTTCCTCTCCCGGACTACACGTGCTGGTCTTAGGAACCACCATCATACTGTTCACACGATCAGTACACGTAGCAAAAAATTTGGCAAGTCGTTCCTCAGTACAACCATTCGGCTTTGGAATTCTTTGCCGGTGCATGTGTTTCCAGCTCCTATAACCCGGGTCTTTTAAGCGGGGCGTGAAACGGCATTTATGCAGGCCGTCATGAATGCGTGCGCTCGTTACCGTGCTTATTCCACGGTGGGGAGCGCTCTCATTATTTTTGACTGCATCGGCTGCTTACTATCAGTCAGGATGCGGTTACTAGCTATGACGGTAAAAATAAAAATAAACTTAAAAAAGATTTTAATTTTGTTTTTACTTACAGTGGATGAGTGTGATGACGTGAAACTTTATTAATATTATAATTGTCATTATTCATTGTTTGATAACTTTATTGTAGTTAGGTACTTAACTGTAGCTAGTCGATTTCTTAACTGTGGTTAATAGAGTTCCTAAATAAAAGCATAGGTAACAAATTAAACATTATTTTATTTCACGAACCCAAAAGCACCGAAAATAACCGGGTACCCGGTTCTTCGGTAAAACGGAACCGAAAAACCCGGTTCCTAAATAAGGTCCGGTTCTGCATCCTCTAGCTACCTATCTTCCTTTTGTTGAGACGTTCTGAAAGCGTTGATTGTACCATCCAGAAGAAAAGGATTTTACTATTTATTTTTATTATTCGTTCTCTTTGGTAGAAAACTTTTGCGTTAACTATCAAATAGCGATCGTAAAATCGCAGTTCGGTTTACAAGTACTTCTATCTTAGACCGACCTCATAAGAGGAGCTTGTTTGTATCCAGATAGTAGTGAAAAATGGTGGAAGTGTGAACTTCCCCCCACAAAGTATTGATTTCGGTAGCAGCACTGGCAGCAGAAAAATATGCTTACATCACACAGCCTTTGTCTCCGTGCCCGAAGATATAAAAAGATACGCTACTGTTGAATGAGCTTCCGCGAATCGTTAGAAGTTACCTGTGTTTCTTTATTTTTAATTTTTTTTTTTCATATTTATATTATGAATATGAAATTCATACAAAATTGTTTCGTTTAGCAGGGAAATAAAAAAAGGTTTTATTTTATGATTTTTCATACATATTTCACATATTAAAAAGTGCTTATAAAAATCTATTTCGTTTTGAATGAAAACCGTCAAAAGAAACTAAAATACGAATTTTGTTAGACGGTTATTTATTATCTGTGTATTTGAAGAATGAAGCTTATATGAAGTTAGTGCATCTTATTCACATAAACACATCAACGTATTCAGTGGATGCCGGCGAATCAAACGTTTGTACTGAATTTATCGCCGTCGTCAAAAGACAATTTAAATGAATTGAGCAAGTATAATACGTACATTTATTGCCGCATTGTCAGTCTAAACATTTAATTACCGGCCAAAACCAATTAATCGCTATTTATTACTAGTAGCTAAACGGAGATGCAATTATAATTATGTGCGCTTGCTTATATCATTTATTGCCAATACTGTGCAGATGATACTCGTATGTGCATAAACAACATTGGAAACAACGATATACTTACTCATAACGGAATAATGTATGTTTATATTTACATGGTCGGATTTTTTTATTATTTACAAGGAGGGAGCTTCATGGCGCAGCAGCAAAGGTTCGGTTTGTGATCGGCGGCGGTTTTGCCTGTTAAGCCACTTTCACAATGCCGGGTCATTGGTTGGGTAACAATTTAAAAATATCTGGAGCTCCCTCGTGCTTCGGTATTTGACGGATGTGGTGTTGCCGTAATATGGCAGTCGTTAAAACCGACCAACTAGCCTGGTGGATTATGGCGCAATGTCTCCAGGTGCCGTGGTCCATGTGGAAAGGGCGGTGTTCAGCAGTGGGTTTGTAGGGTGATGATGATGATGACAAGAAGGGAACCGTTTGACGTTAATTCAGAATAAAGCCGAAGATGGAAGCTCAGAATCTCAGCATTGGCTATCTGCCTTCTGGCTTCTGACATAACAATATTGGTGCTACGACAGACTGTACCCCAGCTAGAAAGCGAACTATCGACCACTTGGACTACGACGAGCAGCAGTCATAATAACCTTTTATAGCTATGTATAGCTATATATTATATTGCGACAATGTATTGTCGCAATATAATACTTCTATAATGTTTTATGTAAGTATGAATAAGAAAATATGAGAAAAATCAAAGATCACCAAAAAAATTGTCCCAAAACTCTTTCCACACTGCCGTGCCCGAGTTCGAGATATTGTTTGAACGGGACAAAAGAGTGCGAGCGAAAGGGACGGCGCGCATAATCCACTTATACGTCACGGTCGGGTTGTTCTCATACATTTTTACTGGAGGAAATTCGGGAATACCCTTAATGCATATTAAGCCGGGTCCGGCTATTTGCAATGAGGTAGCTATCGGGCGGAGTATTGAAATGAAATTTTCCGCTGTGTAGGTTTTTGGGATAACGAAGGTTCCGTAAACTTTGGTAAGAATGTGACCCTACTCGGCGGGATTATTTTTTCAAGTGCTTTTTAATATTGACTGGGGCTTATGAATGTTACTGTTTTATTGGTCGACTGTTCGGTGGAGATTTGGGAAGGCTCGAAGTTTGGGTTGATGAGATATTTTTAACAAACAGTTGTTTGACTCATAAATACGAAAATAAATACTACTACAGATACTAGACAGCTCGCAATTGGCTTGCTAGTTGGGTTATCTCGCATTTTAAGCATCTTTTGTTATGCCGTGCCTCTTGATGGGTGACCAAATTGAAATAGTTTGAGCTCCTAACGGTTACATTTAGTACAGAAACAACAACGGATGTCAACGGGCTCTTAGAGTTTCTCCTTCATCAGCCTATAAACCTCCCACTGATCTTAGAGTTTACCGAAGCGCGTAAGAATTTCAAGATAGTAATTTTAGTCACCTATCCAGGTCCAACCGGCCCCATCGTAGCTCAGCTTCGTGTTTCCGATCAATAATAGCCTATGGCTTTTCGTTAACCTCCTTGCTTTGGAAGGCACGGTAAGCCGTTGGTCAGGGCGCCTTGAGATGTGTCAGTCATTTAAACTTAAATGTGGCATCAATGATCAGGTCAGCATGATGGATTGATGACGTTTATAGGCTGGTTGGTTGGTGGCTGTCGTCGGTGCAAAAAAATCACGTCGATACGTTGTTTCATTATAACGAAGAGAGGATAGACAAGCAAACAAACACACTTTCATGGACTGGTTGTCTGGAATAAATCGCTTTATGGCGATAAGACCCCCAAACAATAATTGTTTATTGTACTTGTTTTATTATTTTTGTAAAATGTTATCTGTTTCAATAAATTGTTACCTAAATAGATATATTTATCTACCTAGTATGAATTACGGCATTATAACCATGTTTAGGAAGATTTCCGAGTATTTCGTCACATTTGCATGCGCCATGATCTAATAAACTGTCATGGAAATACAAAAGTTTATTTTTATCTGAATAGAAAAAACTAGTACTTTTTCTAGTTTCAATTTATCTCTAAGTACAGTTTGATATGAAGTCAATGAAAAGAGATATATGAAACATTCGGAGCTTTAATCTGAGTAATATGGAAGTGTGATAAATGTACTTACCTGTTATAATAATTATAACATTGTAATGTAAATTAACATAATACTGATACTTTGAAGTTAAAAAAAACCTTACACTTTTATCATATGTATGTATGTATACTTACTTATTCATAAATAAAGAATATAGTCCTGAAGCAAATCGTTCCTCCATTTCCTTTTTTGCTGAGCCAATAATATAACTGTGAATATTTTTATAACTTTAAGTCCAAAGCTTCAATGTACACTTTATATTTTTTTGTATCTTTATAGCGTAGAGGTACTTGTTTAAAAGTTTTCACAAATCACACGATTATACAAGTAGTCGACTAGTTTCAAAGGTGGAAATATTTAAAGTCAGAAATAAGGTATAAAATGTAGACAAACGATCAATTTCAGAGCCTTCTTCACGGTTGATGCTCTGCCAGAATATGAACTACATAGTGGTAGCTTGCAATTAGATGTGGCCTGGGTATATAAAATACGTCCTAAAGCTAGACATTTATGTTGAATAAGTGATTTGACTTTGAATAAAATGTATTTTCAGATTGACGCAGATTGTCGCGTTTAGTCCCATGCAATCTTTGAAAGCCTGTCTAAAACCTATAACCAAAAGATATAATTAATTTAGTACAAAAACAACCAATTGTCGCCTTTCAAACTATACGACTACGTTGTTGCACGTCAATTATCACACATAACAATGACATATGCTAGTATAGTACTAAGAAACGAACACCATCACAGTCAAATCATATTAAAGAGAGTCACAACGACATCGCCTCACGTTCGGCCACTTTTTTATGCACTCATACTAATTAAATTGACACAACACTTATAATTTTAATTTGTAAAATAGCAGTCTTTCCTCGACGACACCCCGGGTTGCACTGGAGGGCTAAATGAGAAAGATTTCTCCTATTTCTTCCCATTCGAGAGAGAATATAAAACTCTTTTTCGCCTTTTTTTACTTCCAACTTCGTCTTAATATGCCACCCGCTCGGACCTTGGACCCATAGCCTTATGAATGCATAGACGCGTTTGCCGAGAAAATCATAATATTTGTTATTGAGCGGAAACCTTTGTTTATTATTCACAACTTCTATTTATTTCCACGTTTCTTAGATTAGTTCCAATTAAAAAACATACTTGTCGAATCATGAAATTATCATCCAGATTATTATTAATTATCAGAGTGATTCATCTGGTCTTACGCAAATAACAATACAGAAATTGGGCTTTCTATAGCAAAAGATTACGAAGTGTATCTTTATCCTTATTGTTACAAGGTCATGGACAAAAAACCAAGTAATTGGTTTGTTATATAGATTCATTTTCTGGGGCCCAAGTCTGCTAATTTACGAATGGCATCATTGAATCGCAATTGGATCGCATTGTAATTGTTTGACACATTTGGTATTCTCTTACTCATCTAAGAATACCAAATGTGTCAAACAATTACAATGCGATCCAATTGCGATTCAATTATGCCATTCGTAAATTAGCAGACTTGGGCCCCTGTTTTGTTGCGTCTATATTTGTTGGTCACCATAATACCTAAACATGTCTTATTCAAAATTATCAAAAATCGTACGTATAAATATTTATTCTTATAAATATTTATATATGATTTTGAGGTATTATATCTTTATGTACACTCAAACTCAAACTCAAAATATATTTATTCAATAAACTCAATTAGTATATGTACTTTGAATCGTCCAAATTTTTAACCACGTCAAAAGCGCCAAAGATTACCACTTCACATTACATTAACCTGTTGAATCAAATCAGATTTCTGTCCTATTAGTATTTCTGCTAGATTCTAAAGTCTGTGCGGATGGGGTGGCTGTGTTAATCGCGGGGGCCCCGGTCTTCGTTAGTCTAGAATTAATTCGTTGATAAGACGCCGCGCCCCCCGGCGCTGCCGTCTCGAGATCACAGGGCTGCCAACACTTTCTTGAGGAGTTCGTAGTCATACCGATTTTTCTTGTGACTTCAACTAAAGTAACTTGCCTGGCACCCCACCAATCATTGACGCTCGGTTTTAAATGTTTATATGAATTTATTATGATTAGTACTTGTTTTTCTTTGGTTCTGTGCAAATTAAATGTGTTTCTGTTAAAACTGTGCAAATTAAACTTATTATTTTTTAACTTATTGCCATGCCAATAATCGGAATGTCAATATAAAACTTAATAATTCTAATTTATTGGCAGTATGCCTATAAATAAAAAATATAGTGTAGTGGCCTATTTCAACTAAAAATGCTGGTATTACTTATATGCAATACGTACGTTCAATATAGTAATTAATGTAAACAATACAAAACAATAAAAAGGAATATCTTTGAGGTGTTTTTTGTATGGTATTGCTTAAAGTGCCAATGATTGGGTAGAGTATCCTACTAGTTCTTTTTTAATTTAAAAAGGAGGCAATCGAGCATGCGTGTCAACTCTGTAAGGAACTTATCACGGAGAGAAGTAGATGCGTTGCCGAATTTGAGGAAGGAGTAAAAACCTTTTTGTGGAAGGACGGGGGGGGAGATGGGCCTCCGGTACTTTCACTCATCAGACGAACCACAACAGTAACGAGTGTCATTGTTTCACGCTGTAGTGTTTCAGTAGTTTCAGTAGTAGTTATGCATCGCCGCCTCAAAACCATGACACATCAATGTCTCCGATGACAATACTTGCCCACCAGGGTTTCACTGAGTAATTTTCATAATAAAACGCAATTTCATGATACGTTTATAAGTCATCGGTCACTTTTCGGTCTTCATGGAATGGGCCATATTACGCAATTCGAATTGACATGTTACGATCGATGATCAATTGTAACGATTATCCATCCATGAACAACCTTACGCAATCGCTCTTCTGGTTATTAGTTATACCAGGAGTTTCTCCCGTGTTCTTTTCGCAACACGTGTAGTGAGACTCCAGTTTAATTCAATCTGCCGTATAATACTAAATAAACTAAAAATATATACCACTTGAAATTGGCTTATTGCTAAACGCGAAGCCAATTACTAAGCTATAATAAAATAACAATTAGTTATACCAAAATAACACACTGATAACATTGACTATTGGTGACCTGGTTTTGACATTTTGATGTTGGGTAAATCTCAGGCCACTAAGATGCTAAGACCACTAAGATGCTAATACCACTAAAACTTATCAAAAGACGAAAACACACATAGTTTTCATAAAAATATAGCGTAGCGGTGATACAATACTACCACCTCTTTTTCCTTGGGTGTCATAAAAGGCGACTAACGGACTAAAGACTGCACAAACATCCAACTGCATAGACTGCGATGGGCTCACCACCTGTCACGTTGAGCGCATGAGCAGTCGCCATTTGGTGAAAAGTGGACTATGGTAGAGCTTTTGCTTTTGCTGTCCTCATTTCCTAGTCTCTGACTTACCCTTCGGGGATAATAGTCGTGGTTATATGTACCTATGTATGTATAAAATTTGGTGAACGGCCCTTAAGTAACATCAAAAGTTTAAAATGTTAATTATTCAAATATTTTTAAAACATCTATGAAATTGCATACAAACTTTTATCTGGCAACTTTCCCAAAGGATTAGGTAGAGACCACCAGCTTTCGTGTGATAATTTTCTTTTATTTACTCATAACATTAATAATAATACATATATACACATAATTATGACTATTATCCCTTAAGGGTTAGTCAGAGAAAGAGGCAATGAGGACCGCAAAAGCAGTCCTCTGCCATAGTCCACTTTTCACCAAGTAGCTGCACATGTGCTCAGCGTCACAGATGGTGTGTGGGTGAGCCCATCGCCGCTCTAAACTGTTGAATGTATATGCAGTATTTAGTCCGTTAGTCGCCTTTTACGACTAGAGATAGGGTGGTAGTATTCTTTCACCGCTACGCGACCCGGTAAACAATAATAATAATAATAACAAAATTTATTTATTTAAACAAAAATGGTTACATTCAAAAACAATAGTAACGATGTTACCCGCTTAAGTCTAAAACTGTGTAGCGGATAGCAATGCCCGGAATACACGGAAAGAAATTATTAGTTGAGTTTACCATATTTCAACAAAATTTTAGGGTTAATATAGCACCTACTCTTGAGTTTTGTTGAATGAACAAAAACTGTATTGTTGATCAGTTACGGTAATTTGAACTTATTACATATATCTTTTGTTGTTTTAACGTATTTATTTTGTAAATTTAACTTAAAAAATGGTTATTTCAACAACTTGAACAGTAAAATCAACAATTACCTATTGAATTATGCATGAATTGTTACGCCAACATGTACAAATAGGTAAAAACAACTGTTTTCATATCAACAAAAACTTTTCTGTGAAAACAACAATTTGTTCATGTTGCTTTAACCCATCACTTTGTTAATTCAACTAATGTGTCGCCAACCCGTGCAAAATCAACCTTTTTGTTCTTTCAGTGTAGCAAAGCCCAGAGGAAGTTTAAAGGACAACAGAAAATATAATTAACAAACAATAAAAAATAACCAAAGTCAAATTATTTATTCAATTTAAACCTCTACAGGCACTTATTGACGTCAATACTAATAAAATAATTTAAAAAAAATAGTTAACTAACTTGTAGTTAAGACTTAACAACTAATCTAAAGAGCTATAGGTAGTCTGTGCCAGACAAACGCGCATCGCTGCCCCCAACAATTAACCAATTAACAACAACATTATTCATGCATGTCATTGATTCTAAAATATTTTAAAATCAATCACAGTTTTTCCTGAAACGTTTTCGCAGCCCTAAAATCCTCGAACAAATTAAAAAGACGACCACAGAATCGCCGGGGGTTGGGGGGGGGAGAAATTACACCCCAAGCCTACGTTGACCCTCTTTAATGAACATTGCACCTCTCGCCGTCTCACTCCCACCTTGCACTTAGCTTCAGATGACAGTTGTCACTATCTCACTCTCCGGAGATATGCTATGATACCAATTTTGGTTTACTTTTGAATGTTTTATGATGAGCCAGAGTTTTCTTGCAAGTTCCTGATGTTTACGGGATTCCGCATTCTATTTCCTTCATAGTAAAGAGCAACTATCTGCCGAACTTTGGTCTGTCTCGTAGTAGAATTCTGGCTGTAAGACAGCGCTCACCCATCACGTAAAATACCTAATACTACCTCAAAGCACATTTGTTTTGCATTGCTGTTTTAAGGATGCAAGATGAAGTAATAAACTAGATTCGTTTCTTATCTTAATACAATGCAATATACTCACGAATCTTAGTCAGAGATAAGAAAATGAAGACTCCAAAAGAAGTGCACTGGCCAAGTCCACGTTTCACTAAACAATCAAGTGCTATATATAATTTTTGACTTAATTTTTTTTGTGTTTGTTACCATGTCGGGTAGCGGTGAAAGAGTACTACCACCCTCTCTCTTCCCTTGGGTGTCGTTAAAGGCGAGTAACGGACTAAAGACTGCACATATCCAACAGCATAGAGCGGCGGTGGGCTCACCACTTGTCATGCTGAGCGCATATGTGCAGTCGCTATTTAGTGGAAAGTGGACTATGGTAGAGGACTGCTTTTGCTGTCCTCATTGCCTAGCCTCTGACTAACTCTTCGAGGATTATAGCCGTGATTATATTGTATGTATGTATGTTTGATTACCCACTATACCGCTTTGGACCAGCGTGGTAGGTTATGGGCTCAATCTCCCCTTGTGCTGTTGTCTAAGTTAGGAAGGCCTAGCAGTAGGACAATTGGACATTTATAGGCTGATAACGATAAACGTTTTATACATTATACAAGAGGTCCCATATAAAGCGTGTCAAACATAAGAAGATAGAGTAAGGGGTGACCCACTCACAACAGTAGGTAAAGTCCGCCTAGCTTGCTACCACCATCTCATCTAAGTCTGTCGCCATAACAACGATGTTTATAGCATTGTTGTGTTCCGACAGTTTGAGCTAAGATAGCCAGTTCCTCAGTGGTTGAGGATTCCGGGTGAAGCGCGCTTCCACCTTCGGCCTTATCTTCACTTACCATCAGGTGAGATGAAGGCCAAGCGCTTACCCGTTGTAGAATAAAAAATAAAATAAAAAACAATTATCTAGCCCAAGAGTAGCTACGTTATAAAACTCGTTAAATTGTTACAAGACAACGGATAAACACAATACTTAAAATACTTAAACACAGACTATACATAGAAAACATCCAAACCCGAGACAATTTAGAAAAACAATAATTTCTGAATTGACCCGACCGGGGATCGAACCCGGGACCTCAGAGATGGCGACACCATGAAAACCGTAGTACAAACCACTCGACCAAGGAGGTTGTCAATTAAAAAATAATTATTGTAGTGAAAGTACCACAGTAAATTTAAAAAAAAATGTCGAAATTGGTGGACAGCACTCTCTATGGGAAATACATAGTTGTGTATAAACAGGTACCTATATAAACACTGTTTTTATCAGCATACCAAGAAAAGAGGTAACAAAAAAAAATTGACGCCCGCAAAAACCGAAAACCCAATGAATTAGTTGCATTATGATACCGGCATTGGTTGATTGCTCATATTACAAATTTTGCACCTTGCTAAGGCAAAAAATGCACCAAGATGAGTTTTGGTTAAGGATGCCTCTTTTAGTTTTGAGAAAGTCCGTAATATTATTTTTTTTACCATATCAAAATCTCTCAAGTATTGGAAATCCTTGCTGAGTTTTCTAATCTTTGATGGTTCAGAGTTTTGTTTTAGCACCTGTCTCCACAAAAAAAGCTTGATGGTGCACTGCAGCCTCATATCACACTCGCAGTAGACCCTGAAGCTACAGTTCAGTCATATCACTGGATCTGGACCATTCAAGCTGGAACGTAGCAAAGTAAAACACCACCTGAGGTACTAACTCGCGTTTAATTTCAAAATTTGCGTTCAATTTAAGGTGTTTCATTTCAATGTGTAGTGCTTGCTTATATCTCAGAAAACAATAAGTATACATTTTATTTTTTTTTGAGGTTTAAGCCTGTTTTATTACATCCGAGGTTGTAATTTGTTTTTCAACGTGTCGTTAACTTCGAATGTAAAACTTTTCTCCTAAGGAGCTTACAAACTGCTTTCCCATTGATACTAAGCACGAGCACACGAACGAAAAGATTAAGTCCAGCAGTGAACGTCTTTTGGCTGATGATAATGACGATGAAGTCCAGCAGTGAGTTTGGGCCGGCAGCATGAGGGTGACTGATGCTACGTTCATTACGCTACACCAGCTGTTCTCGCGCCTTAACTGCTTAGCATCAGGTGGAGTAGTCTTTTGTTGGGCTTTATAATGAAAAAATAAAAAAAACAAAAGTGAGACTAGACGGTCGGTAACGAGATGAACCAATTAAGTCAATAACCTAAATAAATAGTACCAAATGGTATGTTTTAGGGACTTCCATCTTACGACGATAAAATGACGTCCAAACAAGAAATTCCGAGATCGTTTAAGGCGTTATACCACTACGGACGGACAGCTAACACGACAACACACCCACCCGATCGCAATCTACCAAGAGTTAATTAACCTGTCACTGTACTGATAACACGGACTAAAGGCTAGTGTATAGAAGATTTGTATGGCTCCCATACAGCTTACGAAATAACAAACAAACATTAAAAAATTTAAATATTTATTTGCATAAAAATCTCTATACGTATAGTAGGTATAGCTCCGAAAACAATTTTTTTTTTAAACCTTATTTTTAGGGTTCCGTAGCCAAATGGCAAAAAACGGAACCCTTATGGATTCGCCGTGTCTGTCTGTCCGTCCGTATGTCACAGCCACTTTTTTTCGAAACTATAAGAACTATACTGTTAAAACTTGGTAAGAAGATGTCTGGGGTCTCGGTAGCTTAGCGGTTAGAGCAGTGGACCGGCAATCCAAAGGTCACGGGTTCGAATCCCGTTCGAGCTTTCCTGAGACTGGTTGTTTTTTTCTAGTAAACATTTTATCCTATATTTATATAGCATTGTGAATGCAAAATTTCAATAATAAAGATATTTATAAGCAATTACGTCTTTATCGATTGTTAAATACTTGCAATAGTATTTCTTTCGAATGTGAGGGTAGACTTCACAGTGACGTAATACCGCTGGCTTGCAGCGTATCAACTACTAGAAAAAATTCAACGAGTCTTCTGGGGTCTCGGTAGCTTAGCGGTTAGAGCAGTGGACCGGCAATCCAAAGGTCACGGGTTCGAATCCCGTTCGAGCTTTCCTGAGACTGGTTGTTTTTTTCTAGTAAACATTTTATCCTATATTTATATAGCATTGTGAATGCAAAATTTCAATAATAAAGCAGATGTAGTCTGTGAACCGCATTAAGATTTTCACACAAAAATAGAAAAAAAACAATAAATTTTGGGATACCCCATACTTGGAACTGAAACTCAAAAAATTTTTTTTATCAAAGCCATACGTGTGGGGTATCTATGGATAGGTCTTCAAGAATGGTATTGAGGTTTCTAATATCATTTTTTTTCTAAACTGAATAGTTTGCACGAGAGACACTTCCAAAATGGTAAAATGTGTGACCCCCCTCCCCCCTGTAACTTCTAAAATAAGAGAAGGATAAAACTAAAAAATATATATGATGTACATTATTACCATGCAAACTTCCACCGAAAATTGGTTTGAACGAGATCTAGTAAGATTTTTTTTTTAATACGTCATAAATTAATTAATTTAAAAAAATACATTATTATTAAAACATTGATCAAAGTTACGACGAACTACAAGAACTTTTATATAATGTTACTTGCTGCTACGGAACCCTTCACGGGCAAGCCCGACTTGAACTTGGCCGGTTTTTTATATTACTTATTGAACTGGAAAACGAGAATACGACCTGATAAAAAGCCGCCCTATGAAGCTTGCCCCACCAAAGGTAGGGAAGTCCACGTGCTCGTTGGAGGTTGGAGGATTTTCATATTGTTGGCAACCCTAATTTTGATGAGCATCTCAAATTCTCAATTGGTTTAATGTTTTTACCGCGTTTAAGAACAGCTGGTGTTGCCACTATTATATCTCGATTTGGTGGTTTTTGATGAGGCGTCACCGGCTATGTTAATTCGAGGGACTCATTCTCGCACTTAATTACTAAATTAGCTATATCCGTTATTTTAACACTGTCGGCCATTATCTGAGTGTGTGCAAACATTGTAAAGTACCTTACAGGTGCTTTGCTTACATGTAATCTGTCATGAAAAGCAAACTTCAGAAACTCTTTCCGTATGACAGTTTTGAAGTTATGATACTGTAAAACATTGTTTATTTTACTTAAATTGATGAATAGCTGTTTTTAACATTGGAAATGTTTTTTCGATCGCTTCTGTAATTGAGGTGTCAAAATATTTGTATTGACGAGATTAATAATTTACAAAAAAATAAAACTGATATAGTCATATATTTCTTTCATAAATAAAAAAAATGCTCTAAAATGGTAATTTTTTGGTGTAACTTGTGGGCCCAATATCTACTCTTATTTATGTTATTTTTTACATAATCTCAACATGTGCTTGTTCAGAAAGGTTACATCTCGTGATGTTTTTCGAAGTTTAAGAAAATAATTATAAGTTTGGGAGTTATGACGATTTTAAGATCTAGGTTTGTGCGTCTCGGGCGCGTGGGTTTTGTTTTGAAGTAACATATTCGGGGTTTTGATATTATATTAGTTATGGTATTCATTATTTTTATGTAGTTTTATTAATACTGTTACGTAAAACTTAAAAATTAAGCTTTTTAATTAGACCAGTATTTCCGGCAGTACGTTGATAAGTAAGCCAGTTAACAAACAAACTCTGAAAATTATTTGAACAAATTGATACCTGCATAAGTTAAAAGCAACCGATTTCAAACGCAAAAACTACAATTTTAATATTTTTGTTAAACTGATTGTACACACTAAAGAATTATTATTTAAGATATGACTGTCTGACTGACCCAAGTTTCGGGTGCTTTGTTTCCTCCCCACCAACACCCCCGCACCGTATGCGTTTATTCCCGTGCCGTGTACATTGTCTAAGCATAAAATAGTTTCTTAAAGTAAATTAGTTTTTTAAAAAGTACAAAAAAATAAGTATACATGTTACAACAAAGCTAAAGTAGATAGAATTGATGTAGAAACATCTGTATTTTAAATAAATGTACTTACTTACAATATAATTATTTGTTATAATGTGTCATGATAACTATTTTCTGTAGTATGTAGTGTAAGAAGTAGTATTAAAACCTCTATAATTTCTTAAAGTAAATTAGTTTCTTTTTAAGTACAATCAAAATAGTACCTACCTATACATACAACAAAGCTATAGTAGTTTAATAATTGATGTAGTACTGAAATCTCTGTATTTTCTTAAATTAAAATAATGTTTGCAAAAATAAATATTACATGGTCGTACAACAAAGCTACGCCTATATAGTATAAGTAGAAACCTTTGTATTTTCCATTATGAATTAAAATAAAACATTTTGTATAAGAAAAAAGATTTTCTGTTTTTTTTATTACCGAAGTTCATTTCGAATGCTATTTGAAGGGCATGTGGTGCATGAGATCTGTGATTTTTTTTATTACTTAGATCTTTTTTTGTTTATTGCTGTGTCCTTTTTGAAATCTTAATATATGTTTTTGTCTTGTAATGGAAAATGTCTTTCTATGATAGGGCAGTTTAGGACATTTTCCGATTTGTATTTAACGCTGTAATCGAAAGGGAGAAAAGAAATGCCCTTATTGAGTTTCTTGCCGTTTTTTCCCAGTAGGTACTAAAGTCTCCCGTCCTGTAGAACCGATGGCACGGCGTAGCGACAGTTATTGTAGTCTAACTAAACTACTGATATTGAATTGAATTGAAATAAAACACTTAATTACTTTATAGTTATTATTTCTTTCTTTTTTGTTCTTATCGAAATATTAGGTATTAGATTAAGTCGAAAAGTATTTGCAGTTTTGTACGGAACATTAACATAATTAAAGTTAAATTACTTACCTTAACTTAAAACTTAAGAAAATAAACCTATAAATAAAAGATGTCCTCCAACTGTGGGCTCATGGGTACGGTACTAATGCTGGCAACGTTACCTCTTTGGATTGCCAGGCTGATACGCTGGCAGAGAGAGGCAGGTGCCAGTCTTCTTCTTACCGGAGGCCTCAATAAGGCGAGTTTTTAAATCTTGAACGAGCTGTTTTGCCTCCGGCCCCCATGGACCTATTGTCTCCACCGCAAACGGAACAAATATATAGTTGCGGCCTAGGTTCGCGTACTTGTTCCGTTTGCGATTTTCAGCGCACTTACCGCAGCAGCCCCGACATGAAGCGAGGTGGCGCGTACATGTGAGGGAGCCACGTTGTCTGCACAGGTCGCATCCCACACCAGCGGCCTGCCAAACTTCCAAGGACCAATGGTCATACCGTCAGGTCTTTTGCCATCGCTGGAGAGATACCAGCTGGCTCTAAGACAGCCGGTAGACCAACGATGGCAAAAGCACTGCGAATGATGCTGTTGAGTGGGGAGTGCCGTAACATACGAACAGCACTGCAAGCGCATGAGAGGCCGTGGTGGCCAAGCTCGTCAACAGCCTCCCCACACTCACAACGATGAGGGTGAACTACCCTGGCGCCAAGACGGAGGCAGACCGCTAGAGTGAGGGACGGCCCGTCCAACAAGGTACCGACATTGGCAGATGGTAATGCCTAGAGCCAGTGGCCTGAGCCTGACTCTCTCGGCGACGGCAGTGAGACAAGCGAGTTCTGTCGTATCAGCAGAAGTGGATATAAGCTCCTCAAGAACTTGTTTGCAACTGATTCATTGTAATTTATAATTAGCGAATGGTGATCCATTGATTCTTATACGAGGGTCGAAATATTTCGTGTTCGAGTCTAATTAAAACACAAATTGAACCCATACTGAGACAACACGTCCGCAACCGATAAATTGTTGCCCCGCGCTACATCCCATTAAGCATTCGCTAATTATAAATTACAATCAGCCCTTTAAGCATCAGCCATCCGCTTAAATAAGCGCACGTAGCCACATAACTTAGTATTAGTAGTAAATTATTTATCAGCGCGTAGTTAAATGGGGAAAGACTGAAATTATCATTAAGTTTTTTTTTTCGAAACTTTGATGCAAGGTGTATGCGTGGGTAAAGTAAAATTATATAGACGAGTCTGTACGTACGTATACCTATCTCAGTTCAACATTCATATAATCACGACTATTATCCCGAAAAGGTTTGTCAGAGACTAGGCAATGAGGACAGCAAAAGCGTCCTCACCAGAGTCCACTTTTCACCAAAAAGCTACTGCACATGTTCTCATCGTGACAGGTGGTAAGCCCATCGCCGCTCTATGCTGTTGGATGTGCAGTCTTTAGACTTGCAGTTTCAGTATTCAGTTTAACAGGTTTATATATACGCAGTTTGTGTATGTATTTAACCTTTTGAAGTCAAAGCCAAGTCAAATTATTTATTCAATGTAAACCTTTACAGGCACTAGTGACGTCAATACTAATTAAAAAAAAACAGTTAACTGTAAAGTTACAGTTAAGACTTGACAACTAATCTAACGAACTATTTACTCTATTCTTTCACGGCTCAGCGACATAGTAACACGGTTTTATTTATTTTTCATTATCATATTTAACGCCTCGGTGTCCGAATGGTCAAGCGCACGACTCGATATCAGGAGGGCCTGGGTTCATTTCCTAGGTCGAGCAAAGAATGATCACCAACCCACAAATGGCAAGCGTGGTGATTAAACCAGGTCGCGTAGCGGTGAAAGAATACTACCACCCCCTCTCTTCCTTTGGGTGTCGTAAAAGGTGACTAACGGACTACAGACCGCACATACTTCCTACAACATAAAGCGGCGATGGGCTCAGCACCTGTCACGCTGAGCACATGTGCAGTCGCTATTTGGTGAAAAGTTTTTTTATTTTTTTATTCTGCAACTGGTAAAAGCGCTTGGCCTTCATCTAACCTGATGGTAAGTGACGATAAGGCCGAAGGTGGAAGCGCGCTTCACCCGGAACCCTCAACCACTGAGGAACTGGCTATCTTATCTCTAACTGTCGGAACAAAACTATGCTATAAACATCGTTGTTATGGCGACAGACTTAGATAAGATGGTGGTAGCTAGCCAGGCGGACTTAACAGCCCTACCACCAACCAAACCGAGCACACAAAGATGTACCCCCCGCTGGGAATTGAACCCGGGACCTCTGGGTCTGAAACCGCTGGCTTAGCCACTAGACCACGGAGGCGGTTACGGTGGACTATGGTAGGTAAAGGGGTGCTTTTTCTGTCCTCATTGCCTAGTCTCTGACTAACCTTTCTTCCGTCAAGTAGCCAATTGTAGCGATGACTTGATTTCAATGATGGAGGCCTTTGCCCAGCTGTGGGACAGATACAGGCTGTACTTTACTTTATTTGTCATACTTGATGTTAATTTATGTTTTAAGTTTTAACGCTTAAATAAACTTAAAGACAGTGAAGCGTTGGAGAAACTGCCTTAGATGACTGGAACCTACGTCTTCCGCATACCGGGCGGTTGAGTGACCTCTCCGCCACAGATTTCTTCTTGGCGGAAATTCTTCAAGTTCGAGTCCCACCTGAGGCAGTAGCTTTTCTTACTTACTAAATTATTTATTTGTTACAATTTCCTGTAGCTTACAGGTTTATATCCAAGACGCTCACGAGATAATTACATTGATTGCATAAAATCAATGTAAAATATTTACTAATGCAATTAACTAAATACATAAAAGTAATCTATACTTACTAATAAAGAGGAAAGATTTTATTGTTTGTTTGGATTGAATAGGCTCCAAAACTACTAGACCGATTTGAAAAAAATTTTCACCTTTGGGAAGCTACACTTTCTCCAGGTGACATAGGCTATACTCGTATAATATTTTCAAATATTCGTCACGGGGTACGGGGTCCTCGCGGACGAAATCGCGAGCGATCCGCTAGTGAGTTATAAAAACAAGTAGTACCGTAACAAGTAAACAGTTGCCTAAGTACAGTTATCAAAATAGATGAACCTATACACAATGGAATTATCCGTGGGCCATAAAATTAAATTGTGCATTATAAAATTGCACTGCGCAATGTTAATACTGCGCCTAATTGTATCTGCGGTGATGTAACGGACCGCGGGCGAGCTAACCGTTCATAATTTTATTTAATATAATAAGCCTTTTGCACGCAGCTTTTTGCGATTATTAACCTTATTATAATGTAATTCGGTTGTAAATTTAAAATAGAGCGGTAAGTCGGTTCGGTACACCTTTTGTTAAGGCGAGTCACCGAGGATATACCGGAAAAACTTTTTTGCTAGAATGGTTTATGTATTTACTATTAAATTACGCTCCTATTGAATTAGTATCCTATAGAATTGTGTTCTTTTTTTTGTGGTTAGATGACCGGTCTCGGACGCAAAGCTCTCGAAAGCGATTCCTTTAGAAAACATACATATTTTCTACATAGATACATAAAGAAGAATGGGCAGAACGTCGTCCCCCCCCCCCCTCCTCTTGTAACACTTACATCTATGCCTCAAATAAAAGTAATTGAAAAGTGAAGCATTTTATTGTATGACAGCAAATCTGTCAAGTATAGAAAAAAAAGTTATTGAGAAGAAGAAAATTAAAATATTAAATGATAATAGATAGATAGATAGATAATACTTGTATTCTAACATAATAACACAAACATTAATAACGATAATTAAAATTGAAGTCAAGATTTTTTGTTTAATTTAACTAATCTTAATATATATCTATATATAATAAATGAATAAAAAAAATAAAAAAAAATAAAAAAAAAACACCCTCGAATTAAGTTTTTTTTTCATGTTCTCTTTCTTTTTCTTTTTTTTCATTCATTCATTCGCTCGTTCATATTTATTTGCTGTCCTTACAACAAAATACACTATTTATTTCAAAACTAACCTTGTGGGAACTTACAAGGGGTGGGACGGGTTTCATACAAAAACGCCCATTCTTCTTTAAAGCTATTATCCCAAAAGCGTTAGCAATGAGGACAGACGTATTTTCTACATTTATGTTTAATGTTGTAACCTTAGAATAATAACGCTATAGAAACCAAGTTCGCGCGCCTATTTTGAAGCACATTGATTGGAGCCAGAAATGGCACCAAACGCCGGACCGCTCCGTAGTGTTCAATGTCACAGCGCGCCGAACGTGTCTCGCGAAAACAAAAAAAAATTACGGTTTGTGCAGTTAAATTGTGTCACAACACATCTGAAAAACAAAAGAAGTGTAATAACATCACTTTTCACAGGTAAGCTTTCAGTATTTCATAGTATCTTGTAGTTAATTAGGTCAAAATATAAACGTACTGCAGTGTGATTCTCTAAGTTAAAGCCTCGGTAGCAGCGGCTGCCGCAGTGCTGTCTCTTTCATATTCATAGAATTGGAAAGAGACAGCAGATCACGGCCATGCGCGCACGTCACGCGTGTGTGAATCGGTTTAGTGCTTCATTTTTGACAGAGCGCTTGTATGAAGACTATCTTTCTATAGCGTTATTATTCTAAGGTTGTAACAGTATTTATGTTTTACCGTGTCACGTAGCGGTGAAAGAATCCTACCACTCCCTCTCTTCCCTTGTGTGTCGTAAAGGGCGACTAACGGACTGAAGACTTCACATACATCTAACAACATAGAGCGGCGATGGGCTCACCACCTGTCACGTTGAGCACATGTGCAGTCGCTATTTGGTGAAAAGTGGACTATGGCAGAGGACTGCTTTTTCGGTCCTCATTGCCGAGTCTCTGACTAACCCTACGGGAATAATAGTCGTGATCTAGGTATCTATTCAGGTTTTTATTATATCTACTACTTACAGGTTAACACATGGTCTTCATCTCACCTGATGGTAAGTGACGATAAGGCCGAAGGTGGAAGCGCGCTTCACCCGGAATCCTCAACCACTGAGGAACTGGCTATTTTACACCTAAACTGTCGAAAAACAACAATACTATTACCGTTGTTGTTACGTAATACCAATTACGTGGCGGACTCAACCACTCACTCGTGGAAATTTTCTGACACAAAAATTGGCGCAACTGTCAACGTTAAATTTGACAGAATCGAGCATAGACTCCTAAGCGATATTTCGCGATCACGATGCATAAAATGTACCACAGAACCGAAATAATCAAACTTGTTCATACTAAAGTAGTCCGTAAATCTATGAAAACGCAGTACAAAGTCAAGTGTGTTTTTGTAGGTGCGGTCTCATGCGACCGCTTGGGGGCTGAGGGGTATACCTACCACCAACTAAACCAAGTTCAAACCTCTAGATCTGAAACCTGGAGCTTAGCCAAAACAGTTCTGTTACCATTTGTGTCTCCGCGGCCGCAATGGTATAAGTAATGAATTTTCTTCTTTCTAAAAAAGGGCTTTTTTGATGTTCCCTTGATCCAGAATCATAATAAAACCTACATACATACATATAACCGCGACTATTATCCCTGAAGGGTTAGTCAGAGACTAGGCAATGAGGACAGCAAAAGCAGTCCTCTGCCATAGTCCACTTTTCATCAAACAGCGACTGCACATGTGCTCAGCGTGACAGGTGGTGAGCCCATCGCCGCTTTATGCTGTTAGATGTATGTGCAGTCTTCAGTCCGTTAGTCGCCTTTTACGACACCCAAGAGAAGAGAGGGGGTGGTCCTATTCTTTCACCGCTCAGAGACACGGTTATAATATATAATAATAATAATAGTCTTATAGCTAAGAGCCCCGATCAACATCTAGAGAGGCTCTCGCTAAAAGGTTGGGTCAAGGGTCAGATACAAAAGGCAGTACTCCTTGACACGGCACGTATTGTCAGGAGGTTCCTCACTCTGCAGCCCTAACCACCGATAGCTTGGGTCAATCCCCGCTGCCGGTGGCAGCCTAGGTTAAGTTTTTTATAATATTTTATATTGTAAATATGTTTTTAAATAAAATATTGTAAAAAAAATTCTTAAGATATAATTTAAATAAAGAGAATAATAATAAAAACTACCTATTTAAATTCATTAAATGATATGTTAAACTGAATATAATGAAAGTAGGTGAGCGGTTTACCAGAACTTAAGAAACACGTTTTCATTGAGTTTACGATTTAAGAGTAAGCTTTAAGTTATTACGCTACTGAATGCAGTTGACTTTACATATATTTACCCATGGCTAATAAACTTACGGAACAACTCGATGTGTTAAGCCTATGACACGCTAATGTACATCAAAACCATCAAATTAAACAGGAATTAACAGTGAAAATTATGGTGCATACAGTTTTTAATTAAAAGTAAGACCTCCCATGTTAATATTTATGTTAACACATTTGTTTTTAATTTTTCGTTGTGGTTTGAAGCGTTTTGCAAAAGTTTGCAAATAAAATATTGTCTTGACATAAAGTGAATGATAAGAATGTTTAATGGTAAATGATATTCCCCGAAACACCTTGAATTTTAGTAAAAATGTGGGACTTTTATGAGACCTTACAAGTACTTCTTGAAAGAATTTGAAAAGTGATGTTTCATTGGCCAACACTCATGCACGTACACTAACACTTAACGCTGATTAATCCACCATTATGTCACATTAAAATTCGGCAAACACCTTTATAAACTGCAGACTTGACGCTTCGCTTTCCCGCCAAGAAGTCCCACTACACATTGAAAATAACCACTTAATAAATACGGATTCACCCAGTATCTTTTCTATTTAAAACTGACGTTTCAATAACTTTTCACAATTCAACAATGTTTGGCAATACTTTACTTTATTTGAATTCTCAATGTTTAAAAAGAACACTAATTAGGTACAATAATATACGTATGTATACGTAGAAGGAAAATTGGCCTATTCATATCAACAAATAGATTCATATCAAATCCTACCACATTTGCAAACAGGTCAAACACGAACTTGTCGTACATTAGAAATAACAGTGTAAGTTTCATAACAATTTAGTTCAGAACCGATATTTAATGGACATAACGTAAATGACGATTCCATGTTCACGAGGATTAACGGATATTAGACTATATTAATAATGACTTAAAGCCATTTACAACTCTTCACTAGTAAATGTGTACTTATAAACTTGATATATGCACGTTTTTATAAACGTAGATAAAAGTTAAAATAAAATAGAAAAAAACTAATGAAATATACAGATCATCAATCTTTAACTTAACTAATTGACCTAACACTGTTGAGAATTATACATTAAAAAGTATATTCCTAATGAGTGACAAAAGCACTCTCATTTTGGCAGATCTGTAATTTGTAGCCATAAATTAAATGGACTGTAAAAAAAGTGGATTATATATTAGTGTCTTGTCACAAATAATCGGCTTTTTATACACTGTCTAATGTATGTTGCTAGTTTTGGGGTTCTCGACCTCGAAAGCAAAAACGGAATTGTCATAAGATCGAAAATATTTTGTACGAAAAAGCTAAAATGTCACATGTAAAAAACAAAAGATGGCAATACATTTTCAAAAAGGTTGCTTAAGATTACTTTATCAAACTTCGATCAACAATACAATTAGATGTCAGGTCGGCGCTAAAAATGTGTCTCGTTAAATAAGAGCGCACTTGAGAAGTGAGCTCTTATTTTCTCGCAAGGCAATAACAGGAAAAAGTACTTTATTTGTTGCCCCTTAAGGTTGATTTCACCACTAAATGTTATTGATGTCTTTTACTTTTTAAGTACCTGTTACTTAATTTATTGCATTGAAAAAGTATTTATTCACGTGGAGAGAATTTAGCTTTGATTTTGTACGTGACGCGTTATCTAGTTGGTATTGTTGATCGAAGTTATCAAACGAATAAGTATAATCTGACAATTCAAAAATCGGCCCTAAGAAGCAAATTTATATAGACGTCTCGTAATTCTATCAACGCGGAGGTTTGAATAGAAATTTTCAGTAGAAGATTCGAAACCACTGGTCTAACCACTACACCTCAAAGGCACACAACATTTAAACTGTTGATCTTTCTGCAGCTCCCATTTTAGAATATGCTAATAGGTGTTCCGAGGATGGCAACACTTTCACGACCTTCTTGGGAATGGTACGAGCAATACCGAAATCCGAGCGAGCCGCGCACCCGCCGCAGGTTCCGCAATTTGGTATGTCGGCAGGTCGGACTACAGTTACCCTGACCTTTTCAGTGTTGCCACATTTGGGTATATTTTTTATTTATCTTTATTATTGAAATTTTGCATTTACAATGCTATATAGGATAAAATGTTTATTACATTTTATCTATTCTATCTATATATATTTTTTATTTAATGTAACTTATAATATAATTTTATTTAATTAAGTGGAAATTTCTGGGAAAGCCACGTGATATCCTTGTGTCGCAAGACTCGCAAGCTTTTATGGACTTCGTGCCACATTCCACCAAGGCCTGTGCTCGCTTTTTTTAGTTTAAATAATAATCTAATTAGTCCTTTTACCTACCCGGAAAGCTAAGCTTTGTTCAAATTAGTAGTCTAACTCAGCTATCGATCCACTATTCTTATATTCAGTAATTAAAATCAGTAATTATGACAATAGCTCCAGTTTTAGCTTGCATATTTAACGAATGCATTAATTGTGATATTTTTCCTGACCTAATGAAACATAGGTAAAATAATTCCATTATTTAAAACAGGAAGCACTTCTGACTCCACTAATTATAGACCTATTTCTGTGCTACCCAGATTTAGTAAAATTTTTGAAAAGTTGATCTTAGACCAAATTCAAGCTCATTTTTACAAAAATAAGCTTTTACGTTCTAAACATTATGGTTTTACTAGGGGTCGCTCAACAACTGACGCCGGTTTAATTAATTCAATCAAATATTTGATGTCTGGGAAAATTCACTAGGTGTTCTAGGGGTATTTTCTGATTTATCCAAGGCTTTCAATTGTGTTTCGCATGAAACATTGGTCAGGAAGCTCTACCACTATGGAATTATAGAATGCTTCTCTAAGTCTTCTAATCTCATACTTGAGTAACAGGATTCAAAAGGTCGGCGTTAACGGTAAAAGATCTCCGGTATCAGTGGTTTCAATAGGAGTACCGCAGGGTTCAATACGTGGTCCATTCTTGTTTTTGGTTTATATTAACGATATACTTCATTTTGTAAAAGACAGTCATGAGATAGTATTGTTTGCTGATGAGACTTCACTTCATTTTAAAGTGAGACGACGACTACCAAATTATGACTATTGAACAATGCGGTTTCAAAGATTGTTCACTGGTTTAGTGTTAACAACCAGCCATTAAACAAGGGAAAAACCAAATGTATAAGATTTGTATTGTCTAATGTGGAGTAGGTAAAAACCAGTGTGCAAATTAAAGATCAGAATATGAATCCTGTGGACACTAATGTGCTTCTAGGCATCACGTTGGATGCCAAGCTGCAGTGGGGCCCACATATATCGAAATTGTCGAGTAGACTTCGCTTTGCGGCTTGTGCAGTTATGAAGATCCGTTAATTAACTGACGTTGATACAGCTAGATTAGTTTATTTTAGTTACTTTCATAGTGTAATGTCGTGCGGTATCTAACTGTGGGGAAATGCTGCCGACATTCAAATTATCTTTGTGCTGCAGAAGAGGGCTATTCGATCAATTTATAATTTAAAGGGTAGAGACTCTCTCATAGAGAGATTTAAGGATATGAATAAATTAACAGTTGCGTCACAATACATTTTTGAGAATATGTTGTATTATTTGTAAATGTCGTTACACTTCTATATTATTTGTTAATGTTGTAACTTCTATATAAAGCTGTGGAGTTTCATGCGCGCGTTCTTCTCCACAAATAAAAGATTGTCCTGAACTTAGGGTTTAAAAAAAAATTTTTTTGACTATTTCGGAAAACATAAAAAAAATTAAATTGCCTCCGTGGATAATATAGCAGAAGAGGGAGAAACCTTTAGGAATATTCGGTCACAAGTCTTGAAGAGCTCGTAGAAGTCGTTATTATAATCTGGTTACGCTGTAAAAGCCGAAACTAAAGGAAAATACATACATAGATTCACGTACCGGGGGAAAGAATACTACAACCCCCTCTCTTCCCTTAGATGTTGTAAAAGGCGAGTAACGGACTAAAGACTGCACATATCCAACAGCATAGAGCGGCGATGGGCTCACCACCTGGTCACGCTAAGGTGAGCAAATCGCCGCTCTATGATGTTAGATGTTATTAGTCTTTAGTTCGTTAGTCGCCTTTTACGATACCAAAAGAGAGGGGTTGATAGTATTCTTTTACTTAACTGCTATACCACACGGCGCAAAAAGAAAACACTTTTATAAAGAAGTTTTTTTTTAAATTCTTTTTTTATTCTACAACGGGTAAGCGCTTGGCCTTCATCTCACCTGATGGTGAGTGACTATAAGGCCGAAGGTGGCAGCGCGCTTCACCCGGAATCCTCAACCACTGAGGAACTGGCTATCTTATCTCAAACTGTCGGAATACAACAATGCTATAAACATCGTTGTTATGGCGACAGACTTAGATAAGATGGTGGTAGCTAGCCAGGCGGACTACCACCAACCAAACCGAGCACACAAAGATGTACCCCCCGCTGGGAATCGAACCCGGGACCCCTGGGTCTGAAACCGGTGGACCACCAGCCACTAGACCACAGAGGCGGTAAAAAAAGAAGTAAAATATACGTGACACACATCACACTAATTCGTGATTTCGCAGAGTTCGCAAAAGTCTACCCTGCAGCAACCCTGACTGACTCGCGAGTCGTGACCCACCGATCGGCCGATGAAGTCATAAATTATATAACACATTGGAAATTGTTTCTCGGATAGCGGGCGGCGGGCGGCGCAGGCGCACCTACTAATCGGTTACCAGCGCGCCCGGGGCGTCGGCGCCGAGATTTATTGCGCCGTCCGATCTCGTTTGCGCTGATACCGTGGCGTCTCTCACAATGCCAGTGATATAGTGGCTGAATAAGTGCGACAAGT
Source organism: Scoparia ambigualis (assembly GCA_963921215.1). NCBI lineage: Eukaryota > Metazoa > Arthropoda > Insecta > Lepidoptera > Crambidae > Scoparia > Scoparia ambigualis. The sequence goes on from OY992517.1 coordinate 7,325,247, forward strand.
AAATAATTTTGATGTGCCCGCAGATTTATCGCTCGCCGCAATTATGGATTATGGGAGTGTGCTTGTATTGTGTGAGAATCCGCTGATGGATCGCTACCGGTTTAGTTGGTTGTTTTGATGATGTTAAAGAGATTGATTTAGTTTATGTTTTGATTTGAGGAGCTGTGCGTGTGGTGGCTATTAAAAGAATTGTACCGTCTCATCTCTTCCCTTTGGGTGTTGTAAAAGGGGACTAACTGACTAAAAACTGCACACATCCAACAGCAAATAGCGGTGATGGGCTCACCCTTAGTTACGCTAAGCACTTGTGATGATTGTGTAGTTGTCACTTGGCGTAACGTGGACTATCTTAAAGGGCTGATTTTGCGGTGCTCTGACTAATCCTTAGTTGAAAATAGTTGTGAGACTATGTATGAATTTGATTTGAGGAGATCAGTAGGAGAACTTAACTAAGGTAACTGATATAGCCCGAAGATTAATAACGTCTAGTGCCAATGGGCAAGGCCGTTGGGGCGTAACGGTCCTTGAGTGGCGTCTGCGCACCGGAAGACGTAGTGTAGGCAGCCTCCAACAAGGTGGACCGACACGATCTGGGGAAGGTCGCGCAGCCGCTGGATGCGAGCAACATAAGACCGACCGTGGTAGAGATCCTTGGGAGGCCTTTGTCCAGCCGTGGATGTCTTTCGGCTGATGATAATAGTGATTTTTTTTTATAGAAGAAGGAGGCAAACGAGCAGGTGGGTCACCTGATGGAGAGTAATCACCGCTGCCCATGGACACCCGCAAAACCAGAGGAATCGCAGGCGCGTTGCCGTCCTTTAAGGAAGGAATAGGGTTAAGGAAGGAATAGTAATTGTGAGAGGGGGGGGAGCTCCGGAACCCTCACTGGCCGGACGAAACACAACAGCACCAAGTGCCATTATTTCACGCCGGATATTCGTGAAAGGGTGGCATTACGCCGGGCGAGCCGGCCCAATGTTTCTTTAATTTGTCTTTAGCCTGTTGTCTTACTGCTGGGCTTATGAACGTTTCCAAATGATGGTGTGTTCTAACTACTACCGTCTAACGACAAGAAACGTAACCAAAGGCTTATCTTCTTTGAAATTAGTAGTATTATTTCTTCTTCTTCTTCTATACTACGGCCAATTATGTTGTGTGTTTTTTTTATTGTATACAAAGCCCGGCAAATGACCCCACTCCACCTGATGTTAAGTGGAAATGAAGTCCAGGCGCGAGGACAACTGGTGCAGCGTAAGAGACGTAGCATCAGTCACCCTCACTCTGCCGGCCCACAAAGTGCCTCTTCGCGCCTCGTTTGAAGGACCGTATGTTATAGGTAGGAGGGAATACGTGTGCTGGTAGACTATTCCATCTTTTGGAATAGTCTACCAGTCTAGTTCGACAAAGAAACGAGTCACCAAATTTCTTTGTGCGTGATGAAATATTAGAGACTGTAAATTGGTGACTCCAGAGAGCAGCACGCGTACTACTATGGAGAAAGGGAGAAGGAGGGGATTAACTTTTTCTTAGAGCATTAAAACTTGCTCTAACACGGACTATAATATATATAACTACGAATAAGGACTTCGCGGCACAGAATAAATAATAGTACTACGCCGCGATACTAACAAGTGAAGCAACCTATATAGGTTGCTGCTATGTATGCTGTTGTGTGTGCTGCCACGGGGACGGTTGACATCACAATGAGGGCCGATCGGCTTACCTTTGTGTAAGAGTGTGCCATATGATTACAATGATACTGGCTTACTTTATCCGCTTCACTTTGTAAGTGAGTGACGCGGAGTCCTTCTTCTTTTACTCGTTCGTGTGCTCTAAGGATTCATGAGAAAACAACAAACAATGGTGTCTTTTTTTAATTTTTTAAAACCTGGATAAGTGCGAGTCGGACTCGCCCACCGAGGGTTCCGTGCAAAGGACATAATTTTTTTTGGTACCTACTAAAATAAAAGAAAAATTAACTGCAACGATTCATATACTCGTACTTCCTTGTCCAAGAGACTAAATGCTATCATTCTGTATATTTTTTAGATTTTTAATTACCTCCGTTAAAGAATACTGTATTTTGATCAGTTTTATACGTTTCTGAACGAAAGTTCCGGTGTTTGTAATGTTAACGAACGCAGGGTTATTAAGTGGGTAAGTCTATGAGGCTTATGGTAATGTAGAAACGATATCGCTAACACAGTTATCTTTTTTTTCACACTTAAAGTATTTAGCCACGGTACACACAAATAAGACAACGAAAGCGCGGTGGCCGGGAATCGTCTGGCGGCTTACAGTCTAACATCTGTCTACGATGCGTATTGACATATAAAACGACAGACAAGCGTCACTTTTTCATTTTTAATAACTTAAAGTATTACAATCTTACTATAATGTTGCCATTTTCGAGTAGAAATCAATGTTGGTTTTGAATATATATAAAAAGGAGGTCTTTAAATTAATAATACGGTCTTAAATATGTTGATAATAATGTATTCTTCAAGTATTTATACATTGGCGTCAAGTTAAAAGACTTTGGAATTTAGTACCAAGCCCCATAGTAAAAAAATTATGTCCTTTGTAGGTGCATATTTTTTTTTTTTTTCCATTCCTCGTCATAAATCAAAAACCTATAAATCATAAAAATAATTAAAAATATGTTTCAGCTTGTGCCAATAAAGCCCTTTCATACGATACATAACACGGTTAACTTAATTCAAAATTTGGGCCGCCGTTCCTTGGCATATAGGGGGTTAAAGTTACTCGCGTCCGTAGGTTTACCCTTGAGACCCTACACGTGACCCCTGGGTGGTGCTAAATGAGTGACACTGACTGAGTGGTAGAGCCACGCTTCGTTGCAGCACGCATTGGGCCGGCTCGCCCGGCGTAATACCACCCTCTCACGAATATTCGGCGTGAAATAACGGCACTTGGTGCTGTTGTGTTTCGTCCGACCAGTGAGGGTTCCGGAGGCCCCTTCCCCCCCCCCCTCCCAATTCCTATTCCTTCCTTAAACCTATTCCTCCCTTAAAGGCCGGCAACGCATCTGCGATTCCTCTGGTTTTGCGGTGTCCATGGGCGGCGGTGATTACTTTCCATCAGGTGACCCGCCTGCTCGTTTGCCCCCCTCTTTTATAAAAAAAAAAAAAAACCCTGTTTTTAATGATTTAATTACAAATGTATAGTTTTCAGATTTTTCCCTATACTTGTAGTATAAGACGGTAATACTTGCCAAATTTCATAGTTGTAGGTCAACGGCAAATACCCTATGAATTTTGATTCCCTTGAGAGTGTCCAAAATTTACGTTTTTTTGCGGCATAAACGGCCGTATCTTTTTTTTTACGTTAACTAAAGAAAAGAGTTTGATTTTTTCACAGCTTCAAGAGACTGCAGATCTGAGTATATCGTTTTAATTTCAACTCCATGCCTTTCCGAGATAAAGGTCTTGACAGACACGACAGACGGACAACAAAGTGATCCTATAAGGGTTCCGTTTTTTCCTTATAGGTACGAAACCCTAAAAACAGCAAAAATCCGAGTGACCTTAGATATTTGCACAAAGAATTGTCAATAATTTGTTTATAAACATTCTTCATACGCCGTAGTTTCAGGTAAGTAGGTACTGTTGAATCAACATGTGAGAAAATTGACAATAATGTTTAAAATAAAACCGTTTAATTTTAATTTAATACATATTACCAGCAGCAAGGAAAAAACTGTTATCCTGCATTGTTATTAAAAACACAAGCTCGTAATTAAAAATCAATTTGTTTGTTTTGCAAAACTAAAATGGCTTCCAGTGACGAATCTCGCTGGAGAATCTTTTTTAAATTACAGGTGTCTTAAAAACCAGTATTGGAGCGAATTAATTGAACGCAAGCCAATTATTCTACCATAAATTAACTTAAAAATACACTTTGGTACGGATCGATAAAATACGTGATATTATTACTGATTTAATATGAAAAATTAATATTTGCGGTGCGTGTTTAAGGGTGGTGGTAATCGGGCCGAATGAAGCTATAAATTATTATGATACTTGGGCAAATTATTTTTTTAAGCTTTTTGTTATACTGATAAAGATCCCACAGGGCCGCAGTCAGAATACTGTGGCAAACGATTGTTGATTCTAAATTTTAATGTACACGGTCTTTATACTCCAGCCAAATTCGATGACGAATGTTTGTAAAAAGATTACAGTCATTTCTTTGTGCAACTATTTAGTTTCATTGTAATTTTTACTGCTTTTTTGGAAAAAGACTTATGTCTTTTAGCTAATTGTTTTTTGTAAATCTTTCTCGATAAAAAGTAAAATTCCGAGTGAAACTAGATATTTGCACAAAGAAATGACAGTAATCTGTTTACAAACAATTACTTTATCGAATTTGGCTGGAGTATAGTTACGTTTAAAGCTAGTTTAGTGACCTTTCTCTTCGAATCTTGACTTACAAAATAGCAACCCTGAAGCTTAAGTTTTTTTTTGGAAGTTTCACAAATATGTTTACAATAAATACAAATAACAACTTGAAAAACACAAATGTCATATTAAAATTTATGAAAATTTTATAAGTTCTTAAAAAATGATTTTCCTGTCATTAAGTCATATAATAGTTATAAAAGTACTCACAATTAGCTACGATAAAAAATCTTTTAAAAAATATTTTTGTTATTAGCTGTACCTGACATATTATTATGTTGCAATGCCACGCTTTGATCAGGAAACCCTCGCGGGCGACCCCAGAAAACCCTACCAAAGTGTCATCACATCTGATCAATGGTTTCGAAATGTATAGAGAGCAAACATACAAACATAACATACGTATACTCACACTATTATCCCCTAAAGGTTAAAATACTGGAATCATTTTCATCTTCAAATGTAAAGACATATTAATATAATACAACACTGTCGCTTGGACCTGGTGTTGATTGCGTTATTTTTTGTTCTATTTTGCTTACCAATGTTTATAGCTTCTTTTTTTTTAAATGTTGGTTTTAGATTTTAATTTACTAAGTTTTTATTTTTTTTTACGCTATGTTAACTGTAATTAATTGTGTTAAGTGAATGCTGTACACGCCTATCATTGGTGTTCGCATCAGATACTTTTTTGCACGATTTTCCCTGTAATTTATTTAATGTGTTCACTGTTGGTGGGTCATAATAAATAAATAAATAAATAAATAAAAAGGTTAGTCAGGGACTAGGCAATGAGGACCGCCAAATCAGTCCTCTGCCATAGTCCAACGCTTCACCAAATAACAACTACACATATGCTCAACGTGACAGGTGGTGGGCCCATCACCGCTCTTTGCTGTTGGATGTGTGCAGTCTTTAGTCATTAGTCCCCTTTTACAACACCCAAAGGAAGAGATGGGTCGGTAGAATTCTTTAGTGAGCTGCGCTGCTACACACACGGCACTAACTAGTTAGATTAAAAAATAAATCTTTCATATCTATATTTGACGGCCGGACGGACGGACGGTGGTGGAGTGGTCAGCGACCCTGACTACGCAACCCACGGTCCCGGGATCAAATCCCGGTAGGGGCAAATGTTTGTGTGGTGAGCACGAGCATTTTTAACCGAGTCTTGTATGTTTATCTGATAATCAGTCACCACAGTACCTACGGGCTATGCTTAGTTTGGGGCTGAATTATTGGTGTGACAATTGTGAAAAAAATATTTATTTATTGACATTTGTCTCGCCAACTCCGGTCCTCAGTCCGGCCCGCGCGCGAATCGTGTCCGCTCCAGGGAGGTCCGCGCCTCCACAATCCTCCGGTCGTTAATGTCCGACATTGTTGCGCTCATTGTTTTATTGGCGGACGCGAATCGGACACGATAATCGCGCCATGACACCAACGGCCCATGTAGGTGTGGCTTGTGGCTTCCTCAGAGTCTCTTGAGGCCTAAAGGTTTCGAAGACTTGACTCACTCCGAAATCACGGTGATGGGATTCTGACTGGATGTCGACAGCCTTAGTATGGTTACCTAACATAAATTCGAAATTTACCTGTATGAATTTTATTTGGCCGAAAACGTTTTGTAATTTTTTTGTTTTTCATAAACTTTTTTTACCTAAAACACAATTAACAAAATTTTGAAATGCCGGTTATCGATTGTTATTTTTTTCAAAATCTTTATGTTTTGAAATCACACTCAACGTTTGGCCGAAGCTAATGCTAGATGATTAATTTTCTAGAAACACGTTTTCAATATTATAAAAAAATACCACATAAAACCAATACAACATTTCAAATAATTGAAATCTATAATATCATCGAACAACTTGTAATCGTAGTAACGCTTAAAGCATGCAAGCAAGCATGCAGCGTCATTTAAGCACGCAGCATGCAGCAGGCATGGTTTCTGTCACACCTCCGGCGCTGCGTGGCTCCGGCGGTACCACGCTAGCTTATCGTCGCAGATGGCTTTCGCTCACCGCCAAGCCGAAGCTGCGAGCGTTAAACCTGCTTCTCAGCTCGCGGGCCGCCTCGCCCCTCCGCGCCTACGCGGGCTTAAATTACACTCTAGCGTAGGGCAGACAAGACTACGTTGAGTCGGTTTTGCCGCGATTGGTTTCTGTCACTGACTTTTGTAGCACAACCTTACCGAAAACACGAAGTATTAACTTTTTAAGACATTTTAGTTTATTTACCTAATAAAGTGAATATATTAAAAACAAAAAAAACGGAAATCTGGGTATTTTAGAGAAAAAGTTACTTCGAATTTTAATACTTTTAGATATGAAATTTATTGTAAGCAAAACATTTAAAAAAAAAAGTTGTTTTGATAATCAGCTAATGGTATTTCTGGAAAATGTAACGTATGTAAGATAAGTTTATGGATTATCAAAATTATGTAAAAGCCACAATCTGGTACCTATTTAAAACTTCGTCATACCGTTTTCGAACCATTGCAATTCGTACAGGAAAGTTTCGAATTTATGATAGGTTATAAATTATAAAGTTATAAATTCAGCGCATCGAACTGAGACAGCCACAATTTTCCTAACTCGAATTATAACACTACCTACCTCAGTTTTTTTTCGTTTCTCAATCTCAACACGTACATGACATTTTGACCTTTTTCTCTACGGACAGAGTATATTTCAGTTTTGCCGTTTGAAGATCATTTCTGGTTACATAGTAATATATAGTTTTATTCACTACTAGATCGTACGAACGAACGAACCCAGGAGAAATCTTGTGGGTTAGAGGTAGAGACAGTATCCATTCACACGTTTGTTAAGGTAACCCGAGAAAACCTCTTCGCGACTTTTCTAGTAGAAGCGCATGAGCCCACTTTAACCAGTTGCTCAACAGTGGTATACGTAGGTAGGTATATATTGGCTGATGATGATAAAAAAGTAAGCGATAGTGCCTATTGCCACTATGTTGAATAGTATGTCGGTAGACTTTTGAATAAAAAATAAGTTTTATAAAATAAAATAAAATAAACATAGTAATATATAGTTTTATTCACTACTAGATCGTACGAACGAACGAACCCAGGAGAAATCTTGTGGGTTAGAGGTAGAGACAGTATCCATTCACACTTTTGTTAAGGTAACCCGAGAAAACCTCTTCGCGACTTTTCTAGTAGAAGCGCATGAGCCCACTTTAACCAGTTGCTCAACAGTGGTATACGTAGGTAGGTATATATTGGCTGATGATGATAAAAAAGTAAGCGATAGTGCCAATTGCCACTATGCTGAATAGTATGTCGGTAGACTTTTGAATAAAAAATAAGTTTTATAAAATAAAATAAAATAAACATAGTAATATATAGTTTTATTCACTACTAGATCGTACGAACGAACGAACCCAGGAGAAATTTTGTGGGTTAGAGGTAGAGACAGTATCCATTCACACTTTTGTTAAGGTAACCCGAGAAAACCTCTTCGCGACTTTTCTAGTAGAAGCGCATGAGCCCACTTTAACCAGTTGCTCAACAGTGGTATACGTAGGTAGGTATATATTGGCTGATGATGATAAAAAAGTAAGCGATAGTGCCAATTGCCACTATGCTGAATAGTATGTCGGTAGACTTTTGAATAAAAAATAAGTTTTATAAAATAAAATAAAAAAAACATAGTAATATATAGTTTTATTCACTACTAGATCATACGAACGAACGAACCCAGGAGAAATCTTGTGGGTTAGAGGTAGAGACAGTATCCATTCACACGTTTGTAAAGGTAACCCGAGAAAACCTCTTCGCACCTTTTGTAGTGAAGCGCATGAGCCCACTTTGACCAGTTGCCCAACAGTGGTATACGTATATATTGGCTGATGATGATGATTAAAAAGTAACTGATAGTGCCAATTGCCACTATGCTAAATAGTATGTCGGTAGACTTTTGAATAAAAAATAAGTATCTCAATTAATTTACGGCAAAGTCCACCCACACCCCGTAATTACATTAGGTTGTGTCATTAATTTATCGTCCAGCTTATTAATTGAATTGTTCCTACAAGTCTCGGTGATTAAAGAGAATCGATAATTATATGTGCACATCGATACTTCGCATAGACATTGTTACGTATGCATTACATTAGTAGGTACCTAATTTAAATGCAGCTAATATTTAGTCTACAGTAATGATAAGATTTTTTTTATTCCAAAGCGGGCCTTCATCACGCCTGTCGGTTGAGCCTGGTTCGATTAGTATTTAAGTCAAGTAGATTGCTTCGCCACTTTGCGTAGTCAAAACGAATTTGAAAATAGTCAAACTAGCGACGCGATGTACTCGTAACTCATCTTAATTATTCGCTTAGTGGAAACAAAGCTTCATGACTATAAGGCTGCTTTTCTATTAGAGATTGAAAGCTTTTGCTGTTTAGTGACCTACAGTTATATTAAAATATATATTATAAAATAAAATCAAATGCGTTTTTTTAAGCCTGCGTTTTATTAAAGACAGAGAAATAACCATCAGTCTATTCTAGAAAAACTATTTTAGTTCGTTAAAATGCTACCTTATTTAGGTACCGTTTATACAGGTTTTTTTACTTCTTTATCGCTATTTTTCTCTAAATCATTTCCAAACTACAAACTAGTTTAATGTAATGTAAACATCGCTTACACAAATCATTGAATACAAATTCAATAAGTAGGAGGCATTAGTGCAGTGGTTCTTAACCTTTTCAGGTCCGTTACCCTTATGTCCTAACTAGGATCTCTGATTTTACCCCTCCTCCCAACGATGAACTCAACTCTTACAATATGTGTGTGGTAGGTATTTATACCTACTACCACAGTATAAATATAAGCTAATATTTAAACTGTACTACTACCGTTCGTTGGTAAACACTTCGCGCGCTAGACTGTGTTCCGAGTCTGAACACGTGTCTAGCGCGCGAAGTCACAGCGGCAGCGTGTCAATCAGACTGGTAATTTTAAAATTGACGGATGAGTTTGTTCGTTCTTCATCATTGTCATTATCGTGGCCCATCATCTGTACAGCTTTGGACGTAGGCCAATCATGGCCTCCATAACCCGGTTCACACCCGCCCGGTGACAGATACATTCGTAATAATGTACCTGTTACTCGCGTACCCCCCACGACACGGTAAACCCGAGCGAAGGTAGCGTGCCTCCTAGAGGCGCCCTCGGGTTTAGCCGCTCCCTACCGGTTCGAACCCCCAGAGGCTCGGGGGGGGATTGGAGACTCGCTTGCGGCGAGATGCCATCCCCCACCGGAATCCCTCTGGGGAATTTCGACCAATCACGACTTGAGGAACGCTTTAAGTTTCTCGCCGCCCCCAAACAAGCCCGGTAACGCTGTAAAGGTCATCTGCGCCGACAGCACGCACTCAAAAAAAAAAAAAGGTCTCCATAGCTTCAGATATCATCGACCCATCTTTTGTGAGGTTTTCCTCTTCCTGATATTGGCTCTGGGTCTCCAGTTCTCGGTTAAACCGTAGGTTTTTCGAAAACCCTAGGTTTTTCGGGCCCAACGGCTACCATCCATTCTAGCAATATGGCCTGACCATGTCCACTTTTCTTTTTTGCGATAATGCCGACCACGACCTCTTGTCTTCTGCCGGATCCATTCATTTGCCTTCCGGTTCCGCAGGATTATTCCAAGCATTTTTCTTACCATCGCCCTATGCGCAAATCTGAACTTGTGTGTGTTTTTTTGTGAAGGCTAACACCCACAGTGGCGTTCGCGCATGTAGGTGTTTCAGTATTGAGATATATCTTTCGGCCACTCTTGATCCTACGATTGCTGCCCCTACGGCCCACCGATAGAATCGAATGCCTTTTCATAGTCAACAAAATGTTAATAAAATTGAGGTGTTCATGGTACTTTTCGATGACAGTCTTTTTAACGTTTAAAGGAGGTCGTTAGTGCTGAATTCTGACCGGAAGCCGGCTTGCTCGCGTGGTTGGTCAAAGTGTAACTTGCTCGCTAGCATGTGGGCTATTACTCCGGTAAAGAGTTTATAATATAGAAGTGACAGTAAGCTGATGGGTCTGTACTTTTCCATTTCTTGTTATCACCTTTTTTGTGAAGAAGAATGAATAATGAATATTCATAATTATTATTACCTATACTCATAATTATTATTACCCCCGCGAAATACCAGTTTTACCCCCGCGGGGGTAATTACCCCCAGGCTATAAAGGTTCCGAAACGTCAGGAAACTACAAAACTATGTAATGTAGTCAAATTAAACGCGAGTTAATCCGTAAAAAGTGTTTCATTCTAATTATTTATTTATACACAACACAAAATAATATCTATGATGTTTAATGATATACATAACTGAAATATGAAAACAAAACAAAAAGTTAAAGATTCTATGCTTCTGCCGTGGCGAGGGTACGGTTCCCAGAATGCTGGCGACATTACCTCTTTCGTTTGGCAATTATTTTATTAAATGATGTTGAGGCAACCAGTGACAAGAAGGCTGGCTGTTGCCCCAATGTCATGAAAAGGTATTTATATAAATAAAAATCAATATTAACGAATGTCCGTTCGCTCATTACTTCAGCACGGCTGCACCTAATTCTAATTATTTTTTGTTTTATTTACAAATTGTCAGAACAAACTTAATAAAAATATTTTATTTTACTAACTTAGTGTGTTCTTCACGCGGGGTTTTCATGGTACTTTTCGATGACAGTCTTTTTAACGTTTAAAGGTGGGCGTTAGTGCTGAATTTTGACCGGAAGCCGGCTTGCTCGCGTGGTTGGTCAAAGTGTAACTTCCTCGCTAGCATGTTGGCTATTACTCCGGTGAAGAGTTTATAGTATAGGAGTGACAGTAAGCTGATGGGTCTGTACTTTTCAATTTCTTGTTATCACCTTTTTTGTGAAGAAGAATGAATAATTAATATTCATAATTATTATTACACAAACTCAAAAAACTATCAATTTTAACGAATGTCCGTTCGCTCATTACTTCAGCACCTAATTCAAATTATTTAATGTTTTATTTACAAATTGTTAGAACAAACTTAGTAAAAATATTTTATTTTACTAACTTAGTGTTCTTCACGCGGACGGAGTCGCGGGCGGGCCGCTAAAGTCTTGCTTCCGTCTCCCAAGGACCTTTGTCTCTAATGCAAATGGAATGCGCAGATGACACCGAACCGAGCCGAACCTGAAGCTGAAGCTTTAGTTCTTTTTTTATGTCAATAAGAGGCAAACGAACATGGGTCACCTGATGAAAAGTAAGCGCTGCCGCCAAAGGAAACCCCCAAAACCAGAGGAGCCGCAGATGCGTTGCGGACTTGAGGAATTGTGGAAGGAGTAGGAATGAGTAGGAATTGTCAGGGGGGGGGGGGGGGAGAGATGGGCCTCCGGTAATTTCACTCACCGGACGAAACACAACAGCAACGAATGCCATTATTTCATGCCAATATTCCGTGAGAGTGTGGTATTACGCCGGGCGAGCCGGCCCAATTGGTGCTGTACTAAATAGGTACTAAGGGGTAACCTATCATAAATTCGAAACTTTCCTGTACGAATTTCAATTGTTCGAAAACGGTATGACGAAGTTTTAAATAGGTACCAGATTGTTGCTTTTACATAATTTTGATAATCCATAAACTTATCTTACATACGTTTCATTTTCCAGAAATACTATTAGCCAATTATCAAAACTTTTTTTCTTTTGGAAAATGTTTTGCTTACAATAAATTTAATATCTAAAAGTATTAAAATTCGAAGTAACTTTTTCTCTAAAATACCCAGATTTCCGTTTTTTTTTTGTTTTTCATATAAGTATTTACTTTATTAGATAAATAAACTAAAATGTCTTAATAGTTAATACTTTGTGTTATCGGTAAGGTTGTGCTACAAACGTTGTCCCGAGTTCTTGGAAGACAGCCCTTCCACCCGATTCCCAAAAAAGGCGATCGCTCAGATCCGTCTAACTACAGGCCAATAGCTATCACCTCTTTACTCTCCAAAGTAATGGAGTCAATTACAAACCGCCATCAGCTCATAATGTACCTAGAAGAGAACCAGCTTATTATACCCCATCTACGATTAGTAGTTACTTACGAATAAGTTCGTTAGTAAATTTTAATGGTAAGTACATCATTTCCATTTAGAAACTTCAGGTAAAATCAGATAAATTCAGAATTTTCCCCGATAATTCCATGAATTCATTTCGAACGCACAATTTTTTTAATTTATTGCCTGGCTTTTATCGTTGGCTAGTCATTTTCATTCAAATAACCAAGATCTTGTGGTAAATATAGGTTTAATTTTACTTTTTTCCAATTACAACTAAAACCAGATAAGTGGATGCCCTCTGTCAATAATATTAATTTATTGCTCAATTCTCCAGTAAGTAATGTTGCATAAAACTAACACAGGCAAAATATACTATTTTATCTATTAATTGGCATGTAAATTATCGCAACAAGTAAATTTAATGATGGTCTAAATTGATACTTTTCTATTCGATACCGTGTCTGTCCCTCCTCCCTATATCGGATATTCAGCCTTGCCAGGCCTACGGATTTGTACATAGATCTACGGACTTTAGGTCTTGTCTACGGACATACGGATTTTAGTCGCAAATCTACGGATATTTTGTTCGATTTCATCTACCCAAACAATAGTATGAAGATTCAAAATAAATACATTTTTTTTGCGTAAAACGATACGTAACTCTAAAAAAGTTGACTGTGACCTGAGTTTCGTTCTTTTTTTATTGTCTGTACACAATACCTGTGTCCCCTGTCCAAAAATTAGTTTGACTTTATTTGAGTAGCGAGCGACTAACGTAAAACGGATTGAACTATACGTTGTTTGGTTGGTTGGCTGCACTGACTGACGGACAACTATGGATGGTATTTATTGTAAAAAATGTTACACAGGCGAATCTTGAAAATAGTGACACCGATGACAGTGACCAATAAATATACCTCTAAGAAATAAAGACAATTTCATTTCTTTTTCTTACTTTTTTCTCTGCTTTTTTTAGTTAACAATTTCCTTACAGAGGAATTAGGTTTCAGGTCAGTCCATCTCTTATAAATAGTCAGGTTTTTAAACTTAAAAAAATGTCTGTAGATCTACGGATTTTTGTAAAAAAGACAATCTACGGACTTCTACGGACTTTTGATTAGGGACACGAAAAAAGTATCGATACTTTGTGGTATCGAGTATTTTCCTTTCGATACCGATACTTTTGTACTCGATACTTTGTATTCGATACTTTTACTCAATGAGTACTTTTGGCAAGTATCGTATCGAATAAATCTTTGTTATACTGAAGACATAAAACATAGGTTTGGTTGACCTGCCTACGCTGATGAAAAGGCTGCATGGGCTAGATCTCTTTGCCTTTCTCAAAAGGGACAAATCAACCGAAAAAAACATTCTAATCTAATCTATATTATTTACTTGATCCTAGATTCAAGAATATCAATTTTCAGGATGCCAGAGCTTGTGCAAGGGCGATTTCTATGCTAAGACGATTTATTACTACCACTCCTAGTATCGCTAGTGAACCTGATAGTGATTCTTCTGTCGAAACCAATTATGACTTACTACCATAAGAAGTTGGCTCATACGAAGCGGAACAAAAACACAGGTTCTTCATTACAGCTAGAAAAAAAGGATGAAGTGAGCCACTACTTGTCTGCACAGGTGTCACCTCTTTCAACCGATTCATTAAAACAATGGGAAGACATGAAAGTGGTTTTTCCCAAATTGTTCAAGCTCGCCCAAGAGTATTCAGCAATACCAGCAACATCGGTCCCCTCCGAACGTTTATTTTCAAAGGCACACAGTACAATAACAAAAATAAGAAACCGGTTAGCGCCAAAACGGCTAGATAAACTTTTATTAAATTTTTTTTTTTACTGACAAATTTCGACGGGTGAAAGCCAGATCTCGGTAGCCAAGTGGTTAAGGCAGCCGCCCCGAATGCGGAAGGTGCGTGGTTCGATTCCCGCCTGAGGTTGTCTTTTTTTTTCAGTGTTTAAAATTTTACATATGTATATTTAAGCGTTAATAAAACGCTACAATATATAAAAAACATTAATCTATATCGTAGCTTCATCTTAACCGAATGTTCAAATATTTGTAAAAATGTTTCTTTCGGATCTCAGAGGTGAAAACTTATAAGATTAGATGAAGCAATGTTGACTAAAAAACATAAGCATCAAGCACTGACAAATTTCGACGGGTGAAAGCCAGACCTCGGTAGCCAAGTGGTTAAGGCAGCCGCCCGGAATGCGGAAGGTGCGTGGTTCGATTCCCGCCTGAGGTTGGCGTCTTTTTTCGCTAACTTAACGCTAAAATATATAAAAAAACATTAAACTTTTATTTTAAGTGATTGCACAGAGGAAGAGGGGCATTTAATAATGTTTAAAAAAATAAATAACAAACAACGTTGATTTGTCAAAACATATCGAGTTTTAAATTGATTCGAATCGAATTCTAATAAATCGATTCACAAGAAAATCGAGTCCTTAAAGATCGATCTCTTCAAAATCGATTTATTTTAGAGTTAGTTTTCACAATATTGATTTAATTTATTAAAAAGAAGCGAAGCAAACTAAGCACACAGCCATTTTGTGAGTTTTTAAGTAATTTAGCGGAAAACTATCTGTAAATATTTTATGGTCCACAAAACTGAAAAAATCAAATTTCTATTTTCTATTTGAAGTATCGATTCCCTAGATCGATTCAGTACTACATATCGACCAAAAAAATCGATTTTTTTGGTCCAGTGAAATCGATTCTTCAATTAATCGGTCTCAGATCGCCATCTCTAGATAGGCCCTAAAAAAGTACTCGATACCTTGAAGTATCGTTACTAGCGATGGGCGTTGAATCAACGAACGGTTTAAATAGACGGTCTACGTTCAATCGACGCTTCGACGGTCTACAGTTCATTCGTGAACTAGTTAAATTCATAGACGGCTAAACTGAGAGTCCACCGCGTTTTTATCTACTGTGAACGCGACGACGACGCGTAAATGTATCCGGTTAATACAAGTTCATGCGTTCGTTGAAATAAAATCGTCGGACAAAGCAATTTGAATTGAACCATAAGTATGTAAGTATATCGAGGAGGAGTTGATATTAGTTGTTTTTAAAAAAGCAAAAAAATATATATAAAATTCTTAGGTAAATAATAATACTTCACAGACGTATTGTGTAATACTTATACAAAAAATATGTAAATAAAAAAATTAAATAATTAAAATTGTACATACGAGTAAAATCAGTCGATCTTCTAAATACGTTTGAAATACAAATAGTGTATTAAAATCTTTTCAAAACGTATTCAGTCAGTCCTAAGCCTACAAAAGTAAGAAGGGCTTGATGATTGTACATATTTTATGTAACTTTGCCGTTTATTCAACTGTCAAATAGTGCGTAAAACTAGACTAACTAAAGAAACCGTCGTTGCGTCGCGCCCGTAGACCGGACGCCGCGCTTAGTCGATTGAATTGAACGCCTCAACGCCTGCCGTTATCGCGTCGACTAGTCGACGAATTCAACTAGTTGATCGACTAGTCGATGAACGGTAGTGAACGGTCTAGTAGGCTTGTGTCGATCTCGTTCATGAACTAATAAGACGCAATTCCTTTTGGTGAACTAGAACGAACTATTCTGTTTTGGTCGTTCAAGTCGGTCTTTTGGTTCACTTTAGTTCATTATTCTCTAGGTGACAACGGGCTCCTCGCGAGCGAGAGCCGAGTAAGGACGAACGAGTGTCTGAGCGAGAGAGGATTAATTAGAGACGCGTATGCGTGAGCGTGATGGAAGATGAACGAACTAGACAGTTTGTTGAATTATGGAAACTTGGATTGCGTAAACTGTTAATAATGTTACTTAATTACATGTTCATTGGTAATAATTACTGATTTTGACGTTTTTATTTGTTTTAACATTGGAAATGTTTTGTAAAACGGCAACGTATAAGTTTATGTACCTACCTAAGTTTGATAATAAACTTTTTTATAGTAAGGTATTTGAAGGCTTTTGAAGAAGTCAAAAATAAAAGTACAAAAAAAGCAAAAATTAATACAAAAATCTAAAAATCAAAAAAATATTTATAGTAAAAGAAAATCTATAGGTATTATAACATATCACAGATCAGTGTGAATACTTCGTTTTTTTTTTTTTTATATAAGAGGGAGGCAAACGAGCAGGCGGGTCACCTGATGGAGAGTAATCACCGCCGCCCATAGACACCCGCAAAACCAGAGGAATCGCAGACGCGTTGCCGGCCTTTAGGGGAGGAATAGGTTTAAGGAAGGAATAGGAATTGGGAGGGGAGGGGGGGGGAGGGGCCTCCGGAACCCTCACTGGTCGGACGAAACACAACAGCACCAAGTGCCATTATTTCACGCCGAATATTAGTGAGAGGGTGGTATTACGCCGGGCGAGCCGGCCCAATGCGTGCTGCAACGCAGCGTGGCTCTACCACTCAAAAATTATATAATAGTTGATTTTAAAATACACTATTTTAATCAGTCATTTAGTTTTACTTAATTTAAATTAATGCAAATGTTAGATTTATCAAAATGACAGTCTTAAGACTCTCTAGTCTTAAGCCTGCAAAGTATGAAGGGAAGTCAAATATTTATTACATTTCGTCCTGTGTCCTAATAAAATCAGTGAACTAAAATAAAACGTACTAACTAATAGTACTAGAATAAGTCCCTACTCCACTCCCTACCTACACTACATCGGTTATTTATACTGGATTAATTGAAATCAATTCAATAATCCTTCAAAAATACAACATATAAACAGTTAAATACAACAGCTAGAATAGCTGGGTAAAATTTTGTTGGTATGACTGGCTCATATACAAAATGTCACGGCATCATGATAGCGCGATTCAGAATGCTACAACGCCATCTATGAACGACTTCGCCAACTAAGGCGATTTACATTGAGGTTTGCATGGAGTTGGCGGATGTTAGCGAACTCCACCTCAAACGGTAAGGTTGTAGTGGGGATGTGCACCGCTGTAGTACCAGTTTTGTTGTTGGGCGCTGTCATTTTAGGAGTAGAAAGAGAGAGGCGTGAATGAAGCAGTCCTCAGCCATAGTCTACTTTTCACCAAAAAGCGATTGCACATGTGCTCAGCGTGACATTACGGTGAGCCCATCGCCTCTTTAAGCTGTTGGATGTTCGATATGTACAGTCTGTAGTCCGTTAGTCGCCTTTTACGACACCCAAGGGAAGAGAGGGGGTAGTAGTATTCTTTCACCGCAACGGGACATGTGGTCTGTGCCGCAACACGACACGGTTGTGTTAATATTATATATACTTAGTTTATGAGCATATTAAAAAAAACTTTATGCTTGTTTTTTACTACTGTGTTAACAAAAGAAACTACACCATAAAAATATAAAGCCATACTTAAAATATTTTATGGTGTTGTGAACTAATCGTTTAGTTAAGAAAACAGCAATTTATACTTTTATTATTCAAAATTTTGCAGACGTTTGAACAGCTTTATAAATTAAATCGACAATAATTGGAATCTCAGAAACTGTCGTAATCACAACCAAGATAAATTATTTTGCCTGCCTAACAAAGATTGAATTGGGTGTCACCTTAGGTATAATACAATGCCAGTTACATAACATTGTCTACCTACCAACGATACCTTTTTGTCCTATGAAAACCCACTAATGCCGCCTACTTATTGAATTTGTATTCAATGATTTGTGTAAGCGATGTTTACATTACATTAAACTAGTTTATAGCTTGGAAATTATTTCGAGAAAAATAGCGATAAAGAAGTAAAAAAACTGTATAAATGGTACATAAGTTTAGCATTTAAACGAACTAAAATCGTTTTTCTAGAATAGACTGATGTCTATTTGTCTCTCTTTAATAAAACGCAGGTCTAAAATAAACGCCTAAAAAAAAACGTCTAAAAAAATCAAATGATTTTATTTTATAATATATTTTAATATACTTAACTGTGGGTCACAAATCAGCAAGAGCTTTCAATCTCTAAGCAGCCTTATCGTCACTGAAACCTTGTTTCTACTAAACGAGTACATCGCTTCGCTAGTTTGTCTATTTTCAAATTCGTTTTGACTACGCAAAGTGGCGAAGCAATGTACTTGACTTAAATACTAATTTAATCGAACCAGGCTCAACCGACAGGTGAGATGAAGGGCCGCTGTGGACTAAAAAAATTTTATCATTACTACAGACTAAATATTAGCTGCATTTAAATTAGGTACCTACTTGTAATGCGTACGTAACGATGTCTATGCGATGTATCGATGTGCATATAATTATCGATTCTCTATAATCACCGAGACTTGTAGGAACAATTCAATTAAAAAGCTGGACGATAATTAATGACACAACCTAATGTAATTACGGGGTGTGGTGGACTTTGTCGTAAATTAATTAAGATATTTTTTATTCAAAAGTCTACCGACATACTATTTAGGATAGTGGAGTTGGCACTATAAGTTACTTTTTCACATCATCAGCCAATATATACGTATACCACTGTTGGGCAACTGGTCAAAGTGGGCTCATGCGCTTCACTACAAAAGGTGCGAAGAGGTTTTCTCGGGTTACCTTTACAAACGTGTGAATGGATACTGTCTCTACCTCTAACCCACAAGATTTCTCCTGGGTTCGTTCGTTCGTACGATCTAGTAGTGAATAAAACAACGTTTTACTATAATGCTTACGAAGCTCTCAGTTAGAAGGTCGCGCACGAATCTAACGCAACGCACCACAAACGCAAACGCAACCACGTCCACCAGATCGCGCAAACAATTTCTTTCCATCCGTATATTTATAGACGCAATTTGTAAAGTTGAAAAGCCTCGACAGTGAAGGACTATGATTGGTTTTAATAAGGCAAAAAGTGGCGCGGCATCCTCTCCGCCTGTTTGAATGTAGCTAATAGCCTTGCATTCTAGTCGTCGCGAAGGCACCTGGGCTATTCCGAATATGCGGGAGCCCGTACCGTTTGCGATGAAACGCGCTTCTGATTTTATGGACTTTAATTGCGCGATAAAACTGAATGACGCATATATTACGGGAAAGGTGTGAGGTTGGGTGCAGGGATAGTGCAGATTTAACCACTCACTCGTGGAAATTTGCTGACACAAAAATTGGCGCAACTGTCAACGTCAAATTTTACAGAATCGAGCATAGACTATGCGATATTTTGCGATCACGGTGCATAAAATGTACCACAGAACCGAAATAATCAAACTTGTTCATACTAAAGTAGTCTGTAAGTCTATGAAAACACGGTACAAAGTCAAGTGTGTTTTTGTAGGTGCGGTCTCTGCGACCGCTTGGGGGCTGAGGGGAAAAGCGCTTGGAGATATTTTACTTTAGTATAACCACAGAATAACTAATGTATAACATACAAACATAGATTCAAGACTATTATCCCCAAAGGGTAAGTCAGAAACTAAGCAATGAGGACCGCAGAAGCAGTCCTCTGCCAATAGTCCACGGATTACCAAATTACAAAATGCATATGTGCTTAGCGTGTTCGGTGGCGAGCCCATCGCTCTTTATACTGTTAGATGTATGTACATTCTTTAGTCCGTTAGACGCCTTTGACGACACCCAAGGGAAGAGATGGGTTTTTTATTATTATGATAATAAGTCACATCTACACATGACAGTACCTGTCAGAAAACAATTCTCCCTAGGGCGGAAAAGTACTACTTTAAACCCGCTCCTCAGGCAACTTCTGACCTTTGACTATGTACATGTATATAATCAAAGCTTCGGACCTACTTTCTTATGCTCTCTTATACTCTTTTACTTACAATAAGGAATGAAAAAACATGGACATTCGACTTTGACAGCTACAGTTAATGCACTAGACAAAATAGAGTTATAGTTCGTTTGTAGAACAATGACCATTGGTTAGATAATAGGTTCATTCAACATGCGCGCATGCCATTCACTCAATAATGAAGAATAACAATTCCAAGAGTAACTAATCTGTGGATTGCATGGAAAAATCTTATTTCTTTAATCAAGAATAAAATCGTGGAATAGATATATTCTTGGTATAGTTATTCTCGTATAAATTCAAGTATGGTCGAATCCACCCTAAATCATTGTTGTTTCGACTCCGGGTATTTATTGTCAGCATGTCATAATGTAGTAGTCTGTTAGCATGAGTGTCAAAATGTACAAATGATACTTGACAAAATATCCATTTGTCGGAATGTACTCATGACCAAATGATTCATATAGTTTGTTTGAGTGATAAATAACAATAATTTTATATAAATAAGTACAGTACATTTTACAAACATTTTTTTTGTTACTTTTAGTGGTTTTTATACATTTTAAAAACATTTATTATTTTTTTGTTACCTTTCAGTGTTTTTAATCCTCCCTCCCATACAAAACTGTCCGATCAGCTGACGACAATAGTATGGGAGATCGAATTTTTTTTGTCATTTTTGCACATAGGTTTCTTGGGGAAAGTTGTTCAGTTTGTGGAACTCACCCTTAATTGTTTTTGTATGAAGAAAAATTAAGGTTGTTTGTGAGTACATAATTAATTTTATACATTAATTAAACATATTTAAAAAATTACTTTCTTTTTAGATTTGCTTGTTGTGATTTCTGCGTTCGCATTTTCTGAAGGCTACATAGCTACGCCACCCGTCAATTGCTCTTCGGCATCAATGTATTCCAGTTCTTCAATCATTTTGGAAAGTTTTGACAATTATCTAAATGAAGGTCTGAAAAATATGACAGACGTTGATTCCCCTACAGGGCGTATAGGCCATAAACTTTAGAGAGGGATATTGTTAATTAAACTCAATGCTAAAGTTTTATTTTCTATTTACGTGGTACTAGGTGGTGGTTAAAGATTTTAAAAAAATCAAAAAGTACCTATTGTAAAATGTTAGAGCAAAATATGGACAGAAACTTACCTTTCCGGAGCCATGGTGCCAGCCAATATTCTCACTTAACTTTGAAACCAAAGAAACAACAAAAATCTATTTTTTTTTAATTTCTACTACTGTCTAAAACAAAGACCCGTAGCATCTGTATTGAAGAAAAAGTAGATTCAACATACAAAAACTACATTTAATTGAGTGTAGAATTAATACTCTATTTTTGGGCGTTAAAAAGGCCCGTAGGAGAATCTGCGTTAATAATTTTATAATATAAAATAAGTGAGGACAAACGTAAACGTAGTCCTAATTGGCTGGCAGCTGAAACAGAACTGTAGTTATGTCTTGTGGAGTGGCACTTCAATATAATAGAAAATAAACAAACCGACGCAGTAACTTTCAAATCAAATCAAATCAAAATTTATTTATTCAGTAAACTTAAACTAAGCATTTTGATAAAATGATTACTAGAAAAAAAATCAACCAGTCTCAGGAAGCTCGGGTGGGGTTCGAACCCACGAACCCACGGTTAGAGCAGTGGACCGGCAATCCAAAGGTCGTGGGTTCGAATCCCACTCGAGCTTCCTGAGACTGCTTGATTTTTTTCTAGTAATCATTTTATCCTATATCTATATAGCATTGTGAATGCAAAATTTTAACAATAAAGATAAGTATTTTGAATCGTCTAAATTATGCAAATGACGAATACATTGTTTTATCTATCACACTTTGACATATTTATCAATAGACTAGGTACCTACAT
The DNA here is from genome assembly GCA_963921215.1 of Scoparia ambigualis. Taxonomy (NCBI): domain Eukaryota; kingdom Metazoa; phylum Arthropoda; class Insecta; order Lepidoptera; family Crambidae; genus Scoparia; species Scoparia ambigualis. Next base: position 7,347,372 of record OY992517.1, read on the forward strand.
TAAAAACTATACTTTACTTCAAGCGTAAAGAACAAAACAAAATTCAAAGAACTCCCAACTAGTGTTGGCTAGGACCCGAGTTCCTTGAGTCCTATTTTAAGGACTGGACTCGATTTTTCAAGACTGGACTCGTAAATAAGAGCTCAAGCTTTTTGTAAGTGACACGACTCACGCCGAGTCTTTACAATATGACTCGAGAACTCGAGTTTTTTTACAATAATATTAGAGACTCTTATTAAGACGAGTTCTTTGCTACGGCCTAAGTCTTTTTAGAAATCCATTCTGTATTGTTAGAGGCGTTCGTTAACCTCCACAAGCAAGCCAACGCGATGAGTGAAGAACAAAAAAATAAAGAGAAAAAAAAAATTAAAGAGTTACTATAATTTTTTTATAGAAAAATACTTGCCCATGGATGTGATTCCTTAGCAAAATTTATATTAGTATTATACAATTTAAAAGGTTAGGTTTTTTTAAGTACTTATAGTTCCATATTAAAGGCTCAGTTCTATGAGTCGAGTCTTTTTGCATTAGGATTCGACGAAAGGACTCAAAGCTCAGAACTCAGGACTCATTTTAGTCGGAGTCTTGCGAGCTCTGCCAAAATGAGTCCAGTTCCTAAATTAGGACTTAAAGAACTCGAGTCCTGGCCAACACTCCCAACTCTTTAGCGGTTCCAATCTGAACCGCGCGAATCAAAATGCGAATCCATTTAACACAACCTCATATACGTCCGGGAATTCGTTCGTTTCCCGAATCACCCCGCGCCGCCTTTCAATTCCACACTGATGAAGTAATTATATCAATTGTCGGCATCGTAAAATTTAACGGTCCATTCCTGGAGCGGTGAAGGCGAGCCGGCCGGAAACATGCGCCCGCGCAGCGTGGGATCGTTCGGGAATCACTTCCTTCATACTCCACCTCTACGCTGATAGATTTATAGGCCATCGGGAAAAAAGGGGTAATGGCTCCTAATCATGCTGTTAATAGTTCGTAATCATGCTTCAGTATGTTTGCTATTAAAAACAATGGTGTGTTTTAAGGAGTAGCTTTAATAGACGAACCACAGATTACAACGGATTTGATATTGAAAAGGTTAAAACATCCATTAATATAATTAAAGCTTTTTAATTATTTATGTACTATATGATACATGTTATGGTAAAAAGTTCATAACAACACAATCATCAGTTACATTATAATAGAATTTAAACAACAGTCATATTAAAATGTTAATATTTCAATTAGAAACGAAAAAGGTTTTTAGTACCCCCTTTCTATGTATCATAAACACAGCTGGATACCTTTTTGCATGTTTTTAATTACGTTTTGCGGCAAAAGCGTTTACGGCGAGCTCGTAAAAAGGAAAAATGCGGCCAAATTTCGATAAGAGACCTAACGAATTATATCCTTTGATGTTAAAATACGGTATGAAGCAGTAAAATTAGTTTTAACGTCAGTGTCTCTGCGCAATTAAAATTCCCGAATTCCCGGCAGCCGTTTAGTGCACCGCACTCATAATTTCGAGGAGGCTCTAATGAAACTGATTAACTCGCTAATTGTTATAAATTATGCGACCGTAAGAAATGGAAAAATGCGCGTGAATTTTTAAAGGCACACTTACACTTGATTTGTTGAGTATACATGCCAAAAGGGGAGAAAGAAATGGTGTCCGAGAAATATATTATAACGAAAGATTACCTACTAGTAACCGCTGCGAATGATGATGGTAGTGGGAAAACCACCAGTCTCTCTCTCAAAATTCTCATGGTCAATTCAATTCCCAGTGTAGTTCTATCTGTGTCGCCATAGACAATGTTATGTAGCATACTCAGAACAAGTTATTGTTCTGAGGTAGCATAGTAGTATTTTGACAGTTAAGAGATAAGGGAGCCAGTTCCATGGACATTATGTCCATGGATTGGCCAGTTCCTCTGTTGATGACGATTCCTAGTGAAGTGTGGTTTCACCTCAGAACAATATTAGTTATTGTTCTGAGGGTTTCACCTTATCTTATTGACACAAAACTTACTGTACGAGAATTTGTGGTTTTGACTTAACTTAGTTTACTGGTTTTTTAATAAATGTTTTTTTTTATTACCTAATACATATTGTGCATATTTGGTAAATAAATAAATAAATAAATAAGCCTTTTATTTTTTCTCATTTTACATGCAATTATAGTACTTAATTTAACTTTAGAGCTAAGTATATAATTATTAATATACTTAGTATATATTTTTTTACAATATGTATATTATATTTTAATTATTACGTTACTAATTACATTATTATTATGATAATTTAACTCAATAAAAGATTGAGTTAAATTATCTTTTATTTGTTTATGAATATGTTTTTATATTATCTAATTAGATTTTACATTTTCTACATTTTTAAATGAGAACCCCTCTGTGAAGGCCTATTCCAACTTTGCCCATTGTTTTCTATCTTTCACCTTTGATTGCCACTCGTCTCCTACTGTATCTTTGAGGTCGTCGGTTAATCTTCTAGAAGGCCTGCCTCTTTTCCTTTTTCCCCTAGGTCCTTTCCATAGGACGCCTTATATACTTTTATAGAGCTTACGAACGCCCTTATCAATGTTAAATACGACATCATCGGATTGTCAGAAATGAGAAGAGAGGGATATGGCATAGACGAATACAATGTTTGGATTACCTGGGTTTAATTACAAGGTCGTGCGGTTGTTTCTGATATTACGATGGATAATCATCATCATCATCATCAGTCTATAAAAGTCTGGGCGCAGGCCAGCCACATGCACAGCAGCACGTGGGGAGATTGGGCCACAACCCACCGCGCTGGCCCAATGCGGGTTGGTGGGTTTCGATGCATCACCAAACCAGAATTGGCAAACTTGATGACATTTGAAGCGATTCCTTTATTTCTGCAATGGAGACCTTCGCAGAGTGAGACAGTATGTATGATACATGCGTCAAAATATTTTTACAATTGCGTGAAGGCATTGTGTGAGTGTGGAAAAGTGATTGTTAAAATGTGTAATATTCGATTTTTGCGTAATTAAAGCTCAAATAAACTCGTAGATAACGAAACGTTGAAAAAATGATTACCTCTGGTGGAAATAAAACCCACGGCCTCGGCACTGAAAAAAAATATTTAACCTAATTACTTTGGCTATTTCAGGAATATTCAAAATTTGACAATATTCTAATAAAGTTAACTAGATTTTACAAAAGTGATTTGTCTTTATAAGACAAAACCGCTTATGTTATTTAAATGGAAAACAAACAAATGGTTTATTTATAACAAATGTTAGGCCATAAGTAACGTAAGCTTTCTTCGTAACACGTATAATAACAAAAACTGTTTCGCAATACACAACACACATAGTTTGTCAGAAAAATAAGCCAACTGGGTTTGGTTACATATTGCAAAAAGTTTTGTGGTCACTTTTTTGTGTTATAGGTTGACGAAAGTTTGGTTATGTAAAAGTAAGTTTTTTTTTCAGTGGCAATTCGGCCGGATGCGTTAACCACTCCGCCACCGAAGTATTTTTTAGACTTGTCGATATTTTTAATACTTTTTGACTTTATATTTTTCTACTGTCCCACTGCTACTTACTGCATAATTATATGCATATGATCACGACCATTATCCCCGAAGGGTTACTCAGAGAACAGGCAATGAGGACCGCAGTCGCCTGCCATAGTCCACTTTTCACCAAATAGCGACTGCACATGTGCTCAGCGTGACAGGTGGTAGGCCCATCGCCGCTCTATGCAGTTGGATGTATGTGCAGTCTTTAGTCCGTTAGTTGTCTTTTACGACGCCCAAGGGAAGGAGGGGTGGTAGAATTCTTTCACCGCAACGCGACACGATACCTACTGCTGCTGTTATACTTATTGAACAATAATCAATGAATCCCATTGTCAGGCCGTGTTCAGGCGAGTGACTCGGTGATCAACAATCATCCGGTCGAGTACTACGCTTCGTGCGGCGGGCGCGACAAACGCTCAGACACGATGCTATCTGCGACACGACGCGACAATCACGCCGGTGTCACCCCTACTACGAACGGCAGGAGTGGCCATCATCATCAGCATATAAACGTCCAACTGCTAGGCACAGGCTTTCCACGTGGACAATAGCACGTGGGGTTATTGGGCCATAACCCACCACGCTGGCCCATTGCGGGTTGGTGGGTTTTAACGACTGCCATCTAAGACAACAACCGGGACGGCTTAAAGTGCCCTCCGAAGCACGGTGGAGCTCGAGATGTTTTTTATTAGTCATCCATCGAGCTTTGCATCCCGGTATTGCGAAAGTTGCTTAACGGGCAAGATTGTAACCGCTGCGCCATCGAGCTCCTCTTTGAATTCGTTCAATTTCAGATTGAATGACCATAAAAATGTCAGAGTCGTATTTGAGAACAATAAGAGAATGGTAAAATTAGTATCAGAAAGCATTTGTGACAGAAGAACTAGCGGGGAGAAACATGTAATGGGATAGGGTCTATGATAAACAATGAAAAATTTAATGGCCATATACAAATATTAATGTTATTGGTAGTTGGGGACAAAAAGAGAGGACGGTAGCCTCAGAGTCATGGAAATATACAAGATAGAAAAGCCAGTAAGAGAGACTGTAATGTCATGGATAGAGAAAAAATAGGCACTGATTTAAAGAGGCAGTTGTAAATAGCGGTTTTGGTAAGTTAAAAATTTTAAATGGCACGTTTAATAACTAGTTCAGCAGTTAAAACTAAGCAGTAAAGTAAACAAAAATGAGTAATAAAAAATAATGAAATGGATCAGTGAATATATAATTGAGCAGGAAAATAATTAAATGGGCGGTAAAAATCATTGAACGAGCGGTTACGTGGGGGCAGTAATAAATCGGAATTTGTCGGTATGAAATCTCATTCTAAGCAATTCTTTATACAATGAGGTGGTAAATTAATTAGACAAGTAATTTTTAAGTTATGTAATTTTTTTTAAAATATGGATATTTACATAAATGTCGTTTCTGGCGCTTCGCCGGCCGCTCCCGCGGCACGCTCGCTTCGCTCGCTCGGCTCACGCGTTTTTGGTCAACATACTAACCTAACCTAACCTAACCTAATTAACTCTTGAGACTTTTTTCATGGCGGGGGGCTACGCCCCCCTCGCCCTCCTCGCGGGGGGGGCTGTGCCCCCCCCCCCCCGTCCCCCCGCTTCGGTTCTGTTACTATGGTACTCTATAACCTATTTATCGAACCGCTCATTCCATCATTTTACCGCTCATTCAGTTATTGGACTGCTCAATTATTTTTAGAATTGACATTTAATGATAAAATAACCGACTAATGGATTTTTTATTACTGTCAATGTTTTACTGTCGCAATAATTAATCAACCGCCATTAAATTAAATAACTGATCATAATAACATCTCGAATATTTAAATAAAAGCTCAAAAAATTAGTTCCCGAAAAAATACAGAAATCAAATCATAAAAATGCTGAAATTTACACAATAAGCTAGTTACTAAACCTTAATTTGTATGAGTTGCAAACTATTCCTAACATCCTCAGGAACGGTTAGCCGGATAGCCGCCCGCTCCAGGATTTTGTTCTAAAGCGCTCCAAGAGTAAAATTATATACGTATTAATATTGGGTTTTTTATATTTTAGCGTTTTATTAACGCTTAAATATACTTAAGTAAAATTTTAAACACTGAAAAAAGACGACAACCTCAGGCGGGAATCGAACCACGCACCTTCCGCATTCCGGGCGGCTGCCTTAACCACTTGGCTACCGGAATGCGGAAGGTGCGTGGTTCGATTCCCGCCTGAGGTTGTCGTCTTTTTTCAGTGTTTAAAATTTTACTTACGTATTAATATTATTAATATTGTTTTGTAAAATCATTCCCAAGGGCTCCGAAAGCGTATGCAAATATATTTATTCAAAACCTCTGATCTTCATACATTGATTCCCGGGAGCTCCAATTTTTTTACAATATTAGGTACATTTTTTATGACGTTACATAAATGTTTAACGATTTTTATGTTGCAGTTTTGACTTTTATCTTGGAGCTGCTGGGACCCGAATCTCAAAGTACCAAGAGAATGTTTTGGAGCTGTAGAAACGAAATTGGAAAAGGGGTTTTATTTACAATTTTAATATGAAAATCATTGAAGCTCTTGGTACCTAATGAATGTATAGAAGTTGAATTATAGAGAACAATAGATTTGGAGCGCATGGGAATAAGCCACAGAAACATGATACATTTTTAACAGCCTCGGATAATTATGTTTACTATGTATAGTCACCAGGGTTAACATTATTAATAAGTAGGTATCTATAGATCATCTAGCTCAGACAGATTTGCATTGTTTTCATGAATGAAAGAAAATAAAAAAAATATAATAAATATTCTAGTTACCACTAGTAGGAGTCTTGGTGACCGCACTAAACATCAAAGGGTTAACGAGCCCATACAGGTCGCTCAGCGGCGTTTTAACAACAGATATTTACAATGGTAGGAGTTACGTTACACCCGTATAGATTAGCACTAATGGGTCACAAAGGCCACGCGGGGGCACATTTAACGGAATGTGGGCATTGCACTGGTTAAAGCTTACTATAATAAATGCACTTGTCTGTGTTAACAAGAAAGCTACTATCCTAGGTTTATCTTGTAATATCCTACTAATATTATAAACGCGAAAGTTTGTAAGTATGGATGGATGTTTGTTACTCTTCCACGTAAAAACTACTGAATGGATTTGGATGAAATTAGGCATACAGATAGTTTATAACCTGGATTAACACATAGGATACTTTTATCCCGATATTCTCACGGGAACTGGAACCACGCGGGTGAAACCGCGAGCGGCCGCTAGTTAGTAATAATACAATAGTTTGTCCAACATTTGTTAGTGGAGTGTGCTAGGAATCGAGATTTGCGAGAGGACTTGGTTGCTAAGCTGAAGGTCAACCAGCTAGATGTCGGTGTATTCCACAGACATCCTTTCGGACCCTACGTCCGAAGCAGCGTGCGTTGGTGACTTTCGGGTTCGCAGTACAAAGTATTCGGCTTAGGTTAGAGAATAATTAACGATTGTAAAATGTATATGTCCCTACATGTATAGTTACGGTGGGGCTGACATGTAATTTTGTATAAGTATAAAAGCCCTTTTAAGAGGGCACTGCGCGGAGCCGCGCGATCGCAAAAACTGGTCAGTTAATGAACTTCAAAGCAAAATCAATCATATTAATATTTCAAATTAGAAGAAATCTGCATTAAAGTTTCAGACCTAGTAAGTTGATTACAGCAATCACGCGCTTGTGTTAAAAATTAAAATTTACTTTTTTATGATGGGGTCGACCTGCGGAATATCAATGCAAATATTTTTATGCAAGAATTATTGTTTCATGCGTAAAATTAAGAAAGTTGTCGAAGAAAAATGTTTTTAGGAGTCATTAGATTTATGTATTATTTGTTATTGTTTAAACAATTTGTGTCAAATTTCAACAAGGCCACGACCTTGTGCAATAATCAGGCTAACTTACGTAAGTTCTTTAATGTATTTAACTAATTCAGCGCATAGTACAAGTGACTTAAATACGTAAATTTTCAGAATAAACAACAAATAAAGAAAGAAGAAAGTTTATCTTTTTTGTTAATAGCGATTCTTTTCGTTTTGTTAGGGGTTAGGGCTAACCCTATGCCTCATAGCCTTAATCAGAGCTTAATCAGAGACTAGGCTATGAGAACCGAAAAAGCAGTGCACTTTCACAGTCCACTAACTGGACATGTGCTCAGCGTGAAAGGTACACCCATCGCCACTCTATGCTGTCTGATGTATCAGTCAAGTTAATATTCAGTTCGTTATTCGCCTTTTACGACGCACAAGAGATGGGTGGGTAGAATCATTTTAATTATGAGCCGCCACCAAACAGTCAATAGAACTATAGACAAATAAGATCCTCGATAGAGAACTAAATGCACCATAATAACTCGTTACACCTGAATTTCACTTAAACAATGCACGTTGTTGCAAGCTTGCAACAATGTCGCCTCCTACGTGTTGGCCAACGACGGGCGACACGGCGCGACACGGCGACACGGCCACTGTTGCGACAACTTGTCGCCTCTCGCCTCCCACCTAAGTTGACGGTAATGAGGAAGCAACGTGCGACATGCGACGTTAAGCCCTATGTCTACTGTAACATCGCTCGTTCTGCTCCGCGATTTTTCATTATACATACACTCACGTCTTTTATCCCCTAAAGGTTAGTCAGAGACAAGGCTATGAAGACCACAAAATCAGTCTTTTGCCATTGTCCACGTTTCACCAAATTATAACAACAATTTTTTTTTTAATGCTTAATAAGACAGCTCTTGACCTCGATCTCGCCTGATGGTGAGCGTAGATGACGTCTACTATGGAGCGAGCTGCCCCAAAAGATGCATATTAACTCCCATCGCCACTTTTTCCAATGCCACGCCCAATTAGATTACATACGTATGTGTACACTCACCAATATCATCCACTAAAGGTAGTCAGAGACGAAGCAATGAGCGCAAAATCAGTCCTCTGTCATAGACGTCATAGTCCACGTTAAACCAAACAACGACTCTCATTCATTATATTAGTATGTCATTTTAGGTGACTGTTGTCTGAGTAGAACCGAGAAGCATCTGCTGATAGGACTTGCTAGGTGAAGTCAAACACAAAAAGATACAAACCTTGTCCTGGTAATTACCAACACAACAAAAAAGAATTAGCGGTGCATCGGGTTTAAAGTGATGCGCGAACATAAATCCGTGTTAATTGATTTTTATTTATAAAGAAGATAGATAAAGCCCTGGATGCAATACAACCCACAATTCATTACCAACAGCAGCTATAAAAAAGTTGTCTCACTTACACGGTAAGCTTTAATGGACAGTTACCCTAATCTTTGTTTTGTTACAGTTAGTACTTACCTATCTGAGAGATTTAATCAAGACTTTTGTATACAAATTTTGGTGTTTTTAACAAAAACCCTTTAGATAATAACTTATAAGGTTTTTTTAATAATGCTATAACATGCAATTCCTGTCAGGCAATATAATACAATAAAAACTGCGTGTCCCGTAGCGGTGAAGGAATACTACCACCCCCTCTCTTCCCTTGGGTGTTGTAAAAGGCGACTAACGGACTGCACATACACCACCTATCACACTGAGCACAATTGTGCAGCTATTTAGTGATAAGTGGACTATGGTAGGAGGACTGCTTTTGCTGTATTCATTGCCTAGTATCTGACTAACCCTACAGGGATAACAGTCGTAATTATATATTATGCATGTATATGCATGCATATAATATAATAAAAATTGTTAAATATAAAGAGAGTTAAGTTTAGCTAAGTAGATTAATGTTTTATATTTTAGCGTTTTATTAACGCTTAAATATACTAAGGTAAATTTTTTTTTTAAACATTGAAAAAAGACGCGTTAATAAAACGCTAAAATATAAAACACTTATCTATAAACGCAGCTTCATCTTAACCGAATGTTCAAATATTTGTAAAAATATTTCTTTCGGATCTCAGAGGTGAAAACTTCTAAGATTTGATGAAGCAAAGTTGACTGAAAACATAAGCATCAAGCACTGACAAATTTCGACGGTTGAAAGCCAGACCTCGGTAGCCAAGTGGTTAAGGCAGCCGCCCGGAATGAGGAAGGTGCGTGGTTCGATTCCCGCCTGAGGTTGTCGTCTTTTTTCAGTGTTAAAAAAAATATATTTAACTAAGTAATTATGAACAAAATGGTGGTAAGTAGTATATTACCCAAATATAAAAAAATTGTTTACGCTCACATCAATTATCTAACCCGAGATAAGTATAAAAACACCCAGACCCTAAATCAATTCAGAAAAACAGTTTTTCTCTAAATTGATCCGACCGGGAATTGAACCCGGGACCTCAGAGATGACGCGACACCAGACCCGGCGTGCTAACACTAGACCACGGAGGTCCTCAAAATGACTCTAAAGTTAACATCATCATCAGCCTATAAACGTCCCACAGCTGGGCACAGGCCTCCCACTTGGACAATAGCACGGGGGGATATTGGGCCATAACCCACCACGTTGGCCCAATGCGGGTTGGTGGGTTTTAACGACTGCCTTCTTACGACAACAAGCGGGACCAACGGCTTAACGTGCCTTCCGAAGCACGGGGAGCTTGAGATGTTTTTTTTTAATGGTCACCTATCCAGCGACCCGGCATTGCGAAAGTTGCTTAGCGAGCAAAATCGCATGCCGAACGCGCTAGCCACTGCGCTATCGAGCTTCTCAAGTTAACAAGAACTTCTTAAAAAAAATTAAAATTGAAAATCTGAAAATTGTAGGATTTTATATCCCAAGGAACTTAAACTGCACTAAAAATGTTGTGAAGAAAAAAAATGTTAACTTATTAATTAGGTACGGTATAGTACGGTACTAGCCGCTAGCACAATAAACTTGCAAAAAGTATTTAGCTGCAGATTTCCACGACGACCTAGTTTCGCCGACACACCGTCTCCTTTCGCCGACACTTGTCGCCTACACTTGGCCGACATCTACGCCCATAAATTGCATGTTTGACGGCGTACCATAACCGCCGATGCTAATCGGCGAACCACTCGAGTTTGATTTATCGCGTTGTTTTCAAAATGGATGTGTCGAAAGCGAAATGCATTACGGGAAATGTGATCTATTGCGCAATTTGGGATCGCGGCGTTTTATGAATGGCAAAAACAATAATTATTATTGTTGTACCTAACTACTAAGTTTCAACGTCAGCGCGAGGGTGTCAGCAAGTAGCGCGTTGACGTAGCGGTCGCTTCGCACAGACGAGTACGTACAACCGATTCCGACGCCACTGCGGAGTAGCGTCTTTTTCTTTTTATCACAGCAGAATGTCCGCAATAGTACGATGTAACCTGTACGCTCGGCAAATTGCGACTGAAGTGAAATTGTGCCTTTAGGCCTAATTTTAGCGGCTTACTCACGAGACGCTAATGCCGTATCTTCCCTTTTTGTTTTAATCTAAGGGCAAAAATGACAAAAAAGAATTCGTGTTTTTTTTCAATATCATTAGAAAACTAAATAAAAACAATTAAAAATAACGATTATTTACAACGCGCGGGCAAGATGTTGACCCGTACGCGTCAGTACCTGCACAGTATAAATTTTAGCTTATATTTATACTGTGGTACCAGCGTTGACAGGTCAATGGCCGGACGTCTGTTGACCCGTCCTCGTTATTAGTACCTACGTTGACGGGTCAACGGCCGGCCGTTGCCCGCCCGCGCGTTGTAAATAATCGTTGTTTTTAATTGTTTTTAGTTTATTTTTCTTATGTTATTGCTTTAAAATAAATTAGATACTCAAAGACTATCCAATTAAAATTCACAAAACGAATTATTTAATTAAAAATGAAAAAACACTAATTTCTTTTTTTTTAATTTTTGCTATGTTTAAAACACTTGAACTGACCAGCCCTTGAAATTTCTTGCGGTTTCTAGCAGTCATCTTATATTTTGTATAGGTCAGGTACTTATTGGATCTTACTTCTTTCTTCGTTTCAGAGCAATGAGCAATGTTACAAGAAAAGGAAACGGTCTTGTGTATCGGTAAAATAATTAACCGATAGTGTTGGAAAATAAAACAAAACAGCGCAACATCACTTTCCAAATTATGTCAAGAAGTGCCACTTTACTGAAACAGGAGAGTAATAATATCATACATACATACATATACTTCAAAAAGGACTAATAACCTCGAAGGGTTAGTCAGAGACTAGGCAATGAGGACCGCAGTCCTCTGCCATAGTCCACTTTTCACCAAATAGCGACTGCACATGTGCTCAGCGTGACAGGTGGTGAGCCCATCGCCGCTCTATGCTGTTAGATGTATGTGCAGCCTTTAGTCCGTTAGTCGCCTTTTACTACACCCAAGAGAAGAGAGGGGGTGGTAGTATTCTTTCACCGCTACGCGACGCGGTTAATAATAATATCATTTACCAATGAACATTCAAATTATCACTTACTTATTATCACCTCCTTTGTGTTAAAACAATATTTAAATGTCTCCCGTACTTGATTCTGTCCTTGTAACTCTTTTAAAATAAATATTTTTGATTCTTCCACTGAAATAGCTAGAACTGCTTATTTTGGTAATATGTATCCTCTTCTAACATAAGGAATTATATTATGGGATAACTCAATAAATTCAAATAGTACATTCTTGCTACAGAAATAATGTATACGAATTATTTATAACTTGTATTATTATAAAACACTTAGAGGTATTTTTAAAGAAAAGAAATTCCTTACTCTTACTAACATTTACATTCAGGAAATATGTGTATTTATTAAAACTAACATTGAATACTTTAACAGTGCAAAATCTCTTCGTAACCAGCGTAATAGATATAAATATAAATTAAACCTACCAATAGTAAATAATAATGTATACTACAAAAGTGCTTTTATATACGGTATTAAAGTGTTCAAGCATTTACCAACTGAAATTTAAGCATTAGATGGTCATGTGTTTAAGCATAAGTTAAGAACATGGTTATATAATAATGTTTTTACACCATCTATGAATATTTTGATTTTGAGACGATTTGAGTTCTTTGTATGTTTTCTATTTTATTGTATTACATTGCATGCCTGACAAGGTAACTGTTGATACCTATTTTAACAATAATTTACTACTTGTTGTTACACAGTTTTACGCAATAAAGATATTCTGATTATTCTGATTCTGATTCTGATTAGGAATCTTGCTCGCCTTAACTTTACAACGTTAAAAACTTTCATATATCTGTATTTGGCACTGGCTAAATGTGCAAACCATAAAAGCATGATAAAAACCAAAACGAAAAAAAACACAAATGTCAAAAGTTTATTTTTGTATTGTGCATAATTCCATACAGATATCACACAAGAATACCAGCCAGCCGAAGTTACTCTTATCTCCATAATAAAGCGTGACCTTTCTGCGCCGGCCAGCTCATTCCACCCAATCCCCGTTTATGGTAATTACAAGCTAAGATAAGTGCCTCGATACCACACCATAAATCGGACACGCCATGAAATGTACGAACTACACAAGAGATGGATAATTAATTTATAATTATGGAATAGTAGGTATATGACACAAATTAATTTTGGTTCAGGTCCAAATACCTTTTTTAAACAGGAGTAAATTTATTTCGCATACCTACCACTGCGCCCGAGGAAACGCAGATAAGTAGTTAAATGTGGGACTTACCTATATACGTAAACCAATTGTACGCAATTATTTAAGTTTATTATATCTTATATCACTCGGACCTTTATTGTTTTTTTTTTCAAAAAGTATTTTTCTCATGCCACCATGTTCCCATATCACCATACCGTTTTTCTCATGAATCTCTCTCAAGAAAAAGTATTAATAATCCGAGTGACTTTAGACATTTGCCCAAGGAATTGTGAATAATTGAATAATTTGTTTTCAAACCATTCTTCATCGCATTTGGCTGCAGTATAGTTTATGTATGTACCTATTAGCATTTAGAAACATGTAAGTTTATAGAATATGAAGCTAACGAAGTCTGTCAGGATCGAATGGAAAGCTATCTGCTGTGGTCTCTTCCACCTACACCTCCGGGAAATTTTATAAAACAAAATCTAATATTTCAACCATGTAAGTCCAAATAAACGATAGATATTCCTCATTCTAGGCATATTATACTTACTACACGAGAAACTCGACAGCGTAGTGGCTAACGCATTCTCGTTACGATTTTTATAGTTAAGCAATGTTCAAAAGGGCAATCAGAATCAATGATATTTTATGCTCAGAAAGGGTGACTTTATCAATATATCTTGAACTTCTCCGTGCTCGGAAGCTACAGCTCCCACCAAAATTGCATTGGACTGGTGATTACACCAGTCATCACTCATCATCAATTGCATAAGCGGTTTATCAGGGTTTACGTGGGAAGAACTCTGCCCAGGAGTAGGATGTTTATAGGCTGAAATTAATTGTTTTTGCTCTTCTGGTTTTTTGAGCTCTTATTTATTAATATCTTATTCATTTTCGTGTGTGTCAGTAATTATGGAGCTGGCTCACATTAGTAACTGCTCATTACAATAGCAACATACGTATCTCATTAAACTGTCAAGTTAATGATTACTTACAAACTAGTAGTCAATTAACATTTATTTTTACGTCCAAGTCGTAATCAGCATTAATATCGTGGAGAATGAAAAATCGTTGTTACTCCATATTAATTTCAAATACAGCCCTGTTTATAACGGTAATAACATCAAATAAAGAACCCGCAACACAGGAGAGATGGTATCGCGCCACAGTTTAACATGAGACGATCATTTATTCGAGTTGAACAAACCAAAATAAATATATTGGATGCATCGTCCGCCAACAGTACACATATTAAACGAAACATTAGCCGGCCGCGGCGCAGATATCAAAAACATGGGTGGGGTTTAATTAGAAATTTAACCTGCTAATAAATTACAGATGGCGCGCGCCACCCAAGGTGTGGCAACACTCAGCTGATTTCCCTGGAGAAATAACGCGCGGTGTTGCCAGCTAAAAGAACTACTCATTTTTGGGATATTTTCGGAAAGCACCCCACTATGTTTGCCATGTCTTTTGTTACCGAAAAGGATTGTTATCCATTAAAGTCGATGCTACCGTGAATGTTATTTTGGGCATCTCCGAAAACTAATTTCATAAACGACTACTCTATCTTGTTTCACACTCCTTTGATGTACATGATACTGGTTATTTTAAATGATTGTGTATAATAAAAATGTTAATATTAAGTACCTATGAGAAACATCGCATTGATTAATTTTTTTTGTGCTTTGATGAAGGCGAGTGTTAATAAGAACGTGTCAGGTTAATTACGAGCGACTTGGATTACTTCGAAGAAATTAGATTTTTTTGACTCGGATTACTTCGAAGAAATTAGATTTTTTTGATGCCGATTTATAAAAGATTCATTATTATCTGCCGAAGGACTGTTGGATAAATGCCTCCCCCAAGGATATCGACCACAACCGGTCTTGTTCTGCTCGCATCCAGCGGATACGCGCGACCTTTACCAGATCGTCGGACCATCTTGTTGGAAGCCTGCACACACTGCGTCTTCCGGAGCGCGGTCGCCACTCAAGAATTGCTCTGCACCAACGGCCATCAGTTCTACTGGCGATGTGCCCTCCCCATTGCCACTTGAGCCATAGAATACTAATAGTACAAGCTTGAGCTTAGCATTTCTTTGGGCTATGTCGGTTACTTTAGTTCTTCTAAGGATCTCCTCATTTCTGATTCGATTGCGCAGAGTAACCCCGAGCGTCTCTCCGTTTTTATACAGATTAATAGCAATCTGCATAATAAGATTTATTTAAAGCTTTAATAGTTATGGTGTTAATTAGACAATTTCAGATAAAAAATGACAATTCAAGTTTTACAGTTAGATCCTCCTACTACTTACCTTTTTTTATTCAAAGAAATGATGTAAACAATACTAAATGTTCCTTTATTATTAAAATCCTATTGATTTTTTTTCTAAGAATAAGTTCACAAGACCTTTAAATGTATTTATTTCGTCGTTATAATGTGATTGAATTGAGCAAACACATTAATGAAGAATCGTTTTAATATAAATAGCACATATTTATTTTAATGTTTATGTTATGATTTTGGAGATTGTTTCGAAATCAAAACCTAAATCGGAGTGCGATTGCGTAGGTAATCGTATTCATTTGACAGTTCATATCGTATTCCATCGGCTGCAATTCGTATGGAATAACATTACTATAGTATGTTCAATATAGCTTGATACTTATGAGAGGTGTCATCAAAACGACGACGTGACTTTGTAAAAGCGTATGAACTTATTTGACAATATTTAAATAATATTATTTTTTATAATCCATCACTTAACATACTACAATTACTTTTTGTGACTATTTATTATACGTTAGATTTAGGTTTTATTCCAATAAACTCACCTAGCACACATTTAACACAATTTTTAAACATTACAATAAAAAAACGTACCCCGCCACAAGGTCATTCCAATACAAAAAAATACTTGTGTTGGGATAGTAAATCAATTTAAGTTCAATTGATGTTCAATAACCAATCGATTGACTTTAATTATATATTTAAATTTCTAGCTATATTAATTAATTTGTTAGTCTTTACTTATTTATCTTGAGTTTAATGACGATTATATTGAAGTTAAAATAGTACATTGTTACCCTAGGGGTGAAAGTGTGAAAGTAGCTTATTCTAGTCCCGAGACGGGGTTCAAGGGACTAAATAAGTCTTTCACCCGAGGTTAATACTCTGCTTTTCGAACTAAAAATAAAACATGAATTTGCTAAAGAAAATAGTCGCCTTTTATGACATCAAAGGAAAGAGAGGGGTGACATCAAAGGAAAGAGAGGGGTTG
The DNA here is from genome assembly GCA_963921215.1 of Scoparia ambigualis. NCBI lineage: Eukaryota > Metazoa > Arthropoda > Insecta > Lepidoptera > Crambidae > Scoparia > Scoparia ambigualis. Next base: position 7,363,845 of record OY992517.1, read on the forward strand.
GTAGTATTATTTTGATGAGCCCATCGCCGCTCTATGCTGTTGGATGTATGTGCAGTCTTAAGTCCGTTAATCGCCTTTTATGACACCGAAGAGAAGAGAGGGGTTGGTAGTATTATTTGATGTGCCCATCGCCGCTCTATGCTGTTGGATGTATGTGCAGTGTTTAGTCCGTTAGTCGTTTTTTACGACACCGAAGAGAAGAGAGAGGTTGGTAGTATTATATTGATGAGCCCATCGCCGCTCTTTGCTGTTGGTTGTATGTGCAGTCTTAAGTCCGTTAGTCGCCTTTTACGATATCGATAGTACTACTTTATGATTGCGGTCGCATTTCGATGTTCACTTTGTTTTATTTTAATTGGAAATAATTTTCGCACTACTGCATCTGTGACGGTTTGGTTGGGGGTGGGAGCCATCTTGTTTTGATACAAGTGCCTAAGTCTTGTATGCGTAACGTGTTTTCAGTTTTCTTATCGTAGTATTTGCTATTTTTTTCGTTTGTTAAGTTTTGTTTAGTTGTAATTGTTTGTTAAGTTTGCTAGTTTGACGAATTATTTGTTATTTTTATTCGTTTGTAATTGTTCTGTTATACTGTTCGTAAAGTTTGTTGTTTTTACTGATACAATGCCTAAAAGATTAAAAAAGACTGTTTTGAACAGCGAAAGTCGTGAGTTTGTAGTACGCTTGCAAAATTATTTCGATCGTGAGAGTCTCTACTACCCTTAAAGCAAGTGGTTGATCGCGTTGCGGATGCTCTTAGTATACGGCGTGCTACAGTGTCACGCATCTCGAAAGAATCATCATATTTGATGATGCATCTACGAGTACGGCAACCACCGAAGAAAATAAATTATCGACACCTAACAAAAAAAGGAATGTTACAAAAATAGACGATTTTAATACTGCAGCTATACTCGTACGTAACTATATTTATTCGTACTATTCACAAGGTACTCTCACTCATAGTCACTCATACTCATACTCACTAGTAAATACAGTGATGATTTAGGTTGTACACCAATACATAATTAAGAATTTGTTAATTATTAAAACATTCAAAATCTATTTACGAGTTTTTTTTAAGTACATATTATTATTATGTATTTCTAAAAATTAAGTGATCTAAATAGCATCCAAAATTATAATTTGAAGCAAAAAACGATTAACGACAGATAATGATATTCAATTTATAACTTCAATTAGCATTTGATTCAATTACGTGTGTAATGTCGCAACCCTAGTCATGACAATTTGACACCTGTCATACGTATCAAGCTATAATGAACAGACTAAAAGATACAATATGAACTGTCAAATGAATACGATTGACTTTACGAAATCACCTAGCTATAAAAAATTGTTTGTTAGTAAAAATAGCTGAACAGTGATTCCCGTAACAATTAATCATGTATTTTATTAGTTTAAGGCTGTAATTGGGAAGATATAATGGGGCAAACGACAAAAGCCCCAAACTAAAAAAAATGTCTCATCTAACCATCATCTAACATAATTTATATAATAAAGGAGCTGTGTGTCGGCTCATGAATACATAGAATACTATATACCAACCCATCTCTTCCCTTAGGTGTCGTAAAAGGCAACTAACGGACTAAACGACCTCCTTGGTCGAGTGGTTTGTACACCGGTTTTCATGGTGTCGCCATCTCTGAGTTCCCGGGTTTGATCCCCGGTCGGGTCAATTTAGAGCAGGGATGCACAGACTACGGCCCGCGGGCCGCATGCGGCCCGCCGGTCGAATACTGGTGGCCCGCCGACAGCAAAAATAATACTCTCGTACATTCGAAAATATTGAGTTCTATTAATTTACTTTAATTACCTATACTTCTGGTGGCCCACCATCAGTTCATAATTTGCCCGAGTGGCCCCTAGTCTTAATAAGTCTGTGCATCCATGATTTAGAGTCTATTGTTTTTCTAAATTGTCTCGGGTCTGGGTGTTTTCTGTGTATAATAAGTATGTATTTTAAGTACTTATGTTTATCAGTTGTCTAGTAACCATTTAACGAGTTTCTTAGCGAAGATTCTCTTGGGCTGGAAAATTGTTGTGAGTATAGGAAAGTATTTTTTTTTTAAAGACTGCACAGACTTACAATCAACAGAATAAAGCGGCGATGGGCTCACGTCTGTCTGTCACGCTGAGCACATGTGTATTTGTTATTGGTGAAGCGTGGACTATGCAGAGGACTGATTTCGCGATCCTTGTTGCCGAGTCTCTGGCCAACCCTTAGGGGATAGTATTCGTGAGTAAAAGCTATAGATTTTTACTTGTAGGTACAAAGACATGTTTTTTGGCTTTGACTATGTCTAGACGGAGCATCGCGGTACAAGCGCTTCTCCGAATCCGTTCGGTTTTTGTATTAAATTTTTGAAGTGTGCGTGACAGCCGCGTATGACTGACTGACGTCGGCCGACGCATCCGAAGACGTCATCTGCGGATGCGTCCGCCGACGTGCTGTGGAGTGATTTGCGCGTTTGTGGTAGGTATTTAACGTCTGCGGATGCGTCTGCCGACGCGCGACGTGAAGAGGGGGCAAGGCATGACACTAGCGCGAATGGCCGCCGGAAGGAGCGCGTCAACCCAGTACTGGCTCGTAAATTTTTGGACGTCTTTTTACGGCCAGGTTCTATCTAGACATGTATATAATCAAAGGTTTTTCGGATCTCCCGACATTTATCGAATTCTTTGTCTAATTTAAACTCGGCGTTTCAAGCACATCGCCTTACTAGAGCAAGCCACAAAAAACAGTTTTCTCTCAAAATTAATAGATAACACAACATAATTAATGTTTCTCACCACATCCTTTTATATGAATACAGTTTTAATTATTTAAAATGGCTTCAGTATCTACGCACGCCAGAATGATTAATGCGCTAGGATTTATGTGGTCGCATGTTGATTTATGAGTCACTATGAATGATTGATATTTACAATAGGAATGCCATTTTTGTGCCCACACCTATCAGACGTAGCTGCTATGCCATGCAAATGCAATATGCAGCCACAATATTATGTCATGAGAAGAAGCTGCTCAATGCTTTATAGTAGACAAGCGGCCGCTCGCGGTTTCACCCGCGTGGTTCCCGTTCCCATGGGAATATCGAGATAAAAAGTATCCTATGTGTTAATCCAGGTTATAAACTATCTGTATGCCGAATGTCATCCAAATCCATTCAGTAGTTTTTACGTGAAAGAGTAACAAACAACCATCCATACGTTCCCGTGGGAATATCGGGATAAAAAGTATCCTATGTGTTATTCCAGGTTATAAACTATCTGTATACCGAATTTCATAAAAATCCATTCAGTAGTTTTTACGTGAAAGAGTAACAAACATCCATCCATACTTACAAACTTTCGCCTTTATAATTACTGTGATTAGGAACTGGAAGTATAATTAGAATAATTACCGAGCGATCGATAGTACGAGGGTCAAACTGAAAATTCTTAGAAAATCAAAAACTGAGCCAACTAGTAAGTTTTGAGGTTTATTATATCTTCGCAAAGCTTCCTGACAGCTAAATATTCGTGGAGGATTTTGTGCACTTGACTCATACTTGAATCTGCTGATAGGTCACTGGTTTGTCAGTCTCTATCATACGCCGCACAACACTGATGTTATCTTCAGTCGTCGCCGTAGAAGGCCGTCCCTCACGCAGATCATCGGTGAGATTAGTGCGACCACGCTTAAATTCATTGAACCAGTTGTAGACAGTGGCACGAGATGGGGCTTAATCGTGAAAGGCCAATCGAAGTCTGTCGTAACTTTCTTGTTGACTTAATTGACATCGGAAGTCGTAGAAAATCATTGCACGTAAATTTTTCCGGCTTAGATTCATGCTGACGTCACACAGGCAATTTTCAATTTGCCGCCAAATCGAAGACAAATGACAAACTAATGAAAGGAGGTCACTAAAATCTGGCCAGTTAATGTACCGAGGTACACTTTATGGAAAAAATTACTCTATGAAACGCTGAGTAATATAGCAGGCCTACATTGTTTGTTAGTTAATTGAAAAAGACAAAATAATAATAATTTCGGTTTGAAAAAATACGCCATTTTAGACCCTGTCTATGTTTAATAATCTGTTATATGATTATGAATATATATCTGTTTTCGGGATCAGAGTGTCAACAGGAATCAAATCACGAGGAAAAACGGAATACCACAGTGAATAGCCAAGTTTTTAAATAAAAATACGAATCGCGAACGAAACGAAAACCACGAAGCACCCCGAATCGCCGAAACGAAACGAACGGAACGACATTTAAAACATTTTGACATTTTGTAGCGTTTTGTTACTAGCAGAGAGACAATTATTAGCTGATTTTAATATTATATTTTCTATTTTTTATTGTTTTACGTCCATTAAATTATCTGTTGATAAAAATGGACGACAAATAGATGCATTAGCAATAATTAACAGCAAATAAAATATTTTATTAACACTACAGGTTTTGGAGAAGTCTGATACTAAACGCAGTTGAACAACGAATGTTACCACATGATAATAATGTGTTACAAGTAATTCACAACTTTATTAATTTATTATCTAGTTTTATCTAAATATAAAAGCAAAAGTTTTTCGGAATCCTCGAATTTTTCTCTACAACTTGATATCTATGTACCTCAAGGTACAAACATGGCCAAAGTTGTATGGACTATTAGTGACCTCCTTTAAACTGAATAATATTGACAAAGAGTTCCATTTACAAAATTCAAACTTTATTTTTTATTATATTGTTTACAAGTGGCCATGCAGTTCTAAACACTTTCAGTGTCACCCTCGTATACGAGTGTTTTGTTTATCAACCGTGCTTCGGAAGGCACGTAATTAATTAAACTTTCCTACAATTACACCAATTATCTAGCCCAAGAGAAGCTTCGAAGAAACTCGTTAAATGGTTACTAGACAACGGATAAACATACTTAAAGTACTTAAATACATACTTATTATACATAGAAAACACCCAGACCCGACACAATTTAGAAAAACAATAATTTCTAAATTGACCCGACCGGGGATCGAACCCGGGACCTCAGAGATGGCGACACCATGAAAACCGGTGTACAAACCACTCGACCAAGGAGGTCGTCGACGTAAACGTAAAGAGCTCCTGTTTGTTGTTGTCAGACGGCAGTGGTTAAAACCTAGCAACCCGCTTTGGGCCAGCGTGGGGTGCTATAGCCCCAATGTGGGACGGCCCGTGCCCAGCAGTGGAACATTAATAGGCTGATGATGATGATGATAGTACACCTGAATATTTGAACCCAAGATCTTGGAATGTAAGGCCGAGCGCTTGCCACACGCCCAAAGAGGTCTGTCCCCTGAGCACGGATCTTTTATCATAGTAGGAATTGGCATAGTAAGAATAAAGTAATACTGGTTGAAATTTTTTCTAGTAGTTGATACGCTGCAAGCCCGCTGGCTTACGTCACTGTGGTCACACAAAGGTCACGGGTTCGAATCCCGTTCGAGCTTTCCTGAGACTGGTTGTTTTTTCTAGTACTTAAACATATATATATATACAGTCGTGGTCAACTAATTAGGGACAATCTCTAGTTAAGCCAAATTGTGAATTTATTTTTTATTTTCCAACGAGTCTTAACAATATTCCATATCTTTTACACGTAAGTATAATTAGTCATTGATGTGCCCGATTATACAAACAATAACAACTTCTTAAACATTAAACCTCTTTACAGTATAGCTGATAGATTATCAGTGTGCTATTTGTTCAAAGAATGCTGGCTGGCCATTTAATTAGGGACACTGAGATATTGCGTTCTATTTTCAAAATTTGAATCTCAATACTTTTTTATTTCTTCTTTTATTGTTTTGTGGTAGTTTTGGCGGCAATCCAGATTTTTAATTTTAAGTTTTGAGAATAATTTTGAAGAAATATGGGCAAAAATAAAAGTTGCGATCCAACACTACGAACAATTATCATGAAGTTTGTCGAGCGTGGTTGGTCATACCGAGGGATAGCAGAACATTTAAATTGTTCAAAAACTATGGTATGCAATGCAGTGCAACATTTCAGGCGCAATAACACAGCTTTAAATGTGCCCAGGACAAAAAGATCGAGAAAAACAACTCCGCAAGAAGATAGAATGATAACCAGGTTAGCTAAGAAAGATCCGTTTCTAGGCTCTATTTTAATTAAACACGAAGTGTTTGGGGCAGACGAAAGAGCCGGTGTATCAGCGAGGACCGTTCGACGACGTCTGGTAGAAGCAGGGTTGTTCGGAAGAGTGGCTCGCAAAGTATCGTTGTTGAAGAAAGAACATAGAAATGCTCGTTTGGCGTTTGCACGTAAATATGGACATTGGACCTACGCCCAATGGCAACATGTATTATTCTCTGACGAGACCAAGATTAATTTAATTTCTTCAGATGGAAGGCAATACGTACGGCGTCCTGTAAAAGCGGAAATGAATCCAAGATTCACAAAAAAGCAGGTGAAACATGGCGGTGGAAACATTAAAATTTGGGGTTCATTTTCTGGACGTGGAGTGGGACCTGTGAGAAAAGTTCAGGGTAACTTAGACCAACATCAATACAAAACAATATTGGAGGAAACTATGCTTCCCTATGCTGAGGAGCATCTCCCTATTATATGGACGTTTCAGCATGATAACGACCCGAAACATACCGCCCGTTCAGTCAAGTCGTTTCTTACCAGTCAGTCAGTATCGGTGCTAGATTGGCCAGCAAATAGCCCGGACCTCAACCCAATTGAGCACCTTTGGCACGAAATCAAGAAAAAAGTTTCAACTTATCGTACTACAACTTTAGATCAACTTAATCAAGCTTTTTGTGAGGCATGGGCAAACATTCCTATCGAAACATGTCAGAAACTGATAATGTCTATGCCACATCGGTGTCAAGCGGTAATTACTAACAAAGGTTTTGCTACTGGGTACTGATTTTACACGTAATAAAATGGAGCTTTTAAAAATATTATAATACTGGAGATTATTCGTTTTGTTTAACTCTATTCATCATTATACTTTACTGTCCTTAATTAAATGTCCAGCTACATAATTATACCTTAAAATTTAATACATGTTCAACCTTTGATATTAAATACTTTTTTCTATTTAATTATTCTCTTATTTACAGCCATTTATAGTATAGTAATCGGACCAAATTATGCAAATAATAGGTGCTGAAAAATCAATAGGGTTTTATATTTATATGTACATAACCGGTTATTGCTCTTCACTATCTTGAATGTCCCTAATTAGTTGACCACGACTGTATATCTATATATCCTATCTATATAGCATTGTGAATAATAATACAATAAATATAATTTATTGTAAATGTTTGACTTACCTAGGTTGCGTTATGTAAAAAAGGGTGAACAAATAAATGAAATGAAATGAAATGAATGCTAAATTTCAATAATAATGATATTTATATGCAATTACGGCTTTATCGTTTGGTTAATACTTGCAATAGTATTTCTTTCGAATGTGAGGGTAGACTTCACAGTGACGTAATACGTAGACGCTGGCTTGCAGCGTATCAACTACCTACTAGAAAAAAAAATTAACGAGTCTTCTGGGCCGCTTAGCTACCGACACAGCTTAGCGGTTAGAGCAGTGGACCGCCAATCCAAAGGTCACGGGTTCGAATCCCTTTCGAGCTTTCCTAAGACTGGTTGTTTATTTATTTTTTTCTAGTAAACATTTTATCCTATATCTATATAGCATTGTGAATGATACTACTCTAATAGTTGGAACCAGAAATTTCACTAAAATAAATTCCAAAGAATCACAGCTAAAAATCACGCAAGTGTGACTCGCTCTAACAACGCATTTAAAAAAAGCCATAACTCGAATAACAGTAGCAACAAGCTCGTAATACTTACTGTGTCGAACTATTACTCTTCACTGACTGACTGAGAGCCGATTATTTTTAACTCACAAAGTCTTCATTGTGAGTGTTCTTGGATGTAAGGCTGAGACATATTGCAACAATAACAAATACGCAGATTTTGTTTTTTGTCATACACATTATTTTTGGAGGGCTAAAACCGAAATGGACGACGCAATAAAAAAGTCTTCAGATTCCATACGAACCCCGTAAAAATTCTCGTTTTGAGTGACTTAGATCAAATGGTAAAAAATACTTGTACTCAGTACTCAAATAAACACGATTTAGTGATTACTTACATAATATGTAGCTCAAATTTAATTTAATTTAACTTATCTCAAGATAAGATCTTTTCTGGGGTGAAGTTAGATGAAGGCAAAGTGCTTAAACGAAGTGGAGTTAAAATAACTCTTTAAAAGAAGAGAAATGACACGTAATAAATTAAAGCAGAAATCTGAAAACGAGGTTTTCACAGATAACTACCTATACCTACTCAATTATATAAAGTATAACGAAAACACAGACATTATCGTTTCTAAACTAAGTTTACCGTATGTCTACGTTTATTAATAAGAGGGCAAACGTGCAATATATTCGAGTTTTCATAGCTTGCCGCATTTCTTACATTTCACATTTAGTGTCACATTCATCAAGAGCATCCTTGTATTTCAAACTTGCTCAGATAAGGCGATGTATCAAAGAGAATATCATGTGTCGCACACTTAGCGCACAGCTGATGTATTTATCAGCTGACTTGAAGAATCACCTCTAACTTAGCGGCATAGCGCTTGAAAATATATCTCTATTTCACACGTACCGCCAACGATGATAGTCGATAAACTTTATGACCATATCACAATAACTTAATTAGAAGTTATTAAACGGCAGTTATATTCTACAGTAGCTTTGAAAAGTACTAAAGTGTTTTTATTTCGTTGCTGGCTGTGCTTAATTTTAAGAGAGAAATAGGGCACCTCTGCACTAACGCTTGACCTGCAGCAGGTAGACAAAATTTACATAATCCTGAAGCATCATATCTTATCTTATCTTATGTCTCTACACCCTGTAATTTGATTGGATCTAGTGCCCTTCAAACCGAAATACAGCAGTGTAATTGGTATGTATGTATTTATGTTAGTCGTAAATAGTTTAAATTTGATTAATTTAGTGTAAAAGTTACAAAAATAGTGCCTTGAGGGAAAAAGTCCGCTGACTGGAGGTTTCTTTGTAGCTTGATTGTGGCTGAAGTAAGGACCTTAGAAGAATGTGTTTTGTTTTGGTGAACAGACCAATTACAGATCTAAAAGCCTAATACCAATTTATACTTCATCAGACGTAACTTTGGTAAATATCCCGCTGGCTGGAGGTCGGTTACAAAAGCTTATATTTCCGTTGTTTATAGGGAACAAATTCTGTCTTCAGCATAATTCAGTAGAATAAATCCAGATCTAATTCCCTGCATCACTCATTAGTCTCCCAGACAGGTGATCCCGCTGGGTGTAGACACATAAGTTTTCCATTTAGAGGGCCTACTCTCTTTCTCCGAAACGATATTTCGGCCGATATTCGTTTGCTATTTATTGCCGGTTTCCATTCCTTCCGAAATTTCGTTCATATAAGTAAGTTTGGCATTTAGATTATTAGTTTTTGGAAAACTGTTTGAAATTTCAAAAATAATGGAAAGTGCTGTAAATAGCAAACGATGATGGCCGAAATTTCGTTTCTGAGAAAGAGCTTCTTTTGCTTCAATTGTGTTTGTAGTAGGCCGGGGTGAGGGCCAGTGATGCTATACCTACGTCTACTTTTTACGCTGCAGCAGTTTTCCTCATTCCTGTAGGCCTAGCATGCGCAGCACGAGATTATGTCGCGAACTCGCGAACGATATTCTCTCTTCCTTCGATGGCGGAAACCACAAACTATCTCGGTAACAGTATTGTCAAAACTCGATAAAATTATGTTGCATGTTAGGGTTTGTAGACAAAAATACTACAGACAAGCAAAAACTACTATTACCTATGTCTATTTTTGACATATCGTGTAACACGAAAAAACGGTTCGAGAAAATTTTCTCATGTTGCGCATGCTTAGCCTATTGGACTCCACTTCCGCTTAACATCAAGTGTGTTATTTGCCAAGCATATTATAAAAAAATATTAACTTATTTATAACAATCTTCCTACGTTCTTCTACCATAAAAAGAACATAAAAAAATTAAACTTCTAGCAAAAGTTTTATCTAGACTAGACCGCCATCTTTAACTACTTACCTTAAACTAAACTCCACCGTCACGTCGCACGAGTGTCGTGGCAATTCATCTAAGGTAAACTCTACGCGATAAAAAGTCGAATGTCGCATTTGTCTCGCCGCAACCGACCATCAGTGTAACAGAGCCTTTCTTGCGGCACGCCGAAAGGCGGCGGCCGCTTTGATGTCAGATAGCGGCCCCTCTGAACTTGCGCTAGCGGCGCATGGTAGTCTATTTGCATTGAGGTATCATAACTAAAAACGACAATACGAAGCAATTTCTTGCGCGCTGTGTTGCGGCTTATGAGCTGCAAACGCACCGCAATCGCTTAGAAGTCACTAAGCGTTTGCAGCCGATGAGGCGCAACTTATCATTATCATCAACCGAAAGTCCACTGCTGACAGATAACGAACCGTTGAAAAAAATGTCTACATCGGGCTCAGAACAATATGCTTTAGTTATTGTTCTGAGACATCGGGTCGAAAGACATGGGTAGACATTTTTTTAACGTCTTGTTACCTTCGTGTTTATTTGAGAGTTTTTTTTTTTTAAATAAGGAGGCAAACGAGCAGGCGGGTCACCTGATAGAGAGTAATCACCGCCGCCCATGGGCACCTGCAAAACCAGAGGAATAGGATTAAGGAAGGAATAGGAATTGTGAGAAGAGGGTGTTGTGGGGGAAGTGTGGGGGATGGACCTCCGGAACCCTCACTGGATGGACGAAACACAACAGCACCGAGTACCATTATTTTACGCCGGATATTCGTGAGAAGGTGGTATTACATTACGCCAGGGTGATAATAACACAAATAATCAAATATTACGAAGTCAGTGCTAGACAAAAACCTCCCTCATCTCGTCCGGTCATGTGCTGCTCGCATCCAGCGGATACCCGCGACCTTTAACAGATCGTCGTCGCTCGGTCCACCTTGTTCTTTTCGGTCTTTGCGCGTAGGCCTACGACAGCCTATGCGCAAGAAATTGCTTCGCGATGACGTCTCTAGTAATAACGCGTCAATGTCTATTTGCCGGGCCGTATGTTAATGCGGCGGGCTGTAGTGCCAAAACATCGTTACCGCCATAAGTACAGCCGCTTAAGTGCCGTTGACAGAGTACACTCGTTTTTGGAATTATCATAGACAAACAGACAAACACATTGCTAGGTTAATGGCCTAAGTCGAAAGTGTGTGCCATATTATATGTTTATCTCATTATCATGTGTGAGCTGCCCAATTTGGTTGTGGTGAACTGCAAGGGTCTATTGTTAGTTCTTATGTTGAATTTTAACTTCGTAGACCAATAGTTTGTTTCAACACGGTTGACATAAAATAATGACATTTTAACGGTACAACTTACTATTATGAATGCGTTACATTTTTACTTCCGCAATGAGTTTCTCTTGTTTTGTATTTTTACAATAACACAAGACGAAGCTTTAGAATAAAAATACATGAATTAGAATCGTGGCACATAGCCCCGACCAACTATGGACATACTAAAAAATTGGTTGCCTGTAAAGTCGGTATACGGGCGAAAGTTTTACGTGACAACGACTTTGAGTGGTAAAATAATTTTAATGTGAATATTCATTCGTATAGTAGGAAGAAGGATGAAATAATAGTAACAATTTAAAACATTTATTTAAACAAAGAATTATATTTAAAACATAGTTGAGTGGGAGAGAGACGCAAGGCATTCGGCGGGCCTCTCTCTCGTTCGGTGACTCATCGTAACGTTACCGAGCGTTACACTTTTTCATAAGTGACTCCCAGCCGCAACCTAATTTAAGACGTTGTCACGTCAAAAACGGAATGGTGTTGAATTGATAACCATGTGCATAAAATGCCTGACAGGTCAAAACTCGTTAAGACGTTATGTTCCAATCTACATTTTAATCACAATTAAAGCAAGCCTTACCGCGTCCATGAGTTCTGTTCACACATAACCTTTCAAGATCTACGATTACCACTAAAATAACTTCCAAATTGGCAATAAATAAACCAGAAAGGGTTAAAATCGATTGGAAAACTCGACGATAAAAGAGCATTGAATCTTATCTAGAGAATTCGCCTGTGGGATGCCCTACAATAAATACTGGTAGCCTCAATTTGTCGACCATAAAATTCTTTAAAGTGCAATTTGTCAAAGTCAGCCGGTATGCGTATCGATGCATCGGAGCGGTGCGATCAAGATCGATATCTCGGGTCTTTGTATCAATGCTGGCGATTATCGATTGTGTAGCCGATTCGTTACGATTGCATGCACCCTGAATGGTAAACTGGGAACGCCATAGCGAATGCGAAGCCGATAGTATTGTTTGTCCTGATTTAGAATATCAATATCTCTGTTAAGCCGGTCCGGAATACAGATATCCTTATATCTGAATTACAGTCATGATCGAGCCGTGTATGTATGTATTTTTGCATGCGAAGACTCAATCGAATTGTGCATGAAGCATGACCGTCCAATACTTACGTGAACATAATTATTATTCGAGAATTATGGTTATGAAATTCGCTCATGTATTTTATAGATTAAAACGGTTTTAAAATCACTAGAAATATTTAAAGTCTAGTATAATTTAGTTGTTATTTGGTCAAATTTTAACTATGGCAGTGTCCTCATTCCGCCTAGTATCTAACCTAACTCTTTGGGGAAATCGTGAATCCATACATGCCTATGTATTTATTAAGTCTATTTTTGACAAATTATGTAGTTCTAAGCTCATTCATTTGTCTTTAATGTCGATAGACATTAGAGATACATGAACAAAACACGAGAAAACGGGTCGTGCTAGGCCGGCTGGTGTTCAAAAAACTACAAACTACGAGTAAGTACTTAGAATTTATTATAAACACTATTTACGCTATCAATTTAAAAGAATTAGTTATGTGGTCTGTGAAGAATTATGACCACAGTTAAATGATAACAAGTTATTTGCTCTCTACTGTTAAAAATAGCTACATAACGTAGAGCTACACGATATATTATGTTTATCGCCATAGATTAAATCCTTATTTTAGAAGTTCCAACTAACTATAATTTTATTAGCAGTATCGTTGGGCACTTATCTATCTATAAAAGTTTATTCAGCTATTTACTTAAATTATGACGTATACTCTGGCTGGCCACATCTGAGACACAGTATAAATATAAGCTCATATTGTGTCTGAGAGCTGAGTGTAAGTTTGTAAATGTGCAAACGTTACTATCGCGTTTGTGTTTGAGTTTTGATTCTCGATTTTATTTATTTAGAATTTAGATCTATCTGTCAAAACTTAACTCAAACGCGATAGTAACGTTTGCACATTTACAAACGTAGTAAAACATCGTACACACCTTAGAAACTCATAGAATAGAATAGAAAAATGCTTTGACGATACAAATAATATGCAGAGAAAAATACAAACAACTTGTTAGTGTTTGATTCAGGTACGGGCGCGGTGAAACTAATCTAGTCAACTTTCATAAAGAATCTGCCAAAATCGTAACTAATATTATAAATTGAAATAAGTTTAGTTGTTTGTTTGTTACGTTTTCAAGCTTAAACCGCTTAACTGATTTTGATGATAGGTGACTTTTACTGCGAAATGTTTTAACAAGTCAGTCTTCTTGTCGTAAAACTATATAGAGTATTATTTTCTGTGAAAATTGATTAAAGCAAAAAGTCTTCAAGTGGAACTAACAACTGTCAGCCGCCTATTGGCGAGTTTAATGTTTTCACAAAATTAAAGTCTACGATTATGATTAAAAGTCGTACTTGGCCCAAGCACAATATTTATATGTAGAGATTTATGTGCAATATATGAAGATATGAATATTTAGTAATATTTTTATTGAAATACTAGGTAACAATAATAGCAAATCTTATCGCAACTGACAAACGGATGGAGAGAAGTAATACAGTCTAAGAACTTGTGTAAGTTAATATTATAATTTTAAAAGTTCAATACAATCAATGACGCTACATTGTATAGATTCTATACATGTAACGTCATTGATTGTATTGAACTTTACTATAGATAGAACATAATAGAACCCGATATGGTAATGTTCCAGTAATCTAATGACCGATACCTTCTCAAAGGTTGGACGAGTCACGTTTGCATTATAAAGTGCATCAGCAAACGTCGATTAATAACCTGTGCCAAGTCACCGGCAGATCAAAGGACCGCCTATCGGAGGTAGGCTGCGAAAAACGGGCGAACGCACTCTGTACTAGATTAAATTATCTCAAACGAGTCTTCATCAAAGAGCTGTGTACGCGGCCATCTCGGAAGTTCGTTATAACTATTAAAATACTGAACTGATGGTGGCGCACGGACACGACTTGTTACTTTGTCTTTGACTCTGAGTAAGCGCTAACTGTTTGTGACAAGGTATTTTGGGCCGCTTTATTTGATGTGCGAATAATTTGAGATGATTTGTATTATGTGCAGCGCTGACTTGTGTTGCTTACTTCGTGTCTGTGAGTTTAGTTCAAGTACATACATACTTAGATTGAGGTCACCGCCGCCGTTGTAGTTTACCTGCAACTTTCGTAGTTATTTCGAGTAATGATCAAAACTACAACTCTAATCTGTCACCGTCAGAGTAAAGCTAGATAAAGCTAACGATTTAAAGCAAGGTATTTCAAAACAAACAATCGGAACATTTCGTAGTATTTCCAACTTGACAACCTGCGTTTATGTTAACTTTTTACATCCATTTCAGTTGATCTAACATCTCGACGCGTGTAATCAGGATATCTAAAGAGCCACCATCCCTGAACACGCTATAAATCTCTCAATTTAGATGTCATCCGCACGTCAAGATAAACTTTATCTAAGAGAGTCATTACCCTTAGGATAGCTGGAAGCGTGAAAAGGAATTTAATTTAATTCTTGGATGTAACAAATAGAAAACCATAAAAAAATGAGTTAAAAAAAACGTTAAAAATGAGAACGTAACTGCCGCACTCAGAGACGTCAATTAAATTTTAATGACAATTAACATCCGTATTTACAAACATTACTTGTCTAAGCAAAGTAGAAATGCTATGCGAAGTAAGACATTTCTCAGGTGAGTTTCGTATGACAAGCCTGGCTACCTTAGCTATGCGTTCATCTTAAGGGACGCATAGCGCCGGTGGCCACTCAAATACTGTTTATGAAAAGGTTTCTGAGACCCTGTGCGTCCGAACGCACTGTGAGACCTCATAGTAATGTTTGTGAATACGGGTGTAAGTCTCTTGCTGTCACTCTCTTATGTATAGTGCTAAATAGAGAAGGAAAGACATTTAATTGTCATTAAAACTTAATTGACGGCTCTGAGTACGGCAGTAAGACCTCTGCTCTCGTGCAACAAACACCCTGCACCATAGGTAAAGTCGCCTCTGGACAGCATGTCGATCCAGCTGTGGGCTAAACTCACCACTCATTGAATGGAGCGAACGGAACGTTATACGACATGCCTCGCTCAGCTGGCCCAGAAAGAGATAGCGGGACGAGCTGAACTTCTATATCAGAAGGTCTGGCAAGTTACAGCCCTAAACCTTGAAGTCGAAAGAGGTTAAATAGATTTTTAAATCTTCAACAGCCCTATAAAATATCTTACACAAAAATACGAAACGCAATATTGCATTCGTTTTCCAAGAGAATCAATCTTTGCATCCAGGAAAACAGCTACCATTTTGAAAAAAAATTATCTTATTTTTGGGTTTTTCTTTCAATATTCCATATTCAAGATTCCATTTAACAAATTTTAATGTGTTCCATGTGACTTGTTATTCACACCATCGACAATAACAAGGAATAACTTGCAGAATTTTAAAATATTGTTTGACCGGGTTCGATTCTCAGTTATGTAGAGAGTTAAAAAAATATTTGAATGCCATTTTCATTAAATTTAAAATTGGCGCCATGATTCCTAAGAACAGATTTCCCTATCTCTTACAGTTTTTGATTTTTCTCTACTGACCCACTTGGATTGATCTGTATACATAAGTACTCAACTAAATTTTTCATAAATCAAGATAACTCTAAACATTTAGATGTGAATCTTTATTCCCCAATAAGCGTTGTTACTTAGTGAACTCTCGTGGAGCTCCTTTATCCAAATCACTACGACTTAGCACAAGACAAACGATTATCTGTCAATCGATGTAAGTTTTGAGATGCTGTTAGCAATAAGCAGCAAAATTATTATGTATGCAGCATTGCAGCCTATGACAAGCCTATGGCAGCCGTTCAAGATAAATTATTAAAAGTTGCTTATTGTTTAGGTTAGAGAGAATGTTTGTAAATATTTCGTTTCAAAAACATCACAGTAACTAGTTTAAATTATAGTTGTAATATACCTGCCTACTGAAATTGTAAACCCGTCAAATCTTTTATTTGTTCCCTCAGAGTGTAACATCTGCTACAAATGTATTTATTTATTTATCTATCGCATAATACATTTACAGTATCACTTTCGTACATCATAATAGTACAATAAATGTATATTTTGATAGCAGTAAAATAAAATTAAAACAGAATTTGCTTGAATGTCTGTGCGTGTTGCAGCGTCGAATGCATTGTTTTGCTATTGTGCAGACGTCCATACAGTTTTACAAGGCATTATCAGACGCTTCCTCAATTCTCTAATTTGTATCAATTAATAGGTATTGCATTATATGCGTGCATTTTCTATATTAATTATATCGGGCATTGACTGAAATTGTTCCCGACGGGTGTAGTCGCCGAACAGTTTAGCCGTTGTGCTTCGATGTGGACTGTATGTTCTTCAATAAAACTCGGTTCTTGATTAGTGCTTCTTTATTCTTCTAGGTGGGGTCCGGTGAGCTTACAAATTCTGCTCTGACCGGCCGTGACTTAAACACATTAAGGGTTGGCAACTAGCAGCCTTGTGGGACAGCTGCCGGCTCATGTGGGCAGTTTTACATTTTACCATAACTAACTACCCACATGAACCGTCGTAATTTGTGCAGCTGTCCCTTTCGTTCGGACCTCTCTTTTTATCTTAAATTTATTACCTACCCTACGGTATCACTCGTAATCTGGATACCCTACTTATTTATTTTCTTAATTACATTGATATTCCTAACAATAGAAACCTATAATTACGAAAGCTAATCTCTTACTTTCCTAACTTTAATTACCTTAGAGAGGCGTAAGGCCCCTGGGCACGTATACTTGGCCCTTACCTTGTCAAAACCATTACCTGTTTGATAACTTTTACCTTTTGTTTAAATGAAACGCAAAAAATTAATTATTTATTATCAAAAAACCTTTACACATATGAGACTTAATCTACTTATGCAAATACACATACCTAAATTTAGCCGTATTATATCTAACTATATAATATCATAAAGTCGAGACTTCTGTCCGTAATAGGCTCCCCCCGGCGCAGCATCCGCGTAGCCTCTTCACTCCATCGGCAGGACAGCCAGTCTCGTCGTCGGTCGTCGGAACGTGCCGCCTTTGGTGCGCACCTCTACGTTGCGTACTTCGTTGTCAGGTCCAGGAAATGTCTTCGTGACGACGCCTCTAGGCCATACATTGCGGGGTAGTGTGTTATCCACAATTATGACCACGTCGCCCTCTCGTACGTTGCGTCGCTCGGAGTCGCGCGTGCCGCCGCGCGGTATGAGTAGTGGTAGATACTCGCGCAGCCAGCGTCGCCAGTACTCGTCCGCCAGCGCCTGCGCCGCCCGCCATGTGTTTCGGTCGGCGCGCTCGCACGGCCCAGTGGTGGGCAGGCCGCTCGAGCTACCCAAAAGGAAGTGATTGGGTGTCAGCGCTTCCGGGTCGTCGATGCTCACAGGGACGTGTGTTAGAGGCCGAGCGTTGACAGTGTGCTCGGCTTCGGCTAGTAGCGTCATAAGTACTTCTTCACGCGGTGACTTCTCGTTGAGCGTAGTGCGCAGCGCCGTTTTGACTGTTCTCACCAGCCGTTCCCATGCGCCGCCTTGGTGTGGCGCGCCTGGCGAAATGTAACGCCACTCTGTGCGTTGCGTTAGCGCGTATTCTCGTAGCGCTGGCTCCCATTCTTCGTATGCGGCCTTTAATTTTCTATCCGCGCCTTTAAAATTCGTAGCGTTGTCACTATATATAACGTGGAGCCATCCCCTCCTGGCCGCCATTCGTCTTAGAGCCATAATCGCCGAGTCTGTAGATAAGCTCGCCGTAATCTGCTGCCCGCGCGTAGTTTGCGGGATGCTTTGAGGCGGTCGATATCGTCTGCGAAGCTCTCTCGTTGCGATTCAATGGTTAGTAGGCGCTCGGCCTCGTTGATATGTTCAATTGTCATGTTACTAGCGCGGCGGCGGCATCTCTGAGTGAATAGTGGCACGTTCGCCATCGTTCGCACTAAACGCTCGTAGGAAGAGAAGCGTCGAGCGTCTGGCACTACGCTACTATCACTCTGCCACGTATGCGTGTGCGTCACGCAGTGTTCACTCTCCGCGCTGTGTTCGTTGTTGATGACGTCACTCGTAAGCCATTCGGTTTCGTTTTCGTATAAAAATGCCGGTCCGACAAACCACCGATCATTCTTCGTTTTCATAATCTCACTGCCGCGCGTTACGTCGTCCGCGACATTGTGAGCCGTAGGGACCCATCGCCATTGTGACGGCATCGTCGTTTCTGTGATCTCAGTTAAGCGGTGCGCTACATAGGGGGTGTAACGCACCGTGTCGTTATTTATCCATTTCAACACTGTTTGTGAATCGGTCCAATATACGACTCTCTCAGGTTGCCATCTTTGTTCATTCAATACTGAGCTCGCTAGTCGCGTAGCTATCAACGCCGCTTGCAACTCCATTCTCGGAATACTTTGTTGCTTTATCGGTGCCACTCTGGCCTTAACAGCGGCGAGTGCGACTCGTATTTCGCCATTTTCACCCTTCATTCTCCAATATACTGCAACGCCGTAAGCGACCTCGCTGGCGTCACAGAAAACATGTAGCTGCTTTCTCGTCACTCCCCCCGTATGTAGACGCCGGGGTAGACGCAGACTACGTAATGCCCTCAATCCGTTCAACCATTCATGGAACTCGCCTGCCTCGTAATCGGGTAAGACCTCGTCCCATTCTATTTTTAACCGCCATATGCCTTGTAAGATGATCTTCGCTCGTATAGTATAATAACTCAACAGTCCGAGTGGGTCAAATATTGACATAACCGCACTCAGCGCCTCTCGTTTAGTAGGAGCGCGCCTCATTTGCTTCACGTCGTCGTGCACGCGAACCATCTCGGTGTTAAACGCCAACTCGTCTGTAGCAGCGTCCCATAGTAAACCGAGCGTTCTGCCCCATTGCTGAAAACTAGCGCCGAGCTGTCGAGGTGATGTGTCACGGCTTTCTGCTGGCAGTTCACGCAACACGCACGGTCCGTTAGAGTTATAACCGGCCAGCGTGAATCCTGCCTGCGCGTGAACCTTCGCGACCTCCTTTATCGTTTCAATCGCTTCTTGCTCGGTGTCGTAGCAGTCGACGTAGTCGTCCATATAATGGTTTCTCGTAATTGCTTCGTATGCGCGCGGATACTCGGCAGCGTGCGTTTCAGCGTTCAAATCTCTCACGCTGTGCGCTAAGAAAGGTGAACTCTTAGCTCCGAATATCATTGACGTCATCTTGTAGCGTGTAGGTGGCTTCGTTCGGTCGGCGCCCCTCCATAGGAACATCTGAGCGGGTTGGTCACCTTTAAATATCTTAATTGTGATAGCTCGTTCGCGAAACCGTAGTAGCAGGCCCGCCAGGTCGCGTAGTAAGTCGGGACCCTCCAACAGCTCGTCATTCAGACAAACTCCGTTTGCTTCGGCGGCCGCGTCAAAGACAACTCGTAGTTTTCCGGGCTTATTCGGATTTGTTACGGCGAAGTGAGGTAAGTACCATAAATGCGGGCTCATCAAATCGCTCTCGCTACTTTCCTCGGCATAGTGTTTATCAAATAGATTCTCTATTTGATTCGTATAAGCTCGTTTGAATTCGTCAGACTTGTCCATCTTCCGTTCTATGGATTTCAATCGTCTCAATGCTGACTCGTAACTTGGCGGCAGCGTGACGTCATCACGTCGCCACGGTAATCTAACTTCGTATTTTCCGTTGACTTTCTTTGTCGTCGTTCTAAACGATTCTATGGCGCGTGCATCACTCGGGCTCACTCGCTCCTTCTTTGTTATTCCCAGTGAGTCAATTTCGAAGTGCTTCTTTACCATAGCATGAAGTTCGTTGTCGGGTAAGAGAGTGCGCGAGATCGTCGCGCACTGCGGCGTGTTTACGTATAACACCGCAGCCGTATTACTCTCCATCAGCACGCTTGACCGTGGCGCTGATCCGTGTATTACCCAGCCCAGCTTCGTGAGCGATGCGATCGGTTCGTCTCGCTTGCCCTGTAGCAATCTTCGTGTGACTATGAGATGCCAATTGTCTGCCCCAGTATTCGAGGCTTGACATGTCCGTAGCAGACGTTGCTGTTTGATAACTCTTTCATATGAGTGTATCTCAAACAGTCGTTGTGCACCGTCTGTCCGTTGAGTGATAAATCTTTCATCGTTCTAGCTTTAATGTCGAATTGTCGTTTATTCGTAGTTGCAATTAACTTTAAATTCACCGTCTTGGTTTCGCACGTCGTTTGTGTATTCACGCTTCGTATTTTCAAATCGTTCGCCGGCCCGTCCGCGCCTACGTAGTCCGCCAGGTCTTGGTCGATTAGCGTAACAGTCGACCCCTCGTCGAGCAAGGCGTATGTGTCGATTGACCCCTTTGGTCCCTTGATGGTAACGGGACATACTTTCTGTAACACCTTGGTAGCATCGGTCGAGTGATTAACCGACGCCACCATCTCGGTTTCGTTCGGCCTGGTGCGGTGTTCGTGTAGCAAGGCGTGGTGGGGATGGCGGCAATCATCAACTCCGCACAGATCGCGTTTATCGCATTGTAGGCGACGGTGTTTCTTATTCGCACAACGGAAACACACTCCGCTTTTCTTTATCCATTCCCATCGTTGTTTAACCGTCATGGTTTTAAAGCGATCACATTGCGGTACGTCATGACGTCCTCCACAACATAGACATTCTTTGTTTATGACGTCATCACTTGTTGCGTATACAGCCGTATTTTTCTTTCGCTCGATTCGTTGTTTCACATTCGCTCGTGTTTCCGTAATAACGTTCTTTCGCGTAGGGTTGTAGCTCACGTATGCATACTGTAGGGCTCTGTCGGCTTCTCTCATGAGGAAGTGGGATAGCGTGACGATTTCAGGCTCGGCATAGCTTCCGTAGTCAGTTGCGTAGTCGCACCACCTTGAGCGTAGGTGCGGTCCGAGCTTGTCCACCACTTCTCGCGTTAACATTCGATTTTGTAAGTACCCTCTGTTGTCGATATTATCGAGTATGCACACAATGTTCTGCAGTTTGATCGCGAACGTGTTCAATTCACTGGCCGTCGTGCCGGGACGCGGCAGTCTCTTAATGTCGTCCAGCGCTCGATCAATTATTACTTCTGGCCGTCCGAAGCATTGCTCGAGTGTTTTCATAACCACTTCCGGGTCCACGGCCGTATATAAAAGAGCGGACACCGCTTCCTTTGCTTCATCTTTAAGACAGCTTCTTAATCGTGCCAAGTTCTCGGCTTTGCTAAAGTTAAATTGTTTAGTCGTATCGCGCATCGCCGATTTAAACGGCAACCATTCGGCCGGCGAGCCGCTGAATATAGGCAAATCCAGCGCCTGTCGTGGTACCGGTCGATTATGCATCATTTTCTCTAGTGTAAGTGCAAGCTTAACCATCCCCGTGTCGTCTTTGCTAGTTTGATCACGGTTCGCTGCCTCTTTCACTACGTTTTCGTTTTCAACATATGGCGAATCAGTGAGGTGGCGACCTCTGTCCATCTCACTTGCGCGCGCATCCTTTTGTCTTTGTCGCACATTTCCGACTTTATCTGTGTCGGGCTCATGCACGTTCCGACGCCGATCCAACCATTCATCCACTCTCAGTTGGGCAATATCGGCGGGTAAGCTCTCCGGTTCTAAATCCGTTTCTTCTTCAATAACGGCGATTTCGTATGCAAGTCTCTTCTTAATCATTTCCGTTTCCAATTGTAACTCTCGCCGACGTACTTCGGCGAGCCGCTCCTCCGCTTGAAGTTGCGCTTGTTTTACTCGTGAGGCGACGCTCGTTGTCGATCGTACCGACGGCGGCCCGGCTCTGGGCGCGTCGGGTGGCGGTGCGTCGTCGTTGCGTCTAACTTCCGTAGTGGCGGTGATGCCGCGTTCAGCGGTCTCTTGTTGCGGTTCCATTGGCGTCACGGGTGAGGCAAGGTTTGAGGGTGATGCGGGTGGTCTGTCGAACGCTCGTAGTCCCGTTGTCGTCTCGGCTTGGCTTTGTCTTCGGGTGGTCGGCATCTTCTTTCTTGCTGCCCCTACTCCTAACAATCTCAAACGGGCACGCTATATGGGGAGCCCGTCCAAGGATGGAGTTCGTGCGGGAGTGGAAAGGTAGGACCTACCCAGCAGAGAGTCGACGTGGACAACGGGGCGCTCGCGAATCGGCTGGAGTGTCCGACAGCTTAGGCAGTGCCTACAGAAAGGACCCCCGCTCCACGACAAACCGTACTGGCGTAGCTGGACTCTTAAGCTTGCCCTAAAAAGGACAAACTGACGACCCCGTCCGATAAGTCGTCCCGCCTTGAACGGCGTTTACTCAGAACGCACACCGTTTGGCACCGTTAGGTGATGTGACGTTTTGAGCCGCGGTCCGCCCGCGTTAGCACTTGTTGCAGAACACAAGTGGTGTGGTTACAATACGTTGGTGGTTACGTTGGTGGTCTGTCTTCAAATGGACGAAGACTTCAGTTCTTCAAATCCGGCTCCGAAGGTCCAAAGAAATTGTTCCCGACAGCTGCCGGCTCATGTGGGCAGTTTTACATTTTACCATAACTAACTACCCACATGAACCGTCGTAATTTGTGCAGCTGTCTCTTTCGTTCGGACCTCTCTTTTTATCTTAAATTTATTACCTACCCTACGGTATCACTCGTAATCTGGATACCCTACTTATTTATTTTCTTAATTACATTGATATTCCTAACAATGGAAACCTATAATTACGAAAGCTAATCTCTTACTTTCCTAACTTTAATTACCTTAGAGAGGCGTAAGGCCCCTGGGCACGTATACTTGGCCCTTACCTTGTCAAAACCATTACCTGTTTGATAACTTTTACCTTTTGTTTAAATGAAACGCAAAAAATTAATTATTTATTATCAAAAAACCTTTACACATATGAGACTTAATCTACTTATGCAAATACACATACCTAAATTTAGCCGTATTATATCTAACTATATAATATCATAAAGTCGAGACTTCTGTCCGTAATAGTATTATTACTATCGGCTCGGTTACGCTTGGAAGTAAAAAATATCGATATTGACGGTTTGTTGTAATGGTGAATTTCGATTTGAAATTAGTTTGATTGAGTATATTATCACTTTTGCACATGTTTAGTCTATCTCTGTCGTAAAAAAATAAGTAAAAGTATTTAGCTAGTTTCTTTAATATGCAACATCGCAACTGAATATTTGGCTGTGGAAACGATCTATAGTCTTACTTCAAAACAAGCGAATATTTTGATAATTATATCTAAAAGTTTATAGAAATACCTATGGGAAAAAACGGTACTAAATTGTATAAACCACCACTGAACCGAATCTATTTCTACGAAATTCACCTAAAATAACTTAAGTAGTGGAGGAAACGAGTGTCGATATACTTCAAGATTACACCGACTAGATATTCTAGATACTCGCTTAATGCAAATTGCGAAAAATACGCAGTGGAATTCGCTAGATCTGCGTTCGATACCGGCGCGTACTAAGGGCTTTGGCGGGGCCCGACTCTAGGAAATGCGAAACTAACCAAAATAGTTTTACGATGTTATGGGGGCCGTTCATAAATGACCTACGTAAGACGATTTGTAGGAGGTCAGAGTCCGAACTAATCTTATGTTTAATAATTTCATGTAAGCTGTGTGTGTTTACATCTAATTTTTTTTACACAGGGGGGTGGAGAAGGGGGAGGGGGGCGAAACGTACGTAATTCATGAACGGCCCCAGACTTGAACATTATTTTTTAAAGTCGATGTCTATGGACTACGTCCAATGTCGACACCTTAAATAAAAGTTTATAATATTTTTTTAAAGTGCAAATAAATTAATATTTCTTTGTATCAAATTAAAGCTTCAGGGTTGCGTTGCGCGAGTGATACCCTCGGTGTCCATGGGCAAGGTGGCCGCGCACCATAAGATGCTAAAATATTTTATTTTTTGAGTTATGATTTGCCATAGAACTTTAAATACAGTTGTGTAGTGAAGTTATTAGTTAAAGGGCGGATTTTCCCCAGTACCTACAGGTTATCCGCGCGAACGCAAAAAAAGGCATAAGTCATTAATGAACTTCAAAGCAAAATCAATCATATTGAAAGTGTCAGACCTAGTAATTTAATTAGAGCATTTTTTTACTCTGCGAAATGTAAAAAATCATTACGCGCTTGTGTTAAAAATTAAAAAAAAATACTTTTAAAGAAGGGGGTGCCCTGCGGAATAACAATACAAATATTTTTATGTAAGAATTATTGTTTCATGCGTAAAACTAAGAAAGTTTTTGAAAAAATATGTTTTAAGATGTCATTAGATTTTTTTTTTATTTTTTTTATATAAGAGGGATGCAAACGAGCAGGCGGGTCACCTGATGGAGAGTAATCACCGCCGCCCATGGACACCCGCAAAGCCAGAGGAATCGCAGAAGCGTTGCCGGCCTTTAAGGGGAGGTATTTCGAGCGCTTCTCTCTTGCTCCCTCGACGGTACAACGGTAAGGGACGGGTATAACAGCGAAGGAGCGCGAATAATCGCGTTTTATATTTTAAAAAATTGATAGATGTTATAAATAAAAAACGATCGGTTATAATTCCTCAAGTTGTCTAACTTCATTTTGGTAAATGACTCATAATATCAAATCACTTATTTTATGAATAAAACCTGGAAAAGAAGATAAAATGACACAAAAATATGTAACTTTGTTAATTTATTCTATCGAGCCAACTTTATTAAATCGTGTTTCCATCGGGTGTATTTTACAGAATAAAGCCTCAACAATATTCCATAATTTTCGCTGAAATTAATTTTACTGTTTACTACTTCAAAAAGTAATTCTAAGAACGTGTTATTTTAATTTTTCACTAACACCTAGCCTTAAGGGAGGAATAGGTTTAAGGAAGGAATAGGAATTGGGGGGGGGGGGGGGGGGGAAGGGGCCTCCGGAACCCTCACTGGTCGGACGAAACACAACAGCACCAAGTGCCATTATTTCACGCCGAATATTAGTGAGAGGGTGGTATTACGCCGGGCGAGCCGGCCCAATGTGTGCTGCAACGCAGCGTGGCTCTACCACTCAGTTGGTGTCACTCATTTAGCACCACCCAGGGATCACGTGTAGGGTCTCAAGGGTAAACCTACGGACGCGAGCAACTTTGACCCCCGAAATTATTATAATTGTTAATTTTTAAAGAATTTGTTTTAAATTTCAAAAAGGCCATGACCTTGTGCAATGTTCAGGCTAACTTACGTAGGTACCTAAGTTCTTTTAATGTATTTAACTAATTCAGCGCATAGTACAAGTGATTTAAAAATACGTAAATTAGCACAATTTCGTGCAGGACCCCCTTAAAGAGGGAGTCCACTGAACCTAACATAACCTTATATTTTTTTGTAAACGCGCCCCCTGGTCCCCCCGATAACTCCGGCCCTGTAGCCACATCAACTCTGGACAACGCGTCTTCGGACTCCACATTCGCAAACTTAACTGCACCGTCTTTTAACTTTAGAAGCTACAATTTTGTACCTACAGCTGTAGAACTTAAGGTGGATAATACTAGTTTGTGACCGCAAATATATGTTGTTTTTCATATCCAACATCAACATGATCCGTCTAGTATGGTTGCTGCATCTGATAAGGGTTAAGCTGAGACACGCGAACTGTGTGCAAGTTTCTTGACGACGATTATCTGAATAAAGAAAGTTTGAATGCTATTCCTATGCTGCTATGCGATTCTCTAAGCGACACATAGACGCATGGCTGTGATCTGCTGTCTCTTTATTTCTATAAATATGAAAGAGACAGAGTCAATTCTCAGCGCTGCGGCAGCCGCTGCTACCAAGGCTTTATCACCTTCGACAACAGCAGATGGGGAGATCAAACCATAACCCACCACTCGGGCCCAATGCGTGTTGGTGGGTTACTGATTGAATACACATACATACATATAAACACGACTATTATCCCCGAAGGGTTAGTCAGAGACTAGGTAATGAGGACAGCAAAAGCAGTCCTCTACCATAGTCCAAGTTCCACCAAATAGCGACTGCACATGTGCTCAACGTAACAGGTGGTGAGCCCATCGCCGCTCTGTGCTGTTGGATGTATGTACAGTCTTTAATCCGTTAGTCGCCTTTTACGACACCCAAGGAAAGAGAGGGGTGGTAGTATTCTTTCACCGCTTAACAGGTTGAATGCTATACTTAATACCTCCTCCAACACGCTACTGACTTCTTCTCCTATTCCTTCACTGTCCATGCTGTCCGCTTGTGGAACGCACTTCCTGAGAGTATCAGAAAAGCTCAAACTCCAAGGTGTTTTGGCGATCAAGTTAGAAGTTATTTCCTTTCTTCGGCTCCCATGTTAAGTATATATTTCTGTCCTTATTTGTTATTTTTCCGTATTCTATAGCTTCACAGATTCTCAATTCATTCATTATTTATAAGCACCAACTCCCCTTTTACTCTTTACTATTTTTACTTCTTACCCAAGGTTTTCTGGAAGTGTTCGAAGTACTCGTACTCTCTTATTTGTCATTTGTCCTGTTTTGTTACTGTTTATTTCTTAGTGTGCAAATAAAGTGGTTTATTATTATTATTATTTATAGGTAGTGTAATACTACTAAAACGGGAAAGGAGGAAGAGGAGTATATTCGTAATATTTGATTATTTGCGTTAAAAAACGCTCAAAAAAACTCAAAGATAACGAAACGTTGAAAAAATGTCTACCTCAGGCGGGAATCGAACCCGCGTCCTCCGCAATCCGAGCAGCTGCTTTGACCACTCCGCCACCGAGGTAATGGTTAGACCCTTTATTCGCAAAATATTAGATTATCAAAATATGAGATTCTCAAAATATTAGATTATCAAAACAGCAGTTTCTCAATATAGCTAAAGTACAATCAAGAACAAAATCATTTAATTATTTTGCTAATTTTATTTTTTTAAATTTACAGACAAAGTAATCAAAACCAAAAAAAAGCACTTTCTAGCTACAGTGTTCTAAGAGGAGTATAATTAGGAAAAAGTGTTATTAGAACCACCCCATCCCATACTCGGGTATGGGACTGGGGTTGTTCTAACCTCTAGACCACATCATCATCATCAGCCTATAAACGTCCCTCTGCTGGGCACAGGCCTTCCCACATGCACAACATCACATGGTGAGATTGGGCCATAACCCACCACGCTGGCCTAATGCGGGTTGGTGGGTTTGAACGACTGCTATCTTTCGAGGACAACTGGGACCAACGGCTATACGTGCCGAAGCACGGAGGAGCTTGAGATGTTTTAAATTTGGTCACCCCATTCATCGACCCGGCATTGCGATAGTTGCTCAGCGAGCAAGATCGCAAGCCGAACGTGCTAGCCGCTGCGCCATGCTCTTCAAGCGCCATCGGGCTCCTCTAGCTTCTACAATGTGATAGGGGTGATACTTCTAACCTACTACATCTAAATTCATCGACAAAAAAATTAATTTGGGGTCCAACTTAGTTTTGAATAATCTGTGAAAACATAAAATAGCGATTTTAAATCACAAAATAATTATGTAATGATTTTTTTTCTCACCAAAATAATCTCAAACATACGAAACAAAGTTATTGATTAGCTAAATAGGGTCATTAGCTACCGTTTGCCATTTTTTTCATGTTTCTACGACATATGAAACCTTTAATATGGCATACCTAGCGCCGCAGTACATTGAAAAAAAAATGGTCATAAATTATAGGGGGAGGGGGTTGGACCCCCATATTATTTATTTCGTCAAATTTACATGTAGTACTTAGCCTTAACAGGTTAGAAGGAGCCCTCCCCCCCCCCCCCCTATCACATTGTATAAAGATCACAGAGGCTATTTATTTCCACAATCTGCTCGGCCTCATCACGATAACTACAGGCTCGACTATCACGCAAAGTTGCAGTCGCTCGCTAGTTCATAGTAAAAAATAAAATTACCTACTATGGCCGCTTCAAAAACCTGTAGCGGATTACATCAAAACAAGTGAAGAGCCGACTACGGACGGACGATAAAGCCCGTTATACACAAAACGGTATTTGCCTCTACAAACCTGCCCCCTTACTCTTGAAACTGATCTCGATCGATCGAGATTGGAATTGTGAAGTTTCGTACTCCTAAGTTACACCAGAGCTAATATGGATTCATATTGCGCGGACATTGAGTGAAAAAAATACAAATCTCAATGCCATTTATTTCACCCAATATGAATCCAAATTAGCGCTGGTGTCGTAACTTAAATGTACGAAATTTCCCAATACCAATCCGATCCAATACCGATCGGTTTCAATAGTAAGGGGGCAGAACGTTTTTATTTATTTTTCATCTACAGATAGGTACTGTCGCGGAGTCAATACTTACAGAATGTACTTTTTTGGATGTTTTACTTTAATGTCAACTGTCTTTTGTTTGAGCCGAGTAGCGGCTAAACCATACTATCCCCTATCTTCCTTTTGATGTCGATGTCGTAAACAGCGACTAACGGACTAAAGACTGTACACATTCAGCAGTATAGAGCGGCGATGGGCTCACCACCTATCACGCTGAGCACATGTGCAGTTGTAATTTGGTAGAAGGTGAACTATGGCAGTGGACTGCTTCTGCGGTCCTCATTGACTAGTCTCTGACTAACCCTTCGGGGATAATAGTCTTGAATTTCTGTGTCTTCTCTTTCTGCGTTTCTTTGTGTTGTTGCTCTAACCAATGGCTTGGTTTTTATTTTTCTGTAAAAAGCGTGTAAAAAGCGTGTTTTCTGTAAAAAGTGTTGATGAATTTCGGCGGGCTGGATAAGAGCCACGGTAATTTAATTGGAAACCACCTGACCCGGAATGACAGATGGGTGCAGGTTCGTATTCTGCTCGTGGAAATTTATTTAACATTTTTCAATGTGATAACGACTTTTGGTCTTTTTATAGCCCTTATTCGACAATGCTTTGCTACTAACAAATTCTACAACTTTTCACCAATGGACTGTAAGTGTGACATGCCAGCTGTGACGTGTCGGTTAAAGTAGGTGGGGTTTGCACAGGTGTTTTACTTGGCAAACCATTGTACTGACTCCTTATGACAGGTTGGAGCAAACGATATTGCCATTTGGCTCACGCCCAACTAATCCGGGAAGGTATTATCACTAAAGAGGTGACGGCTTGTGAATAGAAACTACGTGAATACTACGGGTTCATCTCTTCCTTTAGAAAGACTGCACATACATCCAACTGCATAGAGCGGCGATGTGCTCATCAGTTTTCACGATGAGCACAGGTGAAGTTGTTTTTTTGGAGAAACGTGGACTCCTTTAGCGGTTCTCATTGTCCAGTATGTGTCTTCCCTCCTTTGGGGATAATAGTCGTGAGTATAATTTATGTATGTAATTAGAGAGGACACAGCAAAGCAATTTTTTGCGCAACTGAATTGCGTCCGTCCGCAAGGTCCACAATCACTTGGATCAATTATGCCCATGTCTACAGATTCTCATTTCAACTGAATCACATTTTTACAGATTTGCATGTATACATAATCACATTTTTACACTTGCACGTATACAGAATCAAATTTTTACAGATTTGCATGTATACAGAATCACATTTTTACAGATTACTAATCGTACAGAATTCCTTATTCTAATGATACCAAGTTTATGATTAGTACCTTTCAAAAACGGTTAAATAGTGAATCAGTGGGATTGGTAATCTGTAATTGTAATGGATATCTGTAGAATCGGGAATACGTAATGTTAAGGATCAGTGAATGTGAAACTGGGAATCAGTGAAACTGCGAATCTGTTAAACTGGGAACCTGTAGAATTGGGAATCTGTTAAACTAGGAACCTGTAATGGCAATTGGCAATCTGTAATGGAAATCTGTAGAATTGGGAACAATTCGCTTGGATCACTCACAATCCCTGAGGCGTTTGCAGGCTATGGGCCGCAAATCGCAGAGCGCAAAAACTTGTTTCGCGATCTCCAGTTATGAAATCTCATTGAATTCAACCGGCAGCGGCGAATGCATATTTATCATTAAAACCATGTAAATGACGCATCCTTAAGCTTCCTTGTTATTGTGTTAATTTATGATTCAACACGTGTCGGCCCTTATACTGCGAACGGCAGCGAGCGAACGTGAAAAACTAAATGTAGCTACTATACTACCAAAATCAGATGTAACTTTATGTAGAGAAAATTTTACAGTTTATTTTTACCTATACTGCGGACGGAAGGTGGAAGATGTCTGCATATGGAAAAGTTTTTACATTTTGCAGTGTTTTTTTTACCTCTAGATACAAGACACTAATATGTTGATTTTTATAACGAATATGCGGTTAGTTTCTTAGTTAATTTAATTCGTAAAACAAAACAAATAAATCTTTTAAACTTTCATGGTCACTACAACAACTTTTGCATGCGGCTTGAATGATCACAGAGTGTCTCAGTTACTCCGTGATCATGGCGCATGCAACTGCGCCGAAATATCGGGAACTCAAAACCAACAACGAGAACATGGTAAAAATCCCGTGTTGTCCTAAAAGTTATTACAAATAATGTCGAAAATAGGTACATCAAAAACAAGGACGATATATCAAAAATAATGTTCAGAGTTGAAATCGATGCGCTGATTTTTATACACCCTTAATTTTTATTCTTTTTAATGAAATTAAGAATGAGTTGAACAAGTTTCCCCAAGAAACCTATGTGCAAAACTGACAAAAAAATTCGACCTCCCAATAATATTGTCGTCAGCTCATCGGACAGTTTTGTATGCTTTGTCATTTTTGCACATACGTTTCTTGGAAAAATATTATTATATAGTATTATAACATTATATTATAATATATTATTATAATAATATATCTTGGGCATAATTCAAAATGACTACTTTTCAGGAGAGTTGGAAAAACCAAACATCAGTTTCATGGGCGGAACTCACCCTTAATTTCATTAAAACGAATAATAATTAAGGGTGTACATTACAGCAACTGATTTTTATGAAAGCTGTGGTCTCTGTATACCCCTCCGGGAAGCGGGCGTGTATGCATGTATATGTATGGATTTTAAATTTCGACCTCCCATAATATTGTCACAGTATTACTATTTAACACTGTGCTATTGTCGACAGCTGATCGGACAGTTTTGTATGGGTCGAATTTTTTTTGTCATTTTTGCACATACGTTTCTTGGGGAAAGTTGTTCAGTTTCATGGGTGGAACTCACCCTCAATTTAATTAAAGTGCGATTTTTCAACTCTCCCGAAAAGTAGTCATTTTGAATTATGCCCTTTTTGACTGGAGGCACTGATTTCATTTAAAGGAATAAAAAATTAAGGGTGCATAGATAGATGTATTCGATACAAACTGGCTGGGCACCTAATTCCTAACAAACGGAGCCCGCTACCGTCACCGTTTACGGATCCAACAAACTATTTGGATGATTTACTGCGACCACTTACTGGTAACTGTTAACCGGCCGTTGCGTTGATTGCGCGACGGCTGAGACGGCCGCTTGTAAAGTTTAACGGCTCCAATTACTATATGTATGATTTGTTTGGTTGAACCAAATTGTGGGTTGTTATTGCGGTTGGGCAAGATAGTAACACTTCTTCAGTCAGAATTGATTGGATCTGACTTGTATTCGTGCTGTGTGGTAGCGGCACATTATTCAAAGAATACTACCTACCTATCTCTTCCTTTGGGTGTGGTAAAAGGCGACTAAGGACTTTAATAGTACCTACTTAAAGTAAAAAAGTTAATAAAAGTTTTTAAATTCTTTACCTGCGCCAGCGCAGCAATCTGTCATAAGCGTTTGCTAACATACAGGTGACGCAGCACAGCACAGTGCAGATTTTGCAGGACAGGGAAGTTGGGTCAGACATAGGCCGAACGTATTCTGCGACGCAGCTAAGTGACACAGCACTAAGTACATAGGATTGACGTTTTGGAGTTAATGAACATAATCTGTCTCATTAATAAACGTTGAGTAACGCAAGAGTCTACCTAACCTCTACTCCAAGTATTAAATCGGTGTTAACAAATTTTACTAAATTAATAAACATGGAGTGGTGAATGAGTACACTATCCCAGCAAACATTTGTGTTTTTGAATAAACGTTTTGGTTATAACTTTATATTTTAAAATGTAGTCGTGTAGACGTCGTCATTACGTTTACTCAACGGCATTTAGGCCCATTTTATTCAACTTAATGTCATAAGAAAATCATATAACAGTCATTTAAATGCCGTTTTGGTCACTTAGTCTTCGTATAGATGTTGTCGACTTAACTAATAGTTGAGTAACGTAAGCTGCTGCAATGTGTACTCGACTTCATGACGAGTAATTGTTTATTTATCGTCATTTTACCGACGTGTTACCGTCGTGTAAATGTCATAATAATGTAAAAAGTATCATAACAAGATTGGTTTCACATAATTTTATTTTACTCCGTCGTGATTAAAGAACAAACTAAGGCAACGGCCATCTTATTAATACATTTTACATTAAAATAATAAAACAACTCTGTTTTTTGCAGCTACAACCATTTCTATTGAGGATAAAAGCTTACTAATTTATGTAACGTAAGTTTTCAAGTAATTTTTTATGCGCTTCATAAATGCTTAAGCATTAAAGTATGATTTTTTATTTATATCAATTTAATTAAAGTACTTACCTATGAATAAGTGGACAAAATATATTTCCTGCAATATAAAAAATTCAATGACATATAGAAAAAAATCTTATTCTAAACCAAAAACTTCGAAAATTGCTTTAAGTTAACTGTGAATTTCTCCTATCTACGATAATATTATTATGCAAAATTTATACCAGAATAATTATTACTTCATGAGGAATACAGGTTTTATAATGAATTTATTATCCTATTGCGATAAAAACGATAAATACAACAGCAAAATTACGACAAAATGCGACACGCTGGCCGTCCGAACTCGCTTATTCTCGCAGACTATAGATTTGTGATATTAAGCATGAATTTATTATCCTATTTCAATAAAAACGATATACTTGCAACTGCAAAATTATTACAAAATGCGAAAATGGGCATTTTAAGCAAAAATCACAGTCGGGTTTAATACGCCTCTTAATAGTTCTAAATGTCAAAATTAACTCAAGTAACGTAGAGTTCATTCAAACACATTATTTTTTACTTTTCAGCTTAAAGAGTTGCCATTGTAAACACGTTAGTCCTTGCGTAAGGACTTGTTAGTCCAAGTTTACTCCCTGTTTATTAATAACGATGCAAATTCAAACTTAATACTAGCCTAATCTGGATTTAACTAGTCCAAGCGTAAGTTCAGATTAAGACAGGAGTTAGTTTAGGGTCAGAGTATGATAAATAAATTAATGAGTTGTTGCTACTTTACAGTTTAAAAAACAATTTAATCGTTATTTTCACCCACAGCAACTCTTAAAAAGTAGTTTTTGTGTAATCAGGACTATCACTGTAGATTAGTGTCATATTAACATGGTTTACAACGAACTAGTTCTATCAAAACAGACTTTTAAAACCTTACGCAAATAGATTTCTTATACGATACCATCAACATGTACCTAAGTACAGCATGTACAAGCTAACATTTGCTAATAAACTGCACATGCGCGTAGGTACAGTCACGAGCACCAATATGTATACACTATGATTCTTATTCCATTGTATTAAGAGTTACAATTGTTTACATATTATTGCTCGTGACTGTACATAGCTGACAACTTCCACCTTAGCATCTAGGTAATCTGACGTCTAATCTGAATGTCCACAAAAGCGTAACCGTGGGCGCTGAGTACCCGCGCATAAATATTCAAATTCGATGTTGTTACAACAGCCTACACGATGTAACGAGCTCGAACGAGTGCATTCCCTTTCCCAACAATCCGAAGAATAACGTCATATCTGCGATACAACTCTCTTGCAGATATGACGTTATTCTTCGATACCGTCGAGATGTTCGACATCGCCCCAAATCGCCGTTCTTCGCCTAAGATAGCACGAGATAGCACGACACTCAAATTAATAGCGGACAAATAGCCCCGCACTCTCCCAGCACGATCGGACCCCGCTTATTTATATCGGCCCGAGCATTACCCGCGCCGCTGCCCTAAATGTATAAACCTTAAAAGGCTAAGAAATGCTGGAAGGAAATCGCCATATTGTTAAGGCAAATTGGTATTTTACAACACGAACTTTCGTGTGGCGTTCCCTTGTACGGCGAGCTGTACCATATTCTCTACGCTATTGTTACTAAAAGGCCGTCCCTAATCTCGCTCTTAAGTTGTAAGTGATAAGAAACGCGGCTATAAACTTGCAAACTGAGAGACAGCCACGTGGGAGAGCACGAAAGGGCTACATTACAGCTAAAATTAAATGTCACTCACGATGACAGCCTTCGTGGCGACATCTAGCGGTCACGTTGTAAACGAGCGCAGGCGACCATTACTCGAATTGAAAATAACAGGGCAAGTGGGTGCGCCTTTCTATAGATAATAACTCTGGCCTTTACCAACAACTACTGTGAAAAATTAAGCGACATTGTCTAATCGCAACGGCATCTCCAATTCCACATTAGCCGGCCATTAACACATTGTAGCGACCGCTTAACACGTTTAATTGTCCGCTCGAAGATATCTGGGCAGCCGGCGAACAATAATTCACTTTACCACCTGCGCCTCGGACTCACTAGTGGCTAACGGCACTTCCTCTGCGACCGCAGTACGTGCGCCGATCAAAAACTAGTATTATTTTGACGCTTCATTTATACATTATAATTATGGGCCAACTCGCCCGCTGCGCTAATGCCCGATATTTATGGTGACTCGTCTAGCAAATCATAGGAACGATTCTCGTAAATACAATTTAGCATCTATATGCACAACAGATGTAAATTCTGCTGCGTCCGAAGTCGAAAATATGAGTAGCCAGCAGTTCATCGCAGGTAAGCGATAAATTAAACGCCAACTCTTGGTCGGCGCATTCCGCATCCCGCCGTAGGAAATCGTACAGCCTACATTCTCCTTTAATTTCGAACACCTGGTCTGACCAATGATTTCTCTCACACCACTATTTCATGATGCATTTCGCCGGTCATTAGAGTAACTTCCGTGTGAACGTAAGAGTGGCCATTGTTCGAGTATACGCAACACCAGGCACTCAAACGGCTGTCTCAGGCCTAGTCCATGATACCTATCGTATGCTAGAACATGTCAAATGATGTAGCGATTAATAATATTCTGGACATCATCGCAGCTTCTAATATAACATCTTCGCACGGACAGCTGCTGGCATTCAGAATACAATGTAACGGTACCTATCCGAAATAGTATAGCATTTGATACTCATGGCAAATGTGTTAAATTTTAAGCCGAAGGTTATGAATAAGATAAATCAAACAGAAAGCTGTATTTCGATTTAACACTTTCAGCACAAACATTTTTGCATCCTGGTACCTGGTATTTGCCAAGCCCCTACACCATCGCATCAATAAAACGCGCTATTTACCCATCACATTAAGATAACAGCACCTTAAGGGAATTGTATGGCGCATTTATGTAAACAATTGTTCAGTAATATACCATTATTGCTGACCCCCCGGTCAATGATAGACTTAGATAAATATAGTCATACAATCCCAAAGCCTCAAGGCATTGAGGTTATAAGCGCAAGCTTTCGCCACCTCTGCAACGATCGTTACTTTCACGAGGAAAAAGATAAGAGAAGATTTATGTTTTCCAATTTTTATTCGAGGACAAACATAGAGGCGCAATGCTGTATTGCGAGAATAAATCATTGATTTCATCAAATGGTAGGTATCTAGCAATATTACAGTTAATGGACGATTCCGTGCAGGTATTATTACCGCCCGCGGTGATATCTGCAGGCAATCGCTTTGATATTTACTTTAAAGGTTGTAGATCAAAATGATTGAAGCATTCACGCCTTGCGACTGGGCTGACATGCGTCAAACTGCAATAAGTACAGGCCCTACCTTCGTTAACTCGGAGACACACTGAGCGAAAAGCAATTAAAAGACATTTACTCCTTTTCCTTTAATAAAATCAATTAATAGTAGACTTTAAATTGATTCGTTACCAATAATATAAAAACAATTGTGTGCTTACTCATTCCTTACAATAAGTAACTTTATTCACACACTTTAAAAAACTTTATTTCATCTCACACCTTGAAAATAAACTTAAACATACTTATACGTTCAGCTATCATCGATATAAACCACAAAACAACATCCATATTATTTGTTTTACCAAACACGGTGTTCCCCAAGGTAGCAATTTGGGGCCAAATCTTTACAATTCCTCTTTGTCAGTCGTAATTGTTGAATCGTACTAGGTGTGCCTCAGCCGCTAATAGGCAAGTAACCTGTGACATTGAGAAGGGAGGGCAATGATTATCGCCGCACCACCTCGGGCGGCGCAGTAAGAAGCGCACTCGCGAGCGCGTCATCGAGATTGATGACCTCCCTATTGAAGGCCTTCGTGAATGCCAGCTGGCTTTAATTACACGCCCTCGATGCCTGGAGCTTTAAGGTTTGAGGGCACGGTCTTAGTGTTAATTACTTACAAAGGTAAAGGATTTGGCTAATCGAGTTATGGTTAGTTATACAAAATCTAGGTTTATACTCGGTGTGCATTCATAAACTTTCGTAATCTTTATTCAAATTCAACCAAACGAAATAACTTTAAACAAGAAGAGTAAGTATTCAAAGTTACAAACGATATCATAAGTAAATAATACAAAATAAAAGCTTTCCTTATAAATTTGCAAATGTGAATATTAAAAAAAACTTTATTAAGTAATTTTAATAAAAAAATATTAGTAAAAGTTTTGTAAAAAAAACATTTAACTCCAACTACGGTACTAAAAATTTTGTTAAGTTTTAGATTTACTTTTGTAAATCCAAATATTGTGCTGAAACGGAAGAGTCCAAAAATGCTATTTCATTTTCCAATCTGTCATCCCAAAGCTAAATGGTTGCGCCACAGTCGAGAGGTGAGCTCAGATGCTGCGCGCTCATTAAGTGTTTGATGACCACTGGTTAGCGAAGGTATTATTATTGTACTATTATTAAACGAATCCTTGGGTATTTCTCTGATTGCTTATTGAGTTATTCGACCTTAGTTAACCTCTCTCGTATATTTAATATTAGTTGGGAATAGGAAGTGCTTACGTGATGGGGTGATAGGTCCTTTCTAGTTTTCCTGTTAGACTTTAAGTAACATTTCAAAGACAGTTCTGTATGATGATTCCATAAATGTTGGAAATGAATGGATTGCGATAATGGCCAAATCCATTTAAACTTGGGACAGATCTTTTTAACATTATTAAATAAGTAATTTTACATAATTAAAGCTCATACTATGAATTATCTTTTCGGATACTTCTTATCTTTTTTATACTTATGAAGCCTTTCTTTGGTAACTAAAGTAACAATGAATACTTACACCCTATATCAGGTCGTCAGAACTACAGATCGCTTAACAGGCAGCCATTGCAGTTATTCTAGGCATTACAATAACGCTGTTGTACTAGGTGTTTAGTGGGTATGCCCCTTTTCACCCGAATCTCTGTCGAGGCCACAAAGCCCGAAAGCCCCCCAACCACAAGAAGAGGTGGAAATAGATAATTAGTATTTCTTGTTAAAAAAAAAATATTTTAGCAGAACAAGAAATAGAAATTTAATTTTAATCCAATTTTATTCTACTGAGCAAACCCTTCCTCTCCCCTTCATCTCGCGACACGTTACGCTGGTAGTCCCGGTTTTTGTCGTAGGATATCTGTCGTTAAAATTTATCAACCCGCAATGGGACATCATCGTGGTCTATGGCCCAATATATCCTTAGCATATAGGATTGTGCATTACCTAGTAGCCCAGCGTTTATCAACTAAATGATAATCATTATAACTCATAAAAATTCCGAGCCCATTGCAAAACTAACCTTACCGGTCCAAACAATTTCGCTGGAGCTACCTAGAACGCTATTACGCCGGCCCATAAATCTTGCGCGAGTCAAATTGTTCTCATTTCACACCAAATAAGTTACGGGGAAGAGGTGCGCGGGCGCACGCGGCCACCGCAATTACGCATGCTAATGTTGGCGAGCACGCACCCGGCTACGCTGAAAAACAATAATTTATCATGTCCGAGTCCGATATGTGAACCTAACTTTTGTAGATATATAAGGTGACTGCTAGAAACTGCAAGAAACTTCAAGGGCTGGTTAGGTCAAGTGTTTTAAACATGACAAAAATGACAAAAAAGATTGCAGACTAACGTAGGTACCTACTTATCGCCCATAGCGGCTTGATGACGAGTGGTTTGTACACCGGTTCATGGTGTCGCCATCTCTGAGGTCTCCCGGCTTCGATCCCCGGTCGGGTCAATTTAGAAATTATTGTTTTTCTAAATTGTCTCGGGTCTGGGTGTTTTCTATGTATAATAAGTATGTATTTAAGTATTTTAAGTATGTTTATCCGTTGTCTAGTAACCATTTAACGAGTTTCTTCGAAGCTTCTCTTGGGCTAGATAATTGGTGTGATTGTAGGAAAGTTTGATTTAAATAGAAACAATAAATTTAAAAACCAACCATGTCGCATAGCGGAGAATACTACCACCCTTGGGTGTCGTAAAAAGCGACTAACGGATTAAAGACTGCACATACTTACACAGCATAGAGCGGCGATGGGCTCACCAACTGTCACGCTGAACACATGTGCAGTCGCTATTTGGTGAAAAGTGGACTATGGTAGAGGACTGCTTTTGCGGTCCTCATTGCCTAGTCTCCGACTAACCTTTCAGGGATAATAGTCGTGATAATAATTATGTATACCTATATGTAAATTAAAAAGTTTTCCCAGATCATCCCGTTTAGGCGGACTACCCAGCAGGCTGTAGCGTCATTGCCTCGTAGGATGGCGAGGCTTAGACATTGACATAGTTGCTGGCTCTAGGGTCTCTGCTCTGGTGGTTTACCTCAGTTTTTAAGATGGAGTATCTCTTAAAGGCTGGCGGGCACCCGGACCCCGTGGATCTAATGTCTCAGCCCCAAGCGGCTCAAATATAATATCCCTAGCTCTCCAGTCAGATTCTCATACTTGCTCTGTTTGAGGATCTCTGCCTAACTTTTGTAACTTTTTAGTTCTTTTTATTCCGTAACGGAAGCGCTTGGCTTTGATCTCACCTTATGATGACGTAACAAACAGTGAGCTTATTGCGAGTTTTGTAACGGTTTCACTTTCTATGTTATTCCTAAACTTGGACTAACACAGAATGTTTTACAGTGGACAAGTGACACTCAGCTGATTTTATAAAACTGATCTGCCTTACCCGTAAAATGTGACAGCATCAGCTCTAAAACACTTGACTTTAGTCCAGTTTTTGGTCTAGGGGTTTGCGAAATTTCATTGGGCTCATAGGGCATGTTTCACGTCAATCTTAACTGACTGACTTATTATTGATATACTCATAAAACACGTGCTCAGAATTTTAACATGGCTGCAAATAGGTTTGATAGCTGCCAATCACGTTCACGCAGGCTGCTAGATTTCAAAATAATAACAATTTATATTAACACACGCGCATAAAAGCCAATCCTTTTACGGCGTTATTACACTTTACTACCACCTTTGCACAATAAAGCAGTCATCTTCGATCGATTATCCTTCATGAAGACGTAGCAATCCTAGTAAATTTTCAAAGCCCACAATTACTAAAGAAAATGTCTTGCGCATCGCTGTGCCCAGTTCCTACCATATGGTAAATTATCCGCGTAATCATGCAGTGGCAACCCCGTATTAAATTGTGTGCGCGGAACAACAAATTGATAAGGCTCATGCATAAACATGGGCGCGATGGTAACTTTCTTTGTCCATTCCAGCGCCTATGGACGCGCTCGAAATTACACGCAAGGTGTAACTTTGAAATAATAAACGCCTTTTAGGGGCAAATGCGGATGGGCAAAAACCGGACTGCCGTTTAATACGCGGAAGTTTGCGTGCGTTCATAATGGCAACTTTGAGGTTATGGTAATAGTAATAGAAGATTGTATGATTGTATAAAAAAAAGTGATTATGATATTTTTTTTTATATAAAAGAAGGAGCCAAACGAGCAGGCGGGTCACCTGATGAAGAGTAATCACCGCCGCCCATGGACACCCCGCAAAACCAGAGGAATCGCAGACGCGTTGCCGGATAGGAAATGTTGTAAGTTTAGTAGTAATATTTAGATACTTGTATCTTAACGACGACGGTCGTCATCAAACGTTTTGGTGACCAAGCGGTACAGTGCTTGGCCTGATATCCGGAGGTCATTTCCAGGTGAAGCAAAGCTGTTTCGTATTTTTCTATAAACCTGCATTTGGCAAGCGTGATGATCAAGCCAATAACAATCAATTATAGCGATGACTTGATTTCAATGATGGAGGCTCTAAGGCTAGGTGTTAGTGAAAAATTAAAATAATATGTTCTTAGAATTAATGTTTGAAGTAGTAAAATTAAAATCTGCGAA
This sequence comes from Scoparia ambigualis, assembly GCA_963921215.1. Taxonomy (NCBI): domain Eukaryota; kingdom Metazoa; phylum Arthropoda; class Insecta; order Lepidoptera; family Crambidae; genus Scoparia; species Scoparia ambigualis. The sequence goes on from OY992517.1 coordinate 7,404,886, forward strand.
AATTATGAAGTATTGTTGAGGCTTTATGGAATTTACCCGATTTGATAAAGTTAGCTCGATAGAATAAATTCACAAAGTTACATATTTTTGTGTCATTTTATCTTATTTTCTAGGTTTTTTTCTTAAAATAAGTGATTTAATATTATGAGTCATTTACCAAAATGAAGTTCATAGATAACTTGAGAGATTATAACCGATCGCTTTTATTTATTACATTTTTTTTTTTAAATATAAAACGCGTTTATTCGCGCCGCTTTGCCGTCCCTTACCGTCTTACCGTCGAGAGAACGAGAGAGGAACGCTCGAAATACCTTCCCTTAATGGAGGCTTTCGCCCAGCAGTGGGACAGTTTATAGACTGTTTCTTGCGCCATAATATCGGTACAAGGTCTCCAATGAAGGGTTTGCGAAGCTATTGGGCAAACATAAAAAATAACTTCTTCTTCTCCACAGCTAAAAGACGTCCTGAATGGGTGGGGTGAGTAAGTGGGTGCCTACCCATCCTTATATAGAAAAAAAATAATTTTTGACGATTTAAAAATGCTTTTATAATAAGTTTACTTGAATAAAGATATTATGATTTGATTTGATTTAACAAAGTAAATAAATAACTATCAAAATTTTCTAACTTTTTATTAGTTGATGGTAGTTAATATCAGTTTTCTAAAGTAGCAACAAAAATGTTAGGTGAAACCTCAGACGAAGGTGAAAGAAACCATTTAATTGTGAAATGTGAATTATAAGTACAATTGATATGATATTGAATTAATTCAAATACCTACAGAGAACCGTCCACATTTTAAAATTGTTAAGCTTTGTTGTGCTAAAAACAATAAAGGACAGCCAGAGACTTTATAAAAATCAAAGCGACATCTTGTCTCAGCGTTATCGCAAACATAAACGATTAAAATCAATAAAAATAATAAAGAACTAATGAAAGTTATGCGTGTTATTAACATCTAGGCTAGAATGGTTCGAGCGGGATCGTACTTACCCCCAATAATACATTATGGCATTATCACCTAAGACGACATCGTGAAGCTGTTTTAGAGTACCTACTGAGTTGCGGCACATGCATGTTCTACCATGTGCCGCAACAGTGGCCTACCTTATTATTTGTAATCCGAATATTCCGCTTCGGCCACTTTCGAAACTTTGGTTTCGAAATCAGATTCGAAAACAGAATCATAATTCTTTATTCTAAAAATTAGGTTGCCTAAAAAGAAAAATAAGTCTTTTTTCGAAATCCCTTCCGAAAACAGAATAAAGAATCTGCTTTCGATAAAAAGTTTATTTAACGCCGAACACGCGACTATAATATCCTCTTCACATGGATACGTTAGTGTGTGGTGAAGCTATTACCGGAGCAATTACTACATTTATTCTTTATTTTCTTTATGATAATCAAACATCAACTACGCAAAAAAGGTAAACAAAACCACAATAGGAGCTAATGCTATATAGAAATTGATGACGAAATGAAGTCATCTATTATAGACCTCCTCTTGCAAAAGCAGATTACAGTAGGACACTGTGTTGAAGTAATATCACCATTTTCATTTAATTTCTAATAAATATTTGACTATGTAAAACTTATCTGAAAACGTTAAGCTATTAGATTTAGTATTGAAGTACTCATTTAAATTGTAATTTGCACAAATCAAAAATAAATTACTTAGTTATTATTCATCTTTCAATTTTTCATATTTAGAACCTATCGGTGTTAACGGGGTAAGATGGAGGTTTCTACCCCGACGAACCTTGCACGAGGCCCTACCATTCAAGTACCTACTGCGTAATTGATGTTTGATTATTACAAAGAAAATAAAGAATAAATGTAGTAATTGCTTCGGTAATAGCTTCACCACACTCTTGCGCATACATGTGATGAGGATATGGTCTCGTGTTCGGCGGTAAATAAAAATTTAATCGAGTTTCGAAAGCAGATTCTTTAATGTGTATTCGGAAGGGGTTTCGAAAACTGACTTATTTTTCCTTTTAGTCAACTGGTTAAAAATAAAGAAAAATAATTCTGTTTTCGAATCTGGTTTTGATTAGTTTCGAAACCAAAATTTCGAAAATGGCCGAAGGTTCACTTCACTCTACCTAAACTTTTTCTTCCTAAAGTTTTTATTCATACAATTTTTAGTACTTACTACCGACGATGTTCATAATACTCATGTTTCCGAAATTGTAATTAATAATATCACTAATGTAAATATACTTACACTCCTACTGTTGTCTTGGATGAGGTGGATACAGATTTTTGGATGCATGGGAACGAGCCGTTGTTTTTCATAACGCTTTTATCCCTAAACATAATTTCCATAATATGACCTACAGGAGTAGGGCAGCTAGTACCCTCAAACATTTATATGGCTCGTTCCCATGCATCCAAAAATCTGTTTCCACCGCATCCAAGAGTTTTATTTAATAATAGTGTAAAAGACGATTATGTTGAGAAAACAAATAGGTAATAATATTTTAATAGATGTTTATTGCTACTGACATTATGAAGTTGAATGATTCGGAATTATGATCATTAGAGGCAGAGTAGTTAGAAATTGTGATTGTTAGGATGAAAAATGTTAGGAAGAACATTTTCAGAGTTCCGATTATCGGAGTTGAAAATTGGGAACTTTGGTGCACCCGCTGAGGACTGCTTTGCAGTTTGCATTGCCTGGTCTCTGACTCTGACTGACCTTCGGGGATAATAGTTGTGATTATATGTAAGTTATGTGTAAAAAATAAAAATAAAGTATGTATGTATTATCACCTGAGACGACATTGTAAAGTAAGTTTTAGATTACTGAGTTGCGGCACACGGGCTACGCAACGCCTGACAACAAAGATCCACGCCCTACGCCCTATGCTGTGATCAAGCTGAGCACACTTTTTATATGGAATGGTTTCCCTAGTTATAACACCTCAATGTCATAATATAAGTTTCCGCACGTTCCCTCGATCACTCACGCAACGCAGGTGCGCCGCGACCACGGCACGCTGCGCCCGCGCATACGAAACATCCAAACGCCCCATAGATAGCTCGCATCAATCAACACTCTAAACATAAAGCTTTAAAAGATAATACCGTGTGAAGCAATAGTGGCAGTTACGGCAATTTAACACATACCTATATTTCATGAACGTATAGTTACAAGCAATTGCGGTAGCGACTACCGAAGCTATACGCGTATGAGAGAAGAATAACAAACCGGTAAATATTTTATGTAATTAACCGCTAAAGAGTTGAGACAGAGTCGCAGTGGACAGTAGCGCATCCTGTCGGGCCAAAGGAATACTTTATTAGCGGCCGCTCGATCCTTATCGCTTCAAATAACTAATAGCTTGCCGAGGTACAAGCGAGCATTCCAATCATACATCTCGTACTTAATATCACTTTTGATGATGTTGTTGTTCATGAAACTGGTGAATCGAGTGGAGATAATGAACCTCAAGATATGTTACGACGTAATGAACCTCAAGATATGTAAGACGTTAAAGTATTTAAAACATAAGAATATTTATAAGCACATGAATGTGAAGATAGCCATGAAGTACTTACAAATAGTCAATTTGACCAATATGAATCGCATTCGTTTAAGTGCCCTTCTACAATTGCATAGAAGGAATTTACAATATTCTGAAGATTTAAGACATAGGGAGAGCAGAGAAGCTCTTTCTTTTCTTGTCAATTCCTCAGTACGTACAAGGTCTTTCGCTCGCGCCGTATACTTACCAGCTTAATGCAAGTTTTGTCACTGCGATGACTTTGATCGAGATAATGTTCACTACCGACTTAAAAAAAGCTCTTTACTTAAACCTTAACTCTAGAAATTTAAGGAAGTTCCTTGGCTTTAAGTATGACATTGAAGCAAAGTCTGTGACTTATTAGCATTGGTATAGCAACATTTATTGAACACCTCGGTAGACAAATGGCTGAGCGCTCATCCCGGTAACCAGAGGTGCAGGCATAATTCCTTGGTGGGATAACGGTCGCATAGCCCGGGTTTGCGATCACAAACCTAATTTCGGCAAGGGATTTATCTAGCCAATACCCATCAGTTGTAACGATGACATAATAACAATTATGGACGCTTTTCTTTGCCAGTAATGAGACAGTATATAGGACATACTTTACTTTTACATTACTGTTACCGCGGGATAGTGTGTCGGAACTGGAACTAATTGCAACCGAACATTTTCAAGTACAGCAAATTCACCTTTAGATCTCAACGCACAGATAATAAAATTGTGAATACGCGTTACTGCTGATAGCCATCTAGTAACACACGCAAAACTGGTTATGCATTATGCGTCATAAAGTAGAAGTTTCGTACCTATCAACAGAAGTCAAATTAGCATACATAAAAACACAGTCGTAATTTACAGATACTATCGCTCCGCTATTTTAAAGCGACAGAAGCGCACCCGTCGCTTATGCGGAATACACGGAGGGGCGGTTTCTTTATTTATTGAGTAGTGTAACTCATCGTCTTCATCATAATCATGCCGTCTGCTGCTCGATGCTTCTTCCGATGTTGATCTTTGGCTCTTGTAATCCATAAGCTGGCAGCAGCTACATGCGTATAACGTCAGTCTACTTAATCTAACTCTCTCACTCATTAGCACAATCTGGGCAGCACTTGGTCCAGCCAGACCCTTTGTCTAGCTAGACCCTTTTCTCAATAGGTACCTTTTTAACTTATAAATCTCCGTTTAGTACTGAAAGCTAAGTGTCGATTGATCGTTGTCTAATAATTGATTTAAATGATCATCTTTTTTAAATTTTATAGGTAACGGGGAAGTGCTTTTGCCTCCATATCACCTGATAAGTAAGTGAAGTAAAACGAAAATAAATATGGAACAGGCACGATATTAATTTCAAATATGAAAAATAAATTAGAACAGTCCGTTTAAATTCACACCATGGCTCTAATTATCTTGCTTCAGGTTCTATACTTAAAGCTATAAATTCTCAAACACAACAGCGTTGCATTTTAAAGAAGCTATACTGGTGATAATAGCATAGTAGTCGATGCAATGGAACAAGTTGACTAATGCCAGATGTTTAAGTGTTGGAAATATCAGTTTGCGGTGTGCACTTATCAGTCGGGATAGGTTATCGATTGGGCACGGTTGTGTATTTTGAATTAAGTGGATCCGTGACAATAAATAAGTGCGGAAAATATCGCCTTCGAGAGGCATACTTACGCCAGGGGATACCGTGTAAAATGTGGTAGCGGTAAGCTCGTAACTTTCGGCCACAGATACTGTAACCTTTTGAGGTAAGGTAACGGTATATTATATAGCATTATTATATACAGAGTGTTTGTTTCTAATAGTATTTATAGTGCTATAGAATATTACTATTAGTATGGGAGCCAGTTTAAAATGTCGAAAATTGATCAGATATAGATATTTCATACAAAACTGCAAATACTATACGAGCTAATTAAATGTTACAGCTGTAAGTATGTATACATAACTACAGTACAGATCTAGGAAGGAGACTTGTGTTCTTTTTTCAAGTTAAAGTAAGTTTTGTCTGCTAAGTAGGTACCAAAATACGATAAGGCGATTGTATTTCCGCACATAAATGACTTTAGTGGTCGTAGTTATGATGGTCGTAAGTAATTAATTTATAGATAAATCCCAAGTACATACAATTATGAATCATAGGCATAGTTTATGCACCTGTATGGATAGCGATACAATACGAATATTTAAATAAAACAAAATGACCGCACCATAAATTCTATAGAAGCATTTAATTTAGCAAAGCAATTCCAATAGCATTCACCGCTCCATCTTAGTTTAGTAATAGCGTGCACATAACCCACCGGAGAATGAAGCATCTAATGATGTTGGGCAAGTTCATTTGTAGCGCGTGTTTTATGGGACGCGGAGACGAACCCGCGACCCCGCGGTCAGGGGCCACAGCTTTACGACTCTGTCTCGGACCGTCAATGAGTTATGCAAGTAAAAGGGTACTTGTTATTGTTGCTCGTTTTGCGGACGTAACGCTTGCAACGCTATTAAGCAAACGTATTATTGTATGCGTATATTATAATAACAGTGTCGCGTAGCGGTGAAAGGCTGGCCTCACACAGCCGGAATCGCTTTCTGAATTAAGAATCTGAATTCAGATTCTGAATTCAGAACGGCCGGAATACCATACAATATCTGTATGCTCCACACACATGCTGATTTTTTCAGAATCTGAATTTCTCAGATCGATCTGGAAGAATGAGCTGACGAGCGTCCGGAATTCCGTGTCTGAATATTTAAGATTCTGAATTCAGAACGCGCGTATTCCCATACATTTTATATAGAGCGGCACACACATGCTGGAATTCAGATTCTGAATTATTTCAGTGTTGCCATTTTTAGTAGGATCCTGCTTTTTTAGCATTTTTAAAAGTAAATTTTAGATATTTATTTTGTATGTTTTCTTATTGATACCTTGCTTTAATAGTGTTTAATTTTCGATGTAATTTAAGAATTGCTTAAAAATTATAAAGGTAAATATAATAGTTTTGGTGCATTTTTATAAACAACGCTTAGCAGTTTTAGCAGGATTTACCATAAATTTTTATTTTTATATTTTATTTTTATAAAATTTAATAGCAATATAAGCTTCTATTGAAACTTGTTAATATAGTTGAACTAGATAATGGATAAATATACATAAACATAGAAAAACACCCAGACCCGAAATCAATTAAGAAAATCAGTTTTCCCTAAATTGACTCGCCGACCGGGAATTGAACCCGGGACCTCAGAGATGGCGCGACGCCAGACCCGGCGCGCTAACCACTTGACCACGGAGGACGTCAATTGGTAGGAACAGTGAAAAAAAAATAGCAACCCTGGTTGAAACAGCAAGCGGTTAACGCCTCGGAGACGTTTGCATATGCCGGGAGTCACAAGACTACTGATCAATCTGAATTTTTAAGAATGTGTGAGTCAAGGTGCCGGAATTCAGAATCTTAAATTCAGATTCTTAATTCAGCAAGCCATTCCGGCTGTGTGAGGCCAGCCAAAGAATACTACTACCCCCCTCTCTTCCCTTGGGTGTCGTAAAAGGCGACTAACGGACTGAAGATTGCACATACTTACATCCAACAGCATATAGCGGCGATGGGTTCACCAACTGTCAAGCTATTTGGTAAAAAGTGGACTATGTACCAAAAATAAAATGAATTATTTTATGCTAGTTATTAGAAATGCGGTGGAGGGGGTGCGTGCCGTCAAGTTGCCGACGTCGCACAGCCAGTTAGTCGTCCCAGGTACCGCTGTGAAGATGAGAACTAAGGACTACTTATGAACCGATGGCGAGTTCATATAATTAGCTCTACTTCATCTCTTTCTTGTGTTTCTTTCTTTTTGTTTCTAACCCGGCGAACAAGCAAATGGCGCCCGCCTGATGGTGCGCGCGACACTGATGCACAGATGAAATAAGGAACGAGCTGGGCGTAACCCCATAGCCGTTGCTGACTCTGATGCCTCAGTTCTTATGTATCTATGCTCTGTAATTTCACTGCATATAGTAGAAATACGAAATCTTTATTGCAAAACAAGTGTACAAAAAGGCGTTAACAATTAAATTGAGCTTATGTACTTTGTCGTTCTTTTCGGACATAACAAATCTCTTTGAACCAGATGCTGCACTAAAAAAAAATTATTGCTGGCAGTAATAGGCATTAGGGTGGTCGACATCCAGTTGGATTCTAGGCAGAATTCCACCACCAGTTTCCTCCTTCAGTTACGGAATTAGCCAATAGCTGATAGCAATTTATTGTTTTCAATTTCCATAATGAGTGCGTGTCTGTTTGCGTTGCTGCTCGCGGCAATGTCTCATTGTGACGGAGGCCGCTGTGAATCATTATTGTTATCCAAGTGTTGACCTTTAGTTAAAGAGTCAGCACTCATGTGGACGCCAATAAAATACATATTCACCTTGGCGGGTTGTGCTCGTACTTATTCGCTTGATGTATTGTGTGCTTATGATAATTTTGTTAAGTGGTTTGAATGATCGACACCATTGTTCTCCTCTTTTATTGGTTGATCATGAAAATCTTGGCAATATTGGAATAGGAAGATTGTGACTGACCAAGATGGATCTTAACTTATTGTGATCTTAGTGGGGTCAGGTTTCCGTCTAACAGTACACGTCGACCCATTATAATTCCTTTTATGCAGCCCTATCCAATTTTTCTACTATCTCTATGTAAAGACTGCCTTGTTTGGCAATGCCTCGAGGGCAAAAAACTTTAAGTTTTGTGCTTTCGATTAAGCGGATCCAAGGAGAATCTTTACATTTCTGGCAAGAGAATCACAGTCACACAATTTGTAAGTATGGATGGATGTTTGTTACTCTTTCACATAAAAACTACTGAATGGATTTGGATGAAATTCGGCATACAGATAGTTTATAACCTGGATTAACACATAGGTTACTTTTTATCCCGATATTCCCAAGGGAACGGGAACCACGAGAGTGAAACCGCGAGCGGCCGCTAGTAATACATACATCACGTCGGTTTCCCGGAGGTGTAGGCATAGACTAGGCTTCCATTTCCTACGAAGATGCACATTAGAAGGTAACAATAAACACACCGTCGTTCAACTCGGTGCGAACATTTTTGCGCTTCGTTATGGCGCACGCATACACTTAGTCCACCCCGCACCGGGTCAGCTTATCAACCATCGCATACTTCCACGTCACGCCTCACCAGCGTACGGCAGTTGGCAAGCCACTTGACTCGCGTAATTGCGACTTGACCCGGGTGCGGCCCTGGGCCCTGTCCTATACCAAATGTACGACGGAACAACTGCTATAGAATAGCATTTTGCAATCTCTATGGTGTTGTCTATGTCAAAATTCAAATTAATTTTTATGGTACCTTTTCACGCTTGCCGAGGCTTTTCAAGCGTCCACAAGCTCCAAACTTATACAAACGCTTGCGTGTCATTTACACGCTTGCGTGTCATTTACACGCTTGCGAGTGCGTTAGTGTTTTCAGAGAGGCAAGCATGGCAGATGCGGATGTAAACAGACGTCGAAGTTGTTTCGGCGCTTGCAGTTGGTTTAACATATTATTATTATTTAAAATATTAACAAATACAAAGGAAGCAAAAAGTTCGGCCGAAAACGCTTGCCGCAAGCTTCCTTTGTTCTGTGTTTAAAAACTGACACCGGTCCGGATCAGCGACAAGCTCTTGCAAGCTCACGCAAGCCACGCCAAACATCCCGTTCACACGCTTGTGTTTGTGGACGCCGACGAAGACATTTTGCGCCTCATCATTCGGAATCCTCACTGTGGAACTGGCTATTTATCTTATCTAGTATTAACATTGTCGGCGACTAATAAAATGTGTTCATTAATTGCTCTTATATTAATTAAGTTGCTGGGATTTTATTAAGGCAACAGCAGCAACTCAAACTCAAACTTTTCCCATCGTCTTCAGTGTAGTAGTGTAGTTTGTGTAGCGTAATTAACAGTAGAAAATCGCAGTTTCACTTTTACTAAACAACTTTGCGACCCGAGAATGTACACGCAAAAGTTTAATTTGGGTACCAACTTTGCATGTTAGTGCCAGAAGTTGCATTCTTGTTATTAAACTACAACGTAGGTACTCTTTGAGCAAACCTTGCTTAATTTTAAAATGTAATGTGAATTTACAACTCTGTATTTAAAATCTGAGGGTTAAAGTTACTCAGGTCCGTAGGTTTACCCTTGAAACCCTACACGTGACCCCTGGGTGGTGCTAAATGAGTGACACTGACTGAGTGGTAGAGCCACGCTGCGTTGCAGCACGCATTGGGCCGGGTTTGCCCGGCGTAATACCACCCTCTCACGAATATCCGGCGTGAAATAATGGCACTTGGTGCTGTTGTGTTTCGTCCGGCCAGTGTAGGTTCCGGAGGCCTACCCCCACCCTCTCACAATTCCTAGGCAACGCGCCTGCGATTGCTCTGGTTTTGCGGGTGCATGTCTATTGGCGGCGGTGATTACTCTCCTTCTTTTATATAAATAAACCGCCTTTTGTCGTCTAGTGGCTAAGCCACCGGTGTTGTACCTAGAGGTTCCGGGACCGATTCCCAGCGGAGCACATCTTTGTGTACTTGGTTTGGGTGGTGATAGGGCTTGTTAAGTAGGCGGCGAGTGAGCCCATCGCCGCTCTATGCTGTTGGATATATGTGCAGTCTTTAGCTTGTCAGTCGCCTTTTACGACACACAAGTTAAGAGATGGGTTGGTGAATAATGTTAATGACCCGCCGCCACACAGCTCTAACGCGTGGTGGCCGATGTGAAGGCATTAGGGTATTATAAATAGAGACGACAACGCGAAGCAAATTTTTGCGCACTGAGTTGCCGCCCATAGGGTGCAAACACAGAAATAGATCTAAGTAGAACACGCAAGTTAGTGCCAAGAGGATGGTAAAATCACATCTTTCGACTGCGTTTCATTTAGCCGTTGTCATGTCAGCATCGGGCATAAGTGAAGTTTAAAAAAAATACTACTTGCGTCGTCGCGTGCCGAACTTTAAAAACTGTTCAAGAAAAGTTAACCGAGATAATGAACTAGTTTTCTTTGAGAAGTTATTTTGTTATTAAATTGACACAGAAAAAGTTAAATGCTTGGTTTTCATACAATGGAGCTAACATGCGGCTTCTATGTAGATATATTTCTGTGGGTGCAACTAGGGCATGCTCCCGGGAATTCCCGGTACCGATTTTTCCCGGTATATCCCTGGAAATTGACTTTTTACGCAGTACCGGTAGTGAGAATTCGTTTCCCGGGAAATTCGGTACTTTCGGTACTTTTGTTATAACTTAAAATTACGCCAATATTAGGCTCCGCGTTTACGGTAGTCGTTACTGATAACCTCGGCCTATGCTCTTAGTCGCAAACCAGGCAAATTTCATAGCGTTACCAAATTTTTATCTACTGAGTTCTCAACCGTAACGTCACCGGTACTATTTACTGGGGAAAAAATTGTATCTAATGTACCCGTACCCTATACCGTACGGATTCATCGTCTTCGCAATCCAATGATTTAATATTTCCATTTAAATAATTTCTTTTTTGTTTGCTAATTGAGCTTTACCTTCCAAATGACCTTGAAACTCAACGTCACTCGAAATATCGACGCCAAGGATTCCAAGACGATGACGACGAAAGGATGTTTTTTCGCGGTAAATGCGCAAACTTGTATTTTGGAGGGGTTGTTATGTCGGCCCCAATTCGAGACATGAGTTAACGGTGTCAGTCACAAGTTTATTCCGGCTTTCGATGACGCTTTCCAGAGAAATATTAGCTCGTCCGGTGTAGAGCGTTACTCCCGTAGTGTCGTCCGCGTAGCAATGAATCCTGTTGTTATGCAACATGTCATTGATATGCAGAAGAAATAGAGTAGATTGACGAACACACACCCCTGCGGGACTCCAGCGTTCACGGGCTTCATGTCAGAGCACGAACCGTCGACTACGACTCTGATGCTACGCCCAGAAAGAAAGCTGGCAACCCACGAACACAATTTCTCAGGAAACCCGTATGATGACAGTTTAGAAAGAAGAGTCTTGTGCCCTGTCAAAGGCTTTCGCGACGTCCAAGCTAACTGCCAGTGCCTCCCCTTTACTCTCAACTGCCTCCGTTTATCGATGATTAAGGTACACTAAAAGATCACCAGCCGAACGACCGCGACGAAAACCATACTGGTGATCGCTTAGTAACTAGTTTTCTTTTAGGTACCTTAAGAGCTTTGGAGAGCAAAGAGGTGAAGCACAATTTTAGGAACTGCATGAGGCCCACTCGACTTATGGATATCAAGGGAAAAAAGAGCCTTACGAACTGACCTTTGTAGGAACCGGACGTTTATAGCATTGAACAAGCGCAATGCGCAATGTTGGTGGAGAGTTTCCCCCATCGTCCAAGGTCGAGTTTGATGTGAAAAGAGTGCCCAAGAGATCGGCTTTCTTCTTTGCAGTATGGGCCAGGCAGTCGTCGGTCTTGCGTGCAAGGTGGTAGGGACAACTAACAAAAATTCTCTAAGATAGCTTTGGCGAGAGAACAGAACGCACGCGTACCCGAAGGAAGACGCACTAGCCTCTCGCCAATTCCACTTATGAATGATGACTTCGCCTTGCAATGTCCTTCTTAAAGGACCTGGCGGCAAAGTTGTACCGCTTTCTGAGCGCACTGGTGTTTGGATCACTATTTGTATTAGCCCAGGCTTGGTAATGTTGTCGCTTTTTGCGAGACGCCATTTTGCAGCAACGACCAAACCATGGTTGGGACCTGCCGCCAATGGGAACCAACCACAGAGTTTGGATTGAAAAGTTCCATTCTCTGCAGTATCACATCAACGACAAAGTCGGCGGCGATATTAAAATTATCGAGCGAGAAGCAAACTCGCCACCATGGGTAGGCCGCAAAGAAACTTCGCATCTCATCCCAGTCCGCTAACCTATAATGCCAGAGTCGACTTTTTTGAAGTTTATGTGAGAGGCACAGTGCTACGAATCAGACAGTGGTCTGATGAGCCTAGTGGTGCATCAAGAGAAACTTGATAGTCGTCTGGGTGCAAGGTCAGCAGAAGGTCCAATAAGGAAGGTGCATGGCCCTCTACATCTGGAACCCGCGTAGGCTCGGTTACCAATTGGGAAAGACTGTAGGCCAAAGCGAAGTCATAAACGGCTCTAGCCGCGTGGTCAGTTGTGCGTGAACCAAGCCATTCGACGTGGTGGGCATTGAAGTCTCCCAATATCACTGAAGTCTCGCATTGAAGTCTCCCAATCTCGGCCGAGGGGATCCGTTGGAGAAGAGTCTGTTGCCGTTTGAACGGTCTCGGTTTGGACGAATTTATAATATTTACTCACCTTAAAACACTCATGATAAAAATCCATTGTTTAATAGACCCTTTTAAATTTAAAACATTCAACTCTGATGGTCTCTAACCAATTCCATTCGGCAAAGTGATTCCACAGCTAGTACAACAATTGGCAAAACCATTTTTTTATTATAAACATTTTGTGTAACATTTTATTTTGCTCAATGATCCATATATCAAACGTTTGTTACATCTGGGTTAAAAAAAATCTCAGTACCAAAAAGTACCGAAATTTCCCGGTTTTCCCGGTACCAGAGTTAGCCCAGTACCGGGAATCCCGTTTTCTCCACAGTACCACCGGGACTGCAACCCCTAGTTCAAACGCTTGACGACAAAGCCCGCCACGCCCGCCTCCACGCCCAACGGGTTCCCGCTGCTGCCTGTCATCTAGCTGAGCACATTTTTTGTATGGTTGCTGCTCTAGTTTTCCTCAATGTATGAAGGCCACAGTGTGGTGCAATCTCCCATCTGGCATACTTCAACGTTGCGTTGCACTCATTGTTCGTTTCTTCTGTACGCAATTAAAATTCAGCGTTGCAATATCTACGTCATACCATGGAAATCAAATTCAAGAATTTGTGCCATCAGATCAGGAATGGACAGGGATTCAGTTCTGGCAACTCGCCGGTGTGGTCTGGCTGGTATAAAATTCAGAAAAATACTTACATTATGTGCTATTTTCTAATTATTTACTAATATTTCTACACTAATTATTTCGATTGATTATAATATGCAATGTATCTGTATGCAATCTTGTCGTCACCCATTGCAAAAGGCGGATTTAACGCCACAAGGCAATCTCTACCAATCAACCGTTATGGAAGTGGGAGATTTGAATTTAGGGGATATTGAAGACAAAACATTATGCTATTAGAGAGCGTTTTTCATCTAGACAGTGGTTTGTAACCTCCCCACCCCGTTATAATTTCTATACCTAAATCTAATGCCTTTCACACCTATATGCCTAGCTACCTTATAATGCATACACACATCTTCGCCGCTTCCACCTTAACTTAACTTATTATCTAATTCTTAAAACTAATTAACCTAATTTATCTACAATCTAATGGTTGTGTTTGGAGTTTTTGTTTAGTGCGTATTGTTTGTATGATAATGAAACCTTAGCATAGCTTAATTCTATTTGCAGTGAATTTCAGTCAAGCAATGTAATATTATAATAACTACTATTTTGGCCAGATCGTCTAGTGAACCCTCCGTTGTTAACCGCATTTAAGTAACTCAAGTACTTTCGTGAAAGTTTAGTAATTGGCTTATCCCTGTGTTAAATTATTTACTCCTGACCTAATTACCTGCCAGTCTATAGATCATAACATAGATATGTGTAGCCTAGCAATGACTCCGTCTGAACTGTGACCTAAATCCTTCACTGCAGCTGCGGGGAAGATTTGTAACCACTCAAAGGTAATCAGATGATAGCTTAGCTTGCAGGTATTATTATTTATTAAAAGTAGCATGATACATAAGAAGTCTTGTGCAATTTACATGACATATTAGAGGATTCTGGTAATTTAATAGCCCCTCCCCGCTATTAGTATGCCGACCAGCTCATTGTATTATATCAGCCCTGACCAGATTGAATTTAACTTTAATTATTAGCTTGTGCCTTTAATTCTTTAAAACTGAGAATTTACATCTCTCCTCAAAATTTAATTTCATTTTACATTATGAACTATGTGTTAGCAATTTAAATTCTTATTATTCCACATAAATCAATAGAGTTTATCTCAAGGCTTGCTATCATCCAAATATCCTTTTCACATTAAGAACTTAATTATTCAATGCAATAACTTATATTCAGTTCTATAAAAGGTGGATAATTTAATCAAACGCCACTTCAGGCGGTGGCTAAAGTAGAATGCTATTAATACAGGTAAAATTACTTTTATTTACTCTTAGTATTTATTATACAGGTCTTATAAAGTTCCAATATAACTACATTGGATTGGCTGCATTGGCAGATTATCACATCTTAAGTTTATTAAAGGATGTTTAATTCATTCAATATCCTTGACTTTTAGGAAGTGAACTTAAATAGAATACTATCATTTGAAGTAAATTACTTTGGGTTACTCTTAGTGTTCATTATACAGATCTTATAAAGTATAAGTACATCTTAAGTTTATTAAAAGATGTTTAATTTATTCAATATCCTTGACTTTTAGGAAGTGAACTTAAATAGAATACTATCATTTGAAGTAAATTACTTTGGGTTACTCTTAGTGTTCATTATACAGATTTATAAAGTATAAGTACATCTCAAGTTTATTGAAAGATGTTTAATTTATTCCATATCCTTGACTTTTAGGAAGTGAACTTAAATAGAATACTATCATTTGAAGTAAATTACTTTGGGTTACTCTTAGTGTTCATTATACAGATTTATAAAGTATAAGTACATCTCAAGTTTATTGAAAGATGTTTAATTTATTCAATATCCTTGACTTTTAGGAAGTGAACCTAAATAGAATACTATCATTTGAAGTAAATTACTTTGGGTTACTCTTAGTGTTCATTATACAGATTTATAAAGTATAAGTACATCTCAAGTTTATTGAAAGATGTTTAATTTATTCAATATCCTTGACTTTTAGGAAGTGAACTTAAGTTAATTATTTTTCCATTAACTTCCACCCCCTGTCTCTCAGACTGAGTGGTTAATTTGATAGACTACTAAATCATAGTTAGTATACTTTTAGTAGGTAGTAAATTAGGTAGTTAATTATCCCTGTTAATCATTAAATCAATTACATTTAGAAGTTATCTTTTACTCACTTTAATAAGTATAAATTAGACTGTACTAGGTATTAGTCTGATTGATTAGATTGTTCCCATCAAATATTTCTATGTTTCATATTATTAGAAGTAAGTACTTACATATCTTAAGAGGTCTCTGACCATTAAGGTGAATTCAAATGGTATTAGTGGATCATTATCAGGCTAATTAGCAGGTTGTTATCAATCAATTATTTCTATGTTTAAGATTATTAGAAGCTCATAGCTTGCAATGTCTTCCTTCAACGAATTAACCTAGGTTCTAAACTGGTTTTAGTTGTTCAGTTTCAGCTTATATTTTACCAATAGGTATCGGATGTATAATTTTTTAATACTTTGAAGAGTGTAGCTATTTTAAGGCCGTATTGTACCTCAGAGAAAGCTAAAAATGCCTGTTTGGTCATTTCAGTATTAGAAATCAAACATCACAGTACAGCTATGCTTATTTGCTATAACTTTTGGTATTTTTCTTGTAATAGGAAACCAGTCTAGACTTTTAGGTATTCCAAGTAATGATGGTACAATATTATCATACTTCTGTTAATTATTTAAAATGAATAATTAATTGGTAACAACTTTAGGAAAACAATTAGAATTTTATCGCCCTGCGGTAACAGATTACTTGCCTAGCTAGGACCCACATCACTTCATCATAATTTTATTTAGCGCCGTAACTTAATTATCCCTACCCTATTAGTCTGAATCAATCCGGCCTGGCCTCGCGGCTCAAGCACCCATCCTATGTACGCACTGCGTGCAAATACCTTGCCCTCCCATAACTAACCATATATATATCCGCCTACCTATAGATTCCTACAACTTTCCTCACTTGAAAATGCCTATATTTTGTCGAACTAACAGTCCCTTTTTGTGTACCTTGCAATCTAGGCCCAAGCCACATTTAACTTAAATTCGTGATGTGTGGTGAGAGTCGCATTGCCCCTGAAAGCAACTAACTCCTAAATGTTCTATCAGTCGAGCCAGTATACTCAGTGTGTTATTTTCCTATCACTACACTGTATGTACGGAGGTAGACTCGAAATTGGACTGGGTCATACGGGTCTACCTCCAGCTAAATGGTCTGACCTATCTTCAACTTTCACTAGGGAGACAACTGTCTCTTCCCCATTACTCCGTCGAAGATAGTGTATTGTTTAGCGTAATGATGTAAAACGCCGATCTTATTAAATACAATCAAAGATCATCCAGACCGAAGTCTGTTGAAAGGTACATAGGTTTTCGTTGCCACCGTTACGCGTTTCCGCCGATGTACCCCGGAATACTTCATTCCGTTAACGGATTCGAGTTGCGACCGCAATAGTTTTACTTTATTAATCACTTTCAATTTCACAAATCTTAATTAATATCGCAGCTCGAATATCACTTAGCGCACTATCAAAGCTCGGACACTATTTTCCCCGTATGAGTAGTACCGCACTCTTAAGTTGGACCGCACCGCCGACGTCCCAAAATTGAATGCCCGCTAATTTTCCTCCATCCCCCAAGCATCCTAACTTTCGCGCCACGCGCCCTCAACATTTTTTCCGCGCAAGTCCGCTTTTTTTCCCTTCAACCAATCCCTAGCTGTTTCCCGACGCGCCTCGCCTTCGCGTCGCTCATTATTTGTTATACGCGAACTTCGCGTTGTGCCACGTGGAGATATCATCCGACCTCTCTTTCTATCTTTTTCTCAACCTCTCGCTCGCTCATTGCCGCCTTCGCCGCGCAATTCTAAAATTTTTCCATAATCTAACCAAATCTCGTCCGACAGCCAATATTTCATCTTTGAATATCTAAATGTAGCCTTCTATTAACAATTCCCTCTCAATAATCCTCCACTTAAGCCAATAATCCTATATTTTGGGAAATTATCAAAAAGTTCCGTATTCCGACCATAGATGGCGTCCGCCCGTAGGTGAACCACTTTCCCGACCCCAGAGCAGTCCCCGCGAAATTCAAAATAAAAATAAGGTCCTAGTCAAGCTCACAACCTTATGACTTCCGCTAGACGCCGCCTACGTCGCAAGGGACGCGCAGAGCAGTCCCCGCGAAATTCAAAATAAAGAAGTCAAACTAGCAACCTTATGCGAAGCTCAAGTAAATAACTCACGCTAGATGGCGCCTATGTCGCAAGGAGCACACAGAGCAGTCCCCGCGAAGTTCAAACTAAAGATAAAGCGTTAGACCACGGACCATTATTCTGAACTAGTTTATTATTCCCTTTTTCATGCTTATTATATTAATGGTGCTACGCATTAATATTTATGTTAGTGCTACTCCCACACATTCCTTACTAACGGACGGATACCATTCATTCTGTACCGTTACAGGTTCCACACGCTCAAAATGAGCTAGATTAATCTCTATAAGTAGGTACCTAACTGTTAAACACAATTGTGGTATTTTATTTTTATTTTTCAGTTTCATTACTCATAATAGGTAAGTACTTGATTGAGAATGTACAATCAATATAGACACTGGCGGCTACAAATACTTAAGGGAGGGAGAAATCCCAATTTATATAAGTATTAAGTATAGGTGTATTACCTTTATCTATGGTATAGGTATTAAGTATAGTAATATATATGAGGAGCTCGATGGCGCAGCGGCTAGCGCGTTCGGCTTGCGATCTTGCTCGCTAAGCAACTTTCGCAATGCCGGGTCGTTGGATGGGGTGACCAAATTTAAAAAACATCTCGAGCTCCTCCGTGCTTCGGAAGGCAAGGACCAACGGCTTAACGCCGTTGGTCCCGGTTGTTGTCGTAAGATGGCAGTCGTTAAAACCCACCAACCCCATGGTGGGTTATGGCCCACTATCCCCACGTGCTATTGGCCACATGGGAGGCCTGTACCCAGCAGTGGGACGTTTATAGGCTGATGATGATGATGATGATGATTAAGTATAGTTCAAAAATTATTGTCACTTCTTCAAGAATCACACCCACCCACCATTCACCAACTATAATCATCGGTGACGTGATATCGTTTTTCTTTTTTGGCTAAATAGTCTTTTCTCTTCACGGAGAAGCTCGGGTTTCCCATCCGGTGACTTGTCATTTTGAAAGTAATTTAACTTGCAAGTTTACAACACGAACATGCTACCTGCGCCATAGATTACCTACATCATAAAACATTAGCTTAGGATATTTGATATAAAAAGTACGTATGATAAATAAATTGACATACAGGAGCCCCCATAAATAGCTATTAGTGACTATTCGTACTACTAATCCTGTTAATAAATGTTAAATGAAACTCGTAAATTCGCAAGTAGCTGTCACACCACACCCATGCATATTAAAACGCAGAGTTGCGTTTGGATCCATTAAAAACTGGCCAACGACGAACACGTAGGCGCAAAGAGGGTTCTCTATCGCAAATGTTTATAAAATTAGAACTTACCTCCTTACATTAAATAATTATAAATTAAAATTCCATCAATAAAATCGTTATAAAACGTAGGACTTTTGATTTCTAATATGACTAATTACCAATGATATTACATATTGTGCAGATACGTTGACTGCCCTAATTAGTGACTAGAACAAATTCAGGTAATTGCCTGAAACTCACTCAGTCACACGTCCGTCATTGTCACGTCTCAATACGATCGTTACCGTTATAAGTTTTTGTGTTGTTATTTGGATAAAATACCTTCCTGTGTATACAGAAATTGTAAAAATAGTACTGCAACCGTAAGAGAAAAGAACAATGTTTAATTTCACTAAAAATAAATTTTAAAGATAAATTTTCATTTAGTGAGGACATTTGTCCTGTTGCCAATTCGATATGCATGAGTGAGACACGTACCTACTATGTTTTCTGTAAGAGAGAAAGAAAGAAAACAATGACGGCCAAGATGGCGCAAAAAATCCAATGAGCTCATTGGTGCTACTACCTTTAAGAGTACTTATACAAAAGTCAAAATATATGTTTATCTCTTATTAACAATTGGATAATAAATACATACTCGTAATAGTCCAGATTTTGTGGACGCATCACGCAGCGCTCATCTTCTGTGGAACATCGACGCGCCTTTTTTTTTTTACGTGTTACGGGTAAGCGCTTGGCCTTTATCTCACCTGATGGTAAGTGACGATAAGACCGAAGGTGGAAGCGCGCTTCACCTGGAATCCTCAACCACTGAGGAACTGGCTATCTTATCTCTTGTTGGAACACAACAATGCTATAAACATCGTTGTTATGGCGACAGACTTAAATAAGACGGTGGTAGCTAGCCAGGCGGACTTAACAGCACCACCAACCAAACCGAGCACACAAAGATGTGCCCCCCGCTGTGAATCGAACCCGGGACCTCTGGGTCTGAAACCGGTGGCTTAGCCACTAGACCACAGAGGCGGTTAACACCTCATAGCACCTGGGCGATTCCCTTAAGCTAAGTCAGAGACGAGAGCAAACTACTTATCTAGGCACAAACCACTACATACAATTTGTATGACCGTGTATCATCATTTATATACCCCTACTACGTCACAATGTTTCAGTAGTTATCAAGTTCTGTCGTAGTTCGTAGCCTTAGTTCGCGAAGTCGTTTATAGATGGCGTTGTAGCATTCTGAATCGCGCTATCATGATGCCGTGACATTTTGTCTAAGAGCCAGTGGAGAAGAATTGGGCAAAATAATTCTCCCATTCATGGGGCGATCGCTTCCTATAAAGCCTATATTAAATCTTTAGGTTTATTTATGGCAATTTCATGGGCATGCGTGCTTGCTTAATGCTTAGTTTAGTCAGTAGGAGTCTGACAAAACTTCGTGAGCCGCGCACCGCCTGGAGTTGGAGTCCGGTTATGGACACGATATCAAATAGAAAGAATCGATACTGTACCAAGTAGTATCGAATACAAAATATCGTACTCGTAAAAGTATCAATACTCAAGGTATCGAGTACTTTTTTAGGGCCTATCTATGGCCCTAAAAAAGTATTCTTCGATTAATCAATCTCAGATCGCCATCCATAGATAGGCCCTAAAAAAGTACTCGATACCTTGAGTATCGAAACAAAAGTATCGATACTCAAGGTTTCGAGTACTTTTAGATTTTGTAGGTCGATATGTAGTACTCAATCGATCCAGTGAATCGATATTTCAACATAGAAAATCGAAATTAAATTTTTTCAGTTTTGTTAAGGACCATAAAATGATTTACAGCTAGTTGAACGTACTACACATGTAATGTACAGAAATAATATTTTTCGGCTTAATTACTTAGAAACTCACGAATGTCACTTATGAATACAAACTCTAAAATAAATTGATTTTTAAGATATCGATCTTTTAGGTCTCGATTTTTTTGAGAATCGATTAATTAGATTGCGTTTCGAATCGATTTAAAATTCGATATTTTTTTTAAAAGAATCGCCCATCCCTAGGCCTGTGCCTAATGCGCATCGAATGACAGCCTTTTCATCAGCGTAGGTAGGTCAACCAAACCTATGTTTTATGTCTTCAGTTTATCAAAGATTTATTCGATACGATACTTGCTAAAAAGTACTCATATGAGTAAAAGTATCGAATACAAAGTATCGAGTACAAAAGTATCGGGATCGAAAGGAAAGTACTCGATACCACAAAGTATCGATACTTTTTTCGTGTCCCTAAGTCCGGTCCGGGAGAGTGACGTGACTGCTTCACATCACAGGCGAAAAACAAAAATGATTGGTTAACAAGTATGAGGCGCCCATAACCTGTTGATTCCATTTATTTTAGAAAGGCAGGGTTATAGCACAGTATAAATAATTATTTAGCTTATATTTATATTGTGGTTATAGTCACGCCGATGGGCAGCGAGCTGTTAACTTCGGCGCGCCAGCGAACAACGTGTGTTTACCGAACGACGCTGCAGCCCCAACATCATAGAGTACTTTGTATTCTTAGAATAATAACACTACACGGACCTGAAAAAAAGACGGACGGAATGTCACACTATAAAGATGTGAAGCGTGCAAGGTCCTACAATTTCGTTTGTTGTACATGACACTACACTCACACAAATACAGCAGGTCCGACAACCCGCCACCATTTTACCCGCGTGACAGCGGCAGTGACACGTCTTTTTGCGACGAAAATTTGAAAAAAATGCCGTCTTGTGTGGTGAAATCATTAAAGAACTACATGAGTAAACTTAAAAAATCACAAGGAATCACCTACCACGCGTAAGTTTTGACGATTCGTGATATTTTTTTGTTATTTATGTTTTATTGAATGTGATGAAAATTGTAAACAAAAGTACAACAATGTGGCCACTTTTTACGGGAAAATTACCCTTAAAGTGGGGAAAATTGTATTTGTTGCATGTGACTCGGTACGATCAGATTTCGTAACTTTTTAGGGTTCCGTATATATATCGCAAAAGAAAATAATAGAACCTATATTATATTTTTTTATGAAATAACTCTTGCATCCTTTTTAATTGGTTTTCTAGAAATAAAAATCGTAGAG
This sequence comes from Scoparia ambigualis, assembly GCA_963921215.1. Classification (NCBI taxonomy): domain Eukaryota; kingdom Metazoa; phylum Arthropoda; class Insecta; order Lepidoptera; family Crambidae; genus Scoparia; species Scoparia ambigualis. The sequence continues at coordinate 7,427,038 of OY992517.1, forward strand.
ATGACTGGGTCTTATTTATTTTAAACTGCAGAGGAGAAAACAATTGGAACCCATCATCTGCTAGTACCGTGTGCAGTGCACATTTTGATGACGTAGATTTTGTAACTACGGCTAAGGGGCTACGGTGTTTGGTTCTGTATGCCGTTCCAAAAAGGGTTAATATTATTGTGTTTGTAATATTTGTTATTAATTTATTATTTCTTTCGCTGCTTCTTAATTATTTTATTACTTGGAGTTACTTTCGAACTCTCCAGAAACACAAATACAAAGCACTTCGTTACCTATACTGCAGGTAGTTATTGTTTTTTTTGCACAAGGATTAATTTAATGTTTGATGCTATGTAACATTTAATTTTGTACAACGCTTTTTAAGATGTCATCAAATGTCAGAGGAATAGCAAACGATCAACAGGCGACGTCATCATCACGCACGATATCGTCTTCGTTTCAGGTATTGTGCTTTTTTAAAAATCTACGTAATAAAGTGGTAACAAACCTACTAATTTTAGTAGACTATAGAATAGTAGAATAATATGATATTAAGAATGTGAATGTTTGTATGTTTGTTTGTTTTTTTTACATCTGCCAACAACCATTTGCTCTGTTTGTGTCAAGTCATTGTATACGGCTTATGATTTCGTTGTTGGTATAGACCTAAACCTGATGACTTAATAAAATATCGATGCAGAAATATCAGATGCCAGTAAAGAATCCCTACAACAATATAGATTTGTCGAATACATCTTTACAGCAGGTATATGACCAAACACAGAGATATCTAAAATTATCAGTCTTTGTTGAATAATTTATCATAATGGTGTTTTTTTCTTTAAGACAAACAACGGATCAGAAGCATGTGAATTAGATCAGCCTTGGTTACATGTATCAAGCGAAACTACTTCTTTACAACAAATATGAACTTTTTTTATATAATGCTTTGTTTTTTATTTTGGGTCTTTAAAATTTTGACATTATTTTTCTCTTTCAGCTATCACCGAAAATTGAAGCAGCACCACGACCAACATATTTTTTTCATTTATAGACGCTTAAAAAAAGAGTTGACAAAAGTTTGTATGGGAGTTCGCTAATATCCTTTTATGCCTAACATGATTACTATAGATTCAAATGATTTGAATAAAAAATTAACAGAACTACTATAAAATAAGCTTTTGAAACTAAATTGTGTTAACGGAAATAAAGTACAAATTATTTTAGTTATCTAAGTAATATATAAATTATATGTCAGTATTTCACTTACAAACATCTCTATTTAAATAGGTACTTCCCGTTTTTTTATTATAATACATTATGTTTGTGATGGTAAGTTCCTGGCTATGATGGAGAAGGCAAAGTTGTGTATGATTTAGGCGATATCAAAATTCCCAATTTGCTCTAATGACACTGATTATTTCATCATTATAAATGATCATTTTATTATTATTCATTACTTTATACATAATCATCAAACATTATGTCAAGTAAATAATACATTTATTTATACGTACAAGTAACATGTGTTTTCTTTTCTATCACTGTGGTCTTAAAAATGATGTTTGTTAAGTCATCAACATTAAGATTCTAAAGTGCAACCGTTTAAATTGCTGAAATATCGGAAGCTCACAACGAATAAAAACATGGTTTATGCAATGTCACGTTTTAATAATATGTATATGATTACATAATGTTAACAATTTTTTAGTTTGCGTGATTGAAAAATTAGGGAAATTGATGGTTTATGATGGTAACCCTCAAATTACGCACACACCATAAACGGGCGGCCATTAGCATGCTTCACTCATGATAAGACGAGGTTACGTCCGTCTTTTTTTCAGGTCCGTGTAACACTATAGAAAGATAGTCTTCATACAAGCGCTCTGTCAAAAATGAAGCAAAAAACCATAGAGAAAACATTAGACCGATTCACACACGCGTGACGAGTACTTGCTTACGCTTGTATAATGTTGCCAGTGGAGGTGCAGTTTTCCCGAAAGCGGGGAAATGAATCGGCCGCTGATAACCATTTGTTTTTGTCAATAATAATTAATAATACATAAATAGCTATATGTGGTAAGTATGGGTATGGTAAAGAAAAGTTGTTTTATTACGAGAATGTTTATAATATGAAACGAATAAAAGAAACAACAACACGTATATTTTTGTACAATTAATTTTTTAATTTGAATGGAACACAGTAGTAATGTAAAGTTGTTGTATTATTAGAATGTTAATAATATGAAACGAATAAAACTAAACAACAACACGTAAAAATTTTTACAATTTGTTTTTTAACTCAAATGAAACAGTTAGGTATATCAAATTTAAAGTCAAGCGCGACTGAAAAGATATCGATTCAAAAAGCAAGATTCAAGATTCAATATCATTTATTCAGGTTAGGCCATGTTTAGATTACAGCACTTATGAATGTCATTATGCCATCGGTTCGTAAGTCTAACTATGGGGCGGGAGCCTTGTACTGAGATGAACCGGCAAGAAACTCAGCAAGGGCATTTTTTTTCTCCCTTTCTTTTACAGCGTCAATTAGAGTTGAAAAATGCCCTCCCTATCATAGAAAGGCACTTTCCATTACAATAATAAAAACATAAAACAACTACAAGGACATAAAAATAAAAAATATATTAATAAAAATAAAAAGTTCAGGTATTCCTCAATATAAAATAATCAATGTAATCAATATCTTACAGTACAGAAAAATAAAAGTAAGACTACAACTACTAATATACTAATAATAAAAATAAGTTAGCAAGTTAGCAAGAGCAGACCAGCCTCCACAGGCGGCACCCGTTCACGAGTATGACATGTGAATCAGCCATCGCTTCGCTCAACCATGTTTTAAGGAACGTAACGACCCGACGCACATGCCACCACCGCAGAGACACTTTGAGAGAGCATGACACACTCGAGCAACTCCAATGTTGCTTCATTGGAGCAAGAAAATATTTAGGCAACGCAAGTAAGTTTTGAGTAGGTACCTATTATCGATATGACGTTTCAAACAATTTGTCTGAAGATGAGTTTGCAGCAGAGTTAAACAATAACTTAGGAAAAAACTACAAGAATTAAAAACGCTCATGCTGAATAATGCCATAGGATAACTAATAGTACTACCGTACAGAAGGTTCACTCTCTAACTAAAGTCAAGTTTAGGTATAACAAATTGCCTACTCTTACGACTTTCACGTGAAATTTAAACCTATCGTGTGACTCGAGCGTTCATATTCAGTTAAACAACGCTGACTAGATATCGATTTGACTAGAGCGAAGGGTTTTCTACTCATGAATATATTTAAGTATATATTTAAAAAAAATAGATTCATTGTTCTTTCTTATATTTAGACACCCGTAAACACAACAGTAACTTTTATACGGATTATAAGATCGTTTAGTAGTCATTGTTCGGTCAATCTAAATTTTTTTGAAATTCACCTAAAATTCTTTTAAGCGATTTATTTATCTTTTGAAGACGCCGGGTCTTTTGTTTCAAAGTTTTTATAGTTTTCCTATGTTTAAGATTCAGTAATGAGCTTTTATTTAGTTCTTTTCGAAGAAGGATCTTACGTGGAGTGTAGAATACATAATAGAATTCGTCATCTGATGGGCGCCTGAAATTCCCGCGTGACGTGCTCTGTAAAATGAAAATTCGAAAAGACATAAATAAAGGGGAGTAATATGAAAATAAGTAGCATGTGTAAAATTAAAAAAAAGGTTTTATGAAGATTACTTACAGGTTGCGATGAACATTCAGTAATTAAATTTCTATTTGAAGTTTCACGAACACTTTCTTTCATGTCTTCAGCAATATTTAAAATCTAAAAAAGGTAAGTTATGTAAGTTTACTAAATTATTTATCTGTCTATAAGTAAAATTACAATATTTTTTTATATTGTCTACGACACAACTAAACTCATTGATAGCTCATGAGAAGGTGAAACCTCATCCACATTTAAATTATCTTCAAATTGATCGTCTGTGCTTGTGCATGAAATACGTAAATCCTGAAACAAGTAATTTTATCATCATTCGCTGTATTTATTTTTATCAACATCGTGTCACAAAATCTCAAAATGAACATTAGTTTTAGTATAAATAAGTACGACACAACTAAACTCACTGATGGCCCATGCGAAGGTGAAACCTCATCCAAATTTAAAGTATCTTCAAATTGATCATCTGTGCCTGTGCCTGTGCATGAAATATGTAAATCCTGAAACAAGTAATTTTGTCATAATTTGCTGTATTTATTTTTATCAACATCGTGTCACAAAACACAAAATAATGCTTTAATAATTATACCTTAACAGGGACTGCATTTCGACGCAATCTACACAATCCACCCTTTGTAATGTACTTATCTTGATTTTTAAAATGTACTGAACATATTCGTGTATTTTTGGTTGGCTTCCAATAAACTTCTCCACGACTAAGCCTTATATTTTTCACCCATTTGTCAGCAATAACATGGTCGATAGGAATCCTTTGAACAACAACACGCAATAGGGTAGACTGGGTTGAAACAAGACTTGCAGAAATAAAGTTCGTTTAGACTTCTCAACTTTCAAATAACACAATTTCAGGTATATAATATCGTTAAATCACAAATACCTACATAATAGATCGTGTCACATACCCTATGTAAATGGGAGCAAAAAAGTCAGTTAAAATGGGAAAATATTTTTTTACAATTGGGCAACACTAAGCATTGAAACAGAGCGATTCCCTACGCGACACATAGACGATGCACGCATGGCTGTGATCTGCTGTCTCTTTCCAATTCAAGGCAGCCGCTCTTACCGAGGCTTTAATTTGAAGAATCACACTGCGTACGTTTATATTTTGACTTAGTTAACTACAAGATACTATGAAATACTGAAAGCTGACCTGTGAAAAGTGATGTTATTACACTTATTTTGTTTTTCAGATGTGTTGTGACACAATTTAACTGCACAAACCGTCATATTTATTTTTGTTTTCGCGAGACACGTTTGGCGCTTTGACATTGAACACTACGGAGCGGTCCGGCGTTTGGAGCCATTTCGGGCTCCAATTAAGGTGCTTCAAAATAGGCGCGCGGACTTGGTTTCTATAGTGTTATTATTCTATGTTTGTATTATATACTGAAACAACATCTCCGAAAGCGCGCGCCCCACAGATAACCCCCCAAGCGTTCAGCTGCCGAAACGCATAACAAAAAAAAAGCCCCAACAACTACGAACGCGCGCGCTACAACAGCACTGCTGAAACGCTTAACAATAAAACCAGCCAAAGTGTTCATCCGCGTTTGGCCTTCATTTCACTTGATATTAAGTGACGAAGGCCGAAAGTGGAAGCGAACGTATCCTGGAATCGTGTTTTGGCACTTTTTGAAGGACTTCATCATGATGTTTGCACTTGGTGACAGACGGTGGCGGGGACGAGGTGTCAGCCCAAGATGTCAGCGGGTAGCGGGAGGTGTAGCGAAGAAGGGCAACGCGTGCAACTGTGTGTAGTCGTGTTCTAGAATGACGTGCTAGTACGTAGTAGTACCTCGTCCCCGCGCCAACGCGTCTGTACCCCGCAGGACGGTCGTGCACGAAGTTGCCGGACTATAGCTCGCTCGCTAGCGCTAGCACACTCGCACGCTACTCTACTAAACGAAATGAGTAACTAAACATCTCGCTAGAAACTTACTCTTTTTGTTAAGACGTTTTGAGATCGTTGATTCTGCATCTAGTTTTTATATGTAAGTAAGTAGCGGCCCCGCCCGCGCCTTCGTCCACGCTAACTTAGAATGACCGTCATAGTTCAGCCATTTAAAAAATATATCTACAAAATATAAACAAAAACCATCCTCAGTTGACGCTCTATCTTTAAGTAAGAATCGCATAAAAATCCATTTCGTGGTTTAGGAGAATAGTGCGGTGCCACAGACACAGGAAAACGGCGACTTAACTTAAAATTTGTAATGATTATAAAGCTTTACTCATCATCATCATCATCATCATCAGCCTATTAACTTCCCACTGCTGGGCACAGGCCTCCCACGTGAACAATAGCACGTGGGGACATTGGGCCATAACCCACCGCGCTGGCCCAATGCGGGTTGGTGGGTTTTAACCACTGCCATTTTACGACAGCAACCGGTACCAACGGCTTAACGTGCTTTTCGAAGCACGGAGGAGCTCGAGATGTTATAAATTTGGTCACCCATCCAGCGACCCGGCATTGCGAAAGTTGCTTAGCAAGCAAGATCGCAAGCCGAACGCGCTAGCCGCTGCAAGGTATATAAAACGAGGTATATAAGCTATCACAGTAGATATATGAAGCTTTACTCGGAAGAAGACAACTAAAATAGTCCCTGCACTATGACCACAAGGTACGGTACCCTAACACGCCGTCTAACGTGACAGTCGACCTCGCACGAATATAGCTGGGCACCAACAATTACTGGAATTGCCAAACAAATACCGCTAATTGAACAAAAAGACTACCGCACATCGCAATCAGGCAGCAGACGCTGCCGCTGCCAGTCAGACCTTCGTCAACTGACCAATTACAGGTGGGGTCGATCGGACCCCGCACTTTGCAGACGCCCAGCGAGTGGCCAGTGGGCATTGGCACGTCAATTAAGTATGCTTATGCTTAATGCGGTTTTATATGTGGCCCTAATTATACATTTTCATTGTGCAAACAGACTGCTCCTTCAAAACTGTGTCTTCTAAAAAATGTTTTTTAAAAGTCTAATTGCTTTTGCATGGAAGCAGAGCACCGACGACCTAATTGATAGTGCATGCACCCAACCGCTCGCTGTAAGTGAAAGAATGAATGAATGCGCGTTTGAATCTCACTTGTGGAAAAATTTCAACGCTTTGTCCAATCTGTATGTACTAGGCGTTGATAAGCAACATCTCGGTGTCCGTTATTAGTAAAAGCGCAATAAATAGGTACTTAATGTTTTGAAGAATTACTGTTGTGTGATGTCGATTGTACAAGTACAAGTAAGTACGGTACTATAAATAAATAAATAAAACTTTCCTACAATCACACCAATTATCTAGCCCAAGAGAAGCTTCGAAGAAACTCGTTAAATGGTTACTAGACAACGGATAAACATACTTAAAATACTTAAATACATACTTATTATACATAGAAAACACCCAGTACCCGAGACAATGTAGAAAAACAATAATTTCTAATTTGACTCGGCCGGGGATCGAACCCGGGACCTCAGAGATGGCGACACCATGAAAACCGGTGTACAAACCACTCGACCAAGGAGGTCGTCAAGTCTTACTTAAAAAGTCTTAAAATTACTTATTGTTGTGGTCTGTTGTTGTTTGTCAACAACCCTATTGTAACCTTAATTGTGAGGATTCTATTCATTTACAAATTACGTGAATAAAATTCAAACGATGACCATTGAATTAGTAGACGATGGAAAAATGGCATTATTATTTTTTTATACGTTTTTGCAAGCCTATTCTGTCCCTGTCCCTATGCTGTACTTTACTATATTAGCCCATATTGTCTACCATACTATACTTACAAATGTTAAAACTTAATGCTAAAAGAAGCCGTGACTTAAATAAACGATAATTTTCTTTATTAACCGAGTCATTGAATAAGCTTATCATACGATAATTATTTGGAAAAACGGCTCAGCGTGCCTTCCAAAGTACGGAAACGTTCAAACAATTTTTTTTTATTAGGTCACCCATCCAAACCCAAAAGTCACTGCGGCTAGGACCTCCTTTGACACCAGAGGAGTCCACCGAAAGCAACCTTTACAGGTTGCCACAAACATTGCATTACGCAACCATCTGCCGTATAAAGGTAACACAGTATATAAAGGTATTACAACCTGTCAGTCAGTACACCGTTCTCACAGCGAAATATCAAAAACAACACGCCGTTATATACACAGCTTTCGTGTCATAACCATTCTTCGAGTACGAAAATAATGCCGTTTCGTTACTATCTGATGATCGATAGCCGATGGTTTCACAACATGAAGGGCTTGAATTTGCCTTAAAGGTCACGCCCACTTCTCATAACCTTTCTATTTGATCAGTCAATTGACTTAGAACTTGGACCGCAAACAGACAAATCTCATTATATTACAAGTATTACAACTCCATAACATCGTGCTGGCGTACTTTCAATCTTATCGTTATATAAATAAGGGTGTGCCGGATGCAGTGGTAACCAAGCCGAAGCATGAGAGTTAATGTCCGTGACGTTTGAAGTGGTTCTTTCATTAACCGGACAGTCAAACAAACAGACAGAAACACAGCGATGTTGGTTTACAGACCACTTTTATTTTGTGGGCATTAGAAATCTCTCAGTGTTTCCATTGTTTAGACAAAAGGGGAAATGCAAATTTCGAATGTAAATTTCAACAAGTTCCTTCCTTCGCGGAAGTGTGTCGCGTCTTGGCGGTGAATACACGCATCAGGCCTTTGTTTGGCTACCAAGAAATCAGTGTTTGCACATCTGAATTATATGCGTAGTGGAAATGTGAATAGAAACAAATACAATAACATGAATTTGCTACTTTATATCCACAGTAGGTATCCAGAAATATTGCCGGGATTTAGACGTTACGCTACTGCGTAAAATCTCCGACTCAACTCTCGATGTTAAATTCAATTCTATTCAATATCTTTATTGTAATCTCACTTTGCAACATCGAATAAGTGAGTCGACACACGTCGGTATCTCCACATTCTTTTTTTAAAATTTATTTATACAAAGCCCGGCAAATGACCCACTCCACCTGATGTTAAGTGGAAGTGATGTCCAGGCGCGAGGACAACTGGTGCAGCGTAATAGCATATCAGTCACCCTGCGGCTCCTCCCTGCCGCCCCACAAAGTGCCTCTTTACGCCTCGTTCGAAGGACCCTATGTAATAGGTAAGAGGGAAAACGTGTGCTAGTAGACTATTCCATCTTTTGGAAGTGCGACAAAGAAACGAGTCACCAAATTTCTTTGTGCGTGATGGAATATCAGAGACTGTAAATTGGTGACTCCGGACGCGTACTCCTATCGAGGAAGGGAGAAGGAAGGATGAGGTCAAAGAGTTCTTCAGAGCACTCGCCATGGTATATACGGTAAAAGACGCTGAGTGACGCAATATCTCTACGCAATTGCAAAGGCTCGAGAATTATAGTGATCTCTGCATTGCCTATAATGCGCACAGCGCGGTGCTGCAATCTGTCCAAGGCATCGAGAAGGTACTTTCCATAACTGTGCGACACTGCTAGGGCTACTTGGCTGCCTGCAGGCGCACCCGGCGCGCGAGCATCGGACAGTCCCACCGCGCCGCCAGTGCACTCAGGATGCCGTTGGGGCTGGCAAGCGATCAGCGCAAGCGCTGTAGCATGGATGCGCACATTGCGCACCGTTTTCTCATAATGGCATGGAAGCCGTCGGTCTGCGCCTCCGCGAACATGCCTGATGCGCTACAAAAGCGCGGCAGCCCCATCAGCACCCTGAACGCATTGTTGTATTGGACACGCAAGTCGCTGTATGCCCACTGCGTGAACTCCACCCAAAGGCTGCAGGTGTAAAAGGATTGGCAGTAAGCCTTAAAAAGCGTCACATTAACCTGCTTAGTACACCGTGCAAACCTGCGGGCGAGCATGTTGCATCGAACAGCAAGCGACCTGCGCTCCCTTTCTAAGTCTACGTTGTCACGTAAGTCTTCTGTGACCCAGTGACCCAGGTACTTAAATTTGTCGACTCTGTTTAGTTGAGATCCACAAAGTGTGACTGGTGGCACAACGGAGTAAGTTCTTGTATCGGCCTTAAAAACCATCATCTCACTTTTTGCAACGTTGTACCTGAGTCCATGGGCTGCCGCGTAGTCTTCACATATATTTAGCAGCCGTCTCAGTGCCCTGATCGAGGGGCTCAGCAGCACCATGTCATCGGCATAGCTGATATTATTGACACAGACAGCGTCAACATGGCATCCAACTTTGGTGCTGCTGAGCTCCTCGATCAATCCGTTTACATATACATTAAACAAGGTGGGCGAGTTCAGCCCCCCCTGTCGAAACCCGCACTCCAAAGTGTACTCCTCGGAGAAGAAATCTGCCCATCTTACACGGTTCTTTTGGTGGCTGTACCAATGCCTGAACAAGGCCGTAATGTCAGCAGGTAGTGTCGTGTCATGTAACTTCTTCCATAGCGTATCTTATGACACTAAGTCAAAAGCCTTTGACAGGTCAAGATAGAAAGCATAGATAGTAGTCCCTCTCGCTTTGTAATACTGAACGGTCTGCTTGAGGCATAGAATAGCACTCTCCATGGAAAGTCCCGGCCGAAAGCCAATATGTGCGTCGTTTATCTGAATGTGCTTATCTAAATGTTTTCCAAGCACACCGTCAAGCACCTTAGCGATTATGGTGGCTAGAGAAACGAGGCGAGAGATCGGCCTGTAATTAGTTAAATCCGACGTATCACCGGTTCTATTCTTTATCACTGGCACAACCACCGTATACATCAACTCGTCAGGCAGGTACGAGTGTCCCAAACAAAGAGAGAAAAACATAGCAAGAACCCTAGGCAGGTGTATCACCGCGTGTTGCAGGTGCTTGATGCTGAGTCCGTCGTGCCCCGGAGATTTACCTCTTACCATACCCTTTATGACTGCCGCGACTTCACTCGCGCTGAAACGATTACTTCTCTCTGCGACACGACACTCAGAATCTTGCTCCTGCCGCACACTTCCCAGCGGCGAGTCCACCCTGAAGTGCTGCCGAAACACGTCAGCAATGGCCCTCGGCTCGTGCACTCCTGCCACGCTCACAGGTAGGCTCCGCTTACGATTAAAACAATTATTTTATTCCATAGAAATTTAAAGTCTTTATTTGAATAATGCTCGGCAATCATATCCATTTTAATTTGTTGCTGATTACAATTAAAATAGATATGATTACTCGTTTCAGCGCGAGTGAAGTCGCGGCTGTTATCGGAGCTCCATTTTGACAAACTTTTAATTTTGATTTAAATAATCGTCTCGAATCACACATTTTGTTATAAACAATTCCAGTAGTTGATTTACCATGTAAACACCACATTTGAAAACAAAGTCGAGCGTCTTCGTGAGCACCCCGTACATGTCTGTTCCAACCGATTACATGTTTTCCCTTCTTCCTACTTTTCAAATTACAACTACACTGAGCGGCATGCTTAAGTATATTTACAATATCTATATCATGTCCTCCTCACCGTATCCGGCGACGGCGACTCTTACAGTTAAAGCTGGTCTTTGTGACTCGCGAAGCCAAACTTCATCCTAAAGAGACGATCACAAGGCGCAGTGTAGCTGGCCTAACGAATTAAAGGTGTGTAATGTAGGCTTTAAACGAGTCTTTCGTGCTTGACGTTTTGCGTCAAGATCCTCTAAGCGCTCTTTTTCGTAACTATCCACCCTAGAGTAGACGGCATGACGCCATTCTGGTCTACGTCGTGCAAGCTCTTCCCAGTCATCCGTTGGAATATCACAGGCCACAAGATTGCGTTTCAGCACGTCTTTGTAGCGCAGATATTGCCCTCCTTGTTTGCGCTTTCCACATGACAAGAGTAGAACACTGCCTTGGGCAATCTACTATCATCCATGAGTACGACGTGTCCACTCCACCTGAGTTGGTGTTTCATGATGAGGCACGCGACTCCAGGTACTCCTGCCCGACGCAGAACTTCTGTGTTTGAAACATGATCTTGCCATTTAATTCGCAGTATGGACCTCAAACATTTTAGATGGAAGGTATCCAACTGCTTAATATCTGCCTTGTAGCAGCACCAGGTCTCCGTAGCATAAAGTAGGGCAGGCAGGACGATTGCTCTATATACCATAAGCTTGGTTTGCAATTTGATATCATGCGAGTTCCATACACGAGCTCTGAGCCTTCAAAAGGCCGCTGCAGCGATTGCTATTCGCGCAGGTATTTCCGATGCCAGGGTGTTATCTTTCCTCATGCGAGTTCCCAAGTATTTAAAATGGTCTACTTTTGCTAGTGCAGTGCCATCCAAGCTTATATTAGATGTGTCAATGCCACTACCCCTCGGAGGTTGTTTTAACACTTTGGTTTTACTAGTGCTTATAACTAGACCAAATCTGAGGCATGCCATTTGTAAGGAGTCCACATAGATGTGTAGAGACTCAAGAGAATCAGCCATAAAGCAAACGTCATAAGCGTACAGAATGTCCATTACTGGGAGCTTGGTAACCCGCCGTTTCGCTCGAAAGCGTGAGAGGTCTATCACACTTTTATCAGTTCTGGAATTAATACCCATGAAATCACTGCAAGACTTGGCCGCATCCAGCATTACAGAAGCAAAGTATAAGGAGAATGAAGTAGGAGCCAAGACACAACCCTCCTTCACGCCGTTTGTTACCGGGAATTGGTCTGATAAGACATTTTTAACGCCTCTTCTTTCAGGAAATTAAGTACATAGAGTAACGCGTCAACAGTGGCAGAATGTAGAGTTCTTGTTCGTGGACGAGATATATTTGGTTCCCTTTGGTAACCCTTTGGCGGCATAAACGTTATGCTCTTGTGCGACCTCATGCAGCTTCCGCCAGGAAGTTAATATTAGTATTTGTTAACAAGAAAGTCTTTCCTGTTCCAGCGCCCCACGCTTTTACAATCAAATATTATAATTAAAAGCACATAGTTTATTTAGACTTCAGCCCAGAAATAGAGACAACTTGAACGATCCATAATTTGTTTTTTGTTTTTACATGCATTTATAATAGCGTGTTTTTCTAGTGCTTTTTAAACTATTAATTTATTTTATACTTTTTGGTATAACCTTAAAACCTGATCATGTTCAAAGTCCATTACGTGGCCTTTCTCTCAAGTGCAAACACGACTATGATACGATACTGCCAGTGCCATCTTTCGGCTTCATCATTAGACCTTGAAACCTAATCGTGGTCAAAGTTCATTACAAGATTTTCTAAGAAATCCAAAACAGCTGTGATACGATTTTCCATCATGAAGTTCCAGTTCATATCTTCCGGCTCCATCATCAGATCAGTTCGACAGTACCATATTATTGTATTGTCATCAGAACTACATACAGCTGCCAATTTTCATTACGCTAGGACCCTTGGAAGATGGTGAAATTAGTTACCTTAGATTCTATTACATACTTTGTTACATACAGGTCTACTAATAAAAGCGTGTTAAAAAGGTATATTAACTCAATAGACTATGACGGCGCCTAAGAGCGCCTCCTTTATTTTACTGTATTTTAGTGCTTTGTCATTCATTTTAGTAGGTACATAAATATGATAGCTGATAGTTTGATATCCGACTTAGATAATTATTCTGTATCGGACTCTAAAGTTTGTGAGGTTGAAATGTTCAAGCAATATCTGTGGTCTTACAACAATCCTTTAACTGTACGACTGTACTAACACAAAACATACGCAATATATTTAAGAATTTTGACAACTTTAGTGTTTTTAGGCAAAGATTAGACATAAATTGTGACATCTTTGTTTTAACCGAATGTTGGCTCGGTAAACATAGCAATTTACCAGAAATACCAGGCTATAATATGTACAGCAGCAAGGTAAATTATAACCAAAATGACGGGATAGTAGTTTATGCCAGGAATAATTTAATTATCACCGTCGAAGAACCAAATATTTTAGACTGTAATCGGCTACGAATCAAATCGGATCTGATTTTGCAATATAAGCTTTGTATAGACCGCCCTAATTTAAAAATACCAATACATTTATTGACTCACTAAATAACACATTACAAATATTATCACCATTTAAAAATACAATACTTAATAATAGGAGATATAATATCAACATTCTTCCCGACAACAATGATTCCGCTGCTCAGGAATACCTAAACCTATGCTCCTTTCATGATGGTGGCACAATATTTCATAAAGAATCAAGATTTTTAGGCTGCCGAAATTCGTAGAATAAAGATGAAAAGGTATGTGTAGGTATGTTCTAAGTAAGCCCTATCTATACTCTCGGGTAGGTATTTGTTCAAACTTAAACCTAACTGAAAGTGTGTGTGTTTAATTTAGTACCTATTATGGGCGGCGATAACAAAAATACTATGTAGGTTCAGTATGCGAGCACTATATTTATCTTCTATTAAATAAGTTAGTATTTCGTCAGGGCTATTTACATAGATACTAGGTGTAGGCAAGATACCTATTTAAACAATCTATGGACAACACACGCAACGCTTCAGCAAGAAACAACTGCACAGTCTGCACATGTGCTTAGGTGGTGAGCCTTTAGCCGCTTAGTCGCTTTTACGACACCCAAGGGAAGAGAGGGGTTGGTAGTATTATTTTGATGAGCTTATCACCGCTCTATGCTGTTGGATGTATGTGCAGTCTATAGTCCGTTAGTCGCCTTTTACGACACCGAAGAGAAGATTGGGGTTGGTAGTATTATTTTGATGAGCCCATCGCCGCTCTATGCTGTTGGATGTATGTGCAGTATTTCCATCTGTTCCCTTAGGTGTCGTAAAAGCAACTAACGGGTTAATTTTTTAATAAAATAATCTATATCATATTGTTGTATCAATTAGGTATTTTATTTTCTGTAGTGTAATATATGTGGAGTATAACACACGGCGCTAAAAACCCATTAAAACTCGGTTTCTATTTAGTCCCTCGCTAAAGCTCGGGAGTAAAACTTCCTCGTATACATATATGGGTCATTTTAGCTCCTTGAAATCAATCTACCTACTATTATTAGGTGTTTTAACTATTAAATTTAAGTACCGAGGCACAATACAGTATATTTCTTTTTCATTTTTACCACTGTAACTTTATAATTTTGATTTTTATTGCGCAGCGGCGTGCGAACGAGTGCGCGACTACGTCATCAGCTAGTGCCCACCCGCGTTTTTAAAACCCTTCGGCCGGAAATGCGCACTTTGATAGTAGATATCTTAGCCATTTTTTAAGATATCATCATCATCAGCCTATAAACTTCCCACTGCTGGGCACAGGCCTCCCACGTGAACAATAGCACGTGGGGATATTGGGCCATAACCCACCATGCTGGCCCAGTGCGGGTTGGTGGGTTTTAACGGTTGCCATCTTACGACAACAACCGGGACCAACGGCTTAACGTGCCTTCCGAAGCACGGAGGAGCTCGAGATGTTTTTAAATTTGGTCACCCATCCAGCGACCCGGCATTGCGAAAGTTGCTTAGCGAGCAAGATCGCAAGCCGAACGCGCTAGCCGCTGCGCCATCGAGCTCCTCTTTTAAGATATGAAAAAAGTAAAAACAGTTTTTCTCCAATTTTTTGTAGATTTATTTGGCATGTAAAGTAAAAAACGTTTGTGAGACCCGTTACATTGCTCATGCACACTACGTAAAAATATTGTACATTGGGAAAAACGCCTAACGATTGGGAGTCTCCTCTTGATTTCAATGATATAGGCTGTTTAGAACCAGCAATGAACTGCAAAACTGCAATGGACAGGGTATAGAAATAAAAACTGTCAGGTGACATTGACATTCGTTGTCTGTCGTCACGTCATCATTATTAATTCAGGTTGGCAAAATTATGCGGTCTGAGTTACGGTACGCTGGTTGATTCCATTGGTGGAACAGCGCCAGATCTTTATAATCTAGTGTAGACGTGTGCTAGTTTTGTGAGCCCCACGCACGGTCAACCGTCATGCTTGATTCGTTGAGCTTGGTCCGTGGGAGACAGCATAGTGAAAATTGGGGGGTAGATTCTAACTTGCCACCTGAGGCCTGGAGTTGGCCGTGGGAAGGTGTCTGCACAGGAAGTGGGGGGGCGCGCCCCCTTCTACGCATCGTGGGATCAACTGTTTCAGGATAGTACAGCAGCGCAGGTCAGGCCTACAATCAATTTAATATTTTAACCGCCTCCGTGGTCTAGTGGCTATGCCACCGGTTTCAGACCCAGAGGTCCCGGGTTCGATTCCCAGCGGGGGGTACATCTTTGTGTGCTCGGTTTGGTTGGTGTTAGGGCTTTTAAGTCCGCCTGGCTAGCTACCACCATCTTATCTAAGTCTGTCGCCATAACAACGATGTTTATAGCATAGTTGTGTTCCGACAGTTAGAGATAAGATAGCCAGTTCCTCAGTGGTTAAGGATTCCGGGTGAAGCGCGCTTCCACCTTCGGCCTTATCGTCACTTACCATCAGGTGAGATGAAGGCCAAGCGCTTACCCGTTGCAGAATAAATAAAAAAATACATATTACGGGGTGCATCGCCCCATGTTCAGAGCAAACTCAAGCTCGTTTCACTCCCAGGGACTCGTCTATGGGCCCGCTATTAGCCTGGGTGATGTTGGCGAATGAGGTGGAGTTTGGCCAGAACATAGGCCATTGACCAGCAGTGGGACTATCTAAGCCCGTACGTTACTAAGTCGCAAAAAAAACATATGTTGATAAAACAAGAACTACATAAGAACGACATCAGTCACGATCGCTCCACAGTTCGAGCACCGCAACCGGTCGCCGCGGAATCTCCTCTGGACACGTCTCAAAGCCACCGTTGTCCGTGATCGATTTCCGAACGTGCGATGCGCCTGCGCTGCCTAGTAGGGTTGGCACAAATCATTTTGTGATGTAGAATACAAATTGGTTTCTCTTCAGCCTACTCTTGCCGACCACTGCTGAACTAAAACCTCCCCTAATACATACACACAGGGTTAATTTTGGACCCCCCGCCAAAAGTAAATATGAGGCAAAAAAGTTTTTTTGTTTACGCATTTCGATTTTCCATACAAACTTAAAAGTCGAAATTTTTAAAAACCAATGAGACAATTTAGATGAAACTTTGCATGCTGAAGTAAAACACAGGGATCTAAATAGTTTGTTGAACACATTTTTAAAAAACGTTTTTCTAGCTGAGTTATTGCGATTTAAAGTCCACCATAGAAAGTTAAAAATCGCAATAACTCAGTTAAATAAACATTTTTTTTAAATGTTTTCAACAAACAATTTAGATCCCTGTGTTTTACTTCAGCATGCAAAGTTCCATCAAAATTGGTACATTGGTTTTTAAAAATTTCGACTTGGAAGTTTGTATGGGAAACCGAATGGCGTAAACCCTCTTAAGGAAAAGTTAAGACAAAAATGTAAAAAAAAAAAAAATTATTTCATTATTCGATTGTACTGCTGCTATTGGATCACGTAAAAAAATTGGCGGGAGATTAATTAACCCTGTATATTAACATACATGTATATTACAAACACACATCACGCCCGCTTCCCGGAGGGATAGGCAGAAACCACAGCTTTCCATTTGCTACGATCCTGATCCTCTTCACTTACTTTATATGGTGTTCTTTATACATGCTCGTCGGTTTAGTCTTCTCTTGATTTGACCTTTAACGAGAACTTCACTGATCTGATCTAAGTACTTTCGCCTAGATCTTTCCCTTCCAGCAATCCCATTGACTCTAACTCGTCTATTTTAATCAATCCTCTCTATATGAACAAACCATCTTAACATGCTTTTCTCAATTTTTGTCGCAATTTCATTCATTCCACACTTCTCTTTTATCACACTATTCCTAATCCGATCTTTCAAAGTCACACCACATAATACCTTCTTGACGAACTCATTTCTACTGCTTTTCCTAATGAGCGCGAACTATCTCGGCTATTTGCGCCGCAGGGCGTCCTACTGTGCCACAGCCTTCTGCGTTTGATAGACGCAGTCTCTACTTTAGGACAAGCCTGCTTCAATGATCATCCATCCTTTTGCAGATATGGTCGGCCCTTCTGGGTGCTGATTCTGCGAGCGACGTCCATAATTTTAGTTTTCTTTCGAATAAATTTTTATTTATTAAACACAAAGACTGAGCATTCCGAATCCGCGGAACATGAACTCGTCGACCACGTGGCAACCCTGACGCAGCTTTTGGTTCACAGCAATTATGGCGGGAAAACTTAAGGCCTAATGAGTGTTGCCGCGCTTTTTTCCGCCGAGTTATCACGCACTTCAAATATATCGGCCGCTATAGGGATGCCGGTCGGTTGCTCTCGACGTGCAAAAACAGCAATGACATCTACGGAATGGTTCA
The DNA here is from genome assembly GCA_963921215.1 of Scoparia ambigualis. Lineage (NCBI taxonomy): Eukaryota > Metazoa > Arthropoda > Insecta > Lepidoptera > Crambidae > Scoparia > Scoparia ambigualis. Next base: position 7,445,108 of record OY992517.1, read on the forward strand.
AGAAAAATGTTTCTAACACTTGCGGTACCTACGTATAGGATGCTTTGAATAAAATAAAAAGTTTGCCTTAATACTTTTTACATATTTTATTTATTTATTCATTTAAGGAAAATTTACAGCAATATAACTAGAACTAGACTATGATAATTAATGACTTATAAATTTTCACTAATAAATTACAAATTTAAAAGAAACAAAAGATACTTAATAATTATAATATGACTAAAATACAAATTTATGCTTTGAATACAACAAAAGAAATCCAAAAAAAAATATTTTTTTTACGGGTAAGCGCTTGGCCTTCAATCTCACCTGATGGTAAGTGACGATAAGGCCGAAGATGGAAGCGCGCTTTACCCGGAATCCTCAACCACTGAGGAACTGGCTATCTTATCTCTAACTGTCGGAACACAACAATGCTATAAACATCGTTGTTATGGCGACAGACTTAGATAAGGTGGTGGTAGCTAGCCAGGCGGACTTAACAGCCCTACCACCAACCAAACCGAGCACACAAAGATGTACCCCCCGCTGGGAATCGAACCCGGGACCTCTGGGTCTGAAACCAGTGGCTTAGCCACTAGACCACGGAGGCGGTTAAAAAATTAAAAAAAAACATAACAAAATTATTTTTAAATTAACTCTTAAAGTATTGCTCAGTTAATAGCCGTCTTAGCTGAATTACGATCAACGTCTATTGTTCATTATTAAGCTGATTGCCAGTTCGCAAGAGGAATGCTGCTACTGACCAGTGTCATATTAAAAGATGCAGAGCCACGTAGCATTTTGCCCGGTACCTTTAGACAGATTTTAGAAAGTAGCTCTGGACAGTCAATTGACCCATTGGCTATGCTTACGAGGGTACATATATTGCTAATATTTCGTCTGATAGTGTAGTGGTAGAAAGTGATAACGACGACAACAGTGCTCATAGTCTGTGGATCTTATATGACATTTATAATCAAGGTAACGTAAAAAGCGCCTCTCAATCCGAGATTTATAAACATCATATTTGGGGTTCCACACCTGGGAGGCAGGCATACTCTAGATGAACAAACGCACAGTAAAGTACTTTAAGCGATTTTATTGAGCGAAAAGAATAGGCTGTACGCATGATAAAGCCTAGGGTTTTGGATGCTTTGGATACCATATCGTCAATATGCTTATCAAATAGCAGTTTATGATCAAACATTACTTACGAGGTCCTGTGATACTATATTAATGTTTTGTTTTTGAGAATAAATTGTATTGATTATATTAGATCTGCGCGTGAACGAGATACAGAGGCACTTTGAAACATTAAGATCAAGTTTGTTTAACGTACAATATGTCTCAAATCTTACCAAGTATTCCTGGAGCCCCAAGACATCCGACGAACCAGTAATTCTCTTCAATATTTTCATGTCGCCCGCGTAAGTAAAGTAAGTTATTTGAATTTAAGAAGCATAGGTTGACATCAGTCATAAAATATTGAAGAGAAGAGGCCCGAGCAGGGATCCCTGCGGCACTCCTGAGGGCACCATAACCCAGCTGGACACGTAACCACGTAGTACCACAGCCTGTCTCCTACATAAGAGGCAAACTATCTCAAAAGGTAACCATGAATTCCGGCACGAGCAAGAAACACTTGCTATAATCGGTATATATTACGTCAACTTGAGCAGCTGTACTCATTCCCTCAGTAATAAACTTGGTACACAAAAGCAAGTTAGAAGATGTTAGTAGAAACGCTTCTTAAGAAAGCCATGTTGCTCATCTCCGAAAGTGGATTTCAAGGCAGAGTATAGGTGGTTATAGACTACTCTTTCGAATACCTTGGCAAACAGACAAAGTTTGGATATTGGAAGATAGTTATCACAGATAATTCAAAAAGAAGGCATAGGGGTGAGTAAGGCCGAAGCGCATTTTACTATAATAAGCAGAGGTACGAGGTACGGAGCGGAGATTTCGGTATAGAATCGGGTCCTCCCGCTTATTCAGGTCTAACTTTTTAAGCAGTCGAAGCTTCGTACTATGATCGAAGAGTCGAAGGAAGGAAAAAATCAACCAGTCTTAGGAAGCTCGAATGGGTTTCGAACCCATGACCTTTGGATTTCCGGTCCACTGCTCTACCACTTTTTTTTCCAGTATACATTTTATCCTATATCTATATAGCATTGTGAATGCAAAATTTCAATAATAAAGATATTTTATAAGCAATTACGCCTTATCGATTATTAAATATTTGCGACAGTATTTCTTTCGACTGTGAGGGTAGGTAAGGTAAACCTTCACAGTGACTGAGCGCTTATACACTTGATGGCTATGATGACGCTTGCCAAATGCGGGATGGTGATCCAAACCCATTGAAAAATCCGAAAACACACGCCATACCTTGGGGAATCGATTTTATTTATTTGTATATTTAGGTACATTAACAGGTCACATCCAAACATTGATCAAGTTAACTTAATAAAATGTAATAATAATAACGATTGAGATCGCTTTAAGCGATAAGACCGCCTTTGCCCACATTAGTTTAAATATGCTTATTTTATGTTTTCCGTATTTTTGTGGGTGCAATAAAGCGTTTTAGCTATCTATCTATCTATTTTTGAACTCGATTGTACAACCAAAATTATTTACGAAAATTTTATATGACAGTGACACCTCTCAAACCGTGCTCAATTCAAATTCGAAGTGACGAATGGTGACGAACTCAATTATGTTATTATTGGCTCGACGACACTCGAGCCTGTTTGATCATCGGTGACAGTTCTGTTTGACTTTCACCACTACACTATGTAGTGTCCGCTATTAGTGAAAATTACAACATGCTTCAATGGCTCTCCATTAGAACAAACAAGGTAAAGTACTTTTCAAAATTAAAGCAAAGACATTCGGTATGGGACTCCATGCATTCAATCTGTCTCTTAAAGCATTAGCCGCAATGCCCTAAGAAAATGTCGGGAACAGGCCTTCCCACAATGACAATACCACGCTGGCCCGTTGAGGAGTATAAGAAGCTCCCTTTTAGTCGCCTTTTACCACAGCAGGAGACACCGTAGCCTTAAGAACTACAGGGGTAGGATTTATGTTACCTACTGGCGCAAACCAGCATAATAATAATAATAAACACTTCACTTGCACAAAAAGAAAAGAACAACAATTACAAAAACAGGACAAATTATAAAAAAGAGAGTATAATTAGGCGGCTTTATTGCTTAAAAGCAATCTCTTCCAGGCAAAGTTGGTAGGCAGCATATAATAACACGGTAGGCTTGACGGGAAGCGCCCGCGTGCGGCAGTCCTGTGACGCGCGCGGTACCGAGGCCCGAGACCAACCCTGAAGTTACTATTCTTATGCCCGTGCCCTCTAATCTTACTGAATCTAGTACTCTTCAAACAGAACCGCAGCAAAGCTCAACAATGCTGTCAGCTGCATATATAGAAATATTAGGATAGTCGTCATCGTATTTTTTTTTTATAACAGAAGGAGGTAAACGAGCAGGCGGGTCACCTGATGGAGAGTAATCACTGCCGCCCATGGACACCCGCAAAACAAGAGGAATCGCAGACGCGTTGCCGGCCTTCAAGAAAGGAATATGCTTGTTTCTTGAAGATCCTCAAGTCGTATAACTGTCCGGAAATACCGCCGCCGAGAGCTGGTTCCACAAGGCTGTAGGTCGAGGTATTATGGGTAGAATTCTACTATGTGTCCGCGCCAAACGTCATGTCTGTGGCCTTTGCGCCTCGTGCCTGCTGGACGTTAGACGTGTTACTGAATTTCCTGGAATCATCATCATCATCATCAACACAGACAACTGCACTTAAGGACATGGGCCATAACCCAGCACACTGGATCAAGACGGGTTAGCGGGTTTTGATGACTGTATTTTACGACAACAACCGGACCGACGGCTTTACGTTCCTTACGATCCGAAGCAGGGAAGTGCTCAAGATTTTTTTTATTTGGTCATCCAGTCACCCTATTTTGCGAAAGTTGCTCAACTGACAAGATCGCACACCGAACGCCTTAGCCGAATTGCCATCGACATTACAGTTCGGTAGTTAATTAAAAATAAACATAACTTTACAGATGATTAATTAAAGACACCAGACGTGTGCACAATAATTTATTGCCGCCTAATCACGAGCAGTGCTACAACAATTACGTGTCAACAGAGGCGAATAACCTTAACAGGCGTTACGCCTTATTCACACTAAGCTTAGGCGAGAAATTTTTATCAAGTACCGAGTACATTGTTTCGGTAGTTTGATTATTTTAAAATTATTTTTAATTAAGCAAAGCAGCGAAGCAGTGTACTACCTACTTACTTGTGTAAAATACTAACGTAGTGCAGGCATAAGTGGCTGTAGCTGGCAGCGACAAATGGCGTCGCCCCCGGGTACCCGTTTTTAATCACCAGCGCCACTCAGAGAGTTGTGTGGTAATTGTCAAGGTACAACCCTATGGATCCATAAAGGCTTATAGATAATCTCATAGGTTCTCATATCCAATGGATACAGTATAGGATGGAAGGACCGAACCGTGTCTAGAGAGGGAGTACCTACCCAAGTAGCAAAATGTGGTCATGTAAGTATCCTAGGACCAAATATTTTTTAGTCCTATAGAAATCCTATTAACGTTTACAGGACCGCATTTGGGCGCACTTTACAGGACTATTGCGACCTATAGTTATTTTGTTACAGTCCGGTAAAGTGCAAATTGATTTTATTACTATTTTATTGAGTGCTTCTACAAGATCACTGTGTCCTATAAAGAACAGATACACGCACTGAGTCAGCGTGATTAGTCCTGTAACTATCTGGCGCATGCCACTACCGGTGTAATTTATCCAACAGTGGTAATTGTGATGTCATAACTAGAGCATTTATTTTTCATTAATTTTTAATGGTGAAGGCAAACGAAAAAAAATAATATTGGAATTGCAAAGGGTAATCTTTATTACTATTCATTATCATAAAGGTTGATAACTTTTTGTGTTTTCACTGTTATATAAAAAAATTAACTTGCGAAATAAATTTTATTGATAAAGTATTCGATTATAATAAACATATGTTTATGCGCCTTCAAAAGTAAACATAACTATTATTTGTAAATTCATTAATTATTAGTAAATACAGCCGTCATCAGATCGGATCGCGGTCCATATTGTAATGCATTTATCAGGAGCTTTACAATGCATTTTAGTCATAGTTAATGTTATTATAGGATCACAGTCCTGGACACCATATTGTTTAATTGATGTCAACAGCTGATCACTCTAATAATAGCAAATGCAGGTCACATATAAGTAGAATCTTACCTATAATAGTAGCAGGACGTGCAACTTTAGTGCTAGAAATCCTTTAGAAGTCACAACAAAGTCAAATCATACTTATAATATCTTCGACCTATAGTAGCTTTACCTAACACGTTTACAGAATAACTTTTCTTATAGAAGCATAAAACAAAACGTGAACAAGAATAAATAGTCTTGCTAAATGCATTTATAGGAGCTTTGATATTTATATTTATAACATGCACTTATAAGACTTAAGTTCTTATAAGCATCATATAATGTAATCCTGTAAACGTTTATAAGACTACGTAGTAGGATCGGAAGGGCTTGTAGCGTAAATAGTCTAATAAGATGTTCTCGTAAACGTCTTTAAGACTGCGTTTTAGGATCGAAAGTGCTTGTAGCGCAAATAGTCCGTTAAGCTGCTTTAACAAGATCAGTGATTTTAATCAAAGCGTCTATTAGTATGTTATAAGATGTTTAGTCTTATAAGACAACAACTATAGGAGAATTTTGCTGCTTGGGTACCTACCCTAAGTATTGAAGACGATCACGCTTTTGACTGTTTTCAACGCTAAATAACATGGAAAATTACGATAACTAGCATGTTTAGGTCAATATCATAGTATAAAACCTAAAAGAAAAGTGCTAACTGACTGAAAGAGCGACCAACATAGCAACAGCCCAAAGCTAGCTGGAATCAGAATGCTGAAAGCCTTATATATAATCTAAGGCTGAAAGACATTCAGGCCATTTCATCATAACACGAAACATACTTAAATAGATATTAAGGAATAGCAAAGTTGTAGAAAATCATACAGATTTCCTTTCTAGAGCAGATGCTCTAGGAGTGGAAGGACTTTATTGACGTTATTACTTATATTGATGTGTTGACGCATATATATCATTATATGCACCACAAGCAGACTTACGCCCCCCGAGGCTCTACTTGTTATTGTTTTACGGACCCCGACTACCTCAACGTTATATTTACGATATACATATTTAGATATCTAGCATGCTACTTAGTTACTTGACTCTTAACCGCAAATCAACTACCCGACAAATTAACAGCCACTTAAATAAAACACACATCACTAGACGCTATACATATTATTATGAAATGACAGTAGGGTAAAGCCACCGAATCCCTTTCTGAGTTTCTTGCCGGTTCTTTTTTTTCCAATACTTACAATTACAACAAATCTTATTACATAAAATTAGAAATCCATATACAAAAACGTCACTAGGTTTATTCGTGTATGAGAGCCGCTTAGTTTACGTATATGAATTATTATACAACAGTATTACATATTATATTATTTAACATTTTAACTATGCTGCCTCTTGGTTAGTATGACACAAGGAACTATATTGTATGTAATATTTTTTAAAGTTTGGCTTATTATATCTAGTTATGTTTTGGTTAGTATACATATCTTGCAAATCAGTAGGCAACTTGCAAATCAGTAGGCAATTTATTAAGGTTAGGTACTAGGTATCAGACAATTCAACATTTTAGTGCCCAATGCTGCCCTAAGTAGCTGACCTTTAATTTTCTATTTATTTTAAATGTGGATACTTTACCAAGTATTATTAAAAAATAATGTAGTAGGTAAGTACTTACTTACCTTGAATTTTGAAACTCGCTCATGCGTCCGTTCGACTTTCAACTTTAGTAAATAATAAAGATGTTTAAAGCTTATTTTCCATCTACTGACGGCGCGACACGAACATCGCATATGCGACCGACGTGTGCGTTGCGTTGTCGCAGACGGGCGTCGCGTCGCAGCTAGAGAAACGCTAGTGTATACTTGCCTTAATATGCTAGCAAGAAAACAGCAGAATACCAATTTACTATCGATGATGACCATTAGAGGCGTATTGAGAAATCCGTCAATGCTAACGAGAGATCAGAAACCATATTTAGTTTATCACCGTAATCGGAAAATGTTAATTAATTGATGCAGCATTCCAATCATTACGTAGCGGAAAGTGACCGCTTCGGATCTATGAATTTACACTATTAGCGACTTCGTATTTAGTTACAGCACGTTCAACTTGCAGGCAGTAAACATAGGCAGCTTTAAATCTAATCGTTGGGGCTATCTCTTAAGGCGACTTTCGACCCCGACGTCCTAACTTAGCCGGTTAGAACTTATGTTACAATAACGTATTCTATCTGGTGATCAAATCCGCTGCAACTTCATTCCCTAAGGGCTTTGGACGAGGTCCGCTTTGTTCAATCGCAATCAATCGGACAGCTTTATTTCCTGATAGCAGCTGTGTGTCACTGATTAACTAATACGATAGTTTCCCTTTAAGCAATGGTTTTCAGTTAATCCGTGTGCATTTAACAAAATAGTAACTTATTCCAATTGAGGAAAGTTGCAATTGATTTCACCTCGCACACTTAACTACAAAAAAAACCTTCAAGCCTCGCGTTCAGTAGAGAACGAATGTCCCCGACAGTTTCAGCTAGACATGTCAAGCTAATTCTAATGACGACCTTCAGAGACATCCTAGACATCTTGGACCTCACTTCCGAAACTTCGTTGGCCGATAATTCGTCGAACACTGCTGTGTGTGTATACACTATGCTTATCGCCTGTAAAAAACTAAAAGCGCGCGCGCATTGTGCGATGAATTACTGCCCCACGAAAGACGTTTTGGATGCGACGTTTTTGATCTCACTACTTTACACTTATCCACCTTACCTTACTTGGGCGTCGCCGGTCGTGCTTTGTGCTAGAATCGAAGAATGTGGAAATAAAATTGTTGAAAAACGTTGCTTCATGACTTTTCATCCACATTCAAAGAACAATGGGTAGTTTTGTATGGAACCCGTACCTTAGAATACATAATAGTACAAGACGTCCCGCTCCCGTACCCACCTCGGAGCATTTTAGACTAGGTGTCATAATAGAAGGCAATAAAAGATGGCACTGATTGCATCTTAACATATATTGCTTTCCATTGCCAGTGCTTCAAGCTTTATTGTTATTTCGAATAACATATTGATAAATTGCGGAGACGCGATCGTAGAATGGCGCGTAGGGTAAGCTCACAAAGGGTTTTCGGAATATTCAACGTCGAATAAGATGTACCTCTCGTCAGCTACGTTGTCGCCATACCTCTTCTTATTCTTAGCCTTTCTCAACCACATGGGTGTAGGCCTTTAGGCCAGCGCTTTGCACCACAAGCCCTGCTTCCTAGGCTTGTTGGAAAAATATCGATACTTCGATATATCAATATTTTTTGTGCGATATAACGATATTTTAGGTGATTTTTTTTTTGATATATCGATACATCGATACTAAATAACCAATATCGAAATTCAATCAAAATCGATATTTTTTTAATTTATTATCATCGCATCACGACCTAACTAAATTCGTTAGAATTCAAAGCCGTAAAAGATGTAAAAAAAAGTATTGTTGCTGAATTCCATTAATCTAATCTGTGGTAGTGAGTGTGTAACTGTCACTGTCAGTGCGTTGCTTCAATCAAGTCATGTCATGTGTGCATGTGTGCTACGTTTATGCAACGGAAATATTTAACACCTACGGCTTCCACCGTGCCGTCAGAGAGAGTGGCTTTTACGGGCCGTAACCGCCATATTTACGGTAAAAGTTTTATAAATATGGCGGTTCCTAACAACAGGAGCCGGCTGAGAGGACGGCATGATTAACAGATTCACTGTCCTAAAAATATAACAATAGGTTAATCAATAAAATTGTTATGGCCCACATGTGGGCTGCGGGACTGTGAACCAGTTAAAACAATAATTTAAAAATAAACTGTTTTTATTACTGCGCTAGGCTGACCAATTTTTTGTTAACCGATTTTAAGAAAAAACAGGTGGTTCTCTTTTTTTTAAAGCCGGTTAAAAATTTGACCGATAAGTATATCAATATAACGATATTTTTTTCGCGATATATCGAGACCGATATTGATATTTTTAAAAATAATAAAATATCAATGTATCGAAATATCGATATTTTTTTTCATTTCCGACATTCCTACTGCTACCTACTGCTACCTGGCGACGTGTCCTACCCACTCCCACTTCTTCTTTGCTACGGGATTGGTACCTAAAATCAACATTCTTTAGATAAACTTTCATTATATCAACACCAATAGGTCAACAGTGTAACAGGTCAACCATTTATTGTATCAATAATTTATTATATCAATGGTTCATTAGATCAACAGATTATTTTGTCAACAATTAACTACATCAACAAATAGGTGTCAATTACGAGAATATGAGAAAAAAGAAACAATTCATATTATTATAAAAATCAACTATTAATTCACTTAAAAATGAACAAAATGTGGAAGATTCATCCTAAAATAGTTATGTACCATTCATATTCATTTTCCTAATAAATTTATTTAATTAAAATTTTTTTTATTATTATTCTACCTTCAATGAAAAGTTAACTGCATGGTAACTATATTGGCAATAAGAATGAATGATGTCGAACGAGATAGCAACACATCCGCTAACATTGAAAATTATTTTAGTGAATATTTATAAAAAGGTCTTCTGTAGATCTTGGGGTGAAATAAACGTTGATTTTTATAATAATATGAAGTGTTTCTTTATTCTCATATTCTTGTAATTGACACTACTTGAACTCTACTAATATTATTACTACTACTATTTGAACTCGTAAACAGTTGATGTAGTTAATTGTTGACAAAATAATCTGTTGATCTAATGAACCATTGATATAATAAATTATTGATACAATAAATGGTTGACCTGTTACACTGTTGACCTATTGGTGTTGATATAATGAAATTGATCTAAAGAATGTTGATTTTAGGTACCAATCCCGTGTCTGGGTCTCAATTTGATATAAGGTGAGTACGTTAATTTTCAATTAATATGTACAATTGTTTATTATTGCAGCAAGGCTCTGTTATAAACATTCAATAGAATATATTGGATGTTGGCCGTTATTCCTGCAATAAAATACGATTGAATGGGCTCACACCTCATATACATGGGTGCCCGTACAGGCTGCGTGTGCGCAACATCCATTCTATTTATCGGCGCAGGCGCAGTCGCAGTATTGTAACGGCTTCTAATGGGTTTGGTTAGGTACGCGCGATATTCTGAATACCGGGCCCATAAGGCCTTGTCCAGAAGGGACGGATTTACGCCGGTTTTTTAACTCGATTCGAATTTCAAATGTCGCCCCATTTGCTTATGGACGCAATATTGTATTGTCAGCCAGTACCTCGACTACGAGGAGCTCGATGGCGCGGCGCCCCGCCCCGGCACATCGGCTAGCGCGTTCGGCTTGCGATCTATGACCGCTAAGCTAATTGCAGGTTTTGCAATGACGCTGGATGGGTGACCAAAGTAAAAAAAACATCTCGAGCTCCTCCTTGCTTCGGAAGGCACGTAAAGTCGGTGGTTCCGGTTTCCGTCGAACAATGGCAGTCGTTAAAAGCCACCAACCTGCATTAAGCCAGCGTGGTGGGTTATGGCCCAACTTCCCCATGTGATGTTGAACATGTGGAAAGGCCCGTGCCTGTGCCCAGCAGTGAGACGTTAATAGGCTCATGATTAACGAGATTTTTTTTTTTAACTTTCCTACAATTACACCAATTATCTAGCCCAAGAGAAGCTTCGAAGAAACCAACGGATAAACATACTTAAATACATACATATTATTTAAGAAAACACCCAGACCCGAGACAATTTAGAAAAACAATAATTTCTAATTTGACCCGACCGGGGATCGAACCCGGGACCTCAGAGATGGCGACACCATGAAAACCGGTGTACAAACCACTCGACCAAGGAGGTCGTCAAATGATGATGATGATGACCTCGACAACGTGCGTATGAGTTTTCCTGCATCGAATCGCAGCGAATTCGCCCCTTCTGGCACAGAATAATACTTCTGGTGCGTTATCTGTGTGGTGCGGGTATGGTGAGGGTATACAGGCATGCGCCACACAGACGATGCGTTTTAGGCGAATAGTTTGTACGTATAAAAAAAGGTTTAAATTTTTTTTAAGTTAAACGGTTTTATTGAAAAGAAAGATAATGGTGGTATAGATGACTAAAAGATACAAAATAATTATAAATAAATAAAAAATAAAATCGTGGAGCGCGTGAACTTTCTGTCAACAGTCAACCGTTCATATCATTAAAAAATTCTGATTTGTATAGGTAGGTAATGCTACGGCCCACGATTTTATTTTTAGTTAATTTTTAATTATTTTGTAGCTTTTAGTACATTATCTATAACATCATTATCTTTATTTTCGATAAAACCATTTAACTTAAAATAAATTTTTTTACCAACTTTTTTATTTTCTAGTTTTTAGTTTTTTTTATATAATGTACTGTATACTACTAGTCAAACCCTTTCATTTGATACCCATATTGAGGTGGTTGAACAAAAAAATGTAATACACGCCGTTTTGTGGAGGCGGCCGTTTTGGATTTAAGATGATACTGAATAATACATAATTGTATTGTCACAGAATTAAAGGTGTATACCAAATTTCAGATCAATCAGTCAACGGGAAGGGGGCAAAATTTTAAGTACTTTGACCCAACATCAACATCAACAAACAGGTCAAGCTATATTAAACCGCTTAATTAATAAACGCTTTGTTGCATTCGTCATTGTTATTTGGACTCAACAACTAAAAGGTTAAACAGTATAACATGAACCTATAGTATGTATGATCATGCTGTGTAAGACCTACCTATAAAATCCTGATAAAATGGAATGAAGAAAGTTAATTGTTTGTAAAAGAATTTTTAATTAGTACATACGTACAGGCTAGCCCAAACGGTGACATTGACATGACACCTAGATGTCAGTAATCCAAAAGAATTTTTTTTAGTGTCACCGTTTGGGCCTTCCTGCATGATCACGACTATTATCCTCGAAGGGTTAGTTAGAGCAGAGATTCCCAATTTTTTTTACCACGGAACCCTATTATGGTAACAAAAAGGGATTTTTAATGTATGTCGCACACGAAAACATATACAGTCATAACTCAAAATTAGACTAATCTAATTTTGAGTTTTAAAACATATACAGTCATAACTCAAAATTAGATTAGTCTAATTTTGAGTTATGACTGTATATGTTTTCATATGCGATGTGTTAAAAAGAGAGAACAAATATATGAAAATAATTAAGTATATGGTTTGGTATGATTTGCAAATGGATTTTGTACCCAGTCGATGTCCGCGACACGAAAAACGACCTCGTGACGGCGGGGCGGGGTGGTTGTTTTTAGGACGGAATGCGGAACCCTCTTGACCCTTTCACGGAACCCCAGGGTTCCGCAGACCACCATTCGGGAAACGCTGAGTTAGAGACCATGAGGACCACACGCCCCTGTGGTCTAGTGGCTAGTCACCGGTTTCAGACCCAGAGGTCCCAGGTTCGATTCTCAGCGGGGGCACATCTTTGTGTGCTCGGTTTGGTTGGTGGTAGGGCTGTTAAGTCCGACTGGCTAGCTACCACCATCTTATCTAAATCTGTCGCCATAACAACGATGTTTATAGCATTGTTGTGTTCCGGCCACAGATATAGAGTGGTTCCGACGGTTTGAGATAAGATAGCCAGTTCCTCAGTGTTTGAGGATTCCGGGTGAAGCGCGCTTCCACCTTCGGCCTTATCGTCACTTACTATTAGCACCTATCAGGTAAGATGAAGGCCAAGCGTTACCCGTTTTAGAATAAAAAAAGACCTAATAAACTCAAGAAAATTACAGTATCGTCCCAAAAGTCTTTCTAGATTTTTCTATTAATTAGTATTCTTGTGTTTTATAAGACTTTAAACTATCGCGTTGCATTGTTTTGCTGTTAGATTAGTTAGAAATAAAAAGGAAAAGGGAGCAATAGCAAAAAATAAAATGCTAATAAACAATTGTGGTTTTAATCCTAATCTAATTTTAATTTTTATATTTAAACGCGCTGTCGGTTTGGCCTTTAGTAGTGGGCCTTTTATTTTTCATAACTATCTTTTTCTCATACGTGCTCAACGCGTCCGCCCGCCCGTTGCGAGCAAGCCCTAAGGCTGTACCGGCAGCTAAGCCCGCGGAATACTTACTATTTCCTGCGTCCCGATGTAGCGATTATTAATGCGCCGCGTTAATATCTCGGCTCCTGTAATAATTTGTTGTTTCCCTTTGGCTTGTTGATAATTATTTTATTTCTACCGCTACGTTCGCCGCCGCATTCGCGAGACGGATAGCGCTGCAAATGGCTGCAATCATTGAAGTGGTATAGCTAGAGACGACTCTGTAAAGCAGTTCTTTGCGCACTGGGTTGCGATTTAGCTATTATATAGCTATTAACGACTCTGTAAAGCAGTTCTTTACGCACTGAGTTACGATTTAGCTATTATATAGCTATGGACGACTCTGTAAAGCAATTCTTTGCGCACTGAGTTGCGATTGAATTATTATATAGCTATAGACGACTCTGCAAAGCAGTTCTTTGCGCATTTAGTTGCGATTGAGCTTTTATATAGCTATAGACGACTCTATAAAGCAGTTCTTTGCGCACTGAGTTGCAATTAAGCTATTATATGTATAGCTATAGACGACTCTGTAAATCAGTTCTTTGCGCACTGAGTTGCGGCCCATGTGTTGAAAATGCCTAGTCATTTTGAAAGTGATAGAAGTGAGTAACTAAGTATATTTTTTTTAAATAGTAGTAGGAAAACGAGTAGGCGAATCACCTGATGGAAATTAATCACCGCCGCCCATGGACACCATGCAGATCCAGAGGAAGAGCAGATGGGGATGCCAGCGTTTTAAAAATTAGCATATATTGCGTAGCAAATGGAGTTTTACTTACCTTTTCTTTCGTTGCGGGACACAAGCGTGATATATGTATAAAGGTATGTATGTATGTATGTATGTATGTATGTATGTTTTGGCATATCTATTCCGTGGATTTTCGAACAAAAATTTAAGTTAATTGCTGTAGGTCTAGGTAGAGTGCTAACAATTTTATGACAATTGGATTTTCATCGTGGCGACAACACTGCTATTCAATAAATAGAAGTGTCGCCAATAAATAAGATATCTTTCGAGATAAATCAGTTCCGCATACCCAATTTAGACGATCGCAGTTTATCGTTTAATCGCTTGATAAATGTAACATAACACTAGCTATTATAATTACATTCTGAACAGTTGGTGATTTCCGCAAATAATTTATAAGAAGTTTTATAGGACTGAACATAAAAAGAAATGTTACATTTCAGTCTCTATTAAAAAAAAACAGAATAAGTACTATGGATAGTGTATAAGATGTTTTTGAATTTTATGGAGCATTATTAAATCCGTAAAACTATGACAGTGTCATTGAAATGAAACACTTTCTTTTGGATTGACTCGCGTTTAATTTACTATTTACATAGTTTTTTTATATTATCCTGACGTTTCGAACCTTTTACAGGGTCTGTGGTCACAGGGAGACTGAGACTGACTATGAGACGACCAACACCTCAGTCTCCTTGTGACCACGGACCCTGTAAAAGGTTCGAAACGTCAGTATAATATAAAAAAACTATGTAAATAGTAAATTAAAGGCGAGTCAATCCGTAAAAAAGTGTTTCATCTCAATGTGTAGTGCTCGCTTAAACCTCAGAAAACGCAATATGACAGTGTCACTCATTTAGCACCACCCAGGTCACGTGTAGGGTCTCAAGGGTAAACCTACGGACACGATCGACTTACGACCAAAACTCAGAACCAGAGGTCCATGCAGGTTCTACACAACTCTGTATGTTTAGTTTTAAGGCTTGTTCTAAAGCACCGCCTCGCAAGCTACCACCATTATAACAGCATTTACACCTTAGATTAAAACAAAAAGGATTTACACAAATGTAATCACGACTATTATTCAAGAAGGGTTAGTCAGAGACCAGGCAATGAGGACCGCAAAAGTATAGTCCTCTGCCATAGTCCACTTTTCACCAAATAGTGACTGCATATGTGCTCAGCGTGACGTGTGGTGAGCCCGTCGCCGCTCTATTCAGTTGAATGTATGTGCAGTCTTTAGTCCGTTAGTCATCTTTTACGACACCCAAGGGAAGAGAGGGGGTGGTAGATAGTATTCTTTCACCGATACGCGACACGGTTATTTTAACAGTAAAAGATTTCATATGTGCACCAATTCAAGTTAATATAGCCAGTTTAAGATTCCAGGTGAAGTGTGCTTCAACCATCGACCTTATTTCCACCTACCAGGTAAAATGAAGGAGTTCCATTGCGAAATAAATATCCAACCGGAATGCGGCAACCGAAACCCGATCCACCACCGTGGTCCGTCCAATCTATTTCAAGTTGCGACACAAAATTCATACACCAACAGTGGACATTCAAAAGTTACCAGGCAACGGCAGGCGCAGGCCATTCAAAATCAAAACCGGCCAAACGGAATAGCTGGAATACCGACTAATTGAACGGTCCCGAGCGCTAGTCTCCCGCTTTGACAGCCCAACGCTCATAATTAGGACATAACTCCGCCGCTCTATCCGCCAGATCATTCGCAATTCCGCGGAGCAATATTATTTCGTTGTTTATCTTTCGCATCTCGTAATGAGCGAGGCAGATGAGGTGCGATAACACAGTCCGCGGCTGCCATAATAGTTACACTCCATCAGCGTTATTTAGTGTTATCGCTTTATAGCGCTGCTTGCTAGTTGTGCGCCGGCGCATACGGGAACGTTAACGCTTCGCTATTTTATTAACGTTAGAGAAAAGATTATCTACAGCACAATGAAAGGCTGAATATGATATGGGAAATTAAGCAGCACTAAGAACACTAATGTACAATGTAGTACAGTGAAACACTTCTGTACAAGATCTTTTGCAGAAAACACAAAACAAAGCATGAACAAATCTTTCAAATCGACGTGGTTTAGACAAATAATAAATTTAGAGTTAACAAGCTAAGCTATTTGCATGCCTCTTTGTTTTGGCTAAACATGGTTGTACTACTGATTTTACTGTTAACTATGTATACCAATTTTGAGCAAATAAATAAATTATGAATTTCTACTAACAAAAAGATAACAACGCAAATGTACCTACACTAAATTGTTAAAGAAAATGTATGAAACAAACGTTTAACTACAAACCTGAACCTTACTTACGTAAGTCTTGACAGGGCAAAAGCCAGTCCGATGACCTCCTTGGTTCTAATAGAAGGTAAATCCACGATGAATCTACACCATAATGAAAACAAGACAAATTAATTGTTCAATTACATAAAGATAACCGAGATATCGCTGTACGTTTTATGTTATTGAAGGTAAGTAACTTATCTCTATTGCATTGGGTAATTAATCTGTTCAATGTAAGCGTTAGTCAATAAATTAATAATTATAAGTAATAAATTTGTCGTAAAAAATAATTGAACACAAATAATAAGATTCAATATATAAATGACAATAAAATATACAACACAAGAATTATTATGTGCCATTACAAAAAATGTGACGAATGATCGAAAGGCTCGTGACACCTACAGTGTCGGATTCGTATCACGCCAGAGGCTTTACATGTGATAGCTGATAGATGATTTATGGACATAATTATTTATAATTCAGTCAAGGCTAATTAGCCTAAACTTAAGTTTATCCATAATCATGCCACTTGCTCTCCAGGAACACTTCAGTTATGCAATTCTCTAAGCGACACATAGAATATGAAAGAGACAGAGTCAATTCTCAGCGCTGCGGCAGCCACTGCTACCAAGGCTTAACTTAGAGAATCGCACTGCTGTTCGCCTAGACTCTAGGCGAACTGAAGTGTAAGTACATACATAGATAGATCCACGATTATTATACCTAAAGGGTTAATCTAAGACTAGGCAATGAGGACCGCAGAAGCAGTCTACTGCCATGGTCCACGTTTCTCCATTTTTTCTTTTTTTTTTCTTTATTGGCAGGTATTTGCCCGAGATCTCACCTGATGGTAAGTGACGATGCGGCCTAGGATGTAGCATACTTGCCTAGATAATGCCTGTTCATCCTTTCCTTAAAAAAATCTAGGTTGTACGTGTCATTAAACAGATCCTCAGGAAGGGAACTCCACTCCTTAGCTGTCCAGCCCTTCTTAGCTGTCTGTAAACAAACACATGTGCTCAGTGTAATAGGTGGTGAGCCTGATGAGCCCGTCGCCTCCCTATGCTGTTTTATGTATGTGCAATATTTAGTCTGTTATAGTTGCTTTTTACGACACCCATGGAAAGAAGTTGCAGAGCCGCTGCAACACACGGCACGGAGAATTTGTTTGGCAAAATAACTTTCCTCGTTAGTTATGATAAAAGGGCTCTGTTAATGTTAATATTAAGTTTGTTAATTTTAAGGATATTTGCGTTTACTTACATCGTTCCAATTTCGTTCCAGGTTACTGGAAGCCAACGAACCTTTTTATAACAACGTGGTAGCCCTAACGCCGAATAGCTAACCTTTCAGTGAGGTATTTATAGCGTGGCACTAATCGCATTGAAATATTGATATTAGACCGTAAATTTCCTGCTAATGAGAATGGCAACACCACTTGGAGTATTATCAGGCAGGTAAGATAGTGTCGGCCGATTTTTGAGACTGGACAGTTAAGTATTGATATTTGGTATGTGCAGTGGAGCAATAAAATTACTCACGGACATAATACATAAACAAATTGCCGAACCAGTGTTGCATGTGAACAAATGGATTTACACATCCAATTATATAGTCTAGGACTCTAGGGTTTAACTTTAAACCTTATTTCCTGGATTAAACTACATTATCAAAAATTTGTATGACATGTCTTGATACCAAAACCGTCTGAAAATAAAATTACGTAAGAAAAGACCATGGGCCCATAAACCGACGCGTTAATAAGACCAACCCTTACCCTTTTACCTGAAACTTGTACCGTAATTGTAATTGTAATCGCAAAACATTACGGCAACTAATTATCTCTGTCATCTCGAGCTTCGAAATTAATTAAGTTTATATTACGGTGAACTTCAGCTCATATATTTATAAACCAATTATAAATACCTGATTAGCCACGATTTTCGATAACAATGGGCGTTGTATTTTCGCCCCTATGTCTTTAAACTGAAGGTGCTAGTGTCAGCATGCTCGTAGGAGATCAGCGTAATAACCTTTGCCGTTGCTCTGGGCGGGCAAAGCTATTCTATCTTTAAGATAATAAATTGAATATCTAGCCAACAGCTAGCGGTGGTATTTAGCAACGCCACGGAACATCACCTACATTACAACTAAATACCATGTTGTAGTGATGTGCCCAACGTTCGTTTGCGAACCGAATGTTCGGATCTTTTAACCACTGACGCTGCATTTCAGTGCGATCTTATTGTGGTGTTACGGATTTGAGTTTTTGTTATTTAATATAACTGTTATGAGGTACAGTAAAGTTACTGAACATCTAGCTATAAAAGTAACTTAATTATCCTTTGGAAATATACTAACTTATTAAAAACACTAAAACCTCAGCACCCGTGGCATATCTATTACACATTTACACCACCTAAAACGAATTTGAAAAATTGAAAAGCATTGTCAACATCATAGGAAGAATCTAGCAAGAATCTAGCAAAGTAACTGCGGAAAAATATGTAAGTTAAGAGGCCTTTCTATAACAGGAATAAATGTTTCGAGCATGCCACTGCACCCAGGGAGACTCAGTAGGTTACGTAGGTTTCTCCCTGCCGACCTTTGCCTTTATCTATCCCGCTTAAAAGTCCTGTACTCCCCTCATGTGCCACCAAGGTAATCCGAGTGGACCGCTGTGTGCATTCAAGTTGAGCTAAAAAGGATATGAGTGGATGACGTCGTGCTGTGGATGATGACAAAGATTTAAAATGTGATGTGACTAACTATCCTAAAACTATATATAATATAATTACCGACCCCGAACAAATATTCGCGTCGCATTAACAGAAATTAAAATTAATTCTTAATTAATGGCTATCGCATGTAGCATTAAGCCAATTTCAAGTGTTTAATTTTCTTAAGTTTTTAGTATTGTACGGTAGATAGAAATAAAATGGAGTCTCACAACACGTGTTGTTGCTAAAAGAACACGGGAGAAACTCCTTAACAGGAATGATTATTCGGACACATTGTTAAATGTCACAACTGAGTGGTCGTGGTGAAACCACTTACCTTTTCCACTTCCCAGGTACCTTTTAATTTCATGTAATCATCTCATATTTTAACATTTGTCTTAGTTATATATTTGCCTTTATTTTTCCTCGCTTCTGCAACGATACATAATGATTTAGTAACTACACACTACACTACACACAACGCAATTCCTTTATCTAAACACATTTACTTACGTGATCTAAATCACGAAACTTCGGACACTATTTTTCGACACTTTTACGTATCCCACAAGTTTCGGATCACTTCGATAATCTTATTATGCGTTTTTCCTTGTAATATTTACATTTATCTCACCTTAATTGTTTTCTATTTACTAAATATTGTGTTTTGGTTACGTTTTGACGTATCTGACAACTTTTTTTGCTTCGTTGCTATGCAACTTATCAACATAATTCAATCAAACTTTTTAGTTTCTTATTTTTTACATTTGGCCATCTAGATTTCAGCGTTTTAAAAATATTATTTTGAAATTTATGCAGAACTCAGAAACCGAGGTTTCATTATAAAGTTCAGCCGAAGACTAATCATTACATCTCTAGCTTTGGATTCAAAAGGATTAGTCTACTGAGACGATCACCAGCTTCCGAATTGGAAGGTCAAGACTCATTAATTTCCTCTTCCAAATTGGAAGGACTAGTCTTCAAGTACAATCACCAGCTTCCGAATTGGAAGACTACAGCCTCCAGTCATCGCGTGCGCCTACGCCTGCCTGTGCCTGTCTCGCCTGTCAGCCGGCAACTTCGCCCGCCTGCTGCCTTCGCCTGCCTGCGCCTGGTGGCGCCTGCCTGCCTGCACCTTCGCCAGCCTGCGCCTGCTGGCGCCTGCTGCCTGCGCCTACCTGCGCCTGCCTGCGCCTACCGGCGCCTGCCTGTCGGCGCCTGCCTGCCTTCGCTTGCCTTCGCCTACCGGCGCCTGCCTGTCTTCACTTGCCTGCGCCCTTCGACGACTGCCAAGTTCAGCGCTTGCCTCCACACCTTCGCCTGCCTCCACGTCAGCTGCACCTACCCCTTCACTTTTTATATCATCAACCTTCATTTTAACCATCATCACCTCCATACTCACCATCCTCACTCACTCTTTTTTTTTAACTTTTGTTTGTAATTTTATTTTGTCTTATAAATATTTGTTAATTTCTTATCATCTTTTCTTTTTTAAATGTCGCTTCACGACAACATCACATCACTACCGCCAGGTACTATCGCGTTATGATGCACCGATGCGATCGGAATCATGTTTAACGGGTCCTATTTTATAGAGCTTAAGTATTATGTGTTCTTATAATAAATTGTGGTGGCTTTCGAAATGTGGTAAATCGTGGAACTCGCTGCGACCGACATTTTAATGGTCATAGACAAATAAATAAAGTGATTGGACGAGACGTGAGCTCGTATTATTTATAAACCGTCGTCGGTAATGGTGGAAGACGACGTTCGAATTGCAAAAGACCGACGGATCTGATTGCCTCAAAAAGATTTATAAGCCCTCGTCGTCTTGGCATCTTCGCTTGGCATACAAACTATTTGCCAAAAAAAATTATCGCACAATTCTCTAATGTCCTAAGTTGATCCGTCCGTTGTCCGCCTACTTTTACTTGTCCTGTTATATGACCGTATTATAGCTTCCCAAATGAGTCAGTAGGGCGAAAAATTTTACCGGAGTGCACTACCTTATCCCTTATCACACCAACCTGAAAGTAGAAAGGTGAAGAAGTTGAAGAAATGATGTTGACCCTCTAGTAAGTATGATGATCTTAGGTCAGGGCAGTAGGGTCAGAGACACTGTAACCTAAATCGTAGGTCGTTGTCAACGTGCTACTGCGAAATGGGGACCTCGGCAGGTCCTACTAAGATAAGATACATACATACATATGATGACGACTATTATCTCCGAAGGGTTAGTCAAAAACTGCATTGAGGACCGCATAAGTAGTCCACCTACCACAGTACACCATTCACCAAATAACAACTGCACGTGTACCTACTATTGGATGTAGGTATGTCTGTTGTCTTTAGTCTGTTAGTCGCCTTTTACAAGGCCCTGGGGAAGAGGGGGTTGGTAGTATTATATTAATGACCACTCCATTGCATGTTAGGTATGTCGTTGTGTTTAGTCCGTTTGTCGCCTTTTACGAGACCCAAGGGAAGAGGGGGTTGGTAGTATTCTCTTAATGACCGCTCTATTGGATGTAGGTATGTCTGTTGTCTTTAGTCCGTTAGTCGCGTTTTACGAGACCCAAGGGAAGAGGGGGTTGGTAGTATTCTGTTAATGACCGCGCTATTGGATGTAGGTTTGTCTGTTGAGTTTAGTCCGTTAGTCGCCTTTTACGAGACCCAAGGGAAGAGGGGTTGGTAGTATTCTCTTAATGACCGCTCTATTGCATGTACCTAGGTATGTCTGTTGTGTTTAGTCCGTTAGTCGCCTTTTACGAGACCCAAGGGAAGAGGGGGTTGGTACGTAGTACTCTATTAATGACCGCTCTATTGGATGTAGGTATGTCTGTTGTCTTAAGTCTGTTAGTCGCCTTTTACGAGACCCAAGGGAAGAGGGGGTTGGTAGTATTCTATTAATGACCGCGCTATTGGATGTAGGTTTGTCTGTTGAGTTTAGTCCGTTAGTCGCCTTTTACGAGACCCAAGGGAAGAGGGGGTATTCTATTAATGAGCCGCTTCCGCTACCACACTGCTCAATAAGGTAAACTACTAAATATTAGCAATTTTCAATTCGGAATGCTATATTTATATCTTGCTTTATATTTAACTTCGGCTGCCTCTCCAACTGGTGAAGGTTGGCATTGGCAGTCAGCTCTGCATTTTGGTCCTGTTTTTGGCAAGGCGAAAGAGTTCAGCGGCACTTGCTATTCTAGTCCTCTCTCAAATGTTATGCAAACACGACTTTCTTCTGCGATAAAGTTTTCACTCTCCAGCGACTATTCCCACCCTTTTTCTCAAATTTTTTTCATTATTTTCTAAAGTAAATAGATATAAAATGTAAAGCTATACTTATCTACTTAATTGAATTATCTATTAATAAACCTTAACTATAATTAATAATAATACACTTTGATGTGATTGAATAAGCCGCTCGCGTGTTACGAAACTTAAACACAAGATACGAACAAATCAAAAGGTCAATCGATTCAACTAATAACAGTTTTTAGCAGTGCCCAATAGAGATAATATCTCGATAAAATCATTGATTTTACGACGATTATGAACTTACACACCGTGAAGTGGTATTAAAGGCTCCCATACACTAAAAGCTGCTAAAGCCGTGCTCTGCCGGTAAACTGCCGCCCCATCTCTACCCTTGGGTATCATAAAGGCGACTAACGGACCAAAGACTGCACACACATCCAACAGCATAGAGCGGCGATGGGCTCACCACCTGTCACGCTGAGCACATGTGCAGTTGTCATTTGGTGAAACGCGGATTGTGGCCGTAAACTGCTTTTGCGGTCCCCTTTGCCTGGTCTCTGACTAACCCTTCGGGGATAATAGTCGTGATTGGATGTATGTAAATTAATAGGACAAGGTTTGTATGATTTCTTTTTTAAATCCATCACGAGCTACAATGTATTAACGAGGACGAAGTATATCCTACTAATATTAAAAACACGAAAGTTTGTAAGTATGGATGGATATTTGTTACTCTTTCACGTAAAAACTACTGAATGGATTTGGATGAAATTCGGCATACAGATAGTTTATAACCTGGATTAACCCATAGGATACTTTTTATCCCGATATTCCCACGGGAACGGGAACCACGCGGGTGAAACCGCGAGCGGCCGCTAGTAACAAATAATTAACCAAATACTTCGACAGTCCCGAAGAATAATATCATATCTGCCAAACTATCTTGCAGTTATGACGTTATTCTTCTAGACCGTCGGTCGACTAATTCGCAGTCAAAAGTGCGGGGGGCAGTAAATATTTAGCTACTTACCGACTTGCCACCTAACGGCACTTCCGAACATCGCTCAGCACATGTGCAGTCGCTATTTGGTAAAAGTGGCCTATGGCAGTGGACTACTTTTGCGGTCCTCATCACTGTCTGTCTGTGAATATAAGTATGTATTGTACAGTGCACACTAAAAGCAGTTCAAGCAGCGCAGATTAAAGGTTTTCCCGCCCTACATGTAATGCAAGAAACAATGAAACACGATAAGGTCAGGTCAAGAAGTACCTTAAGCCGATGAGCATGTATGAAGAACGTCATGAGAAACTAGCGGATCCTCGTGGTTTTACCCGCTTGGCACCCGTTCCCGTGGGAATATAGGAATAAAATATAGCCTGTCACTTGGGAAGAATGTAGCTTTTGTAATTTTCAAAGAATTTTCCAAATCGGTCTAGTAGTTAAAACTGTTTTAACGGGACCTAACACGATTAATTTTGTAAGTAAGTACAACGTTCGCTTATATACACGGCCGCGCAGCATCGCGGCCGAAACGTAAAGCAGTAAGTAGATGTACTTACTTACAAAATTAATCGTGTTAGGTCCCGTTAAAACAGTTTTAATGCAATGCGATAGTAGTTTCGGAGCCTATTTAATTCAAACAAACAAACAAATCTTTCCTCTTTATAATATTAGTAGGATGTGTATCAGGATCTTAGCAAATGGAAATCTGTGATCTCCTACCCCTCCGGGAAATGGGCGTGATGTATTTTTGTAAGTATGAAACACGACACTTTATTTGGTGGTAGGGCTGTTAAGTCCGCCTGGCTAGCTACCACCATCTTATCTAAGTCTGTCGCCATAACAACGACGTTTTAGCATTGTTGTGTTCCGACAGTTTGAGATAAGATAGCCGTTCCTCAGTGGTTGAGAATTCCGGGTGAAGCGCGCTTCCACCTTCGGCCTTATCGTCACTTACCATAAGGTGAGATGAAGGCCAAGCACTTACCCGTTGTGTATAAAAAATAAAAAAAACGTGATAGCAAACAAAAGAAAAACTGCGACGCGTGTACCCTGCTGACCGAAAACCGCTAATAACTGGACCTATGCACTGCTTCGTCAGCGATGTTCGCGGACGCAGAGCCTTTCTCCTCGGTTCCACGCCGTGTACCCGGTGTGCCACTATAGTATTACTATACTATGGTGGCAAGGCATACTTATAGCAAGAAAATGATGATGATGATTTTTTTTTATAGCAGAAGGAGGCAAACGAGCAAGCGGGTCACCTGATGGAAAGTAATCACGGCCGCCCATGGACACCCGCAAAACCAGAGGAATCGCAGGCGCGTTGCCGGCCTTTAAGGAAGGAATAGGCTCGTTTCTTGAAGATCCCTAAGTCGTAACGGTCCGGAAATACCGCCGCCGAGAGCTGGTTCCACAACACTGTAGTTCGAGGCAAGAAATTTCTTGATAATCGCACAGTAGTAGACCGCCATCCATCAAGGTGATGTGGATGGAACGACAGTCGATTGCGTGTAGTGCGGTGAAGGAAATTAGCGGCAGGGATCAAGCCGAACAATTCCTCAGAACACTCCCCATGATATATACGGTACAATATACAGAGAGACGCAACGTCTCTCCGAAGAGCCAGTGGATCGAGCCGACCTGAAATAACCACGTCGCCGACAATTCGAGCAGCTCTGCGTTGAATGCGGTCAAATGGAAGGAGTTGGTATTGGGGTGCTCCAGCCCAGAGATGGGAGCAGTATTCCATATGCGGCCTGACCTGTGCTTTATACAGTTGTAAACGGTGGGCCGGCGTGAAATACTGACCCGCTCTATTAAGCACACCCAGCTTTTTCGAAGCTAATTTAGCTTTACCTTCCAAATGTGCCACGAAACTGAACGTCACTCGAAATATCGACGCCAAGGATTCCAATAATCGGATTGGTATCAAGGGGAGCTCCCTCAAAGTTCAGAGATACGACGAAGGGATGTTTTTTCGCGGTAAATGCGCAAACTTGTGTTTTAGAAGGGTTAAAGCGGACTAGGTTATGTCGGCCCCAATCCGAGACATGACTTAACATGTTCTCGGTGTCAGTCACAAGTTTATTCCGGCTCTCGATGACGTTTTCCAGAGAAATGTTAGCTCGCCCGGTGTAGAGCGTATCCCCAGTACTGTCGTCTGCATAGCAATGAATGCTGTTGTTATGCAGCATGTCATTTATATGCAGAAGAAACAGAGTAGGGGACAACACACACCCCTGCGGGACTCCAGCATTCACGGGCTTCATGTCGGAGCACGAACCATCGACTGCGACTCTGATGCTACGCCCAGTAAGAAAGCTGGCAACCCATGAACATAATTTCTCAGGAAGCCCGTATGATGAAAGTTTAGAGAGAAGAGCCCTGTGCCATACCCTGTCAAAAGCTTTCGCTACGTC